>JABSTQ010011156.1:0-1200000 GCA_013358835.2 Ixodes persulcatus
ACACTCACCATGAGTGGCAAAGAGCAAACTTCTGGCCTTGATTGGCTGCTGCTTGCCTCCAAGACCTGCATGTATAAGAAAGAACCCGGTCTTAGTCAAACTTGGGTGTTTTTGCAGAAGAGAGACAACGAAATACTAATGGAAGACCACTACACATAGGAAATGGAATCCAAGGGGAATGGAACACAAAATTCATATAGGCGGGCAATAGCTCACCTTGAAAATACTTGCTCTTGGTGGCCAAGAACAAATTCGTGTTCCTGATTGGCAGCCATCTGCTGCCGAGAATACCTGCAGATATCCGAAAGAACCCAGTCTTAGTCTAATACAGATGCTTTGGCCGGACAGAGACACAAAGGCCTGAGACAAGACCATTATAAAGACGGGAAATAGAGTGTCTGTGAGGAATGAAACACACAACTCAGATAGGCATCAATCACTCACCTGAAACACTTGCCATGAGCGGCAAAGAGCAAACTTCTGGCCTTGATTGGCTTGCCTCCAAGACCTGCATGTATAAAAAAGAACCCGGGCTTAGTCAAACTTGGGTGTTTTTTGCAGAGAGAGACAACGAAATACTAATGGAAGACCACTACACATAGGAAATGGAATCCAAGGGGAATGGAACACAAAATTCATATAGGCGGGCAATAGCTAACCTTGAAAATACTTGCTCTTAGTGGCCGAGAACAAACTCGTGTTCCTGATTGGCAGCCAATTGCTGCCGAGAATTGCTGCAGATATCCGAAAGAACCCAGTCTTAGTCTAACACAGATGCTTTGGCTGGACAGAGACACAAAAGTCTGATACAAACCACAAAAAGCAGGAAATGGTGTCTGCGAGTGGTGAAAACAGACCCAGGTGGAGAGGCTCATTCTGTTTCACCCCTAGTCAAATAATGTAGCTCATTTGCTAAAACAATCAGGGGCGGACTTAGAGGGGGGGTCCGGATGTCCTGACCCCCCCTCTTGATTTCTGCATGTGTAAAATTTAGGGTGTGAAACGAGGGAGAGGGGGAGGGGCTCCTAAACATATGGTACGCTGACCAACACGTGACCCCCCCCCCTCAGAAAATTCCTGCATCCTCCCCTGAAAACAATGCATATTTGCTAAAAAAAAGTATAATATCTATTTTGCCTTATTCAGCAGAGTTGACTGCCAAGGGTACCTGCACACCAGAACAAGTCACACTTAGTCACAGTTTTTTTTTTCTTTTCTTTTGATGAGCGACAACAGAATCCTAACGGGTGATGAAACAAAATATGAGCCCAGCAAGGCAGGCTAGGCCGACAAATGAGGTTCTATTCTCGGTCACTTGTAATATTTGGTGGGAATAGTAAAGTAAATGAAAATAAGGCAATCTCTCTTGCAGCCGACAGCTGCAAACGAAATTCATATACCTCGATAAACGACCTGGAAATAAAATTGGGTGGTGGCTGAGTGGTTTAAGGTGTCAAATTTCAAACTCACAGGCTGTGTAGTTCTGGTTTAAGTCCTCCTGGTGTAGATTTTTACACCTATTATTATATTTAAATTTTTTTTCTTTCGATTTTTGAGGCCCTAGCACATAATTTATACGCTAATTCACCTTTAGAAGCATTTTAATTATACTCCGCGGCTTCCTATACTCTGTTTCAACTTATGATGTACCGCAGAAAAGGCCACAAGCACGAGCTCCTTGCTCTGGGTCACATCTCGGCGGCACAAGCTCTCGTGCATTAAGGGCAGCTACCAACGCTATGAGCTAACGCTTCTAGCCTCCGCTGCGGTACAACATCAGGTGAAACAGAGTATAGTGCTCGTAATAAATTCTCAGTAAGAGCGGCTTTCAATTTTTTCTTCTTTTGCTCTCGCTGCTGCTTGTTTCCTCACCCTTAAAATGCTGACAACTCGACACAAAAGTAATAAAAAATGTGTTTCAAATGTGATGAAGATCAGCATTTCCAAGTTGTACCCCTGCTTCATGCCCCGACCATGCCACCATACACACTAAACATTGTAACACCCATAAACGTGTAAAAAGGGTGTAAGAAGGGTGCAAGTTAGGAAAAACACCCTTCTTACAACCTTTTTACACGATTTCTGAATATCAGTGGGTGTAAAAAGGGTGTGTTGACGTCTTACACCCCTTACACGCCCTTTTTACGCCCCACTTGTAGCGATGGTTTCTGAAATCGTGTAAAGAGGGTGTATGGGCGAATTTTACGCCCTTCATTCACACGGTGTGAGAGGGGCGTAATGTTGATACTGTCGAACACACCCATGATTTCATAACCGTTCATGTTTATTGCTTTAGTGAAACGGTTGCTGATGTACGGCGGTACGAACATCGAGAATGATTAATCGCCACACGAAGGCGCGTATGATTAGGAAGTGCTAGAGAATAGTTTTTGCAAATCCGATCGAACTCTCCGTCCGACATGAGCCGAAAATTACGTGTCGCGCGTGCATCAGTTTTATCAGTTCATCTTCGATTTAAAAAATCACCTCCGCTCGCAAAAGGTGACCGAAGACGTGTAAATATACAGCCCAGGAAACACACCGTATTGCGCCGATATTGGATCGAATCGAAACGATTGTGCCCACACCATTTTGGTTTAGCCAATACTTAACAAATGGGATGAGTCGCGCCGACGCCATCCTGACATAACGTACGCGACGCCGTTTTTGGTTAAGTGTTGAGAGTATCCTGCGTGAGTCGGCTATGCCGGAGAGGTATTTCTATTTCTTGACCGCCTAAAATACGACGTTAAAAAACAAAAATTAAGCAAAACGGAATCTGCTTGCTTTTAGCCCGAGAAGTTTTTCTCGGGCTAACAGCAAGCAAATACCGTTTTGCTTAATCTTTTTTTTTTTTTTTTTTAACTGCGCTGAAGCTTTGAACAAGCTGTGGCGCCCTTATTTCGGGTAGTACAGCCTCACCTGACTGGACCAATAAGTAAACTTCCAAACACATGGAGAAAAAAAAAAAAGAAAGGCAAAGAAGGAACTCAAACGGATAAACAAGACGACGATCAACGAGTTCTACCGAGACAGCATAAGCCACTCCCCGGCTCCACAGTTTTCGAAAGGGAACCGCCGCCACTCGAACAGCAACCCCAAGGTCCCGCACGCAAGGCGACCCTCCCTGTGCAGCGCAGGAGGCAGCAGAGGGAGATTAGCTGCTTTGTCCACCCCCTTTGACCTCGTCTTCTGATAAGCTTCCACACCTTCTTTCGTGTCTTTGTGTGGCTGTGAGCGACTGCGAAGGCCGCTTCTAGCGAATCAGAGGGGTAGAGCGAAACACGTGACCGCTCTCCGTAGAACAAAAACGCTTGGACGAAAAGTTGTCACGCGACTCTTTCTGACGCGCTGATGGGCTCACCGGAGTCATAGCCTTCGCCGTTTGCCAGGTTATGGTGAGTTGTAGGGACCACGTGAATCCGGTTTCCAAAAAGCGTCCTTCAGTGCTCTCCTGTTTTTCGTGCAAGCAGGTCCTGACGAGTTCCATTTCGTGACCGTGGTTTTTCGTCGTGAACGGCGGAATACATCCATGCCAACTTTTTTATAATGGCCGTTTACTTTGTCGGAGTCTATGGAATTACTGTGCTGTGTTTGTAGAACGCGTTTCGGCAAAGCATCGGTGGACGCGAGACTTCCGTTGAATGTGATCAACCGCCTTCATCCTCGACATTGTGTTCGCGTTGTTTCGTGCTGCGCGAATCAGACTGTGCATCTATCACGACAGAGAGACAGCTGCTCATCGGTGACCGCGAGCCTTCCGTTGGATGTGAGCTACCGCCTTCGTCCCCTAAATTGTGTTTGCGAATTGTTCTGTGCTGCTCGAATCGGATTATGCATCTATCACGGATTACATGAGATCGCTCCCTTATATGTAAGTACTCTGCAAGCATGCTTCTGATAGTAGTCCTGCCTCCGTCTTAATAGACCATTTTACTGTTTACAAACATGAACTGCCGCTTGCGTCCCAAGTAACTTCCGGTCGTTCCGTCTTTGTGAACGTAGTTAGCAGAGACATGGCTACGGCCAGATGGCCTGCTTGCAATCGTCTAAAGAGAATTTAGTAGAACCTAGTATAATCTTGATCGAAAAATAAAAAGTGAACCAGGCATGTTTCGACTCCTTTGCAGTCATTTTTTCGTGCACTCTTTTGGGTTATCACACCCTACTTTATGGGTGTTGGTCATCGCGGCTTTTTTTTTAATATTTTCCTTTTTGGCGGTGGTACACCCAATTTAGAGGGCGTACTGCGCAGTCATAACACCCTAATAAAAAGGTGTACAGTGGAATCACACCCTATTTTAAGGGTGTTCGGAATAACGCCGTCCTTTAGGGGTGTTAGGAAAAACGCCCTTTTCTTAGGGCGTTTTGCTACACCCATAAGGGTGTTAGTTATAGGACAAGTCATTTACACCCATAAGGGTGTTACGATGTTTAGTGTGTACCATACCTGAGTGCCGTGACGAATGGTCCCAAGTGCTGCGACTCGACCCTATATGGCCTTACGGTGTGGTCCGACTCATGCAGCACTTGTGCTTCGTGATGAGCCAGTGAGCGAGGTGCGACCTGCTAGACCTGCGCAAGCCACAGCTTTACAGCCTGCAAAGGGTGGGAAGATGCCCCTCCCTTTGCAGAGCTAGCAATAGCTCACCAAGAAGCTATTACAAGCACTAGGGAGCCACAGAGTGTGAATAAAAGCACTTCTGAATGTGAATTAGTGTGTAAATTATGCATCTATACGTTAAAACTCTAAGAAGTATATATATATATATATATATAGATACTTGTACTAAAAAAAACAAAAAATAAAAAAAGATGTCTCCACATGGGCTTGAACCTAGAGCTCCACTGCCCTTGATTTCAGTTCCCTAAGGCCTGCGTCAGATGGGGCAACTTTTCCAGCAATTTTGAGGTTGCTGGCGGGTTGTTCCCTAGGTTTTCCCAGATCAGCACGAATGACTGAGATCAGGTTTGACTCGAAACGGACGAGCAACTTGAACAACTAGAAGTGTGAAGCGGCAGCAGCCAATCAGGGACGCAATATTTTCACGTGACACCCCCGTGGTGGTGATGACAGCTAAAGACTTGGCTCTGGTTTGAAATAGATCGTTTGTGGAAATAAACTGTTTCAAAAAGATGAGTTAGTATTCTCAGCACAATTTAAAGATATAAAAACATGTTTTTTTTCGATATAACTGTGCATCTAAATAGTGCAAGAAAAATAAAATTTCATGATGATGATGGCAAGTCGTAGCAATTCAGTTCCTGCGTGTGAACGCGGGTGGCCCGTGTTGCTGGTGTTGCGACATCAAGTTGCAGGGTGAAATTGCCCCGTCTGAAGCGGGCCAAGAAGGCCCGCTTCAGACGGGGCAATTTTACCAAGCAACGAGGCCCCCTTCAGACGGGGCAATTTCACCCAGCAACTTGACGTCGCAACACCAGCAACACGGGCCGCCCGCGTTCACACGCAGAAACCGAATTGCTACGACTTGCCATCATCATAATGAAATTTTATTTTTCTTGCACTATTTAGATGCACAGTTATATAAAAAAAGCATGTTTTTATATCTTTAAATTGTGCTGAGAATACTAACTCATCGTTTTGAAACAGTTTATTTCCAAAAACGATCCATTTCAAACCATAACTAAGTTTTCAGTTGTCATCATCACCACCACAGGGGTGTCGTGTGAAAATATCACATTCCTGATTCGCTGCTGCCGTTTCAAACGTCTCCGAGTTGAGGGAGTTGCTCGTCCGCTTCGAGCCGGACTCGATCTCAGCAGTTTGTGTCGATCTAGGAAAGCTAGGGAACAACCCGCCAGCAACCCCGAAATTGCTGGAGAAGTTGCCCCGTTTGAAGCGGGCCTAAGACACCCCATTGTCTGGTACCGAAACCATTTAGGAAAGTTTGGGTGTTTAAACGTCGTACTAACCTTTTTACAAAAACAAACAAACAACAACAGAAAAACACATTTCAGAGGGAAAAGTTTGTGTCTTTTTTATAAAATTTATCATTCCAATACTTCACTAAAAAACAAACTAATGTTAAATCCTGTTTTCATCTCGCCACGCGTAGATCATCAATGCAAAGCTGGAATTCCTCATTGCGTTACCTCAGCCTATTATAACTCTTTTATTCCAAGGACATATTCAGAGTGGAATCGCCTTCCCGCGCAATTCGTAAACATACCGTCTTTTGACTTGTTTAAAAGTGCGTTGACTACTTATCTATGCTAATATATTTTTGTTTGTTTGCCTTGTTCTATAAATTTCTTAAATTTTTTACACATTTTTTTTTTACATTTTTATTTCTTGGCTTTTAGTGTTTGTATTTTCTTTGTGTTCCAAATTTGTCTTGTACCACTCTCCTCTGTAATGCCCCAGGGCCTTGAGGGTACTTAAATAAATAAATAAATAAATAAATAAAGGAAATGTACCATTATGTTCAGTGAAGTTCGGTGACAAGAGCCGGGACTTGAGCAGGAATGCCGTTATCCTTGGTGTGACCCCATGAGACTGTCTTGCTCCCTTTGCTGGGGTTTATGTAACTGAAGTACCTGTACGCAAAGTAGACGAAAAACATGTGAATAACACTCATTATTCACAAGAAAATATGTCAACATCCAAAATGACCCCTGGAGAAAATTATGCGAGGATTTTTTCGGCCACGCTGGCCGAGTCACCTCTCGTGGCCAATGCTTCTTTGCAACTTTAATTATAGTGAGCAGTTATAGGGCATATTACCAACAAAGTGGAATTTGGTTTGTACGAAACTACCACACACAAAACAGCACTCTAATACAGTATGTTGAGGTACCTCTGAACAAAATCCAGGGTTTCATGGTGCGTCCTTTAGATACCTAATGTTGAACATGAAATATGTGCACCAAGGAGTGAGCAAACACTGACTTCCAATGAGTCTCAAGCACCAGCGACATGTCGACTAGGAGTGCAATATGTAGAAAAGGTCGTCTAGAAGTGTGCAGCCAAGATGAAAAAGCAAGATATAACGATATCAGAATAAGATCACACAAGGAAGGCTCGTTGTAGTCATCTACAATCTAGGCACAGTGATGAGTCGACCGACGTACAGCCGCGATTCACTTTGCGTTGATTGAGGTGAAACATGGTCAATAAAAAAATAAAAAACGTTTTTTTTTTTTTTTTTTTTTTTTTACGCAATTTGCTTTGCGCAGTTGGGCGGCGTCACAAAAATCTGACTCACTCGCTAGCGTTTCTCAACTTCGTTCGGCGCCAGTCGGCACCACAAATCGGTGGTCGGCACTCGTGGACTAAACGGGAGGAAAAAAGTACGAGCTCAGAGCCGAGCGTCGATCGTGACTTTCCTAAAGAGAAGCTCCGGTAACACTTCGGCGACTCGTCAGCTTCAAACAACGCCTCTTCGAACGAGCCCGCGAATCCACTGCGTCAAACGGTCGCGGCAGAAAGCACGCCGGAAGGCACGCCGGAAGGAAGGGGGCTGGAGGCTGAGTATCCGAAAGAGACGCGGCGCTGGTTTTCTATTTCGCACATGAGATAACAAGATAGCAAATCTATTATAGCCGAGTGAACACTGAATGACGTTACATTGGAGTACACGCAGTTGAAACGAGGCCTGCAACAGAGCATAGCGGCACAGCTAGAGGCTTTCAACAGGGGACACGCGTTCAGAAAAGCTGCGATTTCAAAACTTCATGTCTCCTTTCTGTCCTTCGGTGTTTAGTTTGATCCGTGTACACCAAAGCACTCAATGCTGCAAGTAATAAAGTCGTGCATACGTACCTTTCGAAGCGATTGAAAGTGTGGCGGTTTCGCTCCGCTGCGCAGTCGGCGCAGTTGCATGCTCTGATGCTCGGTGGCTCGGCTTGGCGGCTCTCTCGGCGGCTTGGCGGCTTGGCCAGGCTTGGCCTCGGCTACAGCGCAGGCTCGCGCCCTTCAAACGGAGGAACTGCATATCCGGAACGCGAACTGGCGCGCGCGCGGGATGACGATGGAATCGTGGAAACTCATCTAAAAAGACGAGACTGTAACGTATCGTTTGATGACGGCAATGCACGTATTTTTCACGTCCTTTTTTTATACAGTGTGTGAATTTCGCGAAACAGGCGACGAAGAGTGGTGGGTGAAATGTGCTCGCATGTTCTCGTGGATTTTGTGTACGACGTAGGATTACCAGAAAGGTGGGTAAATATCGATAAATGCGCCTAAGAACTACATGCACGCGTCCTGTCAGACCTATTCACCCTCATTATTTTATCGTCCGAACTGACATTGTCGCGTGTCGCGTTCGATTTGGGCGATTTGGGTCCCAACACCGATAGTTTCTTGTATTGCGATGTTGTGTTGCAACATCAAATTGTATCGCGGTACGTTGGGTTTATCGTTCGGCGATCAACTTTTGTTGCATTACAACAACTACAATAAACATTTGTTGGAAATCGATCACTCCAATAAGCACATCGTTATTGGGCTTTCTCATTGAAAGGTAAGTCGCGGGTGTTCCAGCTAGTTATTCTGAATGGTTTGGTGGTTGTCTAACATTTCAAGTGCACGAGGCTGTGTGTACTGTGTGTCGTACCAACAGCTGTACATACTTGCACTGTCGATCAATGTTAATGTGTTCGCAACGCAGAACGTTTGTGTTCCGTGTGTATCCCCACCCAATATCTTTCTCTCGCGTATTGCCGTATGGTAACTCGTGCTGTTTTACGTTTTCGTTCACGCGATGTCGTATATATAGGCATATCGATATCAACATGATGCTTCACGAACGCTCAACATTGTGTGACGTTTCCTCTTGATCCGCGGTATATGCCGACGTAATTCATGTTGGTAACTTGGAATTCGTTCTGAGATATATGCACGCGATGTCATATTGTATTCTCCTTTGGGCCCGTGGTCGACAACCGATATTTATATATCGTGTGGCCGTACAGTATGTCCGTGTCCGTCACCAATATGCACGCGATGTCGTATTCTTTTCCAATAACCGCGCATTACATCGGGGTATTGTGCTCCAATATCGTGTTGTATACCAATAACCGCAAATTGTGCTCCAATATCCTGTTGTATAGCAATAACCACACATTATATTGGGATATTGTGCTCCGATAAGAATTCCCATCGTGCGTATTGGGTTAATCGGATAACAATAAGTTTTCATTGGTTTCCATCAACTTCATTGGAATACAATATTTCCAATAAGCCGAGTTCATATTGGCCTTTTTCAATAGGGTTCCAATTACAAAAAGAAGTCTGCAGACATTATTACCATGTGAACCTAAAGCCCGCTGATGTAAGTTCAACGGTGTCACAAAAATAACTTCCCGCAAACGGCTTCGCTCATGCTATACCCAAATAATTATTTTAAATAATCACTGTGTTACGTTGGTGTCATCAATCTTACGTACCTATCGTGCTCAGCAGTTGGGAGATGTGAAATATAAAAAAACAGAAACTTGCACATTGTCAGCTCATGGAAATTATTATGTGGATGTTTGCAGAGAGTCATGGTGAGACCAATCTTTAATGTCAAGTGTTCCACTTATTCAGAGTTGGTTGAGCCATTAAATATTGTAGGTCGCAAATTAAATTTTTATGTGGTCCAGTGGGCACAATCATCCGTAATGACTAGCTCTACCTACGGGAACTTTATATTGAGATAAGATTCTGGAAATAGTTTTTCTAGAACTACGGTAGATATTTCCAGTTCATCAGCTTTCTCGCGAAGCATTCGAGAGACCCAAACCCTGTAATGTACGAAGGGAACTCTCCGAATGACGTGGCTGACAGTTTGAAACAGTCGGCACTGTAACAGTAACAATGGCATGTCACCTGCTTATGTAACGCTCATTGCTGCAGATCAAACTGCTTTTTTCGTCTACACTTATTTTCGGTAGACTCATTCACGGAACTCCCTCTCGAGGCTGTAGCGCTTGGTTCTCCGAAGTAATTTGCATGAATATATATGCAACAGGTTTCTTTGAGTGTACGTCTAGCCCATATTCTTCATATTGAATGTGCGAACTGTATTTATGACCATATCCATAATTGTATCCACATTCTACCAAATATTTTTATTTTGACATTTGAGTTTTCGACAGTACTTTTCTACACATCTGTGCTTGTTGAGCCGTACTCAAGCGCATACATTTTGTCTTTCACTATTACATCAATATATAGAAGTGTTGATGCCGAGTGAGAATTCAAGCTCCCGAATCTGTCGTGTGAGTTAAGAACACAGAAAGAGCTCTATAGACAAAATTTTGTTAAAGAGGGCTGTATGGGTATCAGAATAGCGCATGCCATGCTAAAAAAATGCAAACTCTTTTAGGTATGCAAGGATGACGGTGCTGCGCCATTTCTGATATGTCACAAAAAATCAGTGACATATATTGTTCCTCATGGATATTTAAACTGTCAAATTCAAAGCCTAAGTTTTATTCAAGAATGTTCCTCATTACAAATGTATTTAGAGATATGAGCCACCGACCCATGCAAGACTCTGTGGCAAATATTCATTTTCATGTGCATTACGGTTTACAAGGTCTAGTCTGCGCTGATTTATTGCATTCATCCTGAAACTGGGAGGGGTTCTTTGGGTATGAATAAAGAGATAAACATTTCTTGAAATCAAAATATTTGAGAACGGACAAAAGGAATGATATTAAAGCGGTATCTTAGATTCTCCTTTCTTTGTCTTATCTCTAATTATCACTTTATTTCATGTGAGGCATTCAGTTTTTTATGGCGCAGGTCTTAGGTGCCCGTTTCACGTTGTCGCCATTGGCATAACTGCCCCGCTAAACTTGGCAGGAAATTGAATTAATGTAGAGATCATTTGACATTAATTTTTCAGCTAAATCTATTGGAGAAACTGTGTTTGTTTCTGGCTAACATGACACAAAGTCATGTGACGTCATTTTACCCGCTACATTTAGTGGGACAACTGAATTGGTGTTGAGGTCACGTGACATCAATTTCCCTGCTAAATTTAGGGAGATAATTTTCCTGCTAAATTTAGGGAAATTTCCCGCTAAATGGGAGGGAGCAGACGAGGAGGAGGGGAGGGGAAGGAGTGGCATACCCTCCCATCCTCCTCCTCAAGATCTTCGCTCTAATTTCGCATTACAAAGAATTGTAAACTTCTTTTATTTTTAATCTCATGTTTATTCAATTTTTATATGGCAGGTGCACCCGCAGCACAAATCTGGGTTGTGCTGATCCTCTACGCACAAGCTAGGAACTCCTGAGTGGCAAGAGTGGGAGTTTGGCCTGACAGCTCAATGGACACCTTTGTTCAGTATTGAATTTATAATTAGCATCTTTTGAGCAAAGTTCAGCTTTGCTGCATGCAATTCTTCTAGAAATAAATACTTGCTACTGAATTTCCCACGTCACTACATTTCGCCACTGCTATTAGTGCTCCTCGAGAACCTCGGACAAGAGCTTATTTGTGTGCAAACATCATGCTTGTTTCAAACCAATGCTGATGTAGAGACTCGTTGACATCCAGCATTCCAATGCAACGCTGGATGTCTGCGAGTCTCTACCGAAGGATGAAAGCGGGGAAGGAACCATACAGTCGTATCGTATTAGGGGACATGCTATTATAGGGTGTCCTTTGTATTGTAATTGTAATTGTAATGATGAGTCGGATTATTAAAGGGAAGTGCAAGACTTCTTTCAGAAAACTAGATTGAGGTTGATTTAGTGTAGTTTTATCCCGTGAATCTGAATATCACGTTCGTTTTCTCCAAAGATATAAGAAAACGTGAGAAAACACAAAAACAACTGACCAGTAGTGGCGTCGTAAGGGGATTTTTCAGCTACCAAGCATGTGTCGCTTGAGGGCCGCGCGTCCAATTGAAAGCTTTCTAGGTGTACTCTCCCGTACTGGCACCAGTCGTGAAGTCTTTTTTTCCCATTTTTAAAAATAGTGTGTGCATGCATAGCTTTGATTAGCGCTGAGGATGCACTGAGCAGAGATTTCGAAAGCTCCTTTTGTGATGTCGCTCTCCGGGACAGAGTGCCTCCAGTGATACTTTAAAAATTATTCTATGCAGCCTCGGTTCTCCAAATTACCAAATAATTTTGATATTTGAGTTTCTGGAGATCAAATGAAGAAGATTTAAATATGTTTCCTCAAATACAAAACCACTCTAGCTTCCCTTTAAGTATATTATGTTCATTAAATGTTTAATTAGTGAAAATAGACCCATAATTCCAATTAGAAAGTTGCTAAGCATCATCGAAAAACAATAAATCAACCCTTTTCGTGAATATATAAGACGGGAGCAGCATTTTACGGCATTCTAAAAAAGGCTTAGTTTGGACGCGTTTCCAGATTTTGGTTTTTTATCAGAGCGCATCTTTGCACCTGCGATACTGCTGACCAGTGGCTGCAATGCGAAGCCACCTCCTCGCCTCCCTTGTATAATGGAGGGAAGCAGGGCGCACGTGTGTTGCGTGACTAAACCCCTGGGGAGCAGGACCGTAGGTGCAGAGATGCGCTCTGATAAGAAACCGAAACCTAGAAACGGATCCAAATAAAGCGCTTTTACAGAATGCGTAAAATGGTACCCCTGAATTATATCCTTCTAAAAAGAGTTTATTTAGTCGTTTTCAATGACTCAGCAAATTTGTAATTGAAACCATATGTTCATTTTCACTAATTAAAAAGTAACTAAAAAATTTTATTTAATTATCCGACTAATTGTTACGATTAGGCCCCTATGCTACGTACCCCTAGGCGTATAACTCACCTGCACAAACCGCATTATTGTAGCTTTCACAACCTTTCTAAACAAATATGTAAAGCTTAAAAAATCGCCCTGTATAACAGTGAAAAGGCGATACCAGAATGGTGGAGCCATATGGCTCCAACATGTTGGTATCGCCTTTTCGCTCGTATAGGATGTCCCATATTACGTTATGCTTGTATGGTTTCATCCGCCTACATGGTTCCAACGAGATCCACTACGCTGGTATAGGATGTCCCATAGTATGACACGCTTGTATGGTTCCGCAACCTGTATCGTTCCGCTTTAATCCACTATATTGGGGCCGCTTTTTCGCTGGTATAGGATGTCCCATAAGCGTAACCGCTTGTATGAGGCAAAAAGCCTCATACAAGCGGTTACGCTTGTATGAGGCTTTTTCCATCATCTTTCCATCATCAAGATTTTCTAATAGGGGAGTAAGTCAACCTTATATTCGTCGAGGGATAAACCAAAATTAAACACATCCCAAGGTACCTGGTCACTCTGATTTGAAGTTTGTGGTGGTGGTCGTGCTTGATCGACAATTGCTGTCAAAAACCCTGGCGAAGGAAAAAGAAACGACTCGCCGACGCGGTGTCCTTGTTTAATATTGGCAGGGGTACGCCCGAGGCTCATCATCAGGAAGTTGAAACAACCATCAGTACACGTAGTCAACATTCGAGGTGCTGCAACTTCGCAATCAGGCCTCGAAATTCGCGATGCCTCAAAGACAATGTCCCCGTTAAGATGCGGAGTGGGTTTGCTTTCACGTTGACCCATATAGGTGTTTCTGGCTGTACCACCGTTGTAGCAGCAATGCATACATCCCAAGTCTCTTTTTCAGGGACAGAAGTTGATTGTTAAAAGACATGCGGTAAGCTTTTCATTCCATCTAACGCACAAGACGCACACAACCTCCAAAAGTTCATGAAGTAGCGAGAAAACCGCCTAAGCAGAGAATAAAGAAAAAATGCCCAAAGGCTCATAAAATAATTCCAAAACCGCCGAAATGGCGGTTTTGGAATTAGTTTGCTACCTAGGACACTCGCCCTAGGGCGAGTGTAGCGGTAAGCAAGAGAAGAAGAAGAGGAGAAAGAGAGACGGGCTCTCCTCAATACCGGCAGAATCTTTTAAAGAAAACAAGCCGGCTTTAGCACACCAATCGTACACAAGAATCATGGGACAGACACAATTTGGGATTACGACAAACTCTTCAACGGATGTGCGACCGAATACTGTGATGCTTAATCGAACTTTTCCCGCAGTTGGTATGATAGTACCGTGGGCCGTGAATAGTGCTGGGCAGTCAGAAGAGAACTCAAAGTTTGAAGGAAGGAAAGACTTGTCGAGCTGCCCCAGTGTCAAAAAGTGCGTCCACCATCCCTAAGTGTTCGACCAGTACAGGATGCAAAGGAACCGATGTTAGCTGGCTTGCAACTGATACAAGGTGTCTTTGAACATTTACATCCCACCGCTGCCACCAAATTGTAACGGTTTATTCTTCGACCGATCGACGTTCTTCTTTTGGCCCACTAGCTCGAGAGCCCGCTTCTCTTTCTATTCTTCTTCTCTTGCCTACTGCTGCAATATATTCCGATGATCCAACCAGATATCCAACTATCGATTTTATACGTTCGCTCATAAAAAATTTTGTCGTTCGCCGCACGGAAACCTCTCTGGTAACGTAATTATGGTTCTTTTTCTCTATGTTTATGGTTTCTCAATATTTGGCACTAACAGATCCCTTGTCGTCTGCGAAAGCAAAATAGAACACTACAATGAACACACAAGCCAGCACGCACGCCCGCACAGACGCCCACACTCGAAAGCTGGAACTCATCACGATGAAGACTGAAAGAAGATTTAGGGCGTAGGGAAACTAGGGTGCCTACATGTTTCCGCTGCGCTTTAGGGTGGCGCCAACTTCTTATTACCCTTTCCCAGATCCTCTCCCACCGCCATTTTTCCCTACTTCTTATTTCGCTAAACGTAGACAACGTTGAGTTTCCGTAGTCTCGAAACCCCGGTAACACTGCGAGGCCACTTCCGTTTCCGTTCATAACAGGAGTCGAAGGCTCAGCGGGATGGCGGTCGTGGTGGCTGTCGCTCTCTTTATTCGGGTGTTTCATATTTTGAAGTTGCGAGCAGGAAGTGTGCGTTGTTTTTAACGAAACGCGAGTTCCCGCGACAAAATGGAACGCAACAGACCGGCATCGCACGCCGAAACCTCGCCGTCGGAACGAGAGCGGTGGGCGCTCCTTAGCCCTAACGAGGATTAGCGTGACAAAATGGTAGACGAAAACAACCGAGGTTGCCATGGTAACGAGGTAGGCAACACTGGTTTGTCGGCAACAGGTATCACAAACGTTGTCGCCACCCTAAACAGCGGAGCGGCGGAAACATGTAGGCACCCTAAGGGAAACTGGGTGAATACTAGGCAACATAATAAACCGGAGACACAAAACAAAAATAACGTACACAACAGCGTCTTGCTGTTGTATTTTTGTTTCTGCGTCTCCGGTTTATTGTCACAATGAAGGAAGCAATCTTGCGAATAAGAAAAAAAAAAAGTGTACTTTCAGCGACCCTTACACCTCGCTCGCTTCTTTATTAAGACGTTCAAATCTACAGTTTACGGGCACTTTGCTTTTACGGTACGCAGTTTCGGTCCCAGGTTTGTCATAAAATATTTATGAGATTTTTTTTTTTAATCTTGCTTCAAAGGGGTTTTTTTTTTTCGCTCACACTACGCTGCGACTATTATAAACAAAACAAAAAATCTAAGAGATAAAACAAACAAGCCCGTGAAGGACGTAGTATATTCCTTCTCCATACATGTCCTACCAACGCTAAACATACTCGACACTGTTCCAGATCAAACAAGCAAAGAGGGAATATGATGCGTAGGTAAAAGTTTATGTCATTTGCATCGAATGACGTTATCCCATCGGCCAATCAGCGTGCGTCACTTCTGGCGCAGCACGGTGCTCGTATCAGGACCGGAATCCGATTCCACGATCGCTTCCCAGGTAGCACCGAGTTCTGGGCCAAACCTTGGCTTTTGTCTGGGAGTTTAGGGCATTGAAAAGCCCGAAGAAGCCAAAGTAGAGCCAAACCTGACCTCCCTTGGCAACAGTCTGGGTATTTTGGCCCGAATTCGCCAAACAAGTGCCAAACTTAGGCTTCACTGCCTGGTAGTTCGGCTGCCATCTGGCATCTTTGGGCCAAAATCGCCTAACAAATGCCAGAGTTAGGCTTACTGCCCGGTAGTTCGGCAGATATTCGGAATTTTCGGGCCAAAATCGCCAAAGTAATGCCAAAGTTAGGCTTCACTTTTTGAGAGTTCGGCTGTCATCTGGCACTTTCGGGCCAAAATCGCCACAGATGTGCCAGAGTTAGGCTTACTACCTTGTAGTTCGGTTGACATCTGGCATATTTGGGCCCAAGTCGCCAAACGAGTGCCAAAGTTAGGCTTCGCTTTCCGATAGTTCGGCTGTCATCTGGCAGCTACGGGCCAAAGTTGCCAAACAAGTGCCAAAGTTAGGCTTCGCTTCCCGATAGTTCGGCTGTCATCTGGCAGCTACGGGCCAAAGTCGCCAAACAAGTGCCAAAGTTAGGCTTCGCTTCCCGATAGTTCGGCTGTCATCTGGCAGCTACGGGCCGAAGTTGCCAAACAGGTGCCAGAACATAGGCTTGCTGCCTTGGAGTTCGGCTGATGAGGTATTTGATGTACGCGGGTGGTCTTCATCTTAATTAAATAGAAATGAAGTTTCATTCGGCTGGCCACTTTATTCTATTTTGGGTGTCTCTTGATTTCTCCAGTCCAAAGGTTGGCTGAATGTTTTGACGCGGCTGGACCAGGATTTGCAAACGCAAAATGTGCCGGATGTTGTACTCGCGCGTAGGTAAACACGCCAATATCGGGACGCGCCGTGAGACTGGTTCGACATTAAGGCGCGTTCACACCGGCGATGCGATCTAGTCGCGCGATAACTTTCATCGCAAAAGCGACCATTGCGGGCAAAAAGCGACGGAATTTGAGCAGTAGTTTGCTGACCCGACTTTTTGCGATGCGATTTAGTCGCGGAGAGGCTGAGCCAATCAACGGCGTTCGGAGCGAGAGTTTTTAAGAAGCGACTCGCCAACGAAGGCGTTGGACTCGCTCATCGCGCACGCCAGATTGACCATCTATTATTTATTTTTTTTTTGCGATGCGATTTAGTTGCATCGCGCGACTGCTTCCATCCCCAGTGTGAATGCGGCTTTACAGAAAGTGCTGCCATCGAGCTAGCACTGCGTGAGGCTGATGTGCTCCTCAACAGATAGCATTATTAGGCGGCGCATTGCGAAAGCGAGCGTGGCTCTGTGCGTGTCTTGCAGTGTGATTGAGCACTGTCAAATCCTATACTTCGTTTCAGCTTCGGTCCGAGCGCGGCCGATGTAATGAGCCGAAGGGCCAATCAAACAGCGAAGAGGCACAACGTCATGGCGTGCTCTCTGCAGTTGATAGGACCAGCGGGTATTCGCCGTCTCTTTGTGCGTGCTCCTACGCCGGCTAGTCCTATCAAGCGCAGAGAGCACGCCATGACGTTGCGCTTTTTGCACTGTTTGATTGGCCCTTCGGCTCATAACATCGGCCGCGCTCGGACCGAAGGTGAAACGAAGTATAGCGATAACAAAAAGCGGAAACGACCGGGGCTCCGTGGCGCGGCTCCTGCGTCACACTCGGGGAATGAAAATGAAATCCCGGAACTTGTACTATTTTAGCGTGTTGGTACTTTTGAAACATTTAGAAAGTGGAGACACAAAAGGGACGATACAGACAGGACAATCTTTCAACTTCAACAACATTTATTTTTGGCTTCAAGCTCAAAGCCCGCCCGCTCCGTGGGAGTACCGGAAAGGGAAATCTTGGGGGAGGGAGAGGAAGCGGAGGAAGTGTACGCGATCCCCCTGTCCTGCGGGGCCAGGTACATACTGCAAACGGGGCGATGCCTCAACGACCGACTCCGTGAACATCAAATGGACGCCGAAAGAGCTGCTTCGGATTCTCACCACCCGATCGTCACTCACGGGAGAAAATGTCCAGGCTGCGCTCTTCATTTCGCCGGCACGACAGCCATGGGAGGCCACTGCGAGCGAGTCGGGAGAGAAATAATTGAGGCCTATCGGATGACGACAAGCCCGCAAAACATAAGCACCCCTTCCATTTCGCTCTCAAGAAAGGAGATTATCTTTCTGAGGCCCACAATGGAAGCCGAACGCTGACAGACTAGGCAAGGCGACAAGGTCACCGGCAGAAGCAGCTTTTCCTTTCATGCGTTGTTGATGCCCCTTTGACCTCGGTTTTTGCAAATCCTTCCGACCTGCTTTTGTGTCTTCGTGTGGCTGCAGTGTCAGCGAGCGCGACAGCCGCTTTAAGCAAATCAAAAGGGTGGAGCGAAGCGCGTGACCCGGCGTGACCTCTAGGACGCGTAGGCAAAAACGTTTGGACGAAAATTTGTCACGTGACTGTGTCTGTCACGCTGATGGGATCTCTGGGGCTGTTGTTTTCGCCGTTTGCCTAGTTATAGAAATAGGCGGGTCACGTAGGTCCGGTTTTCGAAATGCGCTCTTCAGTGTTCTGTTGCTTTCGTGGGTTGCAGACGCGGCCGTGTTTTTTCGTCGTAAACGGCCAGAATACGTCCGTGCCAATTTTTCGGTAACAGCCATTTTTTTTCACCGGAGTTCGTGGAATTCTTGTGATGTGTTTGTTGGACACGCTTCGACAAAAACTGCTCTTTGCCAACGACGAGACGTCCGTTGAATGTGCACAACCTTCTTTCTCGAGTGTGTTTGTGGGGTCCCTGAGTTAGATTATGCATCTATCAAGGATTACATGATATCGCTCTTTTATTAGTAAGTACACTGTAAGCATGCTTCTGGTGGTAGTCCTGCTTTCTTCTCAATCTCCGCGGTTTTTTGTGTGATGAGTTTTGCTTGGCATGAGGACAGTGTTAATTCTATTTTATAATTTGCTTTTCGTTTTACAGAGAAGTGTGACCTTTTTAAATATGTCGAGAATACAATGTGTGTAATGATAGTGGTTTAATAAACTTCTGGGAGCGATCGAAAACATTTTGTTTGTCCGTATATGTGATTGGATATGCAACATATGATATGCAACGTACACATACTTGCACGACGTTCGGCCAATACGGAGCAGACGCATCGTAGAGTATTCGCACAATATTGCGCGAACGTTAGGCCGGGCAAAACGGCTGTACGGCAATACCTGTCGGATATCAGACGGTGCTGCGAAACTGGACATTTGAGCGATATTGGAGCCTACTTTCGGCCGGTACTGGCACGATACTGCAATGTATTGCCGTGCTGCTTGGGAACGGAGGTGATGACATCTGACCATCGTGTTTCCAACGCTTATTTAATTTAATTCTCTTCTGGGGCGCGTCAAAGAGCATTTTTTGTGACACACCAGAGATATTCCAAACTTGGGCAGGCCTTTCGGCTTTCCTTGCCACTTTTGGCACTTATTTGGCACTGCAGTGGGTAGCCAGAGAAGAGCCAAACTTCGGCATGCCCCGAATCGCCAAATTAAAATTTACTGCGGCAGTTATGGCTCAAGACTGGCACTTACTTTGGCAGAACTGTGGCGCACCAGAGAAAAGCCAAACTTGGCATGTCCGAAATACCCAAATTAGGCGTTGCTTTGGCAATTATGGCTCAAGTCTGGCACATACTTTGGCACAACTGTGGCGGACCGTAGAAAGGCCAAACTTGGTGTGGCCGAAATACCCGAATTAGGCGTTGCTTTGGCAGTTAGGTTTCAAGTCTGGCACTTACATTGGCAGAACTGTGGCGGACCAGAGAAAGGCCGTACTTGGCATGTCCGAAATACCCAAATTAGGCGTTGCTTTGGCAGTCATGGCTCAAGTCTGGCACTTACTTTGGCACAACTGTGGCGGACCAGAGAAAAGCCAAACTTGGTGTGGCCGAAATACCCAAATTAGGCGTTGCTCTGGCAGCTATGGTTCAAGTCTGGCACTTACTTTGGCAGAACTGTGGCGGACCAGAGAAAGGCCAAACTTGGCATATCCGAAATACCCAAATTCGGCGTTGCTTTGGCAGTTATGGCTGAAGTATGGCACCAACTTTGGCGATCCTCTGGCGTACCAGAGAAGAGCCAAACTTTGGCATGTCCTAGGATCGCCCAACTAAGGCTATAGTTAGGCACCGTACTTTGACACTGATGATTGCCATGGTGAAAAAACCTAACTGCGCCAAAGTTGGGCCATTATGTTTCCCAGACCTTTGCCCAAGTTGGGCATTCCTCTGGCGTGCTACCTGGGTTAATATCATTCGATGGAAATAACATACATTTTGCGGTGTTGGGGTAAAAAGAAATATTGATTTGGCTGAAAGTTGCGACTATTGAAGACTCAGGAGAGCGTCATATGCGCCGAAAAACTGAGGGAGAAAAGGAGACGAGAGCGCTCAGGGTTGTCAGAACGCCGAGCTGTGATTCGAATGATTAGTGCGCAGACCTAAAGCTAGCGTTCCTTTGTCTCCACATGCACACGTCGAACGCCTTGGAACGCAGAACACCTGCGTCCGGCATTTGGTTTCCGCATTCGAACTCGTTCGGCGAGTGCAGTGGAAACTAATTGGCATCTATCTTTGTCTCCACTGCACTCGTCGAGCGCGTTAGAAAGCGGAACACCGGCGTCCGGCATTTGGTTTTCGCATTCGAACGCGTTCGACGAGTGCAGTGGAAACTAATTGGCGGATATCTTTGTCTCCACTGCACTCGTCGAGCGCGTTAGAACGCGGAACACCGGCGTCCGGCATTTGTTTTTCGCATTCGAACGCGTTCGACGAATGCAGTGGGAACTAATTGGCGGATATCTTTGTCTCCACTGCACTCGTCGAGCGCGTTAGTACGCGGAACACCGGCGTCCGGCATTTGGTTTTCGCATTCGAACGCGTTCGACGAATGCAGTGGAAACTAACTGGCGGATATCTTTGTCTCCACTGCACTCGTCGAGTGCGTTAGAACGCGGAACACCGGCGTCCGGCATTTGGTTTTCGCATTCAAACGCGTTCGACGAATGCAGTGGAAACTAATTGGCAGCTATCTTTGTCTCCACTGCACTCGTCGAGCGCGTTAGAATGCGAACACCGGCGTCCGGCATTTGTTTTCGCAGTCGAACGCGTTCGACGAATGCATTGGAAACGAATGGGCGGATACTTTGTCTCCACTGCACTCGTCGAGCGCGTTAGAACGCGGAACACCGGCGTCCGGCATTTGGTTTTCGCATTCGAACGCGTTCGACGAATGCAGTAGAAACTAATTGGCAGCTATTTTTGTCTCCACTGCACTCGTCGAGCGCGTTAGAACGCGGAACACCGCGTCCGGCATTTGGTTTTCGCATTCGAAGCGTTTCGACGAATGCAGTGGAAACTAATTGGCAGCTATCTTTGTCTCCACTGCACTCGTCGAGCGCGTTAGAATGCGGAACACCGGCGTCCGGCATTTGGTTTTCGCATTCGAACGCGTTCGACGAATGCAGTGGAAACTAATTGGCGGATATCTTTGTCTCCACTGCACTCGTCGAGCGCGTTAGAACGCGGAACACCGGCGTCCGGCATTTGGTTTTCGCATTCGAACGCGTTCGACGAATGCAGTGGAAACTAATTGGCGGATATCTTTGTCTCCACTGCACTCGTCGAGCGCGTTAAACGCGAAAGACCGGCGTCCGGCATTTGGCTTCGCATTCGAACGGGTTCGACGAATGCAATGGAAACTAATTGGCGGATATCTTTGTCTTCACTGCACTCGTCGAGCGTGTTAGAACGCGGACCACCAGCGTCCGGTGTTTGGCTTTCGCATCCGTCCAAGAGAACTTCCGGTTCGTAAAAACAACGAACAAGCCCACCATAACACCGCTGCTTGAAATGTCGATGGAACGTTTAAAGGAAGCTGAAACACTTCTTGAAAAAAACGAGTTAAAGGTGAATTCTGGCGTATTTTTATCCCATGAATCTGAATATCACGTTCATTTTCCCCGAACATGTAACAGAACGCAAAGAAACTCGAAAAACCTCTGACCAGTCGTGACGTCATACTAGGATCTTTGGGACGCCAAGCGCGTGCCGCACGTGTGGGCAGCGCGCGCAATCGCAAGCTTCAGCTATATTTTTCCGCACTGACCCCAGCCGTGACGTCTCTTTCTGACCTTTTTGAAAATAGCAAGAGTGCGCGTGCATCGCTTTGACAGGCGCTGAAGATGCGCGAGAGCAGAGATTCCGAAAACTCCTAGTGTGACGTCACGCTCCAGAAAGGAGGGGCTTCGGCGGTACTTGAAATATTAATTTATGCAGCCTCTGTGCAACAAGTTCAAAAATAATCTCAATATTCGTGATCCCGGAGGCCGAATGAAAGCCATTGAATTGTTTTTTCTTAAATACAGAACCGCTTCAGTTTCCCTTTAACTACCAGTTCTATTAGCGGCGAGAAGTTTTGGTGGCGCCCTCCTGTGGTTCCCCCTTGTTACGTCATTACCTTGCAAACAACAAGTTCGATGGTGTTTGTTATTAGCATGGTGGAAGCTTGAAATCATTGCGCTCTCAAAGGAACACTGCCAACACCGTCAAAATTAAAGTTCTTTCATTCCTCTTATTTCCGTCGATGATAAATCCCCTTTCCGACGTCATAGTCAGCGTTCGGCCAATCGTAGAAGGCCGACCACAGCGCCGCTTTCGGTCGCGCACGGGGCTAATAGGTGAACGCCAAAAGAACCAAGAAACGCGAGATCTGTTAAAATTTCTCGAATATCCTTGAGAACCAACTTACCACCTCTAAGACGTTTAATTGTCCAGCCGAGGGCTCTCTCTAAATCTCCAACTGTGTGGTCCGTGTAGCATTTATGCTTTCTAGCACCGGTGACATAAGCAAGCTCGACTGGCATGCAAATACGGAGCGACCGGAAGTCGCTTGGGATGCAAACGGCAGTTCATGTTTGTGAACAGCAGAGGGGTCTATAACCTGTATCCCCAGCCTCCTTTCTTTTTGTTATTATTAGGCGTACATATTCTAAGCTGTCCCGAGGCTCCGCGACGGCTTGGACACGCAGGTCAGGATAAACAAAACTGCGGGAGTCGCCCATGGCAGGGGCCTGGACAGTAATCCGACACGACAAAAAGGTAGGCGACACGCAGTTGGGTGTCAAATGCAAAGCAATAACAAAAACATGAACAGCAAAAAATGAAGTGGGTTTCGAGGAAACGATTGAAGTTTCGAGCTATACTTCGTTTCACCTTACGTGCGAGCGAAGGCAAAGCTGGAAGCGCGAGTACGGAAGCTCCGTGCGTTCAGGCTTTGCTCGAGCTGCGCAAGCTGGGGAGAAACGCACAAAGCGCTGGTCTCGCGCTTCTAGCTTTGGTTTCGCTCGCAGATAAAGTGAAACGAAGTATAGCGGATTGTTTAAAGTCCAGCGGCAGTTTAAATCCCACAAAAAAGAAGTGTGATGTGAAATACCAAACGAAACAGAGAAAAACGCGTCACTGGAGACAAAACCAGCCGCGGTATAGTACGTGTACGCGATGAAAAAAAAACGCAGTGGGTCCACGCTTTCCGGCAGTTCGGTTCTTTGTTTAGCGCCGCCGGGGGAAATCGGCTCAGTCCGCGACAGCCTTTTCGAACACGGCGTTGAGGAATATGAGGGCTTGCCGTCCGACGAAAATTTAACGACGTCGACGTCCTCGTAAACTTGAAACTCCGTGGTTCGCGCGGCGAGCCAGGGGATCAGGACGAGGTCCCGTAAAGCTACCACCTACCGCTAGATTTATTAGAACCGATGCTGTAGCGGCGCAGTATATTAATGTCGCGGTGAAAGCGAATTTTCGCGCCACTGCGCTAAGATCGACGACGAAAAGTTTCGGGAAGATTGATGTTTAGGCTCCCTGTGTTTGGTTTTTATAACTGTATTTGCTAGGGAGAGTCTTTAGTGATATCGACGTCGTAAATACGTCCTCTTGCGAAGATATTCTTGAGACAGGTAAGCCCGAAGTCTCAATTAAGTGCCTGAGCTGCACAAGGACGTCCAGTTCCAATACTTGTTTTACCTTCAGTACCTAGGTCTGGATATTTCTAATCTTTAGTACAATTATGGAGTCTGGAAGACGTCTCCGACTGGTGCGTTTACTGCGATCACGTCCTAAAAAGTTGTCCTTTAATATACGCCTGATGACGTCAGAGAAACGTCATCTCATCGCCGGCCGGGAATTTGTCGGTTTTGCATCGGTGGTGGTGGATGGGGCAGACACCCGCTTCGCCGCAGGTCGCTCTTCAGCTGGACAGTTCATGGAAGCCTCCACAATCGGGAGTTGGGACTCCGAGACGACAACGACACTCGCGTTCACTCCTGCTTTTTTTTTTTTTTTTTCTTTTAGAGCGCAGCTCTTAGGCGCTCGTTTCCGGCTTGAGCGGCGTCGCCTGTCGGCGTCAGCGTAACCGCGCAGTGCATTATGGGAAACGTCCCATAAAGCACCGCGCCGAAACGTGGCGATGACGACGCGCGTTTCGTGCTTCAAAGAAGGAGGAGGGGCATCCCTTCCCCTCAGTACGCTCCCCTCCTTCTCGTCCAGAGCCGCGCTCTAAATTGGTCTTACAGGAAGAAACCTCTTTCCTTTCTCCTGAACTTTTACGCCAAAGATATACTGAACCGAAATTTCGAGCTCACAAAACAAGGCTGGACGGATAGGTGGGACGCTGGAAAACCCCAAAACATCACTCATACAGCGATATCGCTAACGAATCGCCGTATTTTTTATTTTTTGAAAAGAGGTGCGCGATTGAACACGGGCAATGAGGCCGACGAGACCAGACACGCCACGAGTGTCATTCCCTCTCTTCCTCGCTACGTCCGTCGAACCGAAGCGTGGAGGAGAGAAACGAGGCCGCTTCCTCTCATTCTCAAAATTTCGTGGAGGACAATTGCGCGATCAGGTGAAAACAAAGCCCTCACTTGATCGCGACCTTATTTTCTAAAAGTACGGCTATCCGTTTAAAATATCGATGTATGAGTGATATTTTGGAGTTCGTAGCGTCCCGTTCAACGCTTCTGTGGCCTTATTTTGCGAAATCCGAGTTTCGGTTCATTATCCCTTTAACCGCCAGGACAGAGACATTCAACAGTGTGACACTTCGGCTTCAGTGACGTTCTATGTTGCCACTCCGGGATTCCTTTCAATGCACTGACGGAATAGGATGGTAAACACGCCAGTCGCGAATGCGCCCCATGCACCGCAGTAAAAAACCAGGTGCGTATAAAAATGAATAAAAACAAAGGAACAAAAATGCAGTTTACAAAACGAGATCAAATAGTGTCAGGACATTTGAACGGCTGACGTGTGCGGACAATGAATTCTTTTTCTCGTGGTTAGGACAGAGCAATTTGGTATTCAGAAGCGGTGGTTTCGATAAATCTGTCAATATCACGAAACCTTAATGCTTTCTTTGATTTTAAGAGTGAGCTCTAGCATCTTTTATGTCGTTAGAGTACCTTTCTATTCGATGTCATCAAGCAGAAATGTTGTTCGAATGAAAATGCATTTGCTTCTACTTTCTCAGCTTTTTAAAGTTGAGACTTTAACAAGTTGAGTTGAGCTTGAAGCTGAGACTAGCTCAGCTTCAAGCCGTCATTAAACGTGAGTGGGTGAATATCTGCAAAACAATAAGTAAAGAGATAAAAAAGGTGTGTATGGGGGGGAGGGGTGTGTGTGTGTAAGGGTGGGGGATTGTTGGCCGAGTGTGATAATGCACTGCAGCTCAGAGATTGAACCCAGCGAACCTGGGTTCAATTTTCACCCTTGCCCGTTCCGATCTGGATGAGCATCGTACCGGCGTACGGTCGTGTATCACTATCTGCTTGATGCACGTTGAAAACCCCAGGCTGTTAGTGATACTGAACTGGCTAAATGTTTCATCTGCAGCAGAGGCACCAGACGCAAACTGAGGCTGACTAACATTCAGCAGTCTCAACGCACACACAACGCAACTACCTAAAACAAATACTGGCGATTTGACTCTGCGCTTGATCTGGGTCGCGCTTAATGCCTTACTGGGCATCTCAATTTTAGAAAAGCTTACTTCGCCTCGCATTTTCTTTACAAGAAAGATAGAAAGAGATAAAGTTAATGAGCATAATTAAAACAGAACAATAAACAGCGAGGTCAGCCGGACCTTTGTGCCGGCTTGCTACGCCATGAAAGCAAGGTGAAAAAAATTTCGAGGTCACCTAAGCACTTCTTAAGAGTTGGGAATGCGAAAGCATGAATGTCGTTCTTCCGCTCCCGTAGTTCGTCTGCGTCTTTGGGAATTCTGTTTCTGCGTGTGAGCTTGGACGGCCACGTTTCGCTACTTCTGAGATTGCGGCCGGTGGCCAACCGCGCGCTCTCGTGAAACGGCCGCAGCCCCCCCCCCCCTCTCCCCCCTCCGGCAACGCCTGACACGAGAGCGGCGGCCAAGCGCACGCTTTCGTGAAGCGGCCGCCAGTGCCACTGCCTATCTAGGAGACGTCTTTTTCCAGCCAATGGAAGAATTTGCATTTCTTTCGCGTCTTCTTGCGAGAGGATAACGTACTCTCGTATTGTTGCACGTTCCTAAATTAAAAATAAAAATGTAGGAATAATCTATTGCGCGTGTAAAATATATTTCATATTCCTTTGCGTACATGTCATTTATGTTAAAGTTACGAGTTATTTTTTTTTCTCACTCTCTGCATTTTTATTTTTATCACACTTTCCCTATGCTTATAGCTAACCGAAGAGGTGAGTACCTTTGAGGTGACGCAGTCACATACTTAGAAGTGTCTTCTGCCCAAACCTGTTGGCCAGATATGTAGTTACAGAACGTATGGAGTGCACTAACTCGTTGATACAAATTTGCAAACCCTTTCTAGCCGCCCGTATCAATAATTGGGCACACGCCGCTCAAACCAAGTGAATCGTGTCCTATGCTTTGGTACCACTCGCCATGCTCGCACGCAGAAACACAATTCCCTAAGACGCACGCACACATTGAAACGCCTACGCATACATTCAAACACACGCCGAAAATCATTTACAAACGCACGTGCACTCGATCACACTACACCCACATACACATAAGCACACGGACGCACGCGAAGACAAACAAGCACATTCACACTTTAATGCGCCTTCACAAACGCACATATGTGTACATACGCACGTACGTGTGCATGCACACCCACCTACACACAAAAAAGGGTGCACAACTCACACACAAAAACGAAGACAAAACTATGAACACGAATATTGGGTGTTTTAACGAAGACTTAAAAAAAGTCCCTAAAACCAGACCGGGGGGGGGCTGTGAAAATAAAATACTTTTCACGGGAACAAGCTGCCAGCCACGGCGGCCGTCAGGGATTGCTTGAAACATACCAGTTATCTAAATATTTTACTACAATTTAGAAATTAACCTTTTAACTCGAGAAAAGAAAGAGATAGTTTCAATTAGAAACTTGTCGAGCATAATCAAAAACCACGCTATGTCAACTCAATTTACAACAATATAAGGCACGTGCAACATTTTACGGAGTTAAAAAAAAAAGAAGGAAAAACTCAGTTCGGACGCCTTTGTATACGTTTCGGTCTCCTATCAGAGCGCGCGTCTTTACGCCAGTGGCGAGGTACCCACGTGGCAGAGGCACTCAACGCACGTGCGCCACACTTCCTGAAATCTAACGAAGAAGGAGAGGCGGTAGCTGGGCGCCTCGGCCACAAGGGGCAGGGCCGCTGGTGCAAATATGCGCTCCGATAAGGAAACGGCAACCTAAAAACGCGTCGAAACTTGAGCGTTTTTTGTTTTTTTTTTAAGAACCGTAGAATGTTTTGTGGCTTATAGCTTTCTGATATTAGCTAATTTCGTGGTGTTCTACGAGAGTCAGCAAGTTTGCAACTGAAACCATGTGCCTATTTCCTCGAACTAAAAAGTTAATCAGTAAGTTTAAGTCACTTATTCTGCTCATTCATATGTTTGCTTTTTTAATTTTTTGAATCCCTCACGTGAGTAGTGGCTGGCTTTTTCTTTTTTTGAAAAGAGTGTTTTTTTAGGCATCCTATTTTACTGATTTTTGAGTGTTCACTGAAACACCCGGCACATCCTCACATTCACAAACTCCCATCTACACACAGACGCGGTCGCGCGCAAGTACGCACGCACACATGCAAGTTAAGATTTCAGGCACACTTGGGAAGAAAGAAAAGGTCCTTGTTTTGGTTGTTGGCGAGGCGTGATCACTTAGACCACCAGAAGTTAACACAACATTTTTCTAGCCAACAGCATCGAAAATATGAGTCTCGGCAACCTTTTACAAAAACGAAATGACGAAAGTAGTCTAAATATTGGCAAGGTTTGCATCAAGTTTGGAAGATGCCTAATGGCTTTATGATTGCCCCGAATAAAGGCCAAGGCCGGCGTCCTGGGAGTGAAAAATAACGTCTCTGAAACTCGAACATATTCGCTCATAATTCTTTATTGCGAAAGTTGCTACCTCTCTCCTTCAGACACCCCAACACCCTTCCAATATTTCGCTTTTTTTTGCCTTTGTTATTATATTTTAGTGGACAAGCAGATGTCCTTGATGAATGGTACTTACATTTTTGTCGAAATAAGCTCGTCATCGTCCATCGGAACGGGCCACTGAGCAACGCATGTCTATACAGTACGGTATGTGTGCCGCAGCGAAATTCGCCTTGTAGCCCTGGCGTTAATAACTCACACGGAACAAGCTGAATAATGCATATCGGCAATCCAAGCAGCCACCCTTGGAGAAGACGATCCAAGAACCGACGACTGAGCGAAGAATGACAATCATTACGCAGCGTTCGCAGTTTGCGTATCTCTGTGGTGAAGAGCACAAAAAAAAAAGGATATAAAAAGAAAATATGTTGCGAACGATCTCGCAAAGAGTGCTGCGAATGGCAGCGGCAGCTGATGCGTTGGTAAGTGGTGTGCCTAACGATATTTGCTTTAGATGCATTGCTAGTAGTGGAATAGTTGTCGATGATGTGCTTCAGGAGATGTGTGAAAGGCGCCTGCGCGCTGACTGTCGGGCCTGATAGTCGGGGTATTGCGCCCTTTGCTGTTTTAGTGCCAGTGCCGCTGAGGCCCTCCGTTAACTCTACTCAGCGCCGCACACTTGTCCTTTCCGTTTCTCGCACGGATAGAGTCTTTCAGGCCTGATTATGCTTAAGGAGGGGGGGGGGGGGGGGGGAGCCCGAGAGAGAGAAGGAATAATCGATCAATTACGCGCCTTGCCGTAGACGACGTGGTTGTGCGAGGACAACGCCGTTATCCTCCAACTCTTTTCGACGCCAACGAATGAACGAGGGCAAATCGAGTGCCGACTGGAAGAGTGAAAGAGCGCTTTAAATCTCTCTCTCGCGATGACGTAGTTTCTGCGTAAGGATCACACCGGATTTTGTCCAAGGAGAGCGCTAGCAGCAATTCGCATTGGTATTGGTATTTATTGCGTGCGCAAAACACCGGGAAGGCTTTGATATTGGTGCACATAGAAGTCACAAATCAGTTGAACATGCAAAGTCGTGAAATACAGGACTGACACATCAGTCATAATAAAACAAATTACAGACACAACTCCGCATTCGAAGTAAAATAATGCATTCTTACATTGGCTATCGCTGTAAAAATCCCGGATCATCTAGAGCGTTGGGATAAGTGACTGTGGAGAAAATAAAAATATAATTGATTAAATATTCAAATATAATAACATACAAAATTGCAGCAAACAGAAACGCTCTGAACAATATTACGACAAATACGAGAGTAATTCATGCCCTGCGAACTAATGTGAATATTTAAAAGTTGTGACTTTCGTAGGGCTCATTAAACATGCTAAGAAATGAACCTAAGAGTCAACCATGGTGCTAAAATTATATTATGTGAGGATATTATTCAGTATTTTTACTCTGAAACATCTTACCTTCACGAGATACTTCGAATTGATCCCGAAAGCCTATTACTCCCATTTGATAGTGCCTCAGTGGTTATTCAATTAGAGGAATCAGATTTAAGCTGGTTCTATAATTTTTGTCTTGTTAATGCAAATAGTTACATTTTACAATTTATACGAGACAATTTAAATAGGCTACATTCACCGACTGAAAAAAAAAAGGCGCTGTCTTCGTGCCATCACGCAGGGATTGGCGTTTGAATAACATGGAATTGCGCCCGACCCTCGACCGTGTAATCACAGCTGAGTAACTGTCCAAGTCAAAACATTCATAGAGAGGTCGAGAAAGCGCCTCACCTATACCTCAAACGCACTTTTCTTTGTTTGCCAGGATAAAAAAAATAATTGATGGCGAAAGTGAGCTTTTCTCAGATAAGTTAAGATAATAAAATTGAGAAAAAAACACGAAACAAATATTGCAAACTGAGATGAATATAAAATGTTGCATATTGTAGCGGTGAGCAGGAGAAGAAGAAGAGGAGAAAGTGAAGCTGGGACTCTCGGGCTAGGAGAAAAAGGAAGAACGTCGATTGGTCGCAGAATAAACCGTTACAATTTGGTGGCAGCGGTGGGATGCCGACTTAAACACGTCAAGGACTTCTGCCGTCAAGAGGGGAACTTTCCGGTGAGCCGTCTCCCTCGAGCCAGCTACGAGATGACACCGGTTCGCAGTCGAATGTTGCACCAAGAGACACTCAGACGACAGTGGTGACACTCGGGGTTCTGGAAGGACTACTGGAACGACAAACGCAAGCAATTATGGCCGCTACGCAGCAACGGTCAGACGATTTGATTGCAAAATATGCCGACATCTGTCAACGAGTAGCTGCTCTGGAAGCACTTGGACAACCACCACAACCAACAGTCGCCGCTATTGAGCAGACTCCTTCCCCAAACCAGACTGTCACTGCACCATCTGCAGAGCACCGTTTCAAGTTGAAGCCGTTCGATGGGGAGACCTCCTTGGATCTTTACCTACAGCAGGTCGACATAATTGCCGATGCAAACCATTGGACCGAAGATGACAAGGCACGCGCTGTCATCGCCCAACTTGATGGTCCGGCACTCAACGTACTCCATGCACTTCAAGGCACCTGCCTCACGTACACAGCATTAGTCGCAACCCTACGTGATTGTTTTGGGGATGACCACCTACAACAAGCATACTACGCTGAGCTCCGGTCACGACGTCAACAATTAAGTGAGAATTTACCGGAACTTGCTTCAATTGTAGAACGCCTAACCTACAAATCATTTCCGGGAGCAACGCCCGATACCTTAAATCGTGTCGGCACGGCCGCGTTCGTGGATGCTAGAAGTGACCCCGACGTTCAAAAGTTTGTTCCCCTGGCAAGACCGGACACAATACGCGCAGCTCTCGGCCACGCCATGGAAATGAGCGCTGCTCAGTGGGCCACCAATTGCACTCAGCCGTCAACACCCCATGGAATCCAAGTACAAGCATCGTCAATCCCACAAGGGACACGCCCGCTTGCTGCGTCTGCCCATTCACGGAGAAATGCCAGTGGGTCGTGCTACCGATGCGGACGTCGCGTCCATTTTGAATTTGAATGCGCGGCTGCTTCTACCTTGTCGGGAAATGGCACGCCCGGTCCCCTGGGGCAGGACCGGATGTAAATGCTCAAAGACCCCTTGTATCAGTTGCAAGCCAGCTAACATCAGTTCCTTTGCATCCTGTACTGGTCGAACACTTGGGGATTGTGGACGCACTTTTTGACACTGAGGCAGCTGTCAATGCTGTCGATAAGTCTATACTTCCTTCAAACGTTGAGTTCTCTTCTGACTGCCCAGCACTACTCACGGCCCATGGTACTACCATACCGACTGCGGGAAAAGTTCGATTAAGCATCACAGTATTCGGTCGCACATCCGTTGAAGAGTTTGTCGTAATCCCAAATTATGTCTGTCCCGTGATTTTTGGGTACGGTTGGTGTACTAAAGCCGGCTTGTTTTCTTTAAACGATTCTGCTGGTATTCAGGAGAACCGCATGCTCATGGTGCATGCCATAGCTTTGCGTCATTTCGGTGGCTTTGGAATTATTTTATATACCTTTAGGCATTTTTTCTTTATTCTCTGCTTAGACGGTTTTGTCGCAATTCCATGAACGTTTGGAGGTCGTGTGCGTCTTGTGCGGTAGATGGAATGAAAAGCTTATCGCATGTCTTTCAACAGTCTACTTCTGTCCTTGAAAAAGAGACTTGGGATGTACGCATTGGCGCTACGACGGTGATACAGCCAGAAACAGCCATATGGGTCAACGTGAAAGCAAACTCACCTCATCTTAACGGGGACATTGTCTATGAGGCATCGCGGATTTCGATGGCTGATTGCGAAGTAGCAGCACCTCGAATGTTGACTACGTGTACTGATGGTTGTTTCAGCATCCTGATGATGAACCTCGGGCGTACCCCTGCCAAGCTTAAACAAGGACACCACGTCGGCGAGTCGCTTCTCTTTCGTTCGCCAGAGTTTTTGACAGCAACCGTGGATCAAGCACGACCATCAGCACAAGCTTTAAATCAGAGTGACCAGGTACCTTGGGAGGTGTTTAATTTTGGTTCATCCTTCGACGAACATCAGGTGGACTTACTCAAGAGACTCATTACGACTTACCTTCACATGTGTGGCCCTTACTCCCGACGAACTGGGATGCACGCATCTTGTGGAACACAAAATTGACACAGGTGGCCATGCTCCTATTCACCAGCCCTTACGTCGACTGGCTCCCGTTGAGTACGAAATTATTCGAACACAGGTCGCTGACATACTTAGTCAAGGGGTTGTCACACCATCCAACAACCCGTGGTCGTCACCGGTTGTCCTGGTGCATAAAAAAGATGGATCTATCCGTTTTTGTGGTGATTATAGAAAGATCAACAGCATCACAAAACAAGAGGTCTGCCCCTTACCCCGTCATGATGATTCGCTCGACAGATTACAAGGCGCCAGATACTTTACGACTCTTGACCTGTTATCCGGATACTGACAAGTTCCGTTGAACCCAGAGGATGCTGAAAAATCTGCATTTGTAACTCCCGCTGAACTTTATCAATTCACACGATTGTCATTTGGCCTTTGTAACGCTCCAGCTACATTCCAACGGCTTATGGATAAGGTTCTAGGTCACCTCAAATAGACCATGGCACTAGTTTACCTTGACGACATTATTGTCTATGGTAGAACATTCGAAGAACACAACCGAAGGCTTGAACTTGTTCTCGACGCACTCCATCAAGCGAACTTGCGGATCAAACCTCAAAAGTGTTTTTTTGGATTTGAAGAGGTTCTTTACTTTGGTCATGTCATCAGCAAAGACTGCATCAAACCCGACCCCGCGAAGCTAGAAGCGGTATCAAAGTACCCAAAGCTGACCCGCCTCTTCGAAGTAAAAAGCTTCCTCGGCTTTGCGTCTTACTTTCGGCGGTTCATTCCACAATTTGCCAGTCGCGCAACACTCCTTACACGTCTTCTTCGCAAAAACAGCCCTTGGCAATGGACCATAAGCGAGGAACGAGCTTTCAACGATCTTAAAGAAAGTCTTCTTCAGGCACCAATCTTGGCCCATTTCGATCCGGAATTACCATCTTTCCTGCATACCGACGCCAGCGGAAATGATCTGGGAGCTGTGCTACTTCAAGAGCACCCATCGACAAAAACTCAACGAGTCATCGCGTACGCCAGTCGTCGTCTCACAGATACGGAACAACGGTATCATTCGTCAGAACTGGAATGCCTTGCTCTCATCTGGGCTGTCCAACACTTTCGGCCTTATTTATATGGTCATCATTTCACGGCCATTACAGACAATTCAGCGTTACTGTGGCTTCAAACAAAACGTGACCTTACTCCTAAACTCGCTCGCTGGGCTCTACTACTTCAAGAATATCAGTTCGAAATCCGTCACCGTAGCGGGAAATACCACACAGATGCCGATTTCCTCTCTGGTAACCCAGTAGCCCCAGGCGAAGAGGTAAACAAAGAAGATGTTCAATTTTTCACTCCTGTGTTTAACCTTACTGAAAACCAAAGACAAGACTCAGACGTTCAAGGCATTGTGTCGCGACTTAGGTCACCTCCATCGCATACACCAGAGCGACGACTACGCCTTGCCTATCGTATCCACCACGGCCTACTCTGCCATCGTGGATCTCAAGGTTGGGTGCCCTTTGTACCCGTGAAATTACGTCCAGCTGTACTTCATCTCTGTCAGGATGACCTGACCGCTGGACACTTGGGAAGACATAAAACTGCTAAGAAGATCTTCGAGCGTTACTGGTGGCCAGGAGTTCGCACGGACGTCGCCAAGTACACCACGTCCTGCGTCAAATGTCGGTCTCGAAAAACTACGAACCCCACCAGCAACTGTGGCGTCCAACCTGTTCCACTTCCCTAAACACCATTCGAAATTATGGGCATTGACCACCTCGGCCCATTTTCGTGTACTCCAGATGGCAACAAATACGTTCTGGTCGCCTTTGACTACCTTAGCAAATGGGTAGAGTTACGACCAGTTTCAAATACCGCGGTCGACCATGTTGTTCAATTCCTGCGACAACAAGTTATTCTTCGACACGGAGTCCCTCGGGTCCTCGTAAGCGACCGCGCCTCGTGTTTCCTTTCTCGTCAATTTGTGAAGGAAATGTAACTGCACGGTATCTCTCACGCTCAGGCGGCTCCGTACCATCCGCAAACAAATGGTCTCGTTGAACGTGCCAACCGTACTATCAGCGGCATACTTGCAAGCTACGTCAACAACCAACACAATAATTGGGACCAACTTGTGCCTTACGCTGGCTTTGCCATGAACACTGCGGAGCAGTCAACGACCGCGTTCACTCCTTTAAAAATTGTGTACGGACGCACGCCAGTTCTTCCAGGCGAAGCTGGTACCAATGCTGCTTGGCGACTGAGAGCCGAAGAATTCTTGAGCAGCTCAGAGCACCGTTTGTGAGACGTGAGAAGGCAAGCCCGAGACGTATTGTTGCGGGCTCAGCATCGAACTCAAGAACGCACTGCCCCAGCCTCACCACCAACCCGTATACAGTCTGGAGACTGGGTTCTGGTGCGCCGACCGCTTAGAAAAAAAGGTCGCGCAGAGAAGTTTCTACCACGCTTTATAGGGCCTTGTGAAGTCCTTCAGCAACTGGGTCTTGTGACATTTCGTGTACGAAACTGCACTCGCAGTTCTAATCGTACAAAGGCCACATTCACGGTGCATCGTAGCTACCTTAGGCACTACATCCCTCGTTCTACGGAATTTTATACACAAGAGCTCGACCCGTGACAATACCGTCAGTTCACTAGGGGACGGGGAGGGCGAGTGTAGCGGTGAGCAGGAGAAGAAGAAGAGGAGAAAGGAAAGGGGGATTCTCGGGCTAGGAGAAAAAGGAAGAACGTCGATCGGTCGCAGAATAAACCGTTACATTAGAAATAATCTTGAGATAAAAACCCCTCAGGCGAAAATATTTAATTGCAGTATAGACATGTTGCGTGAAATCAGTGTCTCTAAAGTCAAGTGACTTCTAAAGGAAGAAATCATTTTGAAACAATGAAACAAATATAATAAATTATGTTTTGCTTAATAGTAAGTATAATTCAGTGTTTCAAAACACAGTAGCTCTAATGGCAGTCGAATTACATTTCCAAGCTGCTGTTGTATCCAAGTATTCTCCTTTCTTCGAAGAACGTGCTTGCTAACGACCCGAATCAATGGCCCTATCAATTTCTCGCCTACTGAATGTTTCCTCCCCCCATCAGATCCGACACAGAATAGTAGTGGAGATAAACGAGCTCTAATGAATATCGTTTAAAGAAGTGCGGACGTAGCACCGACCAGTTGTTCTCACAAATGGGATCGATGCGCTCCCACAGTAAGACTGCTTCTGGTTTGCTTAAGGTGAACTGCAGGCAGCGCGTCTTTGTGTTTTTGCACGTTATATACTATTATAAACTATAATTACCCGATTTTGAAATATATTTAATTAGTTTGTTTAATATGCAGGTTTGCGAAACCAGTAAGAAATGTTTCATAAGTTTTGGTACCCTCTTTGATGATTTCGTTATCTGCACAGGCGTTTCATTAGGTTGGGGTTTTAGAAATGAAACAATTAATCGTGACCAGCTGTGAGATTAAAGGCATCAATTTTGCTTGCTCCTAGTCTCTTTTTTGTCAGGCCTACGGATGAACGCATGAGCTAAAGTCGAGTGTTTGAATCCAGAAATATCTGTGAACAAAGAGGGTTTATGAGGTTTAAAAGCAACCGGGCTATATAAATAAATAAAAAAGAATGAAACGGTAACGCTTTTAGTAATATTCGAATACCAATGACATTTTTATTTTTCGGATTCTCATTTAAGGAACAGCATTATAACAGTGAAAATATTAACTGAGACTTCAATTTGCATCGGAATTAATAGCGTGTACAGTTGCCTCGGTGACTCCATGGCCAGATCAAAACCTGCGGAACCTAAGTTTGCAGATTCGAATAAAAACCTCGCGCTCGTACCTTCTGCAGCAGTCCAAGGATAGAAGGGAAATAATCCCTTTCGGTGCTGCCATCATGATCGTGCCTCCGGTTACATGTTGCCGGGATAGTTCCAGACTGTCCTTTCTCTACGTCGGCTAGGCTTCTTGGCTCGCTATAGGGCTGTCGCAACAAAGTCAAACTCTGAAAGAGAGACACTTGGTGGGCTTCAGGGTGCGGAGCCCCTGTCTTGCGCAAAAAAAAAAACAACAAATTTTAACATGTAGGGTTTCAAAAACTCGAGATATAGGACTGGGAATACGCATCCCGAAGAAGGGATGGTAACACAAATATACCTACTTAAATAAATGTCCCGAATAAAAGTTCAATATTTTATCTTAATTTATTGACTCCACGTAAGGGATGTTTTCGTAAACCAGCGTCTTTCATTGAAGGGTCGCACCAACGGCATTGGTAACCTTCTGGAGGTACGAGTGTTTTGTGCACCAGAGCCACGCACGTAACTTTCAGAAGGACAATATAGAATTATTGACTTTCAGTTATAAAATTGACGAGGAACGCAAAAACTCCTTGTATCTTAAAGCAATGTCGTTTTTGCGGCTTTTAAATTTTTCCGCTCTTTCTTATGCATAAAAGACAAATTGTAGTTTCCTCGAGCTCTGCGAGAAGATAAAGGCGTGCATTCAGTTGACACTTCAAAATGAAAATTTAGGGCTCTACACGTCAAAAAACAATGAACGAAAAACTGGATCGCCCCATCAAGAACTGAGGATCAATCCAAGTCCCCTGGGTATCACACAATCGCAAACTCGGTTTCACGGCGCTATTATTGCACTAAGCCTCACCGAGATTGCGGACACCGTGGCAGAATTTTAGAATCTCACGCTGCCGTTCCCCGGACTCTCAGTTTGCAAAGAAATGTTTACAATGAATATTGCTTTCTTTAATTAAAAAAAAAAATCGTGAGCTATAGGGAAAACAGAAGATCCTTTTTTTTTTGTCCAAAAACGTTCCAGACGTTTATCGTTAATCGGTTACATTGAAGAATTAATTAACCATTTTAAAATTAGACCTAAATGGGATGCGTGTAGGTTTCGTTTTGGACAAAAACACTTCAGATTTTTTATTATAAGTTTTATATACATTTATTAATAGTTTGAAGCGAAAATTCTGCGCGGCTGACACCCATGAACGATTTGGTGTCTCAAGCCTTTTTCATTCGTAAAAAAAAAACAAAAAAACAACACAGTATGTTACAAATGCGTCAGAGGGTTTAACTAAAATGTGAAATTTCAGAGACATGTAAATGGTTACGTGTTATGCAGTGAAGAATATTTGAGCTTAATCGGGATTCGAAAACCGTTTAAGGAAAACTGAAGCGGTTCTGTATTTGAGAAAAAAACACTTCAGTGGTTCTATTCGGCATCCAGGATCACGAATACCAAGATTATTTTTCAATTTGTTTCATGGAGGCTGAAGAAATTAATTTTTAAAGTACCGCCTCGAAGCCCCTCCTTCCCGGGGCGTGACGACATACTAAAAGCTTTCGAAATCTCTGCTCTCGCGCATCTTCAGTGACTGCCAAAGCTATGCACGCGCACTTTTGTTAATTTAAAAATGGTCAGACAGAGACGTCAAGACTAGTGTTAGTGCGAAAAAATATACCTGGCAAGCTTGCAATGGACCTTTTTCACATACCGACGGCACCAGGCGGTGGCTGCACGAACTAAAAATCGAGGAAGTGACCTACGTGCGCTACCAATCGATAATGGGAGCTACGCTACCAGTTTCTTCGCTCTCCGAGCAGCGGCGCGTGCCCAAGGCGACTCTAAAGAGGGGGATCTGTGGCGTCCACCCAAACGTCATGTTTTTCTTTCCGTCCACTTTCTTTTTTTGTGTAACACAATTATATATATGTTGCAATTACGTGTTCTACTTGGTGATCCACAGCCTCCTTCCGAATTTCCTCGATTTCTAGTGCCGACTTCTGCCGCTTGGCATCGAGTGCTCGCGCGTGCGCAGAACGCTTCTCGAAAAAGGTCCATTGCACGCGCTGCCCACACGAGCGACACGCGCTTTGCGGCTCAAAGATCCTAGTATGACGTCACGAATGGTCAGAGGCTTTTCGCGTTTTCTCGCATTTAGTTACACATTCGGAGAAAACGAACGTGATATTCAGATTCACGGAATAAAAATGCGCCAAAATTCACCTTTAAAGGGATGCTGAACCGAAATCTGGGCCGGCTTGCTAGAACAGCGTCTCAGCTGAGACTGGGTGAAAGAAAGCACTGCAAAGGCTGGGGCGCGCGAGCGTCTTGAGACGCAACTTGAGTCCCGCTCAGCTCGTGCGCTGGCTTTGGCAGCGCTTTCTTTCACCCAGGCTATGTTCCAAATCTTACCCGAGTAACCTGTCTCCTACGTCAGCGGGTAATACCACGTGACATCGCGAGTGAACGATCCACGACTCGATTTTGGAACGGCCGGGATAATCACATGGATACTACGCGGATTGGCTTTGTCTTGGGCTACGGCAAAAGGAAAACATAGTGGTGACGGCGGAAAATAGCAGACGATCTCTTTTGATCATGGAGAAACCAGATAGAGTCGATAATGTTAACCGCTTCGAAGGTTTTCTTTGACAGTGACGACGCGGTTTTTTTCTGAGATGGCTCCACCAGCTCCTTTTGCTCACCTTCCTTTTGGGCTGTATATTGAGATAAAAATTACTTATTCCTTTCAGTTAGACATCAACATTTTTGTTTTGATTAATCTGCGCGATCGCTGTAAGTCTAGTCCAGGTGCCATAAACAGCCTCAACTCATCGTAATTAGCACCGATTACGTTTTGCAGATATTGCTTCCACACGGTGTAGCGGTAGAGCGCATGGGGCTTTCTCAACAGTGATATCTAACTTACGTTCGCTTTAACGCGAATATGATTATAAAATCACAGAGAGCACTTCGAAACTGCTATAGACAATTTATTAGGGAGGGAAATGTGGTGGGCTTGTTGACTGATCGTATACATAAAATCTTCGATGCCTTCATTGCTTTACAAGCTTTATCCTCTCATTACACACACTCTGGGGGAAGAAATCCCCCAAAATTTCCACATTATCTACTGCGTTCGAACATTTTCATCCTTTAACGTAAGAATACGGGGTTCCCCCCAACGCCGAGGACGAGGATGCGGAGACGTTCCTGTTTACGCTCGCACTCTGACAATAACAAGTATACCTTCCTGAGGGAAGGTACACGGTCTGGATGTGGTGCAATCAATTCCTGCGTTGAAAACAGCAAATTGCAATAACCACACATAAATGGCTGCACGTAGCTTCACCTCATTCTTTGTTATTTCGAACGTCTGCTGCCAAAGCAAACGAAGCAAACGAGCTTTGACGGCTGTCGGCGCAGGAAGCAAACGACGAATAGATCACGTGACGTATTTACTTGATTTGATCCGGCGTTACCCCCCGATCGAGGAGGGTAGCGTGGGTAATTACTCCGGAGTAAACAACCCGCTTCTGGAACGCGAGTTCTGACGTCATCGAGTAAGCGCGAGTAAGTTTTGAAACGCCTAGGTTCGAAACCTTTACTCCGGAGTAGGATCGAGTAAATTTTGGAACACAGCCCCAGTCTCAGCTGAGACGCTGGTTCTAGCAAGCCGCCCCTGGATTCCACAAACCAAGCGGCAAAAGCATGCAACGGGATGCTACAAACACCAAAACATCACTCATACAGCGATATCTCGAACGGATGACCGTATTTTTTTTGTAAAAAGAGGCAAAATTGACGGATATGTTTACGTCTTGTTTCTCCGAGAAGGAGAGGGAACGGCCTCGCGTCTTCTCCGCCTCGCCGCCTTGAGGGAGCGAAGCGAAAAGAGGAGGAAACAAGATATCTTCACGTCATGCGCCTCGTCGGCCTGGTTCAATCTCGACCTCTTTTTCCAAAAATACGGCCGTCCATTCGAGATATCGCCTTGCGAGTAGTGTTGTAGGGATTGTAGCGTCCCGTTTACATCTCCTGCATTGTTTTTTTTTTTAATCCAAATTTTGGATCACCATCCCTTTAACTCGTTTTTTTCAGGAAGTGTTTCAGCTTCTTTTTAAGAGTCGTTTATTTAACATCCAATACAATTCCAGATTTTCTTGAAAATGTCGCGATGTTAGAATTATTTTTAAGAACAACTATTTATTTGCCACGAACCTATCAATATCCAGTATGTTGATATTAGTCGTTCGTCACTCAAACAACAAGTTTTCTGTGTAGAAACGAACGTCACCGATGATATGATACTGCTTTCCAGCTGTTCCTTGAAACATGAACGAAACTATAGTAACTGATATCTCAAGTAACGCAGGGTATGGCCGACTGGCCAACCCCGAACACCTTGTTACCGCTCCGCCGCCAATGAGACTGCGATATTAGCGACTACAAAGGCAAAAGCAGCGAGAAGCGTGAACATCATATAGCACACTTGGTGTCGGTTTATGACGTGCGATACAAGCAGGCCCCCATGTCGTGAAACAATGTCAAGTTTCTTTATTTGAAAAGCCCTTTAAAGAGGTACAGCTGCAACGGAAAAAGAGTGGCACAAGTGACCGATGGCAGGAGCGGCAAAATCGCGACACGCGGCGCTATTGTTCCCGAGAGCGCCGATAGCGAGAGTGCAAGTCACGTTCCATGTCTCAACGCGGGGATGGCAGGCAGAACGCAGCCTATCCTAAAGCCCGCATTTTTAAAAGCTATCTTATCCCTCAATTTTCTGCCAGCCACCCCCGCGTTGAAGCATGCAACGTGACTGGCACTCTCGCTATCAGCACACTCGGGAACAATAGCGCCGCGTGTCGCGATTTTTTCGCTCCGGTCATCTGTCACTTGTGCTACTCTTTTTCCGTAGCAGCTGTACACACAGGGAAAAGAAAATGTAAGAGGAGAAAGTAGGGTCACTTCTCGTGCCGATAAGAACAGAATGATACAGCAGGCTACAGCCCTTAGCTTATCGCGATGCGATACATTCTTTGTTTCTTTTTTTCTCACGTAAACACGTTACTCACTAACAAAGGCAAAGTTCAAATCACTGGATTGAAGTTGGTGTCATATTGCAGCTAAAGCCCCTTGATGCTTCTTTTTACAAGTAACGACAACCAATACAAATTACAAAGCACATTCCACTGGAACAAAATGGTCATTCAATTAAGTTGTCCGCTCCGCGCTTCGATAACCTGCACCGTCACGCAGTCGACGCTTCAAAGAAGGTCGCTACTTGTAGAAAGCTTGTATCTAGTAACTCTAATTAGAGCCACGGGGGAGGGGGGGGGGGGGGGGTGCGGGCTTCTTTGCTGACAGGATGTCCTTGGGAAAAATTGATAAAATTGGGCGCCGGCACGATTACCGGCTCCCCAGTGCCCTGCTGCTGCGCTGGGGAAGACAATCACGGTTTAGCCGGCTCGGTGTCCGCCTCTGAGACGTCGTCCTCGGACGTAACAGGCTTGAAGGACTCGCTCGTTGCAGCGAATGTTTTCTGTTCCGCAGAAGAACGTTGTTGTCCTCGGCTAAAACTTTGTGCAACCTCGAGTCTGTCTGAGCAGTTAGCTTCGCTTTCTTAGACCACACCTTCTTCTTGACTCGGACAACTTCTTCGAGTTGTGATACTGGACCTCTCAAATGACCACAAACGTCTTTTTGCACCGTTAGTTCCGGTAAGGCTGGTGAAGTCAGGAAGGGTTGATCACAGTCGTCTTCCTTGCAGAAGTTCGCCAGATTACCGTCCGTCTTCTAACGGAGTTGATCTGCGGCCGAGTAGACCCAGCCGAAAATCTTCACCTGCTTCTTTTTTTTAACATTAGGATCCGTTTCACTACTTGCGCTCCTTTTTCGGCTAGCCCAATGGATTGGGGGAACTCCGAACTCGACGTCATGGGCCGAAAGTCGTTCGTGTGGAATACAAACGGAATTAGTGTCGAGCCGATAAAAAGAATAATACAGCAGACTTCAGCCCTTAGCTCATTGCGATTCAATACACACCCTCCGTTTGTTAAGCTACCAGTGACTGTAGCTATTGAGCGTAAAATCAGAATGTTATGCCGAAGGCGCTTGCGTGGTTTTGTACAGCACAAACGCGCTACAATTGTTTCGACTTCCTACGTCAAAAAGTGAAACTATATTGCTAACAAAGAATGTTGCGTAATTCAAATGCAATACTTGATGTGCGTTAATAATATATGTAAACTGTTTTACCGAAATAATAAGTTGTTTCCGGTGTAAATAAAATAAAGTTGTAAATATAATAAAAAAAAACACACACAATTTATTAAGGATTTGTTTGACCGCGGTTCCCCGATCGCGGTGACGCGATGGAATTTTCTTTTGTGCATTCATTGGCTCTTATCTTTAGGGCACTAAGGTGCGCTACTGCCTAAAAGGAAACTGGAATCTCTGTTGCTGGTACAGTCTAAAAAATGCTTTGCGTCTACTTACCCGCAAAACACTCAAAGAGCCAATCTCTGCTATTTCCGAAATCAGCTCAGTGAATGGTGATGCATTGTATTGCGTAATGCAACAGTGCAGACTTAATCTTGAGGTATAAACAGATGTTCCGCCTCATCATTCGGTGAGCTGATTTTGTAGACCGCCGAAATTGACTATTCTGGTGTTTTGCGGGTAAGTAGACTCGCAGGCATATTTTAGAGTGTACACGTACTGAGATATACTGTACAGTTCAAGTCGCACCACATGTATATCATAAACGTGACCCTGGATAGGCAAACACAAAATTTAATCGTGGCTTTTAGGAACGTTTGTATATGCCATTCCTGCAGATCATCCTTAAAAAACAGGGCATTTGTCAGTCTCAGGGCTGGACTATATAATATATACTCTTTTTTTATAATAACGAGCGAGTCTACATCAGTTTAAATATTTTGTCTCCAAATCGGGCGGTTGTTTAACTTACACGAGACAGCCACCCTCTAGTCTTTCAAAAATGCGGCATTTTATTTGTTTAAAAGTGCCAAGATTTTAATACGACGATGTTCCTAAGGGCTTTGCTTGAAGTGCTTGAAACGTGGGGATCAGATTATGGGCGACGTAAAATCGTACACCCGGTCTTTATGTGTATTTTCGCTGAATGACACCTTGCTTCTAAGAAAGCAACGTTGGGCCGGTAAACGTCGAGCAAAAAAAAAGTATCATTAAGATAACGTCAAAACGTTAGAAAAATATATATTAAAAAAGATGTGGCGGTTCAGGTAGGCGGGAAAAAAATCTACGAAGCTTATATTTGCGTAAATGGAGAGGGATAATTTGAAGGAGCCGTATTTTGGTTCACCTTTCCGCGATTCATGTATCTTTTTGAAGCCGGGGTCCTGCTCATACATCATAAAAAAAAAAAAACAGTCTGCAAACACGAGTCACCGCAATACCCATGGATGGAGTACCGCGTGCCAAGTTTCCTTCTCCTCATTGTCATGCGGCATTTGAAGCAGGTATCTCGCGGTGACTCGCGTTGGAATCTGTATGCAGACTGTCTTTTAATAATAATAATAATTATTATTATTATTATTATTATTATTATTATTATTATTATTATTATTATTTGTGTAGTGCATAGGCAGTTTGACCCCGGATTAATTGAACGAATAAATCAATCTCACTAAGCGTTCTCGGTATGCGTGACGCCGCCTTGTAGCTCACAGGAGGCAGGCGACAGTGCACGAGGCAATTCGTGCTGTCTTGTGATTTGCTCCAGCCGACCCGCAGCTGGGTTGTGTGTGCAGAAATACCACAGTTCTCACGATGCAAGCCGTCAGCGGTGTCAAAACGATACTGGCTGCTGGTGAGATTGGTCTGTTGTGCGACGAATAACTGATGAACTTCGCCCGACGGCACGGTAGATTCGCGCGCGGCGTAGAAGCCGCTGTGCGAATGCAACGCGCATAGCAAGAGCCGTCGGGTAAAATTCGTCGATTTTTCGCAGCATATTCGCCCCATGGAGTCTAGCCTTAATTCTTCTGCTACGTTATCGTTTACATTAATCTACATTTTGAAGGAGTGTATTTTGGTACGGTATTGTGTCACCGCGTCATACAAGTCTAGCGCACAACGTATTCGGGGCCAGGTAAGATATGTGGAAAGCAGGATTAATAATGTCTGAGACTTTTAGCTCACGGAGAGCGATGCTACATAGGTCCGCCTAGAGTTCTTACACCGTAATTCTTGTCCTACACAAACATAAAATACACATCAGCATTTTCTCATAAAGGGTGGCGCACCTTTTCGACTTACCTTGGAGTTTTACATTTTGTTATTGGCAAAATTTCAGAGTAAGAATTTTATTAGTCAATAGTTTGTTAGCCTTCGTTAACATTTGGTGTCATTTGGTGACACTCAAAAACAGACAAGTGGATTCGACATGTGGGGAAATAGTTGTATTTACCTAGTTGGACGAGGCAAACAACGTTTTGTTTTAAGTTAAAAATACCTGCATTGAAAAAAAAAAACAGAAAAAGAACGACATGATATAGTGCAAATTCAGGTAAGACGAACATTTTGCAGTAATCGTGAAATCATGTAGGCATTCTTTGGAAAGTTAGAATTTCGATAACAAAATAATATTACGTTTCTTTTTCTAAATACAACCTGGCATCTTTTTTTATTCTTCCCAAGCTATACTATACTGTTAAGAACCACGATGACAATACTCGCCATGGGCAAATCTAAGCTGCTTAGAACAAAGGAGTTTTTGCAGAACTTCCGCGAGGTATTCCACAGCCTACATATCACACCCTTTGATTACCGTCTCAAAACCCATTCTCTACCAGCAACTGAAAAAAAAAAGGAACAGCGCGACTTTGTTAGTTAAAAGGAGCCTGCTTTGCGGGGCGCCTTTATTTGTCATCTGTAAATAAAAAAAACTCCGAGGTCTGTTTAGGTTCACCAAGTACATTTATTTTAGGTCATACTACGAGAAAGGCCCTTTTTGGATTTTGTGCATAGTAGGTCGATGTGGCAAATAAAAAATTTCATATAAAAATAATAAATGGAATAAACGTAGGAAGACCTAAAGAAACTCAGGTGCAGGTATAAATGGGACAAAACTTACCTGATTAACACAGAGTACAGGGCCATTCACAAGGGCTTGAGATACGTCGACGAAATAACATGGTCGTTTCGCACGTGGGAATTACCGATTGCGTAATTAACAGCTAGGGATTTAGTTCGACTCACGAGTCGGACTAAGGTAAAGAGGAAGCTGGGTCATCCCAGAAAGCAGAGTTTGGGTCGGGGATCTGCAAATTATGTGTTCTGTAAGTAAGAAAACGAGCCGGTGTGTGGGTCTCGCGGAAAGGGAACCCAGAAAAACCCAAGGGAACCCTGTGTGCACGAATACAGAAGAGACGCTCAATCCTCAAATAAGATTATATCTTAACCATCTTGGTTCCGAAGTGCCTACTCCGTTCAATTGGAAAAGGACTGGATTCACCGCCAACATTAGCAACGCAAATGACGTTTGAGACAAGTAAATACGCTCTTGCCTTACGTCAAAAACACTCCATGCACGCTATCATTTATATTTTCACTTCGTCTAGGTTCTCATGTGCCTGAAGGTATTTTTTAGTACGCTCATTATTGCTCAGAGCTTTGCATAGCGCACACACGTTTGAGTGTTGTGATATGTCCTGAGGAGTTGGTCTGGTAAGGCCCTGCGTAAACCGGCGTTAATCAGAGGGGAGGAAAAAGTCGAGGATAGCTAGTGCGTGTGTCCTAATCGGAGACATGTAGTTGGGAGCACACTTCGTGTAGTGGATATGTTTTTGAATACAAATATAATTTTAAATATAATTTTAACTGTAAAGAATACTAAGTGTTTACAATGCCCTAGAAATTGTTTTAAAAGCTTGCCTATTGCTAGGTGCAATGTTTAGAACACGATATACTTATATATTAGAACACATGTACAAACAACCAACCAAACTCGCATGAAATATGAAACACAAGAAAAAAGTTCCACACTATTTTTTTAGAAACAAGCCGTGTGTGTGTTTCTGTGGCACAGAAATCGCAAATGCCTTCCAACCGTAATTCAAACAAGAGATAGCACATGCGATATAAGCTTGCGGATATCTAGTCACTTCTGTTTTCTTGAATAAACAATATATTTAAAACCGAGTTAAAAATTAAACTGTTTGCTTTTCAACACCTGCGTTTCAATCGTATAATGCTTTTCATTCATTCATTTATTTCATGTGCTCATAAACAGCCGAAGCCTTCGTAATGATACACAACAGGTGTATTAGGTAGTAGTAAAAAGCAGCTTAAACGCCACAAACCACCGCTTAAAAATATGTTACTCTAGGTTATCATAGAAATGTTAAATGCGATACATTTGGCTAGTTTATATAACTTGAGGCACATCAAACGTCGGGGAGGTTCGCAAAGCTCGCCTCGGGGAATGAGTGTTGATGGATGATCTCAGATTAGGGAAATGAATTATCCCATGAAGACATTTACACAAAAAGTAAAAATCTCGTTCACAGCGTCTAGAGGTAAAAGTAGTGTAACTGCGTCTGTCCAAGCGTCATTGATGTTTATAGTAAAATGTATAACCAATATTACCAAAATATAACAAACATAACCAATCTAGCCAATATAGCCAAGATGCAAAAGCAAAACGCTGCTGTACATTTGTTATTCTTTCTTTCCTGGTACGCCCAATACTGTTCCAGACAACAAAGGCAAATTCCAGCTTGGTTCGTATTAGTGAAGGACGTGAGCAAAATGCACAGGATGAGATAGAACAGTCGGGTTTAATTCTGGAGGTTATACCCAACGCACGGAAGGTGGCGTTGATAATGTTATTAACATGTTAATTGAAAGACAAAAACGGTCCATATATACGCCAAGGTCACGCGTGCTCTCGACTCTTCTGAACGGAACATTGTCAAGCTATTAACAAATAAGTATTGGTTTTATTTCCCAAGGCAACGACACGACAACAATTTCAGAAGGATTGCATTTCAAGATGTCGTGAAAACACCAATTACACAGAAAATTGACATTATCCATGTGCTTTACACAGTCCTCTAAAAGTGAGATCGGTCTAAACAACTTGACATCTAGATATGGAAGGATTACTGGTTGCTGATCACAGGATGTTAAGCCATTTATGAAGATGTTAAAAAGAACAGGTCCAAGTATGGACTCCTGCGACACACCAGTATGGGCCTCCTGCGTTGCCCAGGGGGTGCTGCGAAAAGGCCTTGTTTTGGGTAGTACAGACTTTAGCGTCTCAAACTGCCACGCATGCAGAAGCGTGCCAGCTCTGGTGCCGAGCGCGAGATCACGATGAAAATACAAAGAAACAACAAAAATTCGAACGCCGTCAAAGCTAAGACGCTAAGCGCGTGAGCCAAGAACAGCCGTTCCGCGCGTTCCAAAGTAGACATGACAAAGAAAAAGAAAAATTAAAGCGTCGCTTCACAGGTGTTTTGACGTCACCACCCAGAGATAAGAGACGCGTACCCTAGCGGTGGTGTCATGAATTTGGCACTTTTGATTGTCTTGCGGCGTTGAGTCTGGCCGATTTCTCGCGTCCAAAGGTGTTTTTTCATTCTTCAGCACAAGACAAAATTAAAAAAGCTCAACCAACGTGCCATAAGTAGTGCGAGGCTCAATCAGTTGAGCTTGTACTACCCAAAAGGAGGGCGCTACAGTTTGTTCGAAGCTTCAGCGCAGGAGGCCTATATGAAGTGAAAAGGGGGGGGGGGGGGGAGCGATGCCCAAGGACCCGTACAAAAATAAGTCTGTTACATAAATAAAGATACAAAGTGCAAAGTGCAGTGCTCATGCCGCAAGAGTGCGATTTATGTAAAAGGAGCGAATGATCGACTAAATTAAAAGCTTTGGAAATTTCGAAAAATACGGTACTTGTCCACTTGTCAACTTGTCCAAGAAGAATTTAAATATTATACTGAATTAGTCTCAACAGACCTACCGCGCACAAACCCATGCTGTGAAGGACTAATCGTATGCCTAAGACAATTGCATTATGGTGATACAAAACAATTCTACATATCTTTACAAATAGACATATCAACGAAAAAGATCTATAATTGTTGACATCATCTGTGTTTCCAGTATTTTGTAGTGGAACAATTATGGAGTTTTTCTAAAGAAATAAAAAAGTAAAGCTCGAAAACGACAAGTTAAAAATGTGGGTTAAAATGGGTGTCAAGATAGACGAGGATCATTTAACAATAAAGGTTGGGGATACTATAAAATGCTGACTGATAATTAAGGCTTAAGTTTTCTAATAGAATGTTAAATTTCAATATTTTTTAAAAGATAAGATAAAGAGATGGTCGTTAGCATTGCTGCTAAAATTGGTCAAGATACCCCTGCTTGGTTGTTAGAACATGCCGGGAAAAATATATCGCAAAATCGTTTATTGCATCTACATATTCACTCATCATAACGCCGGATGAGTCAACTACTTATGGTTAACGAAGTTGTAGTTCTACGGTGCTTAACATAACGTTAGAAACGCACTGGGTCACGTTTTAAACAGCTCTACACTTACTCACGGAAGAGTATCTTATCATGCTATAGCAGCGATTTAGCTAGCGCACGGGTCTCAGAATACTTCGCATACCAAAAATCGCCGAGTGTCCGACATTGTATTTCCTAGCGTAATGCAATTTCTTTTTTCTTGGGGCATGACCTCAGCTCTATAAAATATCACTTTGGACAGTCATTTGTATGATTATGATGATTTATTCGAAGTGCTGCGTTTGTACCATGTTTAATATCTCAAAAGTGTGGTTACGGCCAGAGATCGGGCAGGCTAAATGCAAGGCTAGGTTTCATAGTAGCAATGGCTGCAAAAGAAACCGCGGCTATTACAACTTTGTTAGCTAATCTGTTGAAGCCAGCCTGTTTGCCGATCGGCGCGTGGGCACCGCTGTAAGAGTAATCTGGGCCTGCCACCATATGCTCCCCCTCCTCTCTCTCTTTCTTTCTCCACTTCCCTCGTGAGCGGAAAGGTATCTTGTGCCATGCCAAATGTCATGGTAACCTTCTCTTAAACTGGGTCAGCTATGCTCCAGAACAATACATGTTTTTTTTTTTGCGTTGGGGGTAACGCTAGGGCAGTCGGTGGCGCCATCTCTCGACGTCAGCACGCAACTGACTCTTTCCTCGGAACCAACACGATGCTCCGCATCACCCCATGGTTCCCCTCGGGAAGATGGTGTAATTTTTGGTGAGTATTTTGTAAGATTTTATTTCCGATAAAGTTGTATGCACTTGCCAAGAGTTCGCCGAGGACGAGTCGTGAATGTGAGAGAAAAAGCTGAGCGAGAAAAATTATGCAATATTGATATGCAGAAAAAAAAAAGTTTTTTTTCTGCATATCAGCATAGTTTCAAGGAAGGACAAACCTAACGGGAAAATGAAGCAGTTCAACACTCGGAAAGAAGGTTTCGCTCAGTCCCCTACGCGAACAGGAACAAATTTACATTTTGTCCATACGGTCCGTTGCGTTGAGCACTGAAGAACAATGGCTCGCCGAAGAACTCGTGGATACCATAGTCGCTGACAGGTGAGGAAGCCAGTAGAAGCTCCGCCTCCATCACTCCTTCGTTGCTGTCCGCCAGGCTCCGGCTGCTCGTACGACGAGATGTCATCAAAAGCAGAAAGCTCGCGCCGGAGGCGGTGCATCTACTTAGTTCTTCACCTGTCGTCAACTGTAGTCTCCTGAAGCAAAGGTTTGAAGCCTGGCCGCGACAGCTTTATTGTAGCAAGTGTCGGGAGCGTTCATGGTTGGAGCCATATGTCCACTTCCATAACTTCTTACTCCGACTGGCTTTTTTTTCTTTTCATCGTCACCGTTCCTTGCCTTTTCTTATATAAAATTGGTACCCCAACAACGCCGGCTCCTACGACCTCTTTTTTTTTTACTTGTTGTCTGTTAATTTCATCTAGAAGGCACGGCGTGAAGCCGCAGAATGATTACATATGTATAACGGGAACTCTTTTATTTTGACAAGCGATGCAGCACAACTGGAGGCCTCGTGGAGTCGAGGAAGCTACCAGTGTAACACGTGCAAAGACGAAACTAAAGCGCTTCCGGCGAGGTTTTACTTGCGGAATCACATTTCGCATTATTACACATTAAAAAAATGTGGCAGGGAAGGAGAAGACGCAGCGTTGAAATACGCTCACGACAAAACAAAGCGATTCGTCGCCACACTGTTAGTTTACTTACAAGCAAGTGTTGTGTACTGATGTTTATATAACTTTTAGACTAGTGACACGGTCAAATTTAGTGTCATTTTCTGGGAGTATACACCAGCTCATTTAATGACACTTTCAAGTGAGTTGTGCTACGTGGTGGAACAATGTGTGAGGTGTAAAGCATAAGGTGCGCAAGATTGATGTACATGCGTAAATTGCTTGGAAATATCTTTTTCTGTTTGGTACAACTTTTCAGGAGACATTTGGAGGTAAATTAACAAGCTTTGTTTCTTGATTTGTGACAATAATCAAGCACCAGAAGCAGAGATAAGATTCAACTCAATTCGCTGCAGTAATGAACAAAAATAGCTGCTTGTATTTCTGTAACATGTTACTTCTTTTCGTCATGAAGTTAGGACATGTTTAACTATACCGATATAAAATACCGTTATTATACCAAGCTTTTTCCCCGTTAAAACTGCCATTGCAGCTAGGCACTTTGTCTACCGGATTGAGTGGAATGTGGTTGCGAAATTCTTTCGATAAAAAGCATGTTTTTTTTTAGCTGTCACTAAAAGTTTCCGTGCGACTCTGGGTGACGAAAAATATTAATTGCGAAGAGCATTAGATAAAATTACATTAAATTGTCCGTTTGACAGCGGTGTACCGTCTACCTTAAATGACGTCGAGTGCCTAGGCTGCAGAAAGTAATTGTTGCTTTGCAATGGCGCAGCTAGCAGCATTCCCTAACTATTGATTACACGAGCCCACGCCGATAAAATCTCACTACACATCGAAACAGTTAGGGGCAGAGAGCTAGCGGAACATTCCTGAGTTCTCCATTAGGAGCTTCCGCTCTCAGTGTTCGTAACCATTGTGAATAACAGTCACAGCCACCGATTTCCGAAAGGGGTTAATTAAAAGCCTAGTCTCACTCGAGCTACCAACACCAACAACCGACAGCGACCATCGTGAACGAGCAACAAACGGCACCGACATACTTCCTGTTTGTAGGAGTCCCCCGTCCCACCTAACGGACTTGACGCCAACGATACAGACACGGCAACTGTTCCCCCGCTGGTATTAAATTTGGTGACAAAACACGGCGAAGTACACCGACAAACCGAGTCGGGCGACGCAGTTCCCGTTTTGCTAGATGAGCTAAACACCCGCCGACATGCACGGCGAAAGTAAGGTAATTGTATTTTCGGCACGCACCGTACTTCCGGCATGCCTTAGATGAACATTGGCACGAATATAAAATTTCTTTGTGTTCCATGGCCTCGTTCATGATGGGTGCCCCTGACCGCCGTGCTCCTCGAGCAGAACGAGTGCGGCAAGAGCGGCTCGGTTTTCGTGACACGACGCCGTACCAGCGGCAAGGCGGACGACGGCAAGCGAGCTCAAATGGCGGTAACTACCAGATGCAAACCGAGTAAACAACGTGGGGCATGGCACACGCGAAAGCGCTGTAGGCACACGTGTCCACTTTTTTGTTCTTCTTTCTTGTGCGCTTCTTAATCATCATGACCCACTACCAACCAACTAGCCCAGCTTTCAACCCTTGAGGGCAAGTTCGTTGGTGAGTCTTGTTCGCTGGTGGGACTGCCGCTCCGCGCTGTCGGCGATACAAGTCAGATGACAATGATACTGCTTCACAGCACACAAGATCAGACACTCTTAAAAGTAATTTCACGCACACAAAGGAAGAACACTCACGCAGCGCTGACTGACAACTCGAGTGTACTATGCATCATCTTCATCCTCTTTCACTCCGATGCAAATGGAAGTGAAACAAAAAACCGAGGAACATATGAAAAAGAGAAAAGGAAAGAAAATTGAATAAAAAAGAAAATATAGAAGGAAGAAAAAATAATGAATTCCCTGTACAGCGGACGTTACTACTGTGCTTGTTTATTTCAACTCTTTTTACCGTTAAGGCTAGCGATGGAGTACTAACACATTCTATCTAGCCTTACAATGTTAGCGGTTTCTACAATTTCTCGCGTCAGTTTGTTCCTGCTCCGTCCCAGTGTGGTGCATTTGTCCAGGAGGGGAGAACATCCACACTCTGCAGTGGATGCCTAAATGACCCGAGTCGGCATTTATGGCGTTGATGTTATGCTCTCGAAGTCGGTCATTTAGACAGCGACCCGTCTGTCCGATGTAACGCTTGTCACATGTGAGGGGGAAGGAATAGATTACTCCTTCATTGCAGGACACGAACTTGGTCTGGTGGTCTTTGGTGCATCCAACTGGTCGACTAGATGTCCCATTCACCTTCTTGCACAAGCTAGAAGGTCTATTCGGCGCGGAGAAAACAACGTCAACGTTAACTCTATTGGCCATTTTCTTGAGCTTGTGGGACAGGTTGTGGATGTTGGGAACTATGACAGGCCTTGTGGTGCGGTCTCTTGTTTTCCGTGTAATATCTCCTTCCTGCTTGACCTCCCTGAGTAGGACTTCGGCAACTGAAGTTAATAAAGACGGGGGTAGCCCGCTGAAACCAACCGAGAAATGTGCGTGTTGAAACTCATATGGACTGTGTGCTTGCAAGATTTTTCAAGAGAGTTTTTTAGGCAGAGTTTTACAATGCCTCTTTTAACAAGCTTGGAGTGTGCGGAACTATGGTTAAGGAGTGGCTTCTTTGCTCGAGGTTCGTAGGACCAGCAGGTGTGACTGCTTTCATAGGAGTTTTACAATGCCTCTTTTAACAAGCTTGGAGTGTGCGGAACTATGGTTAAGGAGTGGCTTCTTTGCTCGAGGTTCGTAGAACCAGCAGTAGGATCTGCTGTTCCTACGAACCTCGAGCAAAGAAGCCACTCCTTAACCATAGTTCCGCACACTCCAAGCTTGTTAAAAGAAGCACTGTAAAACTCTGCCTAAAAAACTCTCTTGAAAAATCTTGCAAGTACACAGTCCATATGAGTTTCAACACGCACATTTCTCGGTTGGTTTCAGCGGGCTACCCCCCGTCTTTATTAACTTCAGTTGCCGAAGTCCTACTCAGGGAGGTCAAGCAGGAAGGAGCTAATACACGCAAAACAAGAGACCGCACCACAAGGCCTGTCATAGTTCCCTACATCCACAACCTGTCCCACAAGCTCAAGAAAATGGCCAATAGAGTTAACGTAGACGTTGTTTTCTCCGCGCCGAATAGACTTTCTAGCTTGTGCAAGAAGGTGAATGGGACATCTAGTCGACCAGTTGGATGCATCAAAAACCACCAGACCAAGTTTGTGTCCTGCAATGAAGGAGTAATCTATTCCTTCCCCCTCACATGTGGCAAGCGTTACATCGGACAGACGGGTCGCTGTCTAAATGACCGACTTCGAGAGCATAACAACAACGCCATAAATGCCAACTCGGGTCATTTAGGCATCCACTGCAGAGAGTGTGGATGTTCTCCCCTCCTGGACAAATGCACCACACTGGGACGGAGCAGGAACAAACTGACGCGAGAAATTGTAGAAACCGCTAACATTGTAAGGCTAGAGAGAATATGTGTTAGTACTCCATCGCTAGCCTTAACGGAAAAAGAGTTAGAACTATTTAGAACAAGCACAGTAGTAACATCCGCTGTTCAGGGAATTCATTATTTTTCTTCCTTCTATATTTTGTTTTTTATTCCATTTTCTTTCCTTTTTTCTTTTTCATATGTTCCTCGGTTTTTTGTTTCACTTCCATTTGCATCGGAGTGAAGAAGGATGAAGATGATGCATAATACACTCGAGTTGTCAGTCAGCGCTGCGTGAGTGTTCTTCCTTTGTGTGCGTGAAATTACTTTTAAGTGTGTCTGATCTTGTGCGCTGTGAAGCAGTATCATGAATAACCAACTCGCCCAAGCTGAAGTTCTGATCAGATGACAAACAACAACTGCTCTGTCGTCCGATCGTTTGTCGGTATTTGTCGGTCATGTTCATCCCTACAGTGGGACAGTATCAACGACATACAACTGTACCTTGTTGACGGAAAAAAACACGGCGTTTGTAGCTTATAGTGGGACGAGCCTGTAAGGGGAACGGTGGCCGAGCGTGTTAGAGCACCACAGCTTGGAGCACGTGGTGCAAAAGCTCCCGCTCTAGAAGCCAGGGTTCCTGGGTTTAATGCCCACCCCTACCCTTTTCGATCTGAATGAGCATCGTACCGACGTGCGGTCGTGTATGGTATACTGCGTGATGCACATTAAAAACTCCAAGCTAGCTGTGGTACCCCACTGGTTAAATTTATATCTATAACGTAAGCCAGTGTCGCTGCACCTCAAAGGCAGACCGACCTTACACTCTATACACACGTACGTCAAATTTCCTTTTCTCGGTTTGATAAGGGTCAAGGGGCAACTCCGCTTCAGTGTTGCTTTTCAGAAAACAATGCAGTCCTCTTCAGTGTGAACTAGGAGGACAATACGTCAAATATAACGACCTAGTTCTGTCTAAAAGTTTCTTAAACGGTCCGACAAACTTTGGAACGGGCCAAGTTGCCGAGATCAGCTGACTTTAGCGTACGAATTGAGGCGCAGTCAACAGGGGAGTCAAGGCTACGGTGCTGGTATAGCCAACATTGAGCTAAACGTAATCAGCATTGCAGCTTTTTGTTTGTGTTTACTTCTCCGGGCAAGCGTAAATGGTGACGTCAGCGCCGTCTCCCTTGTTGATAAGCGGTGTCCACGTTATTGTCGTAACGCGCCCGCGCAGCGTGCTTCTCAGCCTCGGAGGTGTCTAACCGGTCCAAACCTAGCCGCAAAACGGGGTCTACGAAAATGAGAAATTCGGAACCCGTTTTTTGTTTATTATTATCACTTTTGCTTGACGTTTTAGCCCAGAAGCGTGCGGGAGTGTTTAGACGGGAGAGCCTGTCAGCCAACGCGCAGGAGCACAGACAGTCAACTTGGCAAAGTTGAGCGCGAAAAGAAAACAAAAACAAAAACGTACATCACGGGCGGGAGAGGGAGAAAAGGCAGCCTTTGTGAGATTATATAGTTAGGATGCAGGCGAGCTGGTGAATGTTAACCATGTTGAATAAACCTGAGACTGGGGCAGAAAGGAACATATACACCAACTCATGTTTACAAAGAAACCGGAGCGCCCCTAGCGGACGCCACCGACGCCGCGCATGCGCGATGGGGGTGTGGGCAAGAAGCTCGCCGTCACCCATAAACAAACCATTGGAATGGGATGTTTTCGGCGTCGGTGTGAGTCCCCGCGCTTTTTCTCGCGTTGGAATTGTTGATTCTACGTCTTCATGGCAATGTCTGACTACTTGAGCGGCCTCAGAGAAATTAACGAGGCTCGTTACACCGCAAAATTTGGCGTGAATAATGTAACATGCGGCGATTCATTCCGCGGGGACGCCGCAGAATGGACACTAAAGCCTGATTCACATGGTGAGGTTAAGCTCGCCGTTTCAGTCATAACGTCGCTCGGACTGCAAAAGCCTGAAGCGTAGCTGAGATGTCGACGTCGATACTGAAAATCCCAAGCAGAATCGGACCGAGTGAATCAGGAATAACAAGTCGGTGATGGCCACTGGTAACAACTATCAACATCTCCTTATATCTACTGTTTACACCGGGCCTACTTACCGGAAGCAACCTTCAAACTTAAACGTCTTTTGAGGTCTGCACTTCTTATCGCGATTACCGGGTCAACGTTTGGTCTACGGGCCGCTGTCGTTTGAACGAGCAGACGACAAGCTCGAACGATGAGGCGGCCGTTTGAACGTGATGACGCACTGAACGTAGTCCGCAGGTGGTCCATGCAACTTAACGGTCTTTGCCGCGTTAATGTTGGAACAAATGAAATAAATCTGACGACCACAAGTATCTGTGGATTCAATCCAAACTGCTTTCCGCCCAAGCAATCGTGGTCCGGCGGCGTCTGTTTTTTTTTTTTTTTCCTTTTTTACGGCCCCTGTTCACGTTCTCGGACGAACCGAGCAGGCAGACAACGCATGAGAACTGACCTTCAAACCTTTCCCGACTCTTTTGGTAAAGCCCCAGTCACGGCGTTTTGACGAGAAGGTAGGTTTTTGTCAGGTTTATTCCAAAGTAACACAGCAATGCACGTGCCATATGCCGCGGCTTCCGCCCACAGCCCCAGACCGAAAGCGCGCCCGACGCGCCACCACCTCGCCGTGACGTAACAGAGATGAGTTCGTGTATAAGTCGAAGGAACAGAAAAGGACAGGACGACGTCTCACCCCTCTCTTCCGGATTTCTCCGGTACCCGTTTTCACGCGATTTTCGGGTTGGCCCCCTCGTCACCACAACCGCCGTCGTCGTCTCGCCGTCTCACCGTTTGTGGTTATTTTCTCTCGAAGTTTTCGTTGACACTACGTGCGCAGACTAATGCCGCAGTTGTGCAGACGTCGTCGGATATCGTAGACACCAAAACGTGAAGACTACGGTGACACTTGCGCCTAGCATACGCCTGCCTCAACGCTGGCTCGCACATATTACGTCCGTCGTCGCGTAGAGGATCACATGACCGCTCGATACGTTTTTGGGTCGCCCTTTTCGGAGGCGCTGTGGCGGACGGCGGGTGCATCCCTCGGGTGCTTGTAACCCCTCCCCCTCCCCCCCCCCCTCCCCAGTTTACGACGCTTCGTGGCGACAGTCTGCGGATGGCTAATTAAAAATATTAACCGACCTGGCCCACCTGTACACGCCGCTTCGCGGCGCCCCGCGCGCGGCCTAAGCCCCGCTGATTTTATTGCACCTCCGATCTACAGGACGCCGGTACGATGCTCATCAAGATATTAAAAAGGGCAGGAGTAGGTATCAATCCCAGAAGCCCTAGGCTTTGCAGCGCGAGCTGTCGCACTGTGTGCGACAGCTCGCGCAGAGTGCGACACTTGATCGTGGATTCACTTATTACAGAGTGATGCACGTTTCGACGTTCTGAGCTCGCCTCGTGTACTGCACTCTAAGAAATGCCTGCGCGTTTACTTACCCGCAAAACGCTTAAAGAGCCAATATCTGCGATCTACGAAATCTCCTCAGCGAATGATGAGGTGAAACATCCGTTTTGACCTAAAACTGAAGACTGCGCTGTGGCATATGTGCAGTGCAAAGCGTCATGCTTGCAGTGCGTAATGCCATAGCGCAGTCTTAATTTTGAGGTCTAAACAGATGTTCCACCTTATCATTTGCTGAGCTGATTCCGTAGATCGCAGGGGTTGGCTCCTTGAGAGTTTTGCGGGTAAGTAGACTCGCAGACATTTTTTAGAGTGTGCTGAACTTGTTCCTCCACAGCCCAGAATTATGAGAGACAACCTCAAGAAAGACAATTTACTCCTACCTCAGCGTTCATCATACACCGACATATTTACAAAGCAAATACGAAAAAAAAAAGTTAAAGAAGGTTTTAATATTTTACCGACGTCTGAATGCCTCAAATATGCTTAATGTATGAAGTGGCATCTCGTATATTTAATTTACTTTAATTTATCTCTGCTTCCGCAAATTTATTCCGTCGAAAATGTCCTATAATAGTTTCAGGTAACTTTTCGAAGATTTAATAGGACTTGCTCTATGCGAACAATAAAAATAACAGGAAACGCTGAATTCCACATATTTGGTGATTATTAAAACGACATTTAGACATCAGGCGAGAAGTTCTCTTTACTATCTCCGTTTCCGGGGGCTAAGCCCTAAACTAATTAAGAGAGTCGATACGGGAACGAGGGTCTATCTGAATGGCGTGTTCTATTACGTGATAAATATTTCAGGAACCTATTTATAGAAACGTTTCTGTACAATGCTGCGACAAAAAGAAATAGGGATACCCATAATAATTCAATCGAGTGATGCAAGCCATTGAAACAGATATACATATGTACACTTGGGGGATGTTCCTATTTCTCAGCACCGAGGAAACTCCACTGTTCATCGCGGACGTTCGTAATCAATTTAGCAACTGTGTCGAGTGAATCCCAGCAGGGTTTCTTGGAAACAATTGAGTTCCTCACAAGACAACAGAAACACGTATGCATGCCCCAAACAGTGCCGTACACATGGTATCATCTTGTTGAGTGATGAACTTGGGACTCAGAAGAAAAAACAAATAAACTGGGAAAAGGATGAAGGTTACAAAATAAAAAGAACGTGACTTTGTTATTTTGTCTTCTTTTTTCTCTCCATTAACATACTTTGCAATCAAATAATATTGATTAAAAGTGCCTAGATTCAAATAACATAAAATTCATCTTAAATTTATTTTAGCTCTTTACGTAATGTGTCAGACAAAGGCACCCCCTCTCTTTAAAGGGACCCTGAAATAAAAATTGTTTGGCGATCAGTAGGATTCATCCCATGGAAATGCGTGAGCATTTCCATGGGACATCACTGTTTGCTTGTCGACCAACGCTACTGTCTGTTACCGGTTCGAGACAGGGAAAGTGAAATATTTAAGGTCGGAGCTTGGTACACCAAAAAGCGACGAAATGCATATTTGCGCGAACATGTTAACACCGTGCATGTTTACACAGATATGCAAACGTGTCGTTTTAAAGGTGATGTATTCATTTGGTGCACGAACGTGCAAATAATAAAATAGTGAAGAATAATTATAAATACCCCGAACATCTGCAGCCTATCTCGTCCATATAAACGCGGAATCACATCGAATACAATATATTTTAATCTGACACTTATTCTTACAAGATATCGGGATTGCAAGAAAAAAGCCACTCAGATTTGGTTTGCCTGGGTCTGCATCCCCCCCGCCCCCTGTGATCCCATCAAAATTGGCCCAATATCGTGCGAGAAATGATTCATTTTAATGACTGGCCACTTGCGGTAATATTCCGAGGAGAGTAAAAATAGCCAGCAATAGCCATCGGATGGCGGTCTGGTTTATAACTATGCAAAGATCATAAAATGGTTAATTACTTTATTGGCCATTTGCTGCCTTCTTGCGCTGATTGACTACATAAAAAAATTAAAATAGTAAAAATAATAAAGAAGTGCCATTACTACACCATTCGGAGCCGACGTGCTTTATTAATAAATTCACGAAATAACAAAATGTTAAAAAACAAACAAACATTGGTATCAACTGGGCACATATCACAATTATAGGTGTCCAAGTGCGAGTAACAACCTGTTCAATAATAGCCGTTACTAGTTGTCGATGCTACATAAAACTAATCTAATTATCAAATAAAAAAATAAAAACAAAATCAACGAAAGAGGAGCGGTATGAGTTTCACAAATTGTTTTTACTCAATTTAGGCTATAACATGCATTCAGAATACAATTACCTGATGACAATTAACAGTTATTTGAAGCCGATCACGTCACTAAACTTATGACACTCAAAATAGACATTAACGTCAATACCCGTCACTATTTAACTGCCAACATAGTGCAGTGGTTATTCTTTACCCTTCAATGTGTGGGTAAGCGATCAATTCTGGGTCGGTATAGCGTGAGCCTTCATTGACTCGCTTGAACATAGTGTGTTGCACTTTAACGTTTGCGTTTTTCAAGTGGAGCATTTGTAGCCCCACAATGTATGTCAGAAGTGTGGTGAGTTGGGAATAATATGAACCAGCGTTACCCAAAAGGCAGCGTTATTGCGTGTGTATGGATGATCTTTTTTCTAAACTTTGAATATTGTGTTTATGCAAGTACCTATTTTTGACATCTAAAATTACAATATTAGAAGGAATAATAAAAAAAAGTGCAAAACAGGCGATAAATTTAGTGCTTGCAACAAGGCGCCGTTTGACTTGACGCTCAGATGGCTTGACGAAAAGAAGTTCCAGTCACGCGCAGTGGGCCATGTGCTGGCTCCGAATGGAATCCGTCTAATTCTGAAAAGAGGATCACTTCTCCCAGAAATGCTGGAAGGTGCTTTCTCATATCTATCTTTGTTTATACCATTGTTTTTTCGAAATAAATATATTAATATATATTCGAGGCTGGTGTCTGTGATTGCTGCGCTCACTTCAATATTGCCAGTTGAGATTGTTTTTATGACCTGTCATATTCAGCCGCGAGCGTATCTTCCCAAAACAAACGTTGAAGCCATATTGCCTATTCTTGGGCTCCTGGATAGATACGCAGTATACGCGTCTCAGACAACGCAAGCGTATTCAAAGATAAACAGACATGTGACAAGTAAGCGTTTCACTATGTGGCTGTGGCGCAAGTTTCAAAATTGCGACTGCAAAGAGTAGAGCATTCTTGATGCTTTTAGAGAAATGCAGTCAACATAGTTGTTTTGCCGCGGACGGGAAATGAATTATACATCTACGTATCAGGTGAGTTTCGAATATTTTAGCATTAAATGAATAACTAAAAGCCGGGGCGGGTGCCTGCCTTTTTAATGTGACGTCTGCAGTTTGTGTTACGTTGATAGCTACCTTCCATGTGAAGGCGGCGGGTACTGCCCTTTTTAGAATGATGGTCGTTTTACGCGACGGAGTATATAATGTCATCAACGTCGCGGTGCGCACTTATTAGAATAGTTCTTAAGTGTCTCGCATTTTGTCATCGAATGTGGGTGCTTAATTAACAAGGGGGTCTTAATAAATATCGATTTCAGGGCGAACGAGTTTGGGGCAGTTGTTTAACACAAATAATATAACTAGCTCGAATAAATAAGCCTACTAAGGGACTTATGGATGTTTTCGAATGGCTTAACATGACCAGAAATTCACTGTAGTACAGTGTGTTTTAATTCGCCTAGGAATATTTAAATATAAATGTTTCTTAAATGACCCTTGTTCATAGTCAATTTCTTTCTGCGATTAGATATAGGGAAATAAAACACAGTGATAAGAAAAGCCATCGTTTTGCTATAGTGAAACTACGCAAAAATACTTTCTGAAGCAGTGATTCGATCTCCGTTCGTTTTGAGTGCGTAATTTTTCATTCTTTTGTCGTCTTGCAGAAGGTCTTCTGTCCCAAATAGGCTCTCGATTTTCTGCAATGTTCAGTACGTCGACTCTCAAGAAAGTCAAACAAACTTTAGATAAATGTTTTTAAATGTTAATTTATAGAGCCTGTAGTATGTCGTAACGTACCATCTCCAGGAAAAGCGCCGTCTCCAGCAAAGCACGCGTTGCCTTTCGACCTGCGTTGGCTGTGGGTGCGTAGATGTGTTATCCAAGGTAGACGGCTCGCGTGGCAGGCGGAGCTAATTCTGCAGATCTTATTTCTCCAACAGACGATACGGCCGTAAAACCTTCGAAAATAAAATCTCTAAAAATGATTAATTTTATTCGAACGGCACGCGTCAGCTTTCTGACGCACGTCGAAGCAGGCACGTTGCTAGGATAATTTTAGGCATTGGAGGGTAATCATAGTAAATCAGCACCTTGTCAGCACAAACGTAGATTAGGTGTAGTGGTCGATCACCATGCATCTTTACTCTTGCATCTGACCCTCTACGGAAGTGTGATACAACTTTGAATAAACTAGCGGCTGATTGGTACATTTCATGCTGGAGAAGCACGTAATGAGGAAGGAAAATGTATGTTGCGTACATTCTTTGTTCATTACTTCAACTTGATATTGCGACTTTTTTGGGTAAACGACCGGGTTAGATTGAAGACAGTAAAACTGGTTTTTCGGTCCGTATAAATAAAGTACACATCGCAGAAAGCTGTAACGCTGTGAGAACGTGTCGCTAGCGGTGATGAAAAAAGGCGAACGTTTGAGGACATGAGATCCAGAGCTGTCTTGTATAGGTTACTCGAAAAACGTAATCTATTACGATTACATCTACTCTTGCTTAAAAATGATTCAATAGATTACTTGATTACTTAAGAAGTAAAGCGATTGGCCGTTACTTGAAAAGTAACCGTTACTTCTCCGATTATTTCAGATTTTCAAACCGACAGAGATTTCTGTCGGTTGGAGGACGGCTCTATCGTGACGTCCGTGTTTGGATTCGAGCCACCGTATTATAAACAACTCACTTTGTCAATCCACAAAATTTGGTAAACCAAAGACTTGGGTTAAAACGTTTTTATTGGAAACTTGAACGAGCAAAGCCTGCATTTAGAATTGGGAGGGGAAACAAAAAGTAAGGGTTAAAAGTAATTTTAGCATTTCCAAAAGTAATGTGAGTACTCTTGTGATTTTAACAAAATGTAATCAAAATATTACCGAATTACTTCCAAATACTATTCTATTACAAGTAATTTGATTACTTGTGGGCAGTACCATACGAGTTTGAAAAAGTATTCGAAAGAAAAACAACACAAAAATCTCTTTGAGGCAACGTCCACATAAGCCTAATATTCTTCAAACCGATTTTTGAGAAACAAACAAACAATATCGTAGTTCTAGCTGACAAGTTTTTTCACCGAAATGAATGCTACGGGCACCCACAATAGCAATTTTCGGTTTGAATATATAGGCCAAAGTGAAGTCTGTTCATAGACAATTTTTGTTTCTTTTGATCTTTTGATATTTTGATATAGGTAAGGTCGAGTACTAAATTTCTTATATCTTTCCACAGCCGCTAGCGTCACATTCTCACGAAGTTTCAGCTTTTTGCGATGCGTAGTTTATTTATGCGAGCCAAAAACCTTGTTTCATTTTCTCAATCTAACCCAGTAGATATTTAAATATATTTTTACTCTTCATTTAACCGAGCTTTGTTACCCAAATTTTTTATTAAATATGAATTCCAAAAACAAAGCGGACAGCTCAAAGTGTGAATGCATTACGTCACTGTCTTTTGTGCTTCTCACCATAGAACGATACATAAATTTTCCTCACCGTCAGTGTATGCATTTTTCACGGGGCTCTTGATCTTCTGTGGACTCCACATTAATGCTGAGACAACGTCAATGACCGTTACTGCTGGAATACGTGTACAAAAAACCAACTAAAAATCGCACGAAATTGGAAACAAGGACAAAATAGTACCAAGCCATGTTTGTTAGACAGATAACACGGTGATATCTATCGCGTAGGAATTATGTATACGCTTTTGACGAAGGCCTATTTGCGATTTACGTGAAAAGCTTGGTATGAATTTTTTGTGCTCTCGTTATTTTGTGAATTTCACCTGTCTTTTTGCACATGTGTTTTATCCATAGCGGCTCTCTGTCAATGAACATTAGTGCCGGAACCATGTAAACGATTACTGGTGAACAAATTTGTATAGTATTGCATGCAAGGCCACAATAGCAAGATGACGAGATCTACACGCGGCTTGCCTGGCGCCAGGTGCTGCCCGAGCCCTGTTTTGCCCGAGAAGGGAAGATTGTCCTGCCGTCCGGAGAATTGTTCTCTGTCCAATTTACGCCACGCTCCACAAAGAAGCGCCAATGAGAAGGTGGCGCATTTGGTGAAGTACTACTGAAATGGCAGCACTCCTATAAAGCTGCCGACGTGCCATGTTCCCTTTGGAATGGAATGGAAAGTTGCCCAGGCGATGAGCGGGCGCAAAAAGGGCGTGGGAACTTACATAGGCCTAATCTGGTCAAGACACGCGAAAGGTTGCGGGTCAGGATCACGCGCATTCCCAAGTTTTGTCAGAGGACTCGCTGAAGGAAAACGGAGGTCAGTGTGGCTAGCTCAATGCATAACGCCGGATAGCGGTGCCGGTTGTCAGCGTGCCATATTGCGGAGAGTTTGCTGCTGGTGTGGTCACGCCTTTTCATCTCTTCGGCATTCATAAGTTATATTTTACGGCTACTGTTGTCATTTTGAGCGTGATTAAAGCGTTCAAGGGTGTACGTGTTCCCGATGTTGCGATTCACCAACAAGCACTAAAAGCCCGTGGAGGGCGCGCATCAATAAGGTAGCCATGCAAAAGTTTTCTTCCTTTTGTACGGAAGAAAGACAAAAGCACTCGAGCACCTTTAGAAAGTAACGACGTGTATTGCAAGTTTACAGTTGCAGACAAATGTTATTTTAGAATATCCACCAAGAGATAAATCTGTCGTTACAGCTGTGCAACTGTGATGGGCTGTGAAGAGTTGTAAACTGACAAAAGTTACCCTATAAACAAACTTCCGGTGGCGATGCTCTCTTACGGAAGAAAAAGGAGAAGGAGATGACCATACAAAATATACTGTAAGAAAAAACGTTGGTGGAAATAGTCGTAGAGTTGTATAGTGTGAATATGAAGGGAAAGAAACGGATAATGGTCGCCATTTGTTTTCACGTACGGGAACGATATTTTAGCATTGATAAGGTTTTTGGGAGCACGTGCGTGCCAACTTGCAGTATCTGCTGCCAGAGAACGCTCCGCGACGATCACTCGACTGTGTCTTTATGTTAGATTGATACCGGTAGAATCTCCCAACGAGTTATGACGAGGGGAGCCTTGAAAACATGTACATTCAGGAACAACTTTTTGTATTTCTTTTGCTTATTAGAAAACAAATTAAGACCGCACGTGCTCAGTTTTGATCAGTCCTCAAACTGCGCAAACGCACGGGCACCCATAGCTTTGGGTTAATTACAAAAAAAAAAAGGTTTTCCCCAAGTATAGTTTCGCTTTGTTACCTTATGTCTTCGCAAGCACCTTTTCTGACAAGACCTCTCTAAAATTCTGAACAAACAAGCCCAACAGCTTGACCCTTCGCGGGGTCTTAAAACGCGTAAATTGAGTAAACTCTGAAACTGTCTTCGATGTTGCCTCGACGGCGTAAAGTGCTAAGGGAGCGGGGGAACAGGTGAGAGACAAAGAAGACTAAAAGTGCAGCGCGGAAAACATTGTAGGACGTCTTGTTGAGTAGAGCTCCTGTATAGGAAAAAGTAACGACATCTTTTGAAGAGCGCCGATAGCTGTCTTGATACAAATATACTGACGGGCCAGTGTGCGAGAGGAAAACAAGGATATAAGAGTGCGCTCGGCGAAGACGAAGGAAGTGCAGGAGAGAGGCGAAGGGGGCAGAATGCAAGTGCCTTCAAAGTGCAGCGGTGGCTACGAGCCGATGGCCCCAATGGGGAAACACCGAACGCTTCTTTCTTTGGGTATGTTCCCCGCGGCTAATCCAATTGAATTTGCAAAGGGCGCCATGACAACGCGTTTTTAGTCTGCGTGCGTGCGATTACGTGTCCCTTTACACTCTTAAAAATGCCTGCATGTCTACTTGCCCGCAAAACACTCAAAGAGCCAATCACTACGATCTACGAAATCAGCTCAGCGAATGATGAGGTGGAACATCTGTTTAGACCTAAAAATGAAGTCTGCGCAGTGGCATTACGCAATGCAAAACTTCATGCTTGCATTGCGTAATGCCACAGCACAGACTTTATTTTTAGGTCTAAACAGATGCTCTGCCTCATCATTCGCTGAGCTGATTCCGTAGATCGCAGTGATTGGCTCTTCGAGTGTTTTGCGGGTAAGTAGACATGCCGTCATTTTCAAGAGTGTAGCCCTAATTTGGACACTTGGCGAAAAACGTCGGCAAGGAATCTGGCGCCGGCGATTGGCTAGCACCGCACTTGACCTTGTCACAGGCCAATTATAGCCACCGAATTTCTAGCCGACTTTTTCGCCAAGTGTACTGGGGCCCTAATCCAAACACTTGGCGAAAAAGTCGGCGAAAAATCTGGCGGCTAGGATTTGCTGGCGCCAAGGTCAGATGAGGCGTTCACCAATCACGGCCGCCAGATTTCTCGCCGAAGTTTTCACCAAGTGTCCAGATTCGAGCCCCTGATTAGGGCCCCTGACTGCTCCCTAATGTACAATGAAACCAAGTGAGCAAATTCCACCTACTCTCTTGGGATAATCAAGATAACAAACAAATGTAAAAAAAAATAGCAACAAAAAATGAGCAAGCCGGAGGAGACGCGAGGTATCATTACCCGTCTTATTCAAGGCCCTTAATGAGGGCGTTTTCTGCGCACACGGTATGGGAGTAGGCGTGCTGTGTCGGATGATGCCTTATACGCTTGCTGCCCGAATACCATACTTGAGCTCATCCTATACGGTGCACTAAAACGAAAGCTACAAACAACGGCAGCCAGGTTCAACCACGAGCCAGTTGGCAACCATATGGGACAAGTTGCCCCAACGTGCGTATAAGTGGGCCGTTTGGGAAACGCACGTCAGAACAAATATGCCGCCTGGTTTCTCAATAGCTCGTGACTGGACCTGACATCCCGTAGTTTTGACTGCGGTATCATCTTCGGACGAGGTAAAATATAGGTAAACGGGCTGTTTACAAACACGCCCGCGTTTGGCCACGCGAAGTGTGGGCAATACGCTAGAAAAGGAACTTGATCCGCGCGAATTTTCTGCGCATGCGCCTTGCAAATAGCAGCCCCACAGCAGCGGCATGACGTCATGGCCACGTGTTGGTGTACATACCTTTCCAGCGTTTACGAATCCCTACTCTAGGGGGCAATCTCCACAGCTCACCATGCGCTTGTTCGTGGCTTCCAAAAATGTTTACCACCAGCTGACGTGGTCAATGTGTATCGTTTCAATGAGCATTCCAACATGTCATTTTTTTACACATCATTTGTTTCTCACGCGCGACTTCGATTATAAAATTGATTATATATATAAGGCGACGAGCCGTATGTAACATTTTTGAATTTCGGACTCCGGCGTTTCATGGTGGTACTGGTTTAAACCCGAGAAGATACTGAAGAGAAATCACCGTGATGTGTTTTTTTCTTTCTCCTTCTACTCTCTTTGCCTATTTTCTTCTTTTTAATATTGTAAAACAGATGAAGCCTATTTGCTTTCTAAATGCTTTTCAAACACAGAAAGGCAAATCCAGAAAAACGAAAGCAGAGCGCAATGAGCAGAAAGTGCCTTTGTGGCAGCTTCCCTATTGTGCCATTGACATTCACTTCGTCACTGCACTGAAAACCAGAATCTTTTAAAAGCGAATGAGGGGCGTATGCTATGTTCAGCTTAGTTCGGATTCTTATAGTGAGCATAAATTATCGTTTTTGGTTTATTACTGACAAAGGTTCTGCTCTGAGGGTTATTTAAATGCTCTGGCGGAAAGCTAAACAAATTACTCACAAGAAAAAAACAAAACAATGATACTGCAGTTTGCATTTATGTCCAGAAGTGTGTTACCTATCACCCAATAAAATAATATAGAGCAGTTAGGATTCTTCGTTCTTCAAATGTTTACCAATGTTATTTTCTTTATTGGTTACGTTTAGTTATTACTTTCTGGGTTCTCTGATTATTGCATTTTTTGTTTTTTTTATATTTATAGATTACTAAATTTGACACATTTACGATGCACGGACGTGATAGGAGTGCAGCATTTTTAGCTTATATTCTCGAAAAAGGGGGTCAAGTTATCTGTGCGAGGTAATTATTAATAAAGCATTAATTAGCTCGAAGGATAATTAATAGGCGGGTTGATTTCGGTGAAATCGCTGAAGTGATTAGAAAGCTGAAACCCAAGTTCTCGAGTGGTGCCAATGACATACCCAGTTTTATTATCAAAGGTTGCAGTGAACTGTTCATTCCGATTCTGAAACATATATTTAATCTTCCACTCAGTTCTAGTACCTTTCCGTCACTTGGGAAGAAATCGGTGATTGTTCCATTTTAAAGAGCGGTGATGAATCTCTTGTTTCAAATTATCGTCCAATTCCCTTGCTTTGTGGTTTTTCAAAGGTTTTCGAGCTCGTCACTCGTACGTGAATGCGGTTTTATTTCCGCCAGAAGATAACCCCTTTACAGCATGGTTTCATAAGTGGTCGGTCTGTCGAGACTTATTTCTGTTCGTTTTTAGAATTTTCTGCGCCAATTGTTATGAATAGAGGATAAGTTGATTCAATATACTTCGATATGACTAAAGCGTTTGACAAGGTCAGTCATCCGTTACTATTGCGCAAGCTGTTTTCATATGGAGTGTGCCATGAGCTGTGCAAATGGTTTGACAGCTATCTTTTGTGGCGCTCTAACACTGTTCGCGTTAATGACAGTTTCTCCGAACTCTTTCTTAGAACTTCCGGTGTTCCTCAGGGATCTGTCCTGGGCCCCTTGTTGTTCCTGATTTTTATAAATGATATTGTGTCTTGCGTAGATAGGTCTTAACTATTATTTTCGCTGATGACATTACGTTATTCAAAAGCATTCATACACTTCAAGATTGCGATATCTTACAAAATGACGTGTCAAACATTCTTCAATGGTGTAAAAAAAAATCAATTGTTGCTTAACCCCGCAAAAAAAAAAAGTGCTTTCATTGTGCCGGCGGCATGCTGTTGTTGACTTTACTTATTATCTTGAGGGATTGCCAATACAACGTATACCTCTCGTAAAGGATCTTGGCATGTGTGTTGACTGTGCTTTAACTTTCAAAAATCATGTGCCTTTACTCGTCGGAAATGCTTATAAAGTACTAGGAATAATATCTCGCTTGACGCGTAACTTTAAACAACCCCTTTCATTGATCCACCTTTTTAATTCCCTAGTGAAGTCACGACTCGAGTTTGCTTCTGTCATATGGAAATCGATATCAAAGACACAGACTTTAACAATCAAAAATGTTCGGAAAAAGGTTATCCGTATTGTTTATGATAGATACTTTGAGAGGCGCTTTTACTATAATTATGAACATATACTTCAAATGTTTTCACTTTCACTTCTGCCTACCAGGAGATCTGTTCGAGACTTTGTTTTTCTGCACGAGGTTGCTAATGGTGCATTTGATTCTCCGCAACTCCTTGAAAGGGTGAACTTTTATGTTCCTTCACGTCTAACTAGACATTTTGTTTGCTTCTATGTTCACTCACTGTCCAATGCCTTACCTCTCTCTCGTATTCTGTTATTATATAACGCCATCGCTCCACCCCAACTTGATATATCTGCAGCGGTTACAATATACCGTCGCCATTATGATAATCTTACATTTGTCTCTTAACTTTATGTGTGTTTAGAATTTTTTTACTTGTTTGCTGGTTTTATTGTTTGTGTTGGTGCACCAAGGGAAAGACCGATGTGGTTGTTTTCGGGCAACCAAATAAAGAATATTATTATAAGGGTAATTAATAGGTCATTGAAGGGTGTGGAGCGAGGACTAGAAGAAAGTGTAATGATTTAATTATAAATACACATGGAGGAGTAGCAACTGATCCCAAGCGATTTTATTGAAACGCGTACTGTGCGTTAACTTTTTAAAATGCGGAGTATGAATTGTACCACGATAGAAAAGAAAAACTATATAGTTTACAGCGAGTAAACAATAATATGTGTTTGACATGTACTACTTTTTCGTTTTCGCCTGTATTAAATCTTGGTATATATTATTTAACTTTTTTACCCGTATAAAATTCCAAAATGCTGAATTCCTGAAGTGCAGGCAGCCTCAAAACCCAAGCTATAAATATCAATTTAATTTTGACGATTCCTAGTAGTTTTACGTTAAAAATAGGGAATTAATTTGAAGGCTCCATAAACAGCCGCACTGCGTCGAATGTACTCTAGACTGTCTCTGTGTACTGAGACCTTATTTTCATCACAAACAAGCGCCGTAAAGCCAGGACTGACGAAGCATGCACTCGTTCCTCCGTCTTTGCAGTAAATAGAAACATACTATATAAAAATAAAACATATACTAGTACATAACACAAAAAAACAGTGCTAGACTTTTTTATCTTAAGTACTGACACAGCCGACGTTACGAGCTAATGGTACCAATCAAGCAGCATCAAAGTGCAAGTCACTAGGCCTCTTCTGTTTGTGATTGGTTCAACGATGAAAGAGCACATACAGAAACATGACGAACACCATGATCGTGCGCTTTTTGCGCTGTACTGTTGGTCCCGTCACCCCGCAGCTTCGGCTGCTCTGGACTTAAGGTGACACGAAGTAGAGAACTATATTTTTTTTTGCGATGAAATGATTTTTTTATTAATAGCAAGAAAATATTATAATGCGTATGATTATACAGTCGGAAATTAGTCAGCTTTAATGGGTGTTTGGTGTCTCAGGTGTGGATGAGCAATTTAGCCAGTGCAATACAACCGCTAGCCCGTGGTCTTTAGGGAGTTCTTGTAGATGGTTTTCGCCGTCCAGCAACGCTCTCCGAAACTGACTACGAGTCCCGGAACTCTACAGTCAAGGCCATCGACGCTCAGGTGCAGTAGCGGCTTCTTCGTTGCGGAGGGCTTAACGGAGGGGGAAACGCTGTCTACGAAAACTTTCTTTTAACGTGCACCACGCAGCAATGATACACGACTGCACGCCGCTACGATGCTCATCCAGATCGAAAAGGGCAGGGGTGGGAATCGAGCCCAGGATCTCTAAACTCTGCAGTGCGAGCTTTCATCCCACGTGGACCGAGCTGGTGTGCGCTAGCCCACTTAACCACCAACCCACCCCCCCCACCCCCCCCCCCGCCCCCCCCCCCCCCGGGCTTAAATAGGTGGAAAGAAGTCTCCAAGTTTCAACAAACATTTCCGGCATATGTGAATACAAATGAAATAGACGGCTCGAGCGAGGTTGATGGCAAGTCTGGTTGCAGTTTTCGGCACGTTGTGCGTGAATGAGAACGCCAACAGTCTGGACGAGTTTCTAATTACGCCAGGATTTACAGCTTAGAAATAAGCTACCATAATCTCGCGTGGGCACTTTGCACATTGCGTCTTCACTTTTCCGCCGGCGTAATCCTCCCTCATTAGCCGCCCCACCGGCCCCCAATTTTCTCTACCCAGAAACCATCTAATGAACTCTGGTGTTTTCGTTTCCTTATACAATACTGCGGCCTAAAGAGAATATACATATTATCCCTGAATTATTTTTATTCGTTATTTTAGTTTTTTTTTATTTTGATGACCAAACGAAAAAAAAAAACTTCGCAAAAAAACCGGAATACAAGGGAGTCTGAATGACGACTGCTTTCTATTTTGTTTTAATTAGAGCTTAAAATTTCCATTCTTGCTTTCTTATATGTTAGTTTTAAACATTTCTTTGGCCGTTGAAATATTTTTTTTTTGCACGCTTGAAAACATCGGGCTCGAATTTGTACGCATTTATGTATACTTGTTTTATTGCAATTGTTTTGGATATGTTTTAATTTTCAACAGAGAGATTTTGGCATTATTTTTAACAGTTTATTAAAGGCCATAGATACTTTGGTAAACCGTTAAAACGCACAATGATTTGCTGGGGTCAACAAAAAAAAAAAAAGCGCGTCCTGGTTTGGCAATTTTCGCTTGCGTTCGTCATCCCCTTATTAAGATAATTTATTTGGAATCTGTTCTACAGACTGGCCGAATGGGTGCAGCCCGTGTACCCGCAAACATATTTATTTATTGATACTGTCGGCCCTTTGCAAGGCCTTTACAGGAGTGGTAATACATACAAGATGTAAAAGAACAATCATGCACTGACACTTCAAAAAAGTGATTCACCCGGAGGAATAAAAAAGCAAAAGAAATACATTAAAAACACAAAGTCACGGCACATTATCAAGCACTATACTTTTTATATTTTTAACAAAATTACAGACATTTGTCATAGTGACGACGGAATTCGGGAGTTGGTTCCATTCTTTTATTGCCCTAGGAAAGAAACTAAATTTAAAACAATCATTTTTGACAGATGGTTCCCTGATGTGCATGCACATCAGGAACCATCTGTCCATCTGACATTTTTTAATCTCAATGGTTATTGATATTAAAAAAAAATTACCAAGAGGTTTATTGCTGGCTACTCACCTGTTCCAGCAGAAGACCCTGACTGAACTACGTAGGCGTAGCTTTTAATGGGATGGCTTGGCTATAGAATAAATAACATTCATGACGAGAGGCGAACTAACGTAGAATATCGATGGCTGTTCCACATCACCAAAAACCAGCTTACTGTATTACCTACAGAGAACCACTAAATTATTCGGCAAGAAATATCTGTTTATCCGTCAAGTTTAAACCTTTTCAATTTTTCTGATGGGACATCGGATCATTTTAATACGTTTAAACTTGGCGGATAAGCAGAGCTTTGTTGATGAAAGAATTATGTGGTCTTCTGTAGGTAATAAAATTAAGCTCGGAACAATATTTGCACGTATAATAATTATTATTTTATGTAAGAAAAATACTAATGTAAAACGAACAAAATCGAACTGGACATGGCGTAAAACGATACTGATGAACGACCAACACATCTTCACATGTAATAAATACAATTACTAAATCAAGTAGCGTTTGTATTCCCAAAAACATGCAGTATTTGTACAACTATTATGTTTGTTGTTGTTTGCTTTGCAAATTTTTAGCCTAACATTTGTAAGCCAACAACCATACGGTAATAGTGATTGCAAGAGCGCGTAGTGTAAATTATACATTGTTGCGTTTGTGATATTGTGCAGTCAATGTGTGTTCAGAAAAGATCATCCACGCGTGTCCAGTTAACATTTTTGTTTTTCTTCGTACATTTATATGTTACCCCCCAATGTGTGAAGGGAACGGAATCACAAAAGGTTTTACGAGAAAAATATTATTTCTACAGAAAACACACACACAAAAAAAAGACTACATCAAGGCGGCAAACTCGTTTTGGCGTTTTGTCATTTCTGCCAAGTTTGACGGCACGTAATACACAAAAAAAAATAATTTAAAACTCAAAACGTTTTCTTTAATAGTATAGTTTATACTGGGAATATATGAAACAATTTATACAATTTTGAAAAAAATATATCGTGGGTAAAACATTAACAAACATGGCTACTTTGACGTTTTTACCTTATGTATGTGATTTGTTATATCGTGGAGTTTCTAAGATATATCGCTCAAATTTTTTTCACAGGCTCTTCACACAAGGATTAATTGTTTATATTTTATCTGTCGCTCTGACTTATAAAGCAAAATATTTATGGTGCTCTAAACATAGGAAAAAACGAGAAGTACCGCGACTTCAACGTGCAATTAAAACGAAAAAAAAAATAATAAATAAAACATCTTCAAGTTTTTTTATTTATTTTAGGTGAAGCATTCTACACTATATCGCCCTGTTTTCTCATTAAAACATGTTGCATTATTTTGTCTCTGTCAGATATACAGCACTTCGAATTGCAGGAATTCGGCTACTTTGACATTTTCAACTAATATTGGTTCGCTGTTATTTCATAAGATTTTCAAGCTTTACTATTCATTTTTTACTCACAAATTCTTCGTAAAAGGATCTATTATAGATTTATATTTTGTTGTTCTTGTTTATAATGGAAAATATTTACAGCGCTTCAAACATGTCTAAATAAGAAATGCTCAGCATATTCAACGTGCAGCTAAAAAAAAAAGAAGAAGAAACAAGCTGATTTTTTTTAAAAAGTTAGGTAAAGTATACTGCACTACATTACCGTGATTTTCACTGAAATGTGTGTTGCTTTATTTTGTCCCGGTAAAAAACACAGAGTTTGGAATTGTACTATATATTCCCTCCAGATCAACATTTTTGTTGCTAGCTGCCGCGGCCTCAATTACTCCTAGGTTCTATACAGACATGGGAAGTAATCCGTTACATGTTACAGATTACTTGTAATCCGCTACTTTTTCAAGTAATTTTGTAATTGCCACGTTACTTTTTTCCGGCAGTAATTTGTAATGTAATTTCGTTACAAAATATTTGTAACGGATTACTTTAATTACTCGTTACTTTTTAAATATATTAACACAATACAGAAACTGGTGCAATATGAGTGTGCGACCATCCGTTCGACCAAAGCTCAGAAGCGAGCGCTCGGCCCATGCATGTTTCAGTACTGCATGCAACTACACTATATGTTCTTCCAGAAGCTGACACTGCGTCAAAGCTAGAGCCACGAGACCGCAGCTTTGAGACGTTGCGATTTCGTTTGAAAGGCCATTTCAAAAGGGAGCTTTCGCAGATCGGTTCCTTACCTACGAATCTCCTAGCAGAGGTAGACGCTGCTACTGAGCATGCGCACCACTTGCTTTGTCTGCAGGATTCCAAAGATCATTTCCGGTCGCAGTACCTAAGTTGTTAGGATGGCGAGTATGGTTGTAGCTTTCGCTGTCTTTTCAACTCACAGGTGATTGGAGTGCACCTATACATTCTTTATCTTAACTACAATATTTTTTTTTCACAAGGACTACCATAATGCGGGCGTATGAGAAATGGAAAGTAGAGTTGCAGAAAATTTTTGAAAACATCGGAATTATTTTCTTGATAAGTGTACGGGAAAAGTAACGTGAAAGTAATTTGCAGCGTAACGAGTAAAGTAATCAGTTAGATTTCAGCGAATGTAATTTGTAACGGTAATCCATTACATTTGAGGCTCAGTAATTTGTAATTGTAATCTATTACATTTTTCAAGTAAGGGGCAAAAGTCTTTTCTATAAAAGAAACTTATCATAATTTTATATTTTGTTCAATTTGTGGCCAAGTTCAAATTTGAGATGTATGACTCTATAAACTCATCTAATCAGCAGTAGTTCAAAGCTTCAACTGCTACCGTCCTATGACGAGCCCGCCCCTCATGCTTATTTGAAATGTCGCTGCTCGGTATACGCGTGACCTAAAACACAACTACCCAGAAACAAAGTAAAACTACAACAGCCCGGCTTGAGCTCGCAAAGTCAAAACCGAACACACCTTATTGGATCAAAAATAAATACTTCACTCTCTAACAAATGCACAATACTAAATGTTACGATTTAAAAGGAAGCCGTTGCGTACATATGTAAGAAGAATACAATTACTCTAGCAAATATGCAACTATTATGTTACAAAGTTACTCATAATTTAAGGGATTACAAGTAATTTCGTTACTTTTGCGGACTATATACGAACAGGACTGCTCGTAATCTACAAAGACGGCGCGACCTGCGATTACAAATATGATAAAATCTTACTCATGGCGCTTTCCAGGTACTTGCTGTGCGAAAACGGGTTGAAACTGTTTTGCGTGCCAGAGGTAGATCAACCCAGTATTAGGTGGGTGGTCATAATGTTTTCGCTGATTAGTGTATATCCTAATTTGACACAATCATTATAAAGCACTATTAATTATGTAGTGAACAAAGCTTGTTGACTAATATTTATCATCATTATAGTTTGAATAGAAACATGAACTTCACAGGTGCTCAAAGTTAAGCTGTTAGATTTTCTTTTTTCAGGACTTGTATTGCAATATTTTCCTAAATGGTGCTAAAATGAAGTTGCAGGCTTCGAGCAGACTTGAACTCTATACGTTATTACACGGTCACGCGTTTATTAATCTTTTTTTTATGTTTCCCTTTTTAGCTGCTAGGCCACACCAGTTGTCACTAAACGCTTAGAGAGACGGTACCTCAATGCTTGAGCCTTTTACGTCTTTTCCGCTTTTTGGCGTCGCCTCCGCTGCCGTGGCGAATATGTGTTGATTAAAACGAGACACGATTGCAGAAGCCAGGTGAAATGGTACGATAACGACACCGCCCGGAGTTGCATGAATGGCTATCAACGTTTCACTAGGTGACTCGGCTTTTATTACGGAGTTTTCGTAGACCCTTTTTTCACCTCCTTTAGCCTCTCCGGAATGCAGACGATGCAACTGCACATGCGCGACGCTAGCCTTGCCTGCAGAGTCCCGGATCTCGTAGCGGGTTGCGCAGAACGTTGCGGGACAGCGGAAACGATCTAGAAGAACTCCCTAATCTTCACTTAGCGAAAGGCTGGCTCAGGTTCCGATGCTCTCTAACAGTTTTTATTTAAATTAATGTGGCACCGAGAAGACACCTAAGGGCTGACACTTTTTGCGCCTCAGGTGTGAACGCTTTAATTTCGCACCTATATATCTTGGAAATCGAATTCAACACTTCGTCAAAAAATATAATACCACAATTATTCTCAAATAATATGCAGCGTTCACACGATTTGTTTACATATTTGTAATGTTCCATGGCCGTATTTGCTTTTCTTTGACGCTAGAAATTAAAAATAAATATTGTCAACTTACGGGAAACTTTAACAGCTTACGATAACCCAATTAAATGATTATAGATTATCAAAAGTTTGATGGAAAACGTTTTTGTTTTACCGAGTTATAGACCAACACGCCGCCCTGACGTCACGCAGCCGTGGTGGCGCTGTCGGGGGCACTGCGCGTGCGCAGATGCTTCACTTCATGCGAATTCGGTTTCTGCGCACGCGCAGTGCCCACACCTGGTGTGGGCAAACGCGGGCTTGTTTGTAAACAGCGTGTCGGTGTATATGTAGCATTTGAGAAGAATATAAAAATTTAGGATTTCATAATTCTAGAATTGTTGACCGGGTACCTAGCCAGTTCATTCATGTCATCGACTATTTTATAGCAATCGCTTGCGATTGTAGGTAATGGACTTTTTTACTGTAACGAGCACCGTCCCTGGAGTTGTCTTCGAACTACGAGTAAAGGGCAGCCCAACTTTCCTCCGCCCGTCAGAATACATTAGCATCGTGCTGTTCTATTGATATTCGTTGCCTTTTATGCTCCATACTAGCTTATACTCAAACAAGAATCGCCCCCCAAAAATTGAATAAGCACAAAGACAGGGAGCTAAATATGTTGGTCGACCGAAACTTTGCCCTGCGAAAATGGCGACAGCGGGAAGCAAGGCCAACTGAGAGGTTGTGTGCATGCGCAGAAGTTTATTAAAAAAAGGTCCATTACTTTGTTCATGCCAAACACTGTAAGTGGCGATTGTTTTTAAAAACTTTTAATTAGCAATATTATATTTTAACATATAACCCAGTCAATAAACCCTTTTCGAAATTCCTTCTGGCAACTTTAATTACTCTCATCAGTTGTGTGTGTGGCATTCATGCTAAACTAATCGCGGATTTTCGGGGCGATTGAAGGAGGGAGATGAGTATGCTCTAAGCGCAATATATATAAGTACCAGTCTGTTCGTGGCACAATCGATCTCTTGGCACAAGTCTGGCTCTAAAGCCTTTTTATGGCGAAAATGTAATAAAGGGGATTATGGTTCGCCATTTTGTACCGGTCCGTTCTTATGTCCACACCATCGAAACTTAAACAAATAAAAAAAAATTATGAAGTGATTCAAGAACCAATTCTCGTCTGCCATTGACACGCGAAAGGGACGGTGCCCGAGGGAATGCAGATTCATGACCACCATTAGTTTGTCTAAAGTGAAACTGGTTTTTGAGCCACCAGACGGCAGCCTCATTCATCCATCCATCCATCCATCCATCCCTCCATGTCTATTGAAAGCATTTGGTAATTCGATTTTGCGAATTGAGGGATCTATCAATCGCTTGAAGTGTACCCGGATGAATGCTATCTGGATTGCCTATGAGATTAATAACTATGATGTGTTTCTAAGATATTTCAGCTCAATAGATATTGAATTATAGCAAACTGAACATAACTTTCAATTATCGATTTTTTTTATACAATAGAGGACTAATTCGACAAATCATACGAACATGAACACTGATTTTTTCACCGGTGTTTTTCAGCGGAAATGCTCGTGTTATAAACATCAGCTTCTGGTGTTCAGAACAAAAGGAAGTTGAGTTATGATATATTTATATAAATCGAGTCGTTAACAAAATGTGGAAAGGGGGTAGGTTTTTTTTTCGTTTTCACACAGAATGTGTTTTATGGCATGGCAATACAGCGGCGCACTCCTCTGTGAAACGAGCGCGCTCCATGCTTCCCGAAAGTCTCTGGATCATGGGAATGTAGCGCCAAGCGCCCCGCATGGTCGCTTATTGGGTTTTTAGAAGTTTCTCCTTTACCTCCCAGTTCTTGTTAAGACGATCTAATTTCCGGTGACAGACTGCTTAAAAAAAAATCATTTTCTTGAATTCCGAGATTTCGTCGTTCATACACCGGCGAAACGAGCGCACATCTTCGCACCTTCACCACATACGGCGTCGGTGCTTGGCGGTTGCATTAAAAAAATCGGGCAGGCTGCATCAGGGACGCAGCCGCAGTGGGTTACGTGAAACCTCTTGTGCGTGCTGCAGAAAGTATATGGGAACTAGGGTACACAAATTACGTATCCAAATACACGATTTTCATTTATGCACGTGTTACAAAGCTTACATGCTTGACTTATGATAAAGCTAGTGGGGGTCTTACGGTCTAGTCGTGCAGTCGTGCTGGCTCCCTATTTGCTCTTCACGGAAACGGACACGTTCCGAAGTGGTAAAAGCGGGTGGCCGAGGATCGAAATCCCTTTGTCTTGCTGCCCGAGTCTCTTCAGGCCATTTCTGGACCTTGCGTGTCGAACGCGGGGGCGCCATAACCGAACAACATTCAAAATTTCAGCAACCAATTACACACTTGTAATCCTTATGTTTCCCGATGAGCACCGGTTTGAGTTCGATGAATTATGCCTACTATGGTAGAATGAACTCCATCAAACGCGATCACTCCCGCTCGGATCGACTAACGTACTGCCGAGCTACGCCTCTGTGAACGCCGCGCGCGAGGCTAAATTTAGCTCCGATTGCGTCATTCATGGCGCGACAAGGGCGCCATCTGCGCACGCGACAGATGCGTGATCGAGTACTTCTTTCTTCTACACAACGATGCCAACGTAAGACCCGCGGGTAGTGCAGTTGCAAAGATATAAGCGATATTAGCGTTACATTTTTTCGTTCCACGCGCATAAAGCGTCCAAGGGTTGAAATTGGCACGAGTGCTAGCAAAGGAGGGCATTCAGATGGCCCACAAGCCAATTTCAACCCTTGGACGCTTTATGCCACGACCAAAAGATCGGCCCCCTAAAGAGAATGCGCAAGGTGTGGTGTACGAGATTCCCTGCGCGGAGTGCCCGTCCTCGTACATCGGGGAAACAAAGAACTATCATGAACGGATTCGTCAACACAAGGCTGATGTGCGCAACTTCGATCAAGAGCGCAGCGCGGTTGTTTAACACTGTGAAAAAAAAAATGACCACCGCATTGACTTTCTAAACACACGCATCCTTGACATCGAAACTAATCCTCGCTGGAGGCTCTTCCTTGAATCTTGGCACATTCAGACCACGCCAACAAACATTAATAGGTCTCTTGGCGCACTGCCATTTGTGTATGTGAACGGGCTCCCCCATGTGTCTTCAAAAAACGATCGAAGAGGAAGAAAATGGGATCGTGCACATTCGCCTCCGTCATAGAGGAAAAAGAAGATTGCGGCTTCTTTCCTCCATAGTCGCCCCTGAAGAAGAAGCCGAACAGGTTTCGAAACGTTGAGCCACTGATTTAGGGATTGGTTGGTCGTCATATTTTAATGATTTAGTCGTCTGTATGGTAGCATCTATTTGTGTCCCGCGCAAGCAGGCAGTGAATGCAAAGCCGCTACTTTCCCACGACCCAGTGACTTTAGGCTTCAACAAGAAAAGAGCGTATAAAAAAGGCGCCAAAAAACTGATATTAAAAGGGAAAAAAAATCATTTTTTCCGCAACGGGTTGAGGTAGTTGCGAGTCTTTGGTTCTCTTTTCCCGCAAGCTGGTGCTGGGGCTCTGCTCGGCTCTGCTGCGTTCCAATTGTTCTGTTTTCCCCGCGAGGTAGAGGGGCTTATACCCGATTCACACGGTCAACATAAAGGTACCTTTACTCTGTACGGGCCGCTTCACGCCCCGTGTCGCACAGCCTGGCCACCAGGGTTGTAAAGTACCTAGGTGCAAGTAACTGGAAATCAGTATCTAGGTACTTTTGTTGTACCTGAGGTACAAACATAGGTACTTTCATTTCTCGATATCTGTATCTGTATCTGTTACTTTTTACAGGTACTTTTCTATTCGCTTCGTCAAAATGGTAGAAACTATAAATCTGAAAGTTTTAACACACTACCATGTGCCGTGATTAACGGTGAGTTGGGTATGACCTGGGAGGCACTAACTTGATCGAACGACGTTTTAGCGAACGAAGCCCCGCCCATAATACTTAATCGAACGACACTTTAGCGAATGGCTGTGTTCATTTGAGCGAACGGTGGATTAGCGATGCCGTTCTAGCGACACCAATTTATCGAATCGCTTCGGAACTCCGTTTGGGGAAAGTAGCGACCTGCTTCCTTCATCTGAAACCGAAATCGAAAAAGATAACGTGCCCTAGAATGCTCATGTCAATGCGGTTTTTCTTATTTCTCACATTGACACCAATAAGGCCTATTTATCGAACTCGTTTTTGTGTGCATCCTTAGTATAAAAAGCTTTACTTCCAATATATTTTGACGAATTTGGGGAAAATAAATAAAGAAAGTGTCTTTAAAGTAACTGTACCTGTGCCTAGGTACATTTTTAAGCGAGTACCTAGATACGTACCTAGGTACGTTTTCGTGTGAGTAACTGTAACTGTATCTTAGGTACATTTTTGAAGTAACTTTTACAACCCTGCTGGCCACACATTCACATGTGTGCCCGCTTTCTCTAGACTAGGCTACCACATCATATTCTGTGTCACCAGTGCCTAGCTTAAACAAGGTGAAAAAAAAAAACAATCAATAAATCGATTCAGTTGTTGCCCGCACAACCCTCACAACATTATAATGTAATAAAAAGAAATCTCCCATTTGCCGTACTGGCGTGTCACAGGTATTCGGAAATATTTTCATTATTCATGCCGCTGGTGTATGGCGAAACGTTAATCTTTTTTTTTTTTTTCTAAATCCCAATCTTCGAATAAAGCGACAATTGGGGATTTAAAGAACTACAATGCAGCTCGTCAATTAAGTGGAATACAAAAAATAAATATCACAAAACAAATAGGCCGGTCAGTTGCTTGTCAATCTACACCAGACAAACTCCAAATGCCCCCTTACCTTATCGTTTCGGTCATGATCGTTTCGTAGTTACCAGTCGGTGGAAGGGGTTATTACTTGTCTTCGTTAACCGGAGGAAAATATTTAAAAAAAATGTATTAGAATCATCACAAATGAAAGTTTTACACTGCATGCAATAAGAAAAATCGCAAACAAATAGAATAAACAGACACACACACACGTTGTGTTGAAACGAGGGGAACTTGCAGATAAAATACAGTTGTGAGCTGCAAAATAACATGTGTGGAAAAGTAACTTTTTGGGAAGATGGTTATTGTGGGTGTTGCGCCTGTTATTTTGTGAATGCGCTATATGTAAAGTTTTCTAGATTTTTCATTCCTTTTAGTGGACGGTCATATAAGCGAAATGCGCGGCCAACATTGTATTCTGCGGGCATGTGCGAAAATTGTGATTTCTATATAAGAGGTAATAAAAATAAGTCATTCGTGCAGGGAGGTTGAACCAAAAAACGAACTCCATGTTGCGAAAAAATATCACCGAGATACAGCGCAGAAACTAAAATTGTACTTATTTTCAAAGTTTTTATTTTATTTATTTAATATTTAAGGAGCATAGACTGCCACTTTTTGATTAAATAAAAACAAAATGCCGGACATGAAAGTGTCAGGCTTCTACGTTTAGCTAGAACTTGTCGCGATTCATTTTGTTGAATTCTAGCGCCGTATATATTGTTACCCGCTTGCTCGGCACACAATCACTTATATTTTTACTTGACGGAAACCATTTGTTATCGGAATGCCACCATCTGCATTCCTGGTTCTCACACATGCCATGGATAAACCTAAAGATCTTGAAATATTTCTAAATCGTAAATGCAAAAAACCGGAAAGCGCAAAAAAAACATTTTTTTTTCTTTTTCATTGCTGAAAAAAAAAGAAAAGAAAAAAGAAGAACTATGTCGCGAGCGTCACTATTTATAGCCCAACGCGCTCTTTACAAACGAGCCCGCATTTCACCATGCCAGGTGAGGGCAGTGCGCGTGGAAGATTTGCGTCATGCTTGACATGAACAGTGTTTCTATTGGCTCTATGTCAAACAAGGGCGTCCGTCAGCGACAGTGCGTCAGGCGAAGCGCAAGCGCGTGCTCCGTGCCCACAACAGCGTCACTGCAGCGGAATGTCGTCAGTGCCGCGTGTTGGTCTGTAGCAGCGTGGTCTGTAGGGGGGTATATCGCGACACCAGCTAAACAGAGGCCAGCTAGCGGGAAAACATTGAACTTATCGGAAGGGGTCCTTCCGCGATTTATGCTTGTCTCTTGTGGCTTCCGTGATTGCATGTTGTCGGCGGCTGGCGCAATTAGCGCGTAGGTAAGGCGACGTAGCTTGGATCCCAGGCAACAAACGGCAGCAATGTCAGGGTTGCAGGTAAACTTATGACTCATCGAGGCCTGTGGAATTAGGCTCCACTTGCATCCTGTCTCGTGTTATGTATAGGGCGAACGGTTGTCACGGTCACTCTTTCGTTACTGCGTAGTAAAATCGAAATGGGGGCTCGTTGGTGCATTGCCACGAGATTAAAAGCGCCAAAGAACGGGACAAGAAAGGTGCGCTGTCCAAAATGTTGCTGCCAGCCTGAGTTGCAGAGAAATAAAGATTCTAGGCAAGCAAAATAACAAACCCAAAAAAGAGGTTTTTGAGGCTTTTAGCATCTGGCTTGCCGGCGAAGCAAGATGTATCGGTGCACCGTCGATATTAACACAGAAATAATTTGAGTACATTGCGTTCGTCACTGTGAGAAGAAGATGTAGATAGTCTTGTGTTTTCCGCTTTTAAGGTCAGTTGATAGTAGCACTTTGTTTGCCTCGCCTTTCTTGTCCCGTTCCCTGGCGCTTCTGTTCTCGTAGTGACTGCAGCGTGTTGCCTAAAGCCTGGTTCAGACAGTTGCGTTTGACTGCTTTTGACTGCGTTGCGGCTGCGAGAAACCAGGACATCCCTGCTGCTTATATCGCGTGCCAAGATGATTCCTTGAATTGGATTCCACGCTTTATACGAAGCACAGATGTGCCGGTGACTCGCTTTCGGTTCTCGCCGCAACGCAGTCAAACGCACTCAAACGCAAGTGTCTGAACCGGCCTTTCGCTCGGAACGCAACCTACGCAACCGCGTGAATCACACATCGCGCGTTTACCAACGTTCAACAGCGCGGTAGAAGGACAGCAGGTGGTTCTTCCATCGCTTTCCCGAAGAAGGCCAAGGGTCTGGAAGCTAACCTCCACCAATACACCGCCGCAGGTTTGCGGCGTTGTGAATAAACATGGGGGAAACGGTTTTTAAGCCAACGCTTGCCTGCTGAAGCCCAAGCGTTGTACATTGAGCTGGCGCACGCTACTGCACAACCTGTTTTCGACCGCCATATTTGCCGGGGAGTGGCGACCTTGTAGGTCGCAGAAGTTGCGAGTTCACTGGACGCGCGCAGTTCATGGTGAATATCCACAACAAGCTCACACCTACAGGCTGCTATGACCGGCGGTCTCGGTGGTGTGGAATGCACGTTAGAAACGCACCGTAGAAGCTCGCCATTAGTTCACGCTCAACAGCCGGGGACTCAGCTATGGCCGCCATTGAATACCCCAATTGACTTTAACAAGCAGTGGTGTTCTTCTGCGCTAGCTTTTCGGAGAACTTATGCGCGGGCAAACTTTCCCTGGAAATGCAGTGAAAAGGTACTGCAGCGCGTGATTGAGCTGTGATGAAATCTTTGTGAGAGCGCTCCTACTCTCGTAGAAAAAGCCACAGAAATTCGTCTCCAAATAACAATCCTTTTTTTTTTTTTGCAGGCGTTGTTGTTTTGAATTACGGAACTTCCGATATGCGGGAAAACATTGTTTTGCTTTCGTCACATCACTGGGAGAAGCGCACGTTTTAATCGCGGCTATTTATAATTCTTGGTTTGCATTTTCTATATTTTCTTACGTTCCATATTGTAATGCCTTGCTTTTTTTTTCATCCCGCATATTGAATTTGTCATCTGCGTGACGGGGATGAGGGTATACGAAGAAGATCTATAGAAAGAGGACAAAAATTTGAAAGCGCTGTTTCAAGTTAAGTGATTGAGTCCGATTGAGTTAATAACTCAATCGGACTCCAAGTTTAGTGAGATTTTAGTAATCGAGACGGGGTTGATTTTAAATAAGTCTGGTGAATTTCAAGTGCGGTCTGATTTCAGGCGGCAGGCCGCGACAGCACGAGCTGAACCCATGAGGTCATGAAGGGCCACAAAACCTCTGGCTCCATGCGGAATGCTATATCCATTTCAACCTTTAGAAATTTTCAATACGGCTTGTTCTCTACTCAAGGGTTTTACGCTATTTCTGTAATCTGAAATTTTATGCGAAGTTATATTATAGCAATGAAGACGCACTAAACTATGCCTATTATCTTCGTAACCGGATAGACCCTCAGCTTATACAAGGGACATCACACGCACTTATCTGAAGGGCGCGCATGTGTCGTAGCACGCATCCGTTTATATTTATAACGAAATCTTGTACCCCTATGATTTGCTCTCTCTGCCACTGCCGGAAGGGAGTTCAGTTTATCCCTTGCACGCACACATCTAATAAATTGTGGGCGCCAGCGGGTTGGGACTGTTTTTTGCCCAATCCGTGCGACGAGATATGACGCTGGCACGCAGCCAAGTGGGCTACGCAAACTTGACTATGCGTGTGTTATCAGATGAAAGAAATACTTAACCCACTTTTAAAAAGACTGCAGGAGCGCCTTTGGCATCATCTTGGAAGGTTTTTAAACTTTCATTGCGTGTCAGGTTTGAGACTGCTTCCTATTGATGTGCATTTGGGTTAGCCTAGAGCTCAGCTTTTGAGGAGGTAGCCATCTTTTAAGCCTGGTTTGAAGAGGGACTTCACCAAAAAGTCAATTTGTGTATGAGGGTTCTGGCTTGAGCGGTACTTCAGTACGCGGAAGTCAAAGTTATGCCGCTTTTTCTGAAAGTCGGTATACGCTGGAGGAAGCGTTTTACAAAATTTACGACTGGAACTTTTTTTATATTCGTATTATAATATCGTGTTTTCATATTTTTGTAATCCGCTTTCCCGCTTGAGCTGCCCTCAGGAAGTCGTCACTTGTAGCAATCTGACTATGGTCCACGTGCTTACACTTTCTTTTTATATCATCGTATTCTAATAACGTGTGTTTCTTATTTCAAACATATGTAATCCGCTTTCGCTACTTGTGTCGCCCTCAGGAGGTCGGGTCGGCATTTGTAGCAATCTGGTCCATGGGGAGTCACATTTCACTGGGTGGTCGCCTTTTTCTATACTCAGTGGACAGCTTTAGCCGCAGTAGTTCTGCCTAATAAGCTGTTAGAGTACGTGTCATATGGCCCTGCCACGGACCCGATCATAGAACCTGAGGCGTATTCGTCTATCTGACCGACAATGCAATGTTGTTATCCAGCCTAGCTCGGGAGTTCCAAAGCGTCCGGTCTGTGGGTTTGTTTTTGTGCCGTAAATGAGATGAACCCTAAAACGGGTGCACACGAACAGCGTACCTACACAAAGCGACACTGTTAGCGCGAACACGACATCGGCGCATTTTCGCATTTTACTTGTAAATAGTATTAGCAGTACGAAATTTTATCGCTTACATTATAGAACTAAATGAGCTCTTTCCGTAGCAATAATATTTTGGATGACATCCCTTGGTTTCAAAGAGAAAAACTGAAAAAACCGGCGATCGCTTGTTCGCGCTAACAGTGTCGCGCTCTGTACAAGCGGAACTCTCTGCGACCCCCAGGCCATAGAGCCTCTGGAGCTTGCGCGAGTGCCTTGCCGGTGTACGGCTCAAAGATGTATACTCGGTACTGCAATGCTGTACTACTATGCACTCTAGGGATCACCAGCTTGTCGTTAGATTTTTTGTACTCCGACGTTCCCTGTGAAGCGTGCGTATTACCAGATGAAAGAAATATTCCACGTATAAAAGGCGGGCTTACGTTTCGTTAGAACGATTCAGGAGCTAACAGAGCTTCTGAAAATGAATGGAAAGCAGTATCTGAGAAACGAATACATATACGGAGAAAAATAAGCTAGTCTAGAAAAATTAAACAATAAACACCTCATTTCTCACCCTTAACAACAACAAAAAAAATGGTGCGGCATTGCATTTATTTATGCGTCACCCTAGTTTCCTTCAACTCCCCTTGCGCTTGTATATAATTCATTTACATGCCTGAATTCTTTTTTCAAGCCAAGAGTAGGAAGGCCACGCAAAATACGGTGGCATGACTTTTTATTAAAAGTAGGCAAACAACAGAAAGAGGTGACAATAATGCACTGAGTGGAGTTCCAAAGATTTCAAGTCAAACAGCTAAAAAAAAACATGTTAGAATTTTTTTTTGGTTGCAAATATTTAGAAAGTAGACAGACACTTAACTTCTATGAATACTGATGCGAGAAATATGATTTTCTTAGGAAAGTGATTGATGTTCGAAAGCGTGCGATGAATTGTGTATGCTCAGTCTCATATGCAGTTGGTCTGTCAAGAATGCCTGAAGGCAGAATTCGTCCGTCGGATACATCAATATTTCTCGATATATTTAAGTTCGTTTATGGTTATACCCCATAACAATTAATAATAAACTTGAATATTTTATTGTTCTTTTCGCTGGTATGGAAAACGGGTTGATAGTACTATTTGACCAATCAAATCAAGTCAGGAGACAAATCATCCTGACACAAGAGTGATCGTAATCACAAAGCAAGCATTTCTCGTGCAATATTTAAAGACTGCGAACCAGAAGCAGCAGCCGTTTACGCACGGTTACTCGTAGGCGCGTCGGCGAGTCATCCCTTCGGGCACTTCCACTTCTCGGCGCTGAATTATTGATGTCGCAAGGACACATTAAAAATAAAAACCCTTACGAGAACGTCGGCAACCTGCACATGCAATGACCGCCTACGGGCAATTGAGATCTAGAGGCTTACCCAGATTGCATTACCGAAATGTAGCTACCGGGAAGTATGCCTTGCGTTTTGTGTCCATATACTTCTTATTTAAAATTTCTCGATCACACGGCGCGACCATCAAAGGAGATATCTTTCAACGTGTTCTGGAATGCTAAAGATCCCAGCCACCGTGCGTGCCTCAAGGGCATTATTGCTTCCGCCTTTTTTGTTTCTATTTCCTGTTTCGAATTATGTTAAGCGGGCTGTAAATATGATAGATACATTGCGTTCTTATTCCTATGTATATTGTTTTTATGGCAAAGAATAGTAAAGTCTTTAAAATGTAAACAAAATAAAAATGCGTTATTGACGAAAAAAATAGAGGTGACGCTGAAGTTTGACAATGTGGGATATCTTGTTTTAGAGAATAAATGTCTCCCTGCTGTTCAAGTTGACTAAGCGTAATAGATTTGTAGAAACATATATATTTCACTGTGAATAATAATAATTAATAAATAAAACTGTACTGAATGTATTTCTACAAGAACTTATAAATTGTGTTAATGTTTCATGGAAACGACCTCACGTTGAAAGGGAATTAGTGGTGAACGTTTTAAGAGTAAAAACAAAAAATGTACAGAAGTGTTAAAGTGGGTTCATAGATCGAATTAGCGATCTTAATGCTTGATCAAGCGTAATAGAAAGAAAGCTATTTTATAAAAAAATTCTATCTCCCTACGTAGCAATGATATCTTATGGTTATTTCTTGAGGTTAAATGTTGGGGTTGAGTACGTAGCACAGCATAGAATTAATCGCAAAGCAGTCAGAAAACAAACACCGCCATGACACAACACTTTCGGGTTTCATAGTAGAAAACGTTGTGCGCGCTTCAGGACACAAATTATATTTTTCTCGCATTGCATGAGGGCGGAGAGCAAGCATATATTTCTATTATGCTACAATAATCTGCTGCCTGTAACAAAATAAGTTACAAGTCAAGAGATGTCGACTGCAATATTTTACTCTTTATAGATCGCTATATTGTAAGAAACGTTTGTGGCAAGATTGTTTAGAGTGGCGGTTAAAGAAACGATTTCAACCCCATTCAGATATTTTTCAAATTTATCATTTTACTTAAAATAACTCACCACCGATATTAATTAAACTTATATCAGTGGTTAATATACGTGTGTACAGTGAGTTTAAATCGTATAGTTTTTTTTTTTTTTTTAATTTGTGAACTTTCTACCCTGTCTGCTAGTAAGCGCGGCAAAAAAAAAGTATTTGAGAACTGTTGTACAAGGTAGGATATTGTTTCGTTAATATTTGTCACAGTTACTTGACTATTAATATCATAATGGCTTGAACATTGGAAGGACCCGTGCAGGTTAATTTTATTTGTCACAATGCCTTGGTTATTAAAAATATAATAGCTTGAACATCGGAAGGAACCGTGCAGGTTAATTTGTCGTGCATTTTTATTTCATCTGACGTCGGACAGTATGAGGTATTTAGCTCTGTATCTGAATAGGTTTATTTTGACACGTTTCAAATTCAAACTAAGGGATGGAGATGAAATACTTACATACAGCATTTTTATCAACATCTTTTATTTTAGCGTATCAACATGCTACCGCGAGTAATTTTGTACTTTATTTGGATCGCTGTTTAGACTAACAGTCTTTTGACTCAACTCACATAGCAAGCTGGAAATTACCGCAAGCTCTTGTGGTGCCAACGGCGTACTACGTATTGAGGACATCACAGAATAACCAGCTGTAACTCACCAGGAGACTGTCTAAAGTGTTGGTGCCTTTAGTGTAGCAGCCAGAATAGTGAATGCATACGCCTAACTTCCAGTCACATTAACAGGTTTAACGAACGTCGCAAGCTCAGATATACACAGAAAACACGGTCAGCCTGAGTTTTGTTGTAGCGGATTTTGACATCCCTGCGATTAAAAACATACATATACTCGGCGGTATAAATATTTCAGATTCAAATTGATTTGAAATACTGCAACTTCGGGGATTTCTTTTTATAAGAACCCGATCGGTCTTTGTCTTTTCATAGATTTCTGCCCGACCTTCATCATCCTATTTTTTCAATTTATATTTTGCTGGTAAGTGCCAAACAAGTCTATCCATTGACCCTTTATCTGAAAAAGAAAATAACATCCCACGGTGACAATTCATCACGCCTCGTCTTGCCTGCCGCAACATTTCCTTGAAGATGTATACCCGAGCAGATTTGAGAAAAGAGCGGACGAAGCCACAGTTTGCACGTCCAATTCTTTCTTATTTACCTTACACGTAGTATGTTTAGGCTGGCCTTACCAATGATGCCACGAACTAACTATCTCAGCTGAAGCGTGCAAGAGGATCTTCCTGAACATGTATTTTCTTAAACGTTCATTAGTCTTTCTTCTGCCTTGTTTTCTTGAAAATCTAACTTACTTCTTATCAACGTTGACGATAACAAGTTCCAGAAATTAAGTCGGACTTTTAAGATTTACCGCGCGTCGGTCAGGAAGCAAAATCTCAAGTAATTTAGCTAAAAAAGTGAAAGCCGTGTACAACTCCCTGTAACGCCGAATTACAGCGCAGCTTTTGAGGAGGAGGAAGGAAGGGGAGGAGGGGAGTCACTGAAAATGTCTTCTTCCTGTGGTGTCAACGGCATAAATTCTAAGGTCTCACAAAGCGCTAAATATTCCTCAAGCCTATTTCTAACAAAAAATTTTCAGCAATCATTAGATATGGCGGCGGTTCCTGAGGATTGGAGAATCGGCAAGGTCATCCCGGTCCACAAAAGCGGTGATAAATCTTCTCCTTTAAACTATAGGCCAATATCTCTAACTTCTGTACCTTCTAAAATACTCGAGTACGTAATCCACAATCAACTATCTCTCCACCTTGATTCTATCTCCTTTTTTAACAAAGCGCAGCACGGCTTCCGTCGAAACTACTCCTGCGAAACCCAACTTCTCTGCTTAACCAACGACCTGTTCGCAAACCTTGATTCTGGCTACCCTACTGACGCTGCATTTCTCGACTTCGCTAAAGCATTTGACAAAGTTCCGCATATCAGACTGCTTCTAAAACTATCGTCCTTAAATCTCGATAATAATGTTCTCTCCGGGTTGAATCCTTTCTCTTTAAACGTCATCAGTTAAATAATAATTGGGGTTGTGGGGATATTTATACAGCGAGTCGTTGGTCAGCCATTTAATGTTGCGACGAGTCACTAAATGGCTGACCAACGACTCGCTGTATAAATATCCCTGTATAAATAATATCGTCATCAGTTTGTTTATGTTAATGATTGTTCATCTACTTTAGCTCCCGTAACATCTGGCGTGCCTCAGGGAACGGTGCTTGGTCTTTTACTTTTCCTCATCTACATCAACGACCTTCCTCTTCAGGTATCTTCACCCATGTGCCTATTTGCCGACGACTGTGTCCTTTACCGAAAAATAACATCCCCTCATGACTCTTTAACCCTACAAAATGACCTCGACCTAGTACAGAGCTGGTGTACTAACTGGCAGATGACGCTTAACGTCAGCAAATGTAAATGCATGCGCTTCTCTCGTTTCTTTATTCAAACCTCTCCTGTTTGTTTTCTCAATGGTATCCCTCTTCAATCCACGGATGTGTATAAATACCTCGGCGTTCTTCTAACTTCAAACCTCTCCTGGGAAAGCCATATTAATTCAGTTGTGAGTTCCGCTAACAAAAGCTTGGGTTTCCTTCGTCGCAATTTCAGATCCGCCCCTTCTCAACTAAAACGGCTCCTCTCTCTTGCCCTAGTCCGGTCTAAATTAGAATACGCATCTTCAATCTGGCACCCTCATCATGCTACATTCACAGACTACATTGAATATGTTCAAAACCGTGCTGTGCGTTTTATTCAGTCCGATTACTCCAGATTTTCCAGTGTCTCCCTCATTAAATCAAATCTCTCTCTCCCATTGCTTTTCACCCGTCGAAAAATATTCCGTCTCTGACTTCTGCATAAAGTTTTTTATTCACTACTTCTAAATCAGTCTCTTTTTTCCCCACCCGCTTATCTTTCCTCCAGACTCGATCATTTCAATAAAATAGCCCGGCCAAAGTGTTTTTCCACAGCACATCAGCACGCCCCTCTTCCTGATGCAATTGTGGACTGGAATGACCTTCCCAAAGACATCGTCACCATCCAGGACCCCATCAGATTCCGAGACGCAGTATCAAACATTGTACTTAACACCCACTCCCCTCTCTAACGCCTTATGGCCCTGAGGGTATTGTAAATAAATAAGTAAATAAATAAGGGTACTGAGGGGGGGGGGAGGGAGTTCATGTGACCTCGGGGGGGGGGGTCATGTGACCTTGGGGAGGGGGGTCACGTGACCTGGGGGGGGGGGGAGGGTCACGTGACCTCGGGCAACAACACCTAGAGGGGAAGGCCGTAGCGCTCCGAGTGGTTACGTCAGAATGTCGGAGGAAGGAAGGCCATGGCGCAACTACGTGAGAAAAAAATACTATCGACGTGAAAAAAATGTTTCTTGTCAAGCGGCGCGGTGGTGTTCGTGCGCGTATATCCGACCTAAATATACGTTTTAAAAGCGCAGTCTTGTACAATTTATTATATATATATAATATAAACGTAATATACAACGCGTTACCAAGGTTGAAAGTACCAAATTTGTATTTATGAGTATCCCCGTAACCGGTGGAATACGGGCAGGCCCGCAGCACCCCAGACTTTCCGAATGAACCGGCCGGTTGCGACATTTTCTTCCCTCACACGGGCTCCGATTCTGGTAAATTTACGTTGTGTGTGAGCTGCTGACTGTCTGAAAAGGAACGCTGAGACATTTTAGAAGGAGAAGGAAACCGAAAAAAAAATCCAGTCATTGCCGCAGGGAGCGCACACGAGCAAGAGATGGGTCGACAACGTTAAGCCTTTCGTCGCCGCTGCTCTCGTGTGTGGTACTTTTGAGACTTGTTTCGTGTCGATTTTCTGTCATCACCGCAGTCTTGGGTGTTTTTTTTTTTTGTGTTAGCTTGATACTACGGCATTTACGTGGACTCGTGAAACAAGTCCTGCTACGGTTTGAGTGACATGTGTGACAAATAGCTATCGATGACTCTGGTCGATTATCGATAGATCATAGATCCTCTCTCTCGACAGAGATATACTTCTTGGAGTTCGTGTTCAAATGTTTTCGTCACGCATATTGTGGGACGTATGGATACGATCGACAGGTGGGAAACAACTCATTTGTGGGCTTTCTTGGTCGTGTAGGACGCAAGTAAAATGCTGCAATCGTTTTTTTTAATCGCGTGATAGAATGGAATTTTGTTCTTTGTCATTATTCGAGTGCAGTTGCGTCGACATTTGTAAATGCGTGGTATTCCAGTTTTCAGTGGAAGGGAAAAAGCAAGTTTGTGTGATTATTGAAAGTGCGTTGTTTGTGGTTATGTGTTTATTTAGACTAATGTTATTTTATTGCCTCTACCGCGTTTATACTAGAAACTTCACTGTATTAAGGTAATAATATTATTATATACAAAATAAGTTATATTTTGTTCTAAGGCAGCTCGAGCCCATAGGAAGAAGTAAATTAGTTGACTAAGTAGTAAGTTTAGTACCTCTGCCACACGGAAAAGTTAATATATTTTCATTCAGTGATATGCGATTTAATCAGCTCGCGGTTTTGAGTGAAGCTGTTTTGTCGACCCCATAATGTCATTCGATCGAAATTACATTAATATTTCCATGTGGACGGTGTATAATGCAAGAATTCAGTGACTGCACGCAATAAAATCGCTTACATGATCGGAAGTGATACTTGTCTTGCCGTGTCCGCGTTGACTACGTCTACCTGATTTTAACTGATCTGTTTTGCTTTGTCCAATCACTGCGTATCTCGCCATTTTGTAGAAGTATTTCTGTATAAAATATGCATTGCTACAACAATAATTGCGTGACTCAATGTTTTGGACTTAAAACAATCACATTTTTTTATAAACGTCTTATACGCATACCTCGTGCCATTTCGTACCGATTATTTAGCGGTGTAATGTTTTGTCCGTGTAATAAAATGTTTTCTAGCCCCGTTGCTATGTGCTGCTTTCATTTTAGCTAGTAAGAGACGCGTATGGGACTAAAAGCGCGTTATGAAGGTTGATCCACGCGCGTTGCCTTCGCTTCAACGCGCACCCCCGATGGCCTTCCTTTACGACGTCACGTGAAGAGAAGTACGGCCTTGTCTTCTAGGAGGTGTTGATAGGATGCAAGTGCGTCCGAAGTTCGGAGCAGCCTCCGAACTCCAAACGAACTTGCATCCTATTTTCGCCGATGTTGAGAGAAGAGGTAACTCCTCTGGACAGGCTTGCATCCCATTGCCGCCGTCTCGTTCTTCTACAAAGACATATCGTTTTTAGAAAAAAAAAAAAAAAGAAGAAGTGTGTTTACTTTCTGTGAACGTCCGACGCTTCCGAAGTGATTGCACTTGACTTTGCGTCGCTCGATTGAGGTCGACTCGGCAACGGTGCATGTTCAGTAACAGCCACTTCTCATCATATCGTCAATCAATGAATGGAAAGTGCGCCCAGCCGCGGACATCACCAGTCTGAGCACAAGTCCACATTTCTTTTGGAAGTTCTCTTTTTATTAGGCACGCACTCTATACAGAAAAAAAAAGTTCACATCACGGCACAACAAAGTGACAGAATCTACACGAAACTACTATTCAAGTATTCAGACCTGCAATCACACAGTCGACTTTGCTGTAATTATATAGCGACAATGATTCGATCGCTACGGTCTCTCGCACGTTCCTTCTGCAGCGCAAACTGGTCCACGCACATGCTACCGAGCTACGCTGCTCTAACACCGATCCCTTCATATCACGCTTTTATTGTCGGAAACGCAACGAAAATGCTGGGCATGATTTACCGTATGACTAAGAAGTTCAGAAACTCGGCATGTTTGATTCGTCTATTTTGTTCGTTAGTACAATCTAGGCTTGATTTCGGTTCAGTTACTCGTAATTCGCTATCTCGCACGCAGTCGTTGAGCATTGAATTTGTGCAAAAAAAGACTGATACCCATTGTATATGATAGACACACCCAACGTCGCTTTTATTATAATTATGAATTTATTTTTGATAGAGTTTCTCTCGTACCTTTGTCAAGCAGAAGGCTGGAACGTGATCTAGTTTTCTTGTACAACGTTGTGACTGGGGTGTTCGACACTGACTTGCTTTTGGGAAGTGTTAATTTTCACGTTCCCTGCCGTGTTACTAGACATTTTACTATTTTTTACGTTCATTCAATTTGTAGTGTGTTGCTAATGTCTCGTTTGCAGACTTCGTTCAATAGGAGCGCGTTGTCTAGCCTGGATATATTCAGTGACATTTCAGTGTTCCGTAAAATGTTAAGATACCACACGGCAACCATTTAGCGTGCGTACTTTCCGTGAATCTCTTCCACTAGTCAATTTTATGTTATCTCGTCCTTTGATGAGCCTTGTTTGTTCGCTTGTTTTTACTTTTTCATTGTGTGTACCAAAGTGAAGACCACTGTGGTTGTCTTTGGACACATTAAATAAAGATTTATTTATATTACTTGTTTAATTATTTACCATAAATGCCCTTTCTCCTCTGACTTTCTACAATAACTCTACCAATATGAAACATGCACCGGCATGTTTTCGGCAATCCAAAACTGTATAACCAAAATAAATATAGGAGCCCCTGTCTACCTTTCGTCACTCGGGACCCCAAAAAATCAAGCTTGCGAGTCAGTGGAAAGCACCAGTAATGTCATTTTAGCACGATTTATGCGAACGAGAGAGAGAGAGAGAGAGAGAGAGTGAGAAAGAGCAATGTATACGGAGAAATTGATACTAATAAAACTGACTCCTGCTGCTCCGTAAAGTGAAACCTCGAGAGGGAGAGCAAAAAGATGTGAAGATAATTGAGATTTTATAGGAAAATAGTTTAGCTGCTAGCGGAAGTTTTGACGCCGGGCTTTGATATTTCTCAGACCTCTGACGTACGCTTCATTACACCTAAAATAACTTTGTTTCTGAATATGATATGGTGCGCAGACGGTATCAGAACGCCCATTTCCAGTTATCAGAAATATAAACGGTTCTTCTAGAGGAATTCTGGATAAAATCAATATTAACTTTCCACGAACTATTAAAATATTTGCAAAAGTTATTTTTTTTTATCTTGGTAACATGTTTACTACCAAATTCAAAATTACTCTGCCAGGTTATATTGGGCAGGTTGAAATCCGCACTTTAAACAAAAGCTCCCTTTAGTCGACAAATAACAACCGCATATGTAACAGCAATATACGAGAATCGTGTAAACGTGCAGGTTCATGACGCGCATGAATCTGCCCCCTTCTTTCTCCAAGAATAATACAAATATTCCGATGTACAATAGTGCAAAGATAATGAGGACTTTCACAATAGCTAGCCGCGATGTTTTAGGATCCCCCGAGCAGCTTCGGACGTCGTACAACGCAAGCGCATTGCTTCTGCGCATCCGCAGTATGCCTCCCCAAGCTGCTTGAGGGACCCAAAGCGATGGCACACCCTAGTCTAGAACTCTCTAATGTTCGCATATGTGGCGTGCCTGAGAGTGAGTCCTAGTATCGAGGAAGCGCGACTCCGAGTGAAAAAAGGTGTTCCTACCAAAAGCCTTCGGAGCGTTAATTCAGCATAAAGCCTGACTGCGGTCATTCAGTTTTTGCTGTGACGCCAACTAGAAGAACTCCAAGCCCAATGTCCTCCGGCGACACCCCAGGGCAGGAGGAGTCCTAGACCTTAACGGCTTCAAAAAAAGGCAATTCACAACTGAACTTTACATTCTCAGAGGTGACCAGCACGTGGAGTGTGGAATTTAGCTCTGCAGGATCGAACGTTAATTCCCTAAGCTTTAAATACAAACACACGTCGTATAAGCGGATAATTATTTTAATCTTGAAGGCAGACAGTTGCTCTGCCTTGGAGATCGGTGGCGCTGGTTCACGCTGTGAATGAGGAATTTAGTCACTGTAGTACGATTCATAACCCGGGGTCTTTAAAGGGAAGTTTAAAAGATTATTCAAAGAAAAATAAACAAGTTAGAGGTGCATTTTAGAGTATTTTTATCTCACGGATCTGAATATCACGTTCGTGTTTTTGAAGATATAATTAAACGTGAGAAAACACGAAAAATCTTTGCCCAGTGGTTACGTCATGCCCATATCTTTCGGCCACGAAGCGCGTGTCGATGGTGCGGGTAGCACGAGTGATTGCAAGTATTCCAGGAATAAAAATGTTCTGTTTTCTGACATTCTCACTCACGTGGGCTCGGTATTTGGTATGTGCGACAAAAAAATAATCAAAACTTTTCAACCTGAAATATGACAGAAAATGTAGGTGAGGCAAAACAAGAATGTGTGACAATTACGCATTTTTTGTGAACACCTTCCAGTGGTGTGGAGAGATGAAAAAGGTGTTTTACCACACACCAGAAGTGACGACAATCAACATGGCTGTGTCCTTGTGAAAAAAGTGTATATGGCTCCGCACTGACATCAGCCGTGGCGTATTTTTATGACCATTCTGAAAATAGCAAGAGTGCGCGTGCATAGCTTTGATAGGCACTGAAGATGCGCCAGAGCGAAGATTCCCAAAACTGGATATGACATCACGCTCCGAGAAGCAGGAGTTTCAGCGGTAGCTTCAGCACTATCCACTGCAGCCTCCGTGCATCAAATTGAAAAAAATAAGTTCGGAATTTGTGATCCTGCGAGCTAAATAAAAAAATGTTTATTTTTATTCACGTGCGTCATGTTATAATGACTCCACGTCCACGAGGCACGTCAGTACAACACGTCTTCAGCTCGAAAAGGGCAGGGGCAACACCACCTAGACGGAAGGCCGTAGTTCTGGAACTTTTACGTCAAGTATCAAGTAAAAAGACAATCGTGTGGTAGTAATTGACCAAGCGTGTCGCATTACCGTTCGCCTGGGACTGCCCAATCTGTGCCTTGCGCTCGTTTCTTGTTGATGACGAAGACAATCCACCACTTAGGCCTTAAATCATTACGGGGGTTATTTGCGTGTTTGTGTGTGTGGAGGGGGAGGGGGGTAATTTTCCTGTCGCCCAAGAGCACGAATATAAACGATGTAGGATATCTCGGCCAATTAGACAAGTTAACGGGTTAGCGCCCAAGATGGTCCTTTTTGGCTATTTCCGGTTTAACGACGTGTCGCGTAAAGGTCAACTGAGAAGTTAGAGTTACGAGGTCGGTCATTTGATCAGCTAACCAAACAGGAGGTTAAAAATATAACAATAAAAAATGTGAACATTTGCTTCGACTGAGCCATATAGATAGATAGATAGTTGATAGGCAGCGCCTCGTCCTGTGTGTTCTCTTCTTGTCCGTGTGTTATTCGCGCTGTTTTTCAATATAAATATGCGTGTGTGTTTTGCAGCAGTATACCTTGTTGCAAAATTATGTTCTCTTGTTTCCTCTTCCTACAGTTTCGTGTAGTTACTTTGGAAAGAAAACATGTGCTTCAAAAGAGCATAATTTTGTTTGTAAAAATCACTGGTACTACGGTGACTGCCTGCAGTGTGACCGAAGCAGCATCCAATGAAAAGAAATCTGACATGGGCAAGTCTATTACTAGCTAGAATGGCAGATGGTAAGAACAGTGAGATATCACATTTAGCAACAATTCCTTACTATAAAACAAGAAACTGACAACACTCGTTGATATAAAAGTTTCGACTACATAAGAAAAAAAAAATACACGTCGAAATAATGTTTGCAGATTGGCCGGAGTGGTGCTGTGGCATTGTGAACAGTGAACAACCGCCCGTGATTGGTGTCTTAATAAAACCTGTAGATGTTTTCCGAGCCAAGCTTTCACAGCAACCACACGAGCGTCGGCTATCCATGTCTCTGGAGATTTCTAGGCCCTCAAGCTAACACAGCAGTGTAGGATGGGTCACGTTGCTATACGCACAAAACCTATAAACGGTTTAAACAAACGTGTTGAAAAAAAAAAAAGGAAAGAACTCGATAGGCAAGAATAAAGGCAATACATTCCAAGTCAGACGCTGGTAAGCAATGCAGAGCAGCGTATTGCCTTTATATGTCTCCCCTCTTCACATCCAATCTCGACTGAATCCCCAGACTAGAGCGTCCTGAGTGCCATGCAACCAAATATGTTGGCAACCGCCTACCGTCTTGAGTGTTCGTTTCCATAATGCGTATCAGAGATAAGCTCGTGCGCCGCTTGTATTTTTCGTTAATGTATGCGGTCATCCAACTCGCGAGCAAATGACTACACAACACGTGCGGTAAGATCATGTTTTGATGCAGAGTAGGTAGTGCGGGAGGAATAGACACTTCCAAGCACTACGAAAATGCCTCACGTAAATGTAAAATGTTTCGGGTAAGACATCGCCCACCAAATATAGCGGACGGTGGTCACGTGATGTCACAGCATGACCATGGTTAAATCACGTAAACAGCGTGACGTTATTAGCATGACGTGGTTATGTAACCACCGTCCGCTAAATATGTCGGGCAATACTCGCCCGTCAAATTTACTTGGCATATTTCGAAGTTCGGCGGCCATTTCAATAGTGTAACCAAAGCAGCAGGACTTCCTCGGAAGTGTCGCCTTAATATTATTGCCTCCTATAAGATATCATACGATCCTAACAGCTAGTGACGCTTTCGTAGAAAATCGTGCACTGTATGAGGCTTGGTGCAAAAATGTTTCCACCGACATTTATCGACTCGAAAACGCATTTTAGGAACGCAGAATTTGTCTGGTATGGCCAAAGTACTCTCCACATATTTGTGAAAAGACAATGAGTGTGCAGGTGAGCTGGTGATGGCTAAGCATGTCATATAACACCTGAGACTGTGGTGGAAGAAATTGGAAACTTTTAGTAGAAGGAACAGACACAGAAAGGGACGTCTCAACGTCCTTTTCTGTGTCTGTTCCTTCTACTAAAAAGTTTTCAATTTCTTTCACCACAGTCTCAGGTGTTATATGACATGATACACATATTTGTTTCAGCTAGAGATAGCGTTTTGTGGCAATTTACGAGTGAAAAGGGTGCGAGTTTAGTTTTTATAGACGGCCAAGGCGCAAGGACACACGGGCGTTCATAGCTTTGGGGGCAGAGATTTAGTACTCTAAGTACTGAAACCCTCCGGATGTTACTCGTGAACATTGAAATCGAACTCGGCTTATCCATAAGCCGAGCTCGACTGCCTGACGACAGTCGAGCTCGGCTTATGGATAAGACATGAGAACGGAGTGAGCACTCGACTTTGGCTCGTAACTATCAATGCCTCGGCGAACGATGGCATAGTGGCTCGTGTACAACCATTGCGGCAATGACAATAGCCGAACTTTAACAATGCCCGGAGTTCAGCACGCGTTTTCTACTCTGCCGACCTCAGCACTTGGCTATGATTAAGGTTGGCGGCATAGAATAGGCACCAGGCCACGTGGCCGCTTGGTATGGTTTCCAGTTGAGGCGATGCTCATATTTCTCAAATTTATTTGCCGACTACCATCGTTTCGAATGAAAAACGAAGGTAAATTTATTCCGTTATAAACGTTAGGGCACGCTCTACATTTGCGCTGGACATGGGAAGTGGCAAAATGTCCAAAGAGGCTTGGGGGAGTACTGGTCAGTCTGGTGAATACAGCTTCCGCACACGCCTGGACCCAAAGAATGTGAAATACACTTCAAATCACCCAACTAGGGTTCACAAAAAAGGTCAACCTTCAACGGGGCAATCTACAGAAGGGCACAGTGAGGACAAACTTTTGCGGACATAAACTGAATGTCAAAGTAACCAGCACTGAGAGAAAAAAAAATCACATATCAATAACTAAGAGACATTGAAAGACCTAAAGCGACAACTATTAGAAAAAAAAATTGAGTTTGGCGAACGTATTCATGCACCTTTTTATGTGAAAAAGAAAAACTGCCGCTTGTACGAAATATTTAAAAACCGGTATTTTTCGGTTTGAACAGATTTTTAGTTTTGGACACCCGCGGATGTTTATCGGTGTTTTTCGGTCAAAACAGGAAAGTCTACGGCCTATGTAGAAGCCATGTGACCCCGGATTTAGTGATACTGCCTCAACAACGTAGAAGGAGGACAATGTACGGTGCCAACAAAAACCGCTTCGTTTTGAATGTTGTGTTTGTCACAAACGCACATCGCACGTATGAAATTTAAAGAACGCAAGAAACGTCTGGTGGACATTAGAAAGGAGAAGTAACAAACAACGCTTACACAGCTATACTTACGTGCTTACGCGTAGCAACTCCGGTGAAAATATCGGCCTAAGCATGCAGACGATTAAATTAGTGCACCATACAAGGCTACCAACACATTCCCACTTCATCACAAGGCCGCACGAAGATATGATTCACATTTAGTTGCTTCTGCAATGATCCATCTATCGTGAAGTCTGTCGGTTTATCCGTTGCCTCTGCCGCACGAACAAACAGTAACGAAATGGCTACCAAAACAAGCGCGAGCCGCCCACGATCGGCGCCTACTCTCGGCGGGACCAGGCGAAACTGCGTCACCAATCCGGAAGTCGAACTTTCTGACTCTACGAGCCCCAATCCCGAAGACGGAGTTCCTGAGTTTGACTCGTGACACCAGCACCGGAAGTGTGCGTGACGCGTTTAGTGGAAGGGGTGACCCGAGTCATTACTTTGAGTCTCTACTTAACGCACCCAATGGTTGCCAGATGTTTTCTTTTAGTTGTTGCTTGCGCCTTGACAGGGCAGTGTGAACGCGCAGTACGTAAGCGTATGTAGCGTAACATAACGCAACATTACGTAACAAAACGTGGTGTGAGCAAGCGGTGCTGCATGAACGCTCCTTATGTATAACATATGGGCTGAAAATGGCAAAGAATCAGGCGAAGCTGCGCCTTTTCCCCGCGAGGCTATTTTCCCATGGCAAAGAGGTTTAGAATTTCTGCAAGTCTCTAGTACTTTGGATACCTCGTTTTGTAGTTATGCTCACTTTCAACAAGCAGCAATAAATTGTCTTTTGAATAGACGGTTCAAAAGGTTTATGTGCGACGTGTACGATGGCCATTTTCGTAAATATTGTAAGTAGAAGACCCATTCTTTGCGATAGTTTTTGTGATGGACAATTTAGAACTTTGACCGACGCCCGATCCCGGGATTTTATCTCCGTGTTTCTTTAGGGTGTAAATGGTCCCGAACATTTGTAAATATTAAGGTATTTATTAAATTCCTGTTGATCACCTAATAAAAGGGCAGTAAGGTTTAAAGCCAAATAATGAAAAAAAGATTGAAGGCAAATTAAAACAATATTTAGAGAAAGCTCAAACTTCTGCTTCTTTCGAGAAAATTCTAATGGTTAATAAGATCGCTAAAATATCATCAAGTTAAAGCAAAGCTGTACCCACATCCATCTGAAGACAAATACAAAACCTCAATTTACACCGTGCAGAAAATGTCCAGCTCGAAGCAAACTTCAAATTTACCAACTTCAAATATGCCACGATTACAAAGTTTTTCGTCGTTCTTTCGCTAAGAATTTGGAGCAATGGAATGGCAAGGTCGGTCTTGGCTTCGACACTGCCCATCACTCTTCGACAATTGGCCCTCTCCCGGAGCGGGCGTGAAAGAATCCAAGAGCTGGATCCATCTTGAGCTGGCTCTGAAAGCCCCGGTGTTCAAAGTGCCCGGTCGAAATTCCTGGCATGTTCGCGGTACTCTATACTTGCCGACAGAAGAGCTCCCTACGAGGGAGTGGGTGTCGGCGATGGAGTGCCTCGTTTAGCCGCTGATAACACCTCGTAAAAGATTTTAGTTTTTTTTTTTTTTTTTTTTTTGCCGCACGAACATTGCTTGAACAATTTCTCGTTTGTTTTCCTAGTAGCCGATTATAGGGGGTATTCGCTGAAGCTCAATCGATAGATCACATGTAGAAAAATCGCATTTCGATCACCACAAATATGGTAAAAGCCACAATTTGCGGCGGGTGTTGTGTAGGGTTAGCCGTGCCCGCGCGGATTTTATTTATTTTATGGCGAACATCAAATGGTACGAAGCGGAAGAAGCAAAATAAAACAAAAGTAAATGTAGGCTGGTCGTCGTGCCAAGCTTGGCCAACACCACCTAGATTATTGGAAGCTCGTGAACCCCTACACCACACCGCGTGGCGTAGTGATTAGCATGCCCGACTGGATATTGGGAGACCCAGAGTTTGAATCCCGGCGCCGCCAAACATTTTGTCTTTCGGAGGCTTCGTAACTTTTGTTCCATTCGATTAGTACGGATCATTCTTCCGCGTATTTTCGAATCACGCGCTCCCGCGTTTTCGATAACTGTAATTAAGTTACTAAATAATCTCACATAAAAAAAAGGGTTAGGCGCTATTTAAAATGTTTCCCCATATAAAATACATCTGCAAAGAGTCAGCTGGCGTGAGACATTACCGAGACGGTCAGGAGCGAACGAATAAGGCTACTTGCGAATCACCCGTGGACCCCATAGCCAGCGCCCCCTGGCAAAGAAGAGTGAAACCACAAGGAAAGCGATAGATATTTTCCAAGAAGACGTCCTGCGCAAAGGCGCAGTAAGGTTTCTCGGGGTATGGTGCGTGTTCTTCCTCCTGTATGGCCCGGAAGAAGATGCTCGCGTTTGGACCATGGCGGCGTTGAGCAGAGCAGACGAAACAACTTCTATAGTTTTAAGCCTAATACATTTCATACTAGACATATACGAATCGACGACACATGGCGGAGCGAATACACGCGGACGTCAACATCACGAGCCTCGCGGACTCGGCCGCCGTCGGAGAATGGCACGGATCTCTGCAACGGTACCAAAATTCTCCTCCCCCTCTTTATCTCGCATGCGCTCTTATAAACCGCATACATTTGTATGCATGTTGGAAGCATACATATGCATGCTTCCAACATGTCTGTAGACAGTTCTTTTATGACCATTGTTAATGGGCCGGCATTCAAGAAACAAACGCCTCTCACACAATCCCTGTAGACTGTCTTTAGTACGATGTATTCGCAGTGTGACCGCGGCTATGAGCTTCCGCCTGTTCTTTTCTCCCCTCTCTCCGCGTGGCTAAACGCTCTCGACCGGTGGCCGAACCCAGGGACGAAATAGCGCCGGGCGTATAGGAGACACGTACACTATAGTCTTGCCACATGATGCAACAAGTCACCCCTAGCGCTCCGAACGCCGGCTGGAGGGACAGGTGCGGAAAGAAAGAGCACAGCATGCATGCCCTAGACACTTCCCAGAACAAGGACATACACTTGTCAACGAGAAACGTCGAGCGGCTTGCCCCACGTAAACAACTAAAAATTGACTGCGCTGCTCGCCGACCAGGTGAATTGTAGTATACATTAGATGGAGAATCTTCCCAGCCGCAGCCAGCTGAGCGAGTAGCGGGCTACCCCACCGCCATAATCAGTTTCTAATTACCGGGTCACCCGCCCAGCTTGAAGGGGGGGGGGGGGGGGGGAAGGGGTTATTACGCTCTAAGGCCGTAATTATTCCGGAACCTTACAGGTGCGTTCTAATCAAACAGAGGCGGAAGCTTAAATAGTGTTCGATGAACGGATCCAGAAAGGGCAGCTCCATGGGGAAATGCTCTACCTCTTCTGCCTTCTCCGTAGCTCCTGTGTTGAAAATATTCTTCAAATAATGCCACGTTGTTTCTTTATTACGTGTATCGCAGTTCTTTGGGAAAGGAACGCGGGCTCTTCTATATATAAGTGTGACGTAGGGAACTCTTTCGTAATTCTGATGCAATCGGGCCGAGAACCGGTATCCTTGCCAAACGACGCGCCGACTGTCCGTTCTCGGTTGCGTCACTTCGATCGCTAAATTGCACTGTGCTATCAAAGAAAGTGTAAAACGGTTAAAAATGAATTTTAAATGATTGGCTAAAAATATTTCAGCCTATTTTTATCTAATCAGGAATTAGGATGAAACGAGAACGGACTGATGGCGCACAGTTAGGTGTTGTACCTGCCGAGGTAGTCGGTGTCGAAAGACGCGGCTAGATTAAAAGGGCTCTGCCGCATGCATCTATCTATCCATTAATCCGATACCATCGATCGTAGTTTGGCTACAGAAAATGCCATTGTGATGGCGAAACAGGAAAGCGCTTTGATTGGAAGAAAAGATCCCCCAAAGGAAAAGAGCAGGCGAAAGATCATGATCAGTGTCCTTTCCATTTTCGAGGCAGTGCGAGTTTCTGGGGTTTGTATTCGCTGCAAGAGTTCCACGGATTGCAGAGTTTGGCGCACCTTAAGGGCCAAACACATGCGCGTCCAAACTGTCCGATTCCGCGTGCGAACCGCCGGAACGACCTACGAGGGCCAGCGTTTTCGTCGCACCGGAGGCTACGAAAACCCTCGCCCTCGAAGGTCGTTCCGGCGGTTCGCACGCGGAATCGGACAGTTTGGACGCGCATGTGTTTGGCCCTTTATGGTCCGTGGGAAAGAAACGCTCATGCAGTTTTAGATTTTACTAAAACGACTTATTTCTTGCGGGCTCGGTATTTTGCGATTTAGGTCTAAGCTGAGTTTTTGGAATAATTCGCGGGTTCTAATTTTTGCGACGCGGTGGGATCTCAATATAGATTTCAGCGTGTTTACATTATACCGGAAATGTTCGCGGTTCTCGGCCCAATTCGCAAATTTCGAGATTCGCGAAATTTGCGAACATTAGGTCCTCGCGAGCATTAAGTCGTTTACAGCATTTCGTTTCACCATAGGTCCGGACGCCACCGACGCCCCGAGCTGACGGACCAATCTCAAAAAATCACAAACATGCTCCTTGTCGTGCCTCTCTACGTGTGCTATGTGAACCAATCATGGACAGGAAAGCAGTCCTGGCTACAATAATTCGTCACAATTCACGCGTTGCCGTACACTCTAAGAAATGCCTGCGCGTCTACGTACCCGCAAAACACTCAAAGAGCCAATCTCTGCGATCTGCGAAATCAGCTCAGCGAATGATAAGGCGGAACATCTGTGTAGACCTCAAAATGAAGTCTACGACATGTCATTACGCAATGCAAGCATGACGTTTTGCATTGCGTAAGGCCACAGCACAGATTTCATTTTTAGGTCTAAACGGATGTTCCGCCTCATCATTCGATGAGCTGATTTCGTAGATCGCAGAGATTGGTTCTTTGAGTGTTTTGCGGGTAAGTAGACGCACATGCATTTCTCATAGTGTAGCTTTGTTACTTTTGGAGTAACGTTTAACGGTAACGCGCTACCTTTTCAAAATTTTACTCGTAACTGTAGTTGTATTACTTTTTCTGAATGACGATGACGTTAGCTTTATCGTTGCATTTCAGAGTTTCTTGAGCATGAATATATCATTGAAGAAGTACAATGTAGTCAAGCTAAGGGCAACGTTCGAGAGCCCTCTGCCTGGTTAGGAATACAATTTTCAAATGAAGGTTTCCAACATCGCGAGTGCCATGTTTTATTTTTATTGCGTTAGCATTAGTACCTACATTACAGCGAAAAGCTTACGCTATCCGTCTGCCGAAAAACAGAGGAAAGTGAAGCGCGCCACGTAAAAAGGAAGTGCGCAGAGAAGGGCAAAGGTGAGATGGAGTCGACGTCACAGGGCGGAAGCCAATGCGCGCGCGGGAAGCAGGTGAACAGAGAAAGCAGCGTCAGGCGGCGGATGTCGCTGTTTAGCGTGCAAGGCGGGCGAACGAGACAGACGAGCGGAAGCAGCGCCTATAGCTCGGCTGGCCGAAATGCGGCGCTAGAAGTGGCAAGAAAAAGCGGGTCAGCGTCTGACATGGCTGTGGTCGAAGCAGCCCGCTTTGCCGGAAAAAATATTGGTGGAGATCCGAAGTGTCACGCTAACGCATCCTTAGAGAATGCTTTAGCATGAACCTTGAGAAACGCCACACACGTCCTCATGAGAAGAAAGCTAACATTGACCGCGTAACCAAGCCAAAAAGAGGTAGCAAAAAGAAATAGCGGCAGGAATCTTTATCTTTGAAGTCCTATAACGCATGACATGCATTATCGGGCTATGAATTTTCAAGTTTACCGTTAAATTTAAAGGGGAAACTATATTGGTGTATAGTTCACGTGACGACAGATTACGTGACATCACTTTCCCGCAAAAATTAACAGGGAAACTTAATTGGTGTATAGGTCACAGGACGTCAGGTCACGTGACAACAATTTCCCCCCAAAACTGAGTGGGTGTATAGGTCACGTTACATCAATTTTCCCGCTAAGTTTATCGCGGGAACTGAATTGGTGTTATGAACACGTGGCATCATATTTCCTGCCACATTTTAATGTGATACTTAATTGGTGTATAGGTCACACGACATCAACTTTTTCGCAAAATTTTAGCGGGAAACTGAATTGGTGTGTAGGGTTACGTGACATCAATGTTCCCGGCAAATTTAGCGGGGAAACTGAACTTGTGTACAGGTCACGGGACATCAATTTTTCCTCCGAATTTAGCGGGAAACTGAATTCGTGTATAGGTCAAGTGACATCAATTTTTCTCTCCTAGTTTAGCGGGGAAATTTAATTGGTGTATAGGTCATGAGACATAAAGTTTCTCGCCAAATTTAGCGGGGAAACTGAATCGGTGTATAGGTCATGTGACATTAATTTTTTCGCTAAATTTAGAGAGAAACTGAATTTGTATTTAGGTCCCGTGACGTCACGTCGCGTGACATCAAATGTGCCGCTAAATTTAGCTGGGAATTGTCTACTTTTCTCTGAAACTAAGTGTAACTGTGACAACTACTTTTTGAAAGCAACTTACTCATAACTGCATAGAAGACCCTGTGACCTGCGCTTTTCACACTCTTCGATAGGTCCCATCCCCTCGTAGCTTCGACTGTGTCCGGACTCAAGATAAAATAAGAGTACACAGTACACACGTACTTTCATAATATGTTCGGCGCACGTTCTGCTGGCAACCAGAAGGAATTTGAATATGCGAGTGGGAGCTGTCAGGAGATAATTATTACATCATATGCTATGTGGTTTTTGTGCGGGTTGGCTATTCGAAAGCGTAGACTGCTTTTTAACAAAAACCCCTAATTCCCGAAAGTGTGCGCGTCCGTCCGTCCTTTCGTCCGTTCGTCCGACCGCGCATTTCCCCGCTAAATATAGCGGGAGAAATGATGTCACGCGACGTCGGGGTATCAGGTGACACCAGGACTTGACTCCATGACGTCACGTCACGTGACCACAGCGCCTGAAGTCAGGCCACGTGACGTCTATTCGCAGTCTTGGTTAAGTTACTTTTAAAAAGTAATTCGTTACAGTTACAGTTACTTTCAGAAAAAAGTAGCGAGGTTACCGTTAAAGTTACCGCAACAAAAAAGTAACTCGTTACAGTTACAGTTACTTTTAAAAAGTAACGACGTTACTTTTCAGTTACATTTCTATAACGCAAAAAATTAAGAAAAACTAGAAAACGCCCCTCACCTAGTTTTATTGCATAAAATTAAAAAGTACGCTTTTTACGCTTTTGTTAGCAACCACCTTCACCACAGCAAAATACTCTTCGTACGCCAGCCATGGTAGTTCATCTTTGTTCTCATCAACATCCCTATCCTTGGTAGCACTAGCACATTGCTGGCTCGTTGACGGTTGCGCTGGGTTCATAGAGTCCCTGGACATATTTCAGTTCATACCCAGCACGCCAGAAGCAAACCCCGCGCCAACAGCAGTAAGTTTTGCCTTGACTGTTGACACCACGCCGGAGCAGTGGCGCAAATCAAAACACGAAACATGAGCAGTACCCTCCGCGTGTATTGTTTCACGGTTGATTCACCCGATTAAAAAGCGTTTGCGCAGAAAAAAGAAAAACCACAACATAGATAGTGCTTCAAGATACTAAGATGTAAGTGTTGAGTCACAAAGCACATGCCCGTTTTAAAGATAACTAGATCTTTTTTTACATCAAGTTTACACGTGGCTATTTTCGAGGCGTGACTCGTGAGAAAGAACGCATTCGCAAGTTTGTGCAAGGCTCACTTGACAATCGAAATGTCGGAGCAGACAATTTGCAAAGTGCAAGGAATGGTTACATCGTACTCGTTCAATGATATATTATTTATAAAAAACTGGAAAGTAATGACAAAAGTAACGTCGTTACTTTCATCGTTACCTGATAAAAAGTAATAGAACTACAGTTACAAGTTACATTTTTAAAAATTAACTCGTTACAGTTACAAGTTACCAAAAATGTAACGAAATTACAGTAACGCGTTACTAGTAACGCGTTACTACCTAAGACTGTCTATTTGTCTGCTAAATTGAACGGACAAATTTAGGAGAAGCTTTCGCGACGTTACGTGACGCCATGATATCGCGTGCCGTCACGGTGTCAAATCGCGGTGTCACGTCACGTGACGTCAATTTTCCCGCTAGATCTAGCGGGGATATTACAAAACATGTTTGTGGGTACGCCTTCCTAGCTGAGAGCGCTAAAAGTGGTCCAACTCCATGGTGTATTGAAACCGTTAGGGGTTTTATTCTCCATCTGATGGTGACCGCGCATGGAGGGCGTGAAAGATGACCCTGGAGTCAGGAATGCGGAGAGCAAGTCATTTATCTTGGGCGAAGGGGTTGTGATGACGTCAAAAGGGCACCGAGTACTGATTGGCTTTGAGAGGAAGGGTAGTGGGTAGACCTCAATGATAGACGCCTTGAGGTCCCCACTATTTTTTTTTTTAATCAGCCAATCAGAGCTTGGCATTCTGATATTATCGCAACCCCTGTGCCAGAACCAGAAGATCTTGCGCTTCGCATAGTATTGAGAGTTCCTCACAGAGAAAAACAATGAAGAAAATCCAGTGCCGAGATTGGCCTATTTCAACATCCCGGTTATCCTGAAGCAGCAGACAACCCTAACCTTTAGCGGCTCGTTGTTTGAGAGAAGAGGGCTAGTGATAATAAACCGCACAGCGTTGACGCGACATACTCTTGGGTTCAAATAAAATGCGAACATTGGAGCGTGTGACCGTCGACACATGCTGTGCCTCCTGGAGGCCTCTGAGGAGTGATAAAACTGCGGGGTGGAATGTAGGGTGCTGTGAAGGTGTGCGTCCTACTCCGATGTGTTTGAACATCGTCCAGCAAAACGCATGCTTCGATGCTGCGCCGGTTCTGTGCTGAACGTTTCGTCACTATTCGCATTTCATTCGAACCTGATAGTACCATGGACAACCACCGATGACGACGGCGACCCGATGGCTGGCTATTTTGCCGGTAAACAACATTTTTGGTAGAAAAAAACAAGACACCGCGTGCTCGCTAAAAGCGTCGGCCCGTGACAATAAGCGCGAGCAGAAGCACACGCGAATATGTAGTTTGAGTACGCCACCGCTGCCGAGATGCATCGTGGGAGCTGTAGTCTTTCAGCACGCGCGACAACCCTGCTGGAGGTCTGCGCGAGCAGAGCACGAGGTGGCATGAGCTGTCTCGTGAACTGGTGCCTGCCTCCTACGAACTACAGTTATGGCGGCGTCACGCATGCGGGGAACGCTTGGTGAGATTGGTCTATTACCCCCGAGAGCGAACACAAGCGTCGCTGTGGTCGGCCTTCCAAGATTGGCCGAACGCTGACTATGACGTAAGAAAGGAATTTATCATCGACGGAAATAAGAGGAATGAAAGAACTTCAATGTTGACGGTGTTGGCAGTGTTGCTTTGATAGCGCAATGATTTCAAGCTTCCACCATGCTATTTAGAAACACCATCGAACGTGTTGTTTGCAAGGTAATGACGTCACAAGGGGGAACCGTAGGAGGGCGCCACCAAAACATCTCGCCGCTAATAGAGCGGTAAGCAAACAAATCTCCGAAGCGGCATCTCAGTACGCTTGAAGTACTGACGGCTGTTTACTTAAGCCTGCAGATAGTTCTTCGGGGATGGCATGCCATCAAAATCAAATTAACAACGTTGATAACAAATTATTTTTTAAAGAAATAAATCTACTACAATTTATTTGTTAAAAAAATTAAATATTCACAAATTGTGACCTTACTCAATGCTACTAAAATATAAGGCCTTACGTGCAAAGTTCAATGTAAAAACAAAAGTGAAGATGCAATATATTTCTTAAGAATTATTGTTTCGACGTTGTCGCCAGCGTCCAATCATCGAAGGCCCTTGCTGAGGAAGACGTGTTGAATATCACCGATGTAAGGGAACGAAACCGAAAATTGACTAACAAAAAACAGTTGTCTTTCCTTCTGGTGTGCCGGACCCCTTGGTAGTTTGTTTGGACGCTACTTCTGGTATTCAATCAAATTTTTCAAAATAAAATGGAGTCTAAGTAAGATCTCAGTTTCAGACAATACTGGATGGTTTCTGAGTTCGCTCAAGGAGTGGACCAATCCAACGGGCACTCCTCAGCACAAGAAAACCCACCTCGACTCCTTGATACAGTATATCAGGGAGTCGGGTGTACATAGCCTCATCTAAGACGTCACAACAATCATCATGAAATCCCCCTCACCCCTCACAACCCTTCCCCTTTCCCTCTCAGGAGCACAACTTCATAGCGGGTGAACCCCTCATCAAATAAAAACATGTCTCACTCTCTCTCTGAGTCCGTAATGACCATTAAGACCGTGACAAAAAAAAAAAAAAAAGCTTTATGCGAACTCGAAAGATGTGTGCCACGGGCAAGTGCTGAAAGACAAAAAAAATGGACCTTTTCCGAGAAGCGTTCTGCGCACGCGCGAGCACTCGATGCCAAGCGGCGGAAGTCGGCACTAGAAATCGAGGAAATTCGGAAGGAGGCTGTGGATCAGCGAGTAGAACACGTAATTGCAACATATATATATTTGTGTTACACAAAAAAAGAAAGTGGACGGAAAGGAAAACATGACGTTTGGGTGGACGCCACAGATCCCCCTCTTTAGAGTCGCGTTGGGCACGCGCCGCTGCTCGGAGAGCGAAGAAACTGGTAGCGTAGCTCCCATTATCGCTTGGTAGCGCAGGTAGGTCACTTCCTCGATTTTTAGTTCGTGCAGCCACCGCCTGGTGCCGTCGGTATGTGAAAAAGGTCCATTGGGAGCCATTTCACTTTGTGAAGGAGGATGACCAGCGAAGCTGTTTAGCTGACGACAAAGACGTGACACAAAATTTTGAACGAAGGTACGAACACATTTTTTCTCTTGATCGGGGGTCATCGTGACGAAAGGTACGCACACACACGTGCCGCCCGCCGCCTTCAAGGAGGATGCAAGGAATGATGCTCCACGCGCCGCACGCGTACGTCTTCCCCGTGTAAAGGATTCGAAGTAAAAAGCAAAAATAGAGCGTTGACGAACGCGCGTGCAAGATCTATTTGTTTTAGGCTTTTGCTTTAAGGCTGAACTCCATGCGACGAATATGCTGCGAATAACCGACGAATTTTGCCCGGCGGCTTTTGCTTTGCGCGTGGAATCAACATAGTGGCTGCTACGTCGCGCGCAAAGCGAGCGTGCCGTCGGGCGGCGTTCGCCAATTATTCGTCACATAATTCGTTCCATGGAGTTCAGCCTTTAGAGCAGAGCCGTTTATTGAGAGAGTTTGGCCATACATTGGTTTGAATAGGCGAGCATCTCGGGCCAACCACAGGCCGCGAAACAGCCCCTAGCGGTGGTCGCGTGCTCTAAATTTGTGCCACGACTATACTTCGTTTCACCTTATCTGCGAGCGAAGGCAAAACTGGAAGCGCGAGCACGGAAGCTCCGTGCGTTCAGGCTTTGCTCGAGCGCGCGAGCTAGGGAGAAATGCAAAAAGCGCTGGTCTCGCGCTTCTAGCTTTGGCTTCGCTCGCAGGTAAAGTGAAACGAAGTATAATTTGAGCCGTGCCGAGCGGAACTCCGCGTCTCAAGACGCTCGCGCACCCCACCCTTTGCACTGCTTTCTTTCAGCCAGTCTCAGGACGCTGTTCTAGCAGTGCAGACAAAGGCATGGGCACGAGCGCGTGGCTTTGGAAAGTGCCTCCTATGCACGAGGTCTCGTACAAACAATAGCGTTTCGCTGAGCTAGGCTCACGCGCCTGTGCCTTTGTCTTCACTGTCGACATTTGTGAGATGGAGTAGAGGTCTCCTGATTGGTCGACGCTGTGTCACAAATTTAGTTTACGCTCTAAGCGTGGGGATAATATTCGGCGCTGGCGGCGGCCTTTGCTCCGCCTATTGTCCAAACTCTCCTAATATACGGCTCTGCTTTAGAGCAGTTACTTCTGCAGACGCCGGCACGTGTTGCGCGTGGGTCCATTGCAAGCATAGAGCTTTCGGCCACGCACACGAAAAATCCGCGAAACCCTAGCCATAAACAGCTTCACTGTAAAAGCGTGATGCGCCTTGTTAACTTTGGTTTGGTACTTCAGAAGGTGTCTACAAGCATAGCTTTCCAGGGCTGCGTCGCCATTTTATTTAAACGACAGCACGAGACACAAGACGCGTGCGTTGGAGCAGTTATCTAGACTTGTTAGAGATAAAGTCACTGGATCCTGGGAAAGTAGCGCCAAGTTCCCCGTATGGTCGCCATCTTGGTCCGTAAAATGAGCAATTTCTCCTTGACCCCTCCGTTCTTGGTGAGCCGATCTAAATTCGCTGGTGACGGGTAGTTTTATTTAGACATTTCTTGCATACCGAGATTTTACTATCCACACACCGGCGAAACAAGCCTTCATCTTCGTACCACCACCTCATGCTGTGTCGGTGCTTGGAGGCATTGAAAAATACGTTTACTGTTTTAAAATAGGCAAGAAGAACAATATAATTGTAAGAGATCCGTTGAGATGGCCATGATTGATAAGTTGATTGCATACACAGTGCCAAAGACGCTTATATTGGCGAGGAACGCTTCCAGTACGATGATGCTTCATGGGGATCTTGGCGCGACTGGTTTAGAACGACTCTCTGGAAGCTTCAAAAATTTGAATGGACCAAGATGGCGATTTTCATGGTAACGTAGACTGATTAGCCAATGGACCTTGCAATGTTTTGGTCGTCTGTATGTTAGTATCTGTTTGTGTCCGGCTAGCAGGTAGGGAAGGCAATGGCGTTACTTTCCCAGGATCCAGTGACTTTAGTTAGAGAAACACATTAAAGCGTGTACGCCCTCTTCCTTCCCATAAAGAAAGCAAAGTAAATACAGTGTGTCCCCAAAAAACGTTTACAGGTGTTTTTTTTTTTTTCAGCGCAAAAATAAACTATGCATCGCTAAACCATCATTCTCCGCCCAAAGGTAGCACTAGAGGTCTGAACCAGATGCCAAAGTTTCAGCCCAAACCGATATCTTATTCAAAAGTTATAAGGGATTTTGTGAAAATTGCAAAGAAAAAATGGGGCCCATTTTCAATAAGATATCAGTTCTGGCTGAAATTTTGGCATCTGGTTCGGACCTCTAGCGCTACCTTTGGGCAAAGAATGAGCGTTCGGCGATACATAGTTTGTATTTGCGGCAAAGAAAACCCTGTAAATATTTCTTTGGAACACCCTGTACATGCACTTGCATGCGGTCCTCTACGAAGTTCCTAAAACACTAGCTTTCGTCCTTTGTTGTGCGGAATTAAATTTGACATACATTAAGAAAAAAAACTCCACTCTGTTTACATGCCGCATATGGCCTTGTGGGCAACGATTTTTTTTTTTTCGCGCTTGTGCGGTATAAAGTTTATTCGGGGGCAAACTTGTGTTACAATTCCAAGCAAAGCACGAGTGCGCGTTCCCACCTTTAATAGGGGTACGAGCATGCGCTTCCGTACTGAAGCACTGTACAAGGATGGTATGAACCCGAAGGTTTTATTCTACATCAGCCGCCCGGTTTGCCATGGCCGGTTCGGTAACTCGAGTGCTCGCAGTACGCGCATCGGGGCAGAGCTCCTCGTCATCATTCGGCTCACTTGTGGCGTAGTCCGGCCACACTGTAGTCCAGCGACGCAACATCTCCTTCCCCCTACGAAGTTCAAGCCACCCGGCGTCTTTCTCTTGCGCGTGGACCGGCGGGGCATCGCTGGGTCATCGGCCAGCTCCGCTTCCGATCGGTCACTGGAGCTGCTAGCGCTGTCTTTCGTTGTTGCAGACTTGTGCCCGTTACTCCAAAAAAGGTAATTAATTATTATTGCAATAACTTGGCCTAAAAGTAACGAATTACCGTAACAAATTACTCCCCGAAAAAAATACTTTTGCGTTACTCCAAAGAAACACGCAAAAGCCATGCAATATCTACTGCGTGTTCGAGGGGGGACATTTTGGGCCCCATCAAAAATAAAAACACATTCAGTACTATTTATACGTTATTTTAGGTTACTAATTTTAGGAAGTCAAATCAATAAAGTTTTAAAGGGCTTAAATAGGTGTTCAAGATAACGAGTCTTGCGCCGTCCAACCGTGAATAAACTGAATCACATGAACATGCGACGAATTCTCTTGAGTGGTGGAGGTACTCACACCATTGAAATTATGGCATCGGCGAACCTCGAAACATGATTTGCCTGAAGATGTTACTTTTTTATGGTTGCTGCATGTTGCCTAAGTAGGGGCTAATTTACCCCCTAAAACCAACTGACCGTAAGACCTAGATGTGTAACTTGCGTTTGGGGTACATTTCAAAGACTCCTGTTTGATGAAGGTTGTTATCCGACCATGACCCACTAGATCTACTTCCTTGATCACCAAACTTACCAAAACCAAAACTCTACACAAAATATTAATGCACAATCTTTCAACTGAACTGATCTTGCCGATTAGAAATTATTAAAAAAGCACAATTGTCAGTTAACAGTGCAGGCTTCCATGTATCTCACGCGTTTCCAGCCGCCGTACGCTGTGTCAACTCCAGTGTCCAAGTCAGCCATGGTTTATTCTCAGAAAACTCGGGCTGAGTTCTCTTTCTCTAAAATTTCGGTCTAAGTTCCCCCAGGCACAATCCACTGACAAGAACCCCAGCTTCCTCATATCTAAGAATATGGGTTCAGCTTCGAAGTCCCAAGCCATTTTGGCTTTCCGGCCAGCTTATTGCCTGATGTCGAAAGTTGCCGTTTAAACTGACAACAGGGTTGATGCTACATTTCCTCTGGTCCAATGAACTGGTACCATCGCACCCCTCATGCTTCTGCCTTACGCTTCCGCTAGTGCGAAGTCAAGTGACAGAAGCCACATCGCCGGTTGGTAGAGCACTTAGCTTTCACAGCGCTGTTTAGGACGAATAGGAGTGAGGTCTCATTAGAGCTTTTTTCAATGTTGGGGAGGTGGGCGTGTGTAGGCAGAAACACCGACAAGCAAAGGACGGTTTCGTGTGTCAACGACAATAAAAAAAAGAAAAAGAAAAAAAAACGCTGATAACGCTGATTGGTTCTTGGGGGAAAAACGCAGAGGGGTGGGAAGGAAAGGAAGAGGGGAGACTGGGGGGGGGGGGGGGGGGGGCGGACATATGCACCACGTTTACGGCGTCCACGGTCGTACTCCTCATGACCCCCACACGGCGTTTTCATGGGCCATTAGGTTTCTGCTCTTTTGTGCATTCGAGGCAGTCATTTCGTTCTAAAATAAGTCGAAGCATGTTGCCTTCATAAAGACAGTCGAATCCTCCCAGCTTGGCTGACCGTATGAACGAGTCCAGAAACAGACTCTGGCTGGGCTCTCGTGCTTTCCGTGAATTCCTTTCCTTTCCATCGCCAGCCCACTCTTCGCTAGCAAACCCCCGTCTTGTGTTAACATGTTCAAAGCGCGAAAGCCATTGCATCGCCCTTCTTCCACTCTATCTCTACCTTTGACGGGCGGAAGAATTGTAAAGAGTAATTTCAGTAACTGGTTACTAAAAAATTAATGGAATTACTTTATAAATTACAGTTTCAAAATAAGTAACAAAATAATTACAAAATTACAAGGAGGGTAATTAATTAGAAGTAATCCCGTTACTTGTAACTGATTACTTCCAAGTCTGCGTTGTGGGCTGCCTGGCCAGCTCGTCAGCCTCCGTTCGGCCGTCGGCCTGTTGCGCGTGGTTGTCCCGTTCTTGTTCTTGTGGCACTTCTATTGTGTCTCGCAATCGCAGCTGATCCAAGTGCCGCTGTTGTTGCCCATCTGACATATTCAGCGTGACGATTCGCCTTTTTTGTGTAGATACCACCGTTCCTGGTAGTCATCTCGGACCGCGCTGATACTGACGTGACTAGACGTGGGTTTCCGAAACGAGTGATCCGCTGGTTAGGGATTCTTTGTCGCCTAGCTCTTTGTCACCTAGAAACTAGCCTCTTAGTTTCATCCTCAGTTAAAATCCCAGCAACATCTCTGCCGGCGACTTGCCGTCCTTATTTGAAGTAGTTTGCTAACGTAATAAAAACTTCGAAATGCGGTTTAGCAGTGTGTTTGCCTTTTTTTTTTTCTTCAGGCCTTCTGTAATAGTGCAACTGCCCCCTTTCTGCTAGCCCATTTGATTGTGGGTGATTAGGTGCAGTTGTCATATGACACACGTGGTTTTCTTTTAGAAAGCCACGTGTGTCATCGCCGCACTTGAAACTTTCGCCGCACTTGAAAACTGGGGGACATTGTCTGATACGAGGGTTTCAGCCAGGCAGAAACGAGCCAAGATTCCCCTGAGGGCGTAAAAAGGAGTACCCGCTGTTGCCGTCTTCAGTGGTACAGCCTCAATTCACTTTGTATCCGAGTCGACCAGGACAAAAACCATGTGTTTGTCGATAGGGCTGGCAAAATTTATATGCAGGCGGCACCATCGTTTGTTAGTCTCTGGCCTTTTTGACGGGACCTGCGCTGCGGCCATCGGCCAACACTGCACACACTGCGGGCGGTGCTTTACAAGTATCTCAATGGTTTGATCTAAACTCGGCTACCCCGAAACTTTCCGGGCTATACTCCTCATTGCTATAATCCTGGGATGGGTATCATGTAACTCCTTCAGTATGAACGATCCTGCCCCTTCTGGTAAAACCACGCGATGACCCCAGCAGATGAGGTCGTGGCTTTCCTTGAGCTCGTTTCTGCGAGCGAAGTAAGGGAAGAAAGGCTGTTGATCCGTGCCAAAATATAGTGACCACCCACATTGAATCTATCTTTTCACATGCCGGAGAATTTTCTCGTGGGTGGTCAGGGCCGCCAACTGTTTGGCAGATAGAATCCGGTCGTCTAGGTTCTGAGTGTTTTGAACGTATTCCATGAGCTCCGTACTGCTGTTATCCTCTCGTCCTGGCAACGGCAAGCGACTAAGTGCGCCGACATTACCATTTGGCTGTCCCTTCCGATACTGTATGCCGTATTGGTGCGCTAAGAGAGCACACGGTATGTGTTCCAGGTGCTCGTCGTTTCATCGATCTAAAACGGGTGTAACGCCATCCCTGCTTGCTTCTTTCTTTAACGTGATGTTTCGTCGCAGAACAATTCACATCCGTCTTCGCAACTGAAGCACCGTAGAAGGATGGTAGGAAACCGAGGGTTTTATTCTACACGTACCTTTGACTATACAGCCATAGAGAGTTGTCCCCTAACATTTGTGACGAAAAGGACAAGCATGAGAACAAAGTCTGCCGCTGAGGAGTGCACATGTCAAAGAAGGTCGGTATACTTTGTATGGCTGTTTGTTGACCAACGAGACTGGACTTCTCGGCGGAATGTAGATACCATTAATTTGACATTTATAAAACCTACTTGGCCCTTGCGTCATTAAACCACGACCATCATTATTACAAGGTCGTAGGTCCTGAATGACTTTGGCCTGACTACTTGTTGTGCTCTGATTTTTCATTCTAAGATAATCTCTCGCTGACATCATGGTTTCAACTATAGTCAGGGATACAGCCCTTCTATTGTGAAAGTAGCACCATAGATTGAGCCTCTGACACACTCTCATCCTCTAGAAAAATCCTCCTTCTCTTCAAAGCTCCCCTTTCCACTACCACTGATTGGCCGAGCGTCCGTACCGGTTTCGGTTTGGCACTTTCGTCTGCCATTTGTGCCCTCCCTTGTCGCGGCCCCGCATACTCCGGAGGGGCGCACATATACGTATAAATATTAGTTGCCGGCCGCCCGTCGAAGCTTTTTTTTTTTATCGGTAGGGCGTATCTCAGGTGTTTTGCATTTAGAAACGTCATCGAACTGCCGCTATGACGTGGCGTTACTAAATCACTTGCGCGTATTTACAAAATACCATTCGCGTTTATTTCCATCTCGTTGTCACTTTGGAATGGAAAGGCAGAAAAAAAAAACGTTTAGCCTTTCCACTTTGATGAAGAAGGAAGACCAGCGAAGCTGTACTACGGCGTTATTGAAGTAATGGCCGGCCGCAAGTCGGCAAGCCAGAGTGGAAAGGCTCGAAAGGTTGCGCTATCTATGAGCGACGGCGGCAAGCAGACAACCGGCCAACACAACACTCTGGACAGCTACCGCCATCTATGAGCGACGGCGGCAACCAGAGATTTATGTCGACATTTCTTTGCGGAGGACACGATCCTGGGGAAACTAGCCCTTAAGAGCTCCGCTGTAAAAAGGCGCAAGAAATGACATTTGCTGTCGACTGTTTTGGAAACTAGCGCAAGGTCACGGCTGCGCATTCCATAACAGAAACCTGCGCGCGCTTATCGCCTTGGCTCCCCTGTTGGCTGAGGAGGAAATAAAATTAGAACGACCTATATCACAGTTCAATTTTATTGCACGAATGTTTATCAAGCTGAAAATTGCATATGGTGTCGAACCGAATGATCCGAGATTCAGACGTGAAGCAAGAGAAAGACACACCCAGTAGCCAAGACGTCAGGGACACAGGCAACTCATATCATATTGTAGAAGAGATCGAACTATAGGGGGCGCAGTTTTATAGTCATCATCATCAGCACAAACAATCGCTGTGTGGCAAACAACTCCAACGCCAGCACTCGCCTAGCGTACACCGCATCGTTTCCGCGCTCGCTGCATATTTGTTTGTAGCGATATGGTGAACACTCGCTGTGTACCGCAGTGCTCGAAGCATGCTTTTGAACGGGGTATATGCAGCAAGGAGGACTCCAGCACGTACGCGACGATGCGGACACTGTCCGCGGTCGGCTCTGGTGTAACACTGCCCCCGATGACATGATTGAAGTTGAGCATTTCCATTACTGCCACGAGACACCGCTAGCTTTCGCCGATGTCGTCCATGATTGACGCAAGAGACAGGGTAGCTGAAAAGTGAAGTTCCAGTTTGATGAATCATTCAGAAAAACAGGGACGCCGCACCGGCCACGCACGATCTAGCACGCACGATCGATCACGACACGACGCGGCTGGCCCGGCAGGCATGCGCGTGACCACACATGCGCTTGTTTTTCCTTCCAAGAGAACTTCGATGAAATTGAACGCAAGGAGGGAACTAGATTATTTCTATCCACATGCGTTTATGGAAAAAGAATATTATATTACATGTCTTTCACAAGCCTCACGTCATCGTCTTCCGTGGCAGCGAATGCAATAATGCCTGCGGCCGGAGGGCTTGTTTGCCACACAGCGTTAGTTCCCAATGTGGCCGCTACGGAGCTCCACTCCTCGATCTCCTCCCGAATAGTGACAACACAAAAGCTGCGAGATGAAGTCGCGCACAAAGCACAAATCTAGCAAGGGTTTGCCAGTAGTCACCTGTCGTGGCGCTCGGATGAAGGGCAGCCTAGGAGGTGCTAACTTCGAAAACAGAGAGAAAGAGAGACTCGCAGAGAGGAGGAAAGAACGTGAGATTCTCGAGGAATAGAGAGCAAGGCGCTATACTTCCAGTGTGAAGGGGCTTTAGCAGCGACATCTATACAAGACCACGGGCGTCTCATAATCATCATCACTAGACGTGGCACCGCGGGCCTCCATGGTACGGGCTGTTGCCTTTCCGCGGTGCCACGGCTCTCCTGAGCCAATACAGATCATTATTATTATTATTCATATTATTCTAGAATCTCTTACAGTCAATGAATTGCTGCAGTAGCCTATAAGAACGCCCCAAAACCAATCACAAAGCAAGAAGCGTTAATATTGTACTTTTATTGACATAACAGGGCAAGTGCCTTGCATTTTCAAGCTGCACAGACGCTGGCATTTTCTTTCTTTAGCCAAAAGCTGGGGTATGGGGCCCAATATTAATAATTGGGGTTGTGTGGATTTTTATATAGCGTGTAGTTGGTCAGCCATTTCAAAGTTGCGACGAGTCACTCGCTAGATGAGCAATTTAGCCAGTGCAGTACAACCGCTAGCCTGGGGTCTTTAATGCGCACCACGCAGTAGTGATACACGACCGCACACCGGTACGATGCGAATTAAGATCGAAACGGGCTGGGGTGGGGATTGAGGTATGGGGCCCCAGTTCCATAGGCAATGGTTGCACAGCGAAGCAGTCAAAACACCAATGTTTGTAATTGCGCATTTTAAGGTAGGTACCATGGGTAGCACGAAAGAGAAACGACTAAGTCTGCACAAGCTTTGGAGTTCTAGGGGACTCACTGGTGCCTAATACGGTTTCGCTCCAAAGCGATATGTTAGTGCCAAAGTACTATTTCTTGGCATTTTCTCTGGCTTGTCACATAATTGTCAAAGTGCCAGACTTGAGCTAGAGATGCCACGCGTATAAACCGAAGAGCCAGTTGTGAGGCATAAATATGACACTTGTCTGGCAATTTAGGCCCAAAAGTAGCCACATGAAAATCGAAGAGACAGAAGTGAAGCATATAGCTCTTGGACTTCCCTGGTGATGCAGGACCAACGATGCTAGATGGCCGCCGAACTACCAGCAATGAAGCCTCACTATGGCACTTGTTTGGCGAATTAGTGTTAAGGTACCCAGACTCTCGACAAAAAAGGTCAAGTAATGCTCTACCAAGAATTCTTCTGAATTTTAAGGCCCTAAATTCCTAGGCAGAAACTCAATTTTTGATTTAAGTATCTTTGCTGCCTGGGTAATCAACTACATGCACGAAGCTTATGTTGTAACTAACGAGGTTCGCAGAGAATATCTAGTATGACCAAGCCACGCGACAAAACGTCTAAAAGGAAACAATAGATTTCTAAACTTGGATTGAGCGCGTTGGTAATAGATTCAAAAATACTAAATAGTTAGACAAAGAGGAAGGACAGGACAAACTCCTCTCTTTGTCCTGTTCGTCCTTCTTGTCTAACTCTTGTATTTTTGAATAAATTTTTATAATATAAATGAACAGGTGTTTTCTTTCAACAAAAGATTAAAATCGTCAGTGAGACGTTCTCGGAGAAATAAGCATCACATGTAGGTTTTTTATGCTTATATCAATCTCAATAAAAGAAGGGTAACCACACACCGAAATACCGTATTGCCAAAGAGCATAAAGATTGCAATAACCCGTAAGATCGTTTTCCTTTGAACTGCACTTTCTGAGAGGAAAATGCTGCAGCGTGTAATATATCGCATTTGAACATTTCCGGTGTAATTTTAGCGCCGCAAATGGCTGTCCTAGGGGCCGTTGTTTCAAGCACGTTTTTGGTCTTCGCCATTATTTTTGGAGTCTCCACGCCCTAAATAAAGCGCGCGATTAAAGTACCGTAATTTCTTTTGAATGCGACCGCACAGCTGTTGCCGGTTCCCATTCCAGCACTGATTTCACCAAACGGAAACCCACCGTTATGCACCGGAATACAAAGATTGCCACACACGCTAACAGGCCGTAATTGAAAAGACTCTGATATGTGGGCTTTCGTTTTTGTTTTTGAAAACTAAAAATAAACTTGCTCCGAGTAATTTACGACGTATTTGCGTAAGTCGAAATGATAATAAAAACAATAATCTTACCTATCATCCGTTCTGTGTTTTAATTTAAATTATGACATCATCAGCTTAGTGCTACGCCAAAGTAGAAGTGAACCTAGACGCCAATTATGGTAATGGTGCCCTTCCTAGGATCTGCAATCTGAGGAGCACAGATACGAATAAAGACTGTTTCATACAGCCCCGTTTTTTTATACGTCAGGTTACGTTGCAAATACTTACGGCACTCACTACGGTGAGGGGGCCCGTCACTGTAGTGCAGCCGGCGAAAGTGAGGGGGCCCCGTTTTAGCGAGTAACGGGGGCGCGCGTTAACCCATCCGCCGCGCTGCGCTTACGCCGCTTCGCGGCGACAGTCTGCGGCGGCTCATTACAAAAATGTGAACCCACTTGGCCCACCCGAAAACGCCGCTTCGCGGCGTCCGACTATTCACTATTCACCGTAGTGCGGCCGGCAAGAGTGAGGGGGCCCGTCCTGTGTTGTATGTGGTGGGAACAGTGAGAATTAATAACTTGTAATTTACAAGCAGATTAACCCACGCCTCGCGGTCCTGTCCGTGTCCCTACACGTAAATATAGCATCTGTGACCTAAATAAAAAAATAAAAAGTGAAAAAAAAAGTATCGTCCAGAACGCGATTCGAACCGCCGACCCCCAGCTCGTGAAGCCGACGCTGCACCCACAGCGCCACGAAGCACTTTTTTTATTTTTTTTTTTGCAAAAGGTTTATTCACATGATTATATACACTATGACACTATTCTACAATATATACATAAATTGTCCAAAGAACCGGTTACACATGTCGCACACTCTACACTCAAGATGTTGAGGCGCATTATTTTCCAAAGTAGTTATTTTTCATTGACACCGATTCCAGTTATAACCTCAACTAAAATTTAACTTTTTCTTATAAAAAGAGTTTTTTCATTATATAAGCTAGGTGTTTGGAATATAACCTAAATGATGTCAGGTGAACGACTGAGGCTATGTACAACTTCTTTCATTCATCATATCCTTCATAATTTTCGAGCATGCTTTGGCCTATGAATATATCTATGTTTTTGAAGTTTACCCAACAAGGTTTGGCCACACCACCATCCGTATCCACTTTTCGAGTTTTCCAGAGGCTATATAAGCCTAAAACAACGAGTGTGTCAAGAACTGAATCCAGTTGACTTCCAAAATGCAAGTAACGAAGAATGCACTCTTCAACTTCAAACTCCTTTTTCAGTGTCCTCTTGAAAACGTCCCAAAAAATACAGCATCAACGCACAGTACAAAAGCATGAGTGAATGTTTCAGTTGTCTTGCAGAGTCTACAGTCCGGGCTCCAAAATACGTCAAACCGACGGGATTCGCGCCATTCCTTCACAGGTATCGTTCGAGAATGGAAGCGGAAAAAGAACGTCTTGCACTTAGGTGGTATTGGCATACGTTTAACCCGTTTCAGAACATCCTGCTTACAATTGTGAGGAGCCGCAAACGCACTTAAGCGATACAATAGTTCGAGAAACAAAGAGTTGATGAGAGATCTAACTAAGTTCTTTTTGGAGCATCACTCTAAATAGGCACTGGAGAACTGTGCATTCAAGAAATCGATAGTGCCAGCAACTTCTTTATAGAAACCAAGTAAAGTGATTGTATCGCTTGAAAGCTTTTGGTCTACTGTGGATCCTGTGTACCTCGCTAAGAAAAACTCTTTGCATCTTTCTAGAAACGGGTGCTGTAAGGTTCTAAAAAATTTCCATCTCGCGATAAGTCACCTCACAAAGATATGGCCAATAAGGCCGAGGCCGCCATCTTCAGTTCGTCGAAAAAGGTTAGATCTCCTCATTGGCTCATACGACGAATTCCAAATAAATGTCGCAAAGATTCTGTTGAATTCATTAACGGTAACTCTGGAACAATGCATGACTTGGAGCAGGTATGTAAGCTTAGACAAAAGGAAAATATTACAGACAGCGGCTTTCCCAAATATAGAAATGTACCTTAGATTCCACATGTGAGCAGCTGACTTAAAGGGCCTCTGACACGCCAAAAAAAATATTTTTTTTTCATGCTAAACGTTGCAATGGCATATCAGGACATTATAAAAAAATTGTTTCACTATAGAGATGCGTAGTTTTTTTATAAAAAATAGAAATACGAGGCCCAATTCAAAGTTCCCGCCGTGCACTGTGACGTAACAGTGTACCGCAAGGTGTCGGGCGGTCAGAAGGGAGGCATCGCCGGACGTCACGTGAGTTGTATCCCTCTTCGTGCTTACCGCGAGCGCGTGTAATATTTTTTTTAATATTTTTGTTATTCTCCGCACCTCCACGAGCGATCCAAGCAGACAAGGTTTCTTTTATTTACTTTTCATCGCTTAATGTTGCTGTAAAGGTAGAAGAAGCGGAGTCAGTGAATGGACCTCTTGGCGAATATGTGCTGCCACCTAGACACGCGAATCGGTTCGAGACTAGGTGACTGGAAAACAACGCGCGCCCAAGGCCTCACCCACCCGTTCCACACCCAAAACGTAAGCCACACCCTGTTCACCCATTGAGGCGATGTGACCTAGATACGGCTCCCCCAAGCTCACCTTTGTCCCCATCGTGCGTAATCTTCCGCCCCAAGGTCGACACAACGAAGCCGCTCAAAGGCGAGAAATGCAAGATGGCGGATTGTTTGGAACTAGATACTCTCGAACCCAGGCGCATGAAATACTCCGCGCATGTGCACCGCGTATTTCTACAAAAGGTCCATTGACGTGATCAACTACAATGCCTAGAAGGTGCTGTGTGAGGGACTGTCCTGGTATTTCAGCAACTGAAGAAGAGATCACACTGCATGCATTTCTGAGAGACATACATCGGCCGCATGAGCACCCAGTAAACAAGTTCTACTCAGGCTCTAGACAAAATACGTACTTTGTGCTCGACGTTTACTTGTACTTGGAACACTCACCAGTTCGTATTCTTTAGACGGCAGGCATCTACAGCCTGGAGAGTATCCGATGATTCAACGACCTCGGTGTCTCAACCTTCAGCAATGCGATCGGGCGTGTCGTATGCTAGCAATCCTAATTTCTGCGAGCGTTCTAAATTTTTTTTCTTCAAAACTTGATAGCTTGTTTTGCGCCCAGTATAGCCCTGTATTATCGGACTGACGGCATGCACTCGTACACTGGCTTGTACTCGCAACGCTTTCATCATTGACCTCCATCACGTCGATCCACTGACTCTTCGTCCTCAAATTTTACAGCACGCAAACTAACCAACGGTGCAGGGATAAAGAGCTAGTGGAACTGAAACCTCGTTTTCTACGATCGCTCGTACGAAGAGCAGAATAATAAAAAGAAAAAAAGTCTTAAGCACGGTCGCGGAGAGCACGAGGAGTGAAACTCACGCGACTTCCGGTTAACCCACTTTTATTGACGTAGTTCGATGCCTCCTTTCTGACCGCCCCGACACCTTGCGGTACACTGTTACGTCACAGTGCACGGCGGGAACTTTGAATTGGGCCTCGTATTTCTATTTTTTATAAAACAACTACGCAACTCTATAGTAAAACAATTTTTTTGTAATGTCCTGATATGCCATTGAAACGTTTAGCGTAAAAAAAAAAAAAATATTTTTTTTGGCGTGTCAGAGGCCCTTTAACCTTAGTTCTGACAGAGTCCCACATGGACCTAGGATTGTCCATCGCGCTCATTGGAACGCCTAAGAGCTTCGGTTTGTTCGTTGACCATTGGATGTCCTCGTACATGGTTGGCGTTGTTCCCCACGACCCGCACCAAGATCCACTGCTTTTCTCCTTATTCACGGAGGCACCGGACACAGAGCAGTAGTCTGCAACACGTGACATTGCTGTAGCGATGCTTGGCTTGTTGGTGCAAATGAGGACCAAGTCATCTGCATACGCCAGGAGCTTTACTTCACAGGCATGAAGACGAAAACCTTGTACGTTAGTATCATTGATGATATCCCAGCAAAGTGGTTCTAGGTAAACATTGAATAGTAGCGGTGACATTGGGCAGCCTTGGCGTACTGATCGTTTAACCATGATGGATGTAGAAAGAGATCCGTTGATGAGTAGCTTCGTTGATATGTCCTTATAACATAACTTGATGCCGTTTTCAAGGATGTCGCCGATGTTTACGTGCACCAAAAGGGCAAATAGGAAAGAATGGTCCACCCTATCGAAAGCTTTCGCCAGGTCCAGTTGTAATATAGCAGCTGATTCATGCGTACGCTGGCAAATTTCTAATATTGATCGAACGATGTGGAGATTGGTCTGTATATTTCTGCCTTTGACAGAACACGTTTGGTGATCTCCAACGATTTGACTTATCACAGTCTGGAGTCTAGCCGCTATCATTCGAGCGAGTATCTTATAATCGCTGTTGAGGAGGCTGATTGCTCTATAGCCTTCGACCTGTTGTAACTTCTCAGGGTCTTTTGATTTTGGAATGAGTATTGTGTGAGCCTTACGAAACGACAGTGGCAGTGTACCTTCTGTATAAGAGTCTTTGAACACGTGACAGAGAATAGGGGCTAGTTTTTCTTTCCATTTCTGGTAAAAACTTGCAGGTAGACCATCCGGTCCGGGAGCTTTACGGCTTTTCATTTCGGTGATATTTTGTGTAATTTCGAGAACATCGAAAGGGGCGTTCAATTTTTCCGTTGTTTCTTTTTGTAATGATGGCAATCCTGTTATTATTTCACGCAGTCGGGGAGCAGGGGCATTGGTACTCGATGTAAAGATGTCAGTGTAGTGAGACACAAATGCCTGCTCAATATCGTTGTCGGCTGTCAATTCTTCCCCATTTTTCCGTATTAGTGGCACCAACTTTTTCTTCACGTATTCACGTTCAGCATAAAGATATCTTTTGGTAGGCTTTTCTCCCTCAATTACTTGTAGGGTGCACGTCCTCACAGCAGCTCCCTCATAACGTTTCTTGTCGTGCTCTTCGATTTGTACCTTTATATTTTTTATTTCTTTCTTATACAGCCCCGGTTGTTGGCTTTCGAGATTGTAAAGGTATAAGAGGTCTTTGTTAAAGAACCTCTGACACGCTAAAAAAATTTTTTTTTTCATGCTAGGCGTTGAATTGGCATATCAGGACATTACAAAAAAATTGTTTCACTATAGAGGTGCGTAGGTTTTTTATAAAAAATAGAAATACGAATCCCAATTCAAAGTTTCCGCCGTGCACTGTGACGTAACAGTGTACCGCTAGGTGTCGGGGCGGTCAGAAGGGAGGCATCGCCGGAAGTCACGTGAGTTGTATCCCTCCTCGTGCTTACCGCGAGCGCGTGTAATATTTTTTTTTAAATATTTTTGTTATTCTCCGCACCTCCACGAGCGATCCAAGCAGACAAGGTTTCTTTTATTTGCTTTTCATCGCTTAATGTGGCTGTAAAGGTAGAAGAAGCGGAGTCAGAGAATTGACGTGATCAACTACAATGCCTAGAAGGTGCTGTGTGAGGGACTGTCCCGGTATTTCAGCAACTGAAGAAGAGATCACACTGCATGCATTTCTGAGAGACATACATCGGCCGCATGAGCACCTAGTAAACAAGTTCTACTCATGTTCTAGACAAAATACGTACTTTGTGCTCGACGTTTACTTGTACTTGGTACACTCACCAGTTCGTATTCTTTAGACGGCAGGCATCTTCAGCCTGGAGAGTATCCGATGATTCAACGACCTCGGTGTCTCAACCTTCAGCAATGCGATCGGGCGTGTCGTATGCTAGCAATCCTAATTTCTGCGAGCGTTCTAAATTTTTTTTTTTCAAAACTTGATAGCTTGTTTTGCGCCCAGTATACCCCTGTATCATCGGACTGACGGCATGCACTCGTACACTGGCTTGTACTCGCAACGCTTTCATCATTGACCTCCATCACGTCGATCCACTGACTCTTCGTCCTCAAATTTTACAGCACGCAAACTAACCAACGGTGCAGGGATAAAGAGCTAGTGGAACTGAAACTTCGTTTTCTACTATCGCTCGTACGAAGAGCAGAATAAAAAAAAGAAAAAAATTCTTAGGCACGGTCGCTGAGAGCACGAGGAGTGAAACTCACGTGACTTCCGGTGAACCCACTTTTAGTGACGTAGGTCGATGCCTTCCTTCTGACTGCCCCGACACCTTGCGGTACACTGTTGCGTCACAGCGCACGGCGGGAACTTTGAATTGGGCCTCGTATTTCTATTTTTTATAAAAAAAACTACGCAACTCTATAGTGAAACAATTTTTTCGTAATGTCCGGATATGCCAATTCAACGCCTAGCATGAAACAAAAAAAAAGTTTTGGCGTGTCAGAGGCCTTTTAAGGCGTTTCTCTTCTATTTTTTCGTAATACCTCTTTATTGAAGATGTCTCAATCGCAAGTTCTCGTATTTTTATCTTAAACAGTTCCCACTTCTGGCACCACCCAGTTTTAACTTGTCCAAGGTCATCAATTAAACGTTCTACTCCAGTCTTAAAGTCGTTGCTTTCTATAGGCTTTCGTTCATTTTCCAGCATTCCCATGACTGTGGCTTTTTTTTCGTTTGCTTACGACTAGGCATTACACTGACTGTGACCATACAATAATCTGAAAAGAATGCAGGGATCACGTTGTAGTCAAAAAGCCTACTGCCAGATGAGCCAGATACGTATATATGGTTCAAACGAGCATGAGATGATCCTTGAAAATGCGTGTATTGAAGAACGTTCGTTGTAGTAGATGCATCGACCAGGTCACAATCTTGGGCGAGGGCTCGAAGGATGTCTACACTGGAATCGGCGAATTTCTTGCTTGGTATTTTGTCCTTTGCATGCAATACACAACTGAAATCACCAAGGACAATAACGTCGAATCTAGTGTCTGCATGTATCCTCACTTGGTTGAACAAGCTCTCCCTTTGTATGGTGTTGTTGTACGCATAAACAACAACTATGCGCCAGGGGTTGTCTTGTATAAGGACATTAGCCACGAAGAGCCTACCTGCGTCCATTCCTTCAAGTAAACTGCACATGCGGTACTGCAAACTGTTTTAAACAACAGGGCGCATCCAGCAGAATAGTCTCTTGCTGGGCAGTGGTATATGTCATACAAGTTCGCCCAGGCCGTGTTTGCTGAAAGCAAAGCCGTGTCACCTGACACTTTGGTTTCTTGTAATGCAACTATATCACAATTGTGAGGTTCCAAAAAACGAAGGAGTTGGTATTGTTTTTTTCGTGAATTAATACCTCGGACGTTAAAGGTGCATATAGTGAAATCACTTCTCTGAGTGGTGCCAAAGCTGACTGTGGTCATTTAAACGTTGGGGCCGGATCGGGCTTGGCTAGTTTTTTGTCTATCCTTGAAGTTTGACCTTCCTCGTTGTTCTTGGAGGTCGGGACTTCGCTGCTGTTCATCTCTCACAGCGATGTCGTGTTTGGAACAGCAGGGTTCCGCTGTGGGGAAGGTTTCAGTTTTGTTCACCTTCGCTTTCTTGCGCAGCCTCTCTTCTTTATCCTCAGCCGTTGCAGGTGAAGTCGTCTGGGCGGGTGACTTTCTTGGTTCTTTAACGTTTGAAGGTGGAGTGTCCCCTTGGGAACCTTGCATTTCTGCGTCGTCCAGACTGGGCGTCGGTCCACTCTCCTGATGTTCTGGAGACTTCAAATTTGTTTAGACGACAGAGCCCTTCAGGATCCTGGGAATCTTCTGGTTGTTCTTGATCTTTGGGGAACATTTCCTCAATGTCCATGATGTGTTCGCTTACATCAACGCTAGGTGAAGCATTACCCTGAAGCTTTGAGGCGTAGGTCACGACACATTCCTCAATGGAATGACCGAACCGCCAGCACTGAGTACAACGTGGGGTAGAGCAGTGCCTACGGATGTGGCCCACTGCTTTGCAGCGTAGGCAGACGGGAGGTTGCCCGGTAATGACTACCAGAGTATTCACTCCATAGATGTTGAGCAGGTGGGGTACCCTGTCAACAGAGAGGTGGTCCTTAAGAACAAGAGTCACAACGCGGGTCAAGGTGGCTGTTTCCTCAGAATCAGAGAATCTCCACTTCTGTCTTGTGATTTCCTTTGCCGTTCCAAACGGCTCTAGGACCTTCTTAACTTCGCTGTCTGGTAGCTGGGGTGGTAACCATAGAAGTTTAAGTTTGATCTCGTCCTTGGTGGGATCGATCACGACGCACCTTTTTTGCTTGATGACAAGCTCTTCACACGCTTTGATTTTGCACTTGGCTGCTCCGTTGGCGAAGACCGCCATCCATACATGGCTCATCTGGTAGGGGCCTAGTGCGATCAGATCTTCACGCTCAGTTATCGAAAAAAGAGCCTCTTTAAAGGGACAATGAAGACGATTTTATTTAATTTTTTTTTTAAATGGTGCTTTTAGGCTTCTTGGGAAACTGGCATACTGCCCAATTTTTTATAGCCATTTGTGACGCGTATTTCTGTACTCACGAAAGAATTGAAGAAACCGAAAATGAAATAAACTGCATTCTCATTTTTGGGCCTCCAAAAACGGAGGTGACGTAGGACTGACATCACACGTGAATAGTCGGTACCGGTAGCATTTAGGGCATCGAGACTCTGGTTACCGCGGTGGGTTATAGCAGCGCGGTGGCGCGGTCGTTTCGTCGGACATAGAGTTCCTGTATAGGCTCCCTACGGGAGCCAGAGTTGCGCGTTCATGCATGGCATGTGGATCCCGCTCGTCACGTTACTGAATTCGGAAAATAGCAGTGCCGCGCGTTCGAGGGCGCGTGCAACGTCTACTTTCCTGCATGGCACTTGATCCGGCTCCTCACGTGATCGGATCTCGGCGAATAGCGGCGAGGGCGGCACGCGGCACGTGGAATCAAACGCGCAACTCTGGCTCCCGTAGGGAGCCTAAACAGGAACTCTAGTCGGACATACATGGACGGCAATGCCGCTCTCGCGAGCGAATTTGGGCTCCCGTTCAGTGACCTGACACCAACAGAACGGGAGATGCTCCTGAGGACGCGGAACTCTGGAATGCCTCTTTACGAGGACGCCCCAGAATTGCCGCCGACCGAGAGTAATTCGTCGCCGCCCAGCTCGCCTACGCCACCGCAACGTCGTTACGGTAACACCGAATGGTAAGGACGTAGTTTGCAGGGGCGGATGCAGGAATTTCCTGAGGGGGGGGGGGGGGGGGTCAGGTGTTGGACAGCGTACCATATGTTTAGGAACCCCCCCCCCCCCTCTCCTTCGTTTTACGCCCTAAATTTTACACATGCAGAAATCAAGAGGGGGGTCAGGACATCCGGACCCCCCCCTCTAAATCCGCCCCTGTTAGTTTGTGTTCGTATGTTGACTTCGCTCGGTGTCCCCTTTTTAGATCGTCTTCTAATCGTTTTGAATAATAAGCATAGTTGCCGAATCAACACCGTACCCACATCTGAAACCAGAACCAAAAGTCTCGCGCGTGTTCCGCGCTGTGTTCTTTATTTCATATATTTTGTTTGCCCATAGTTGCTCGTTGCCCGTTTCGCGTGCAGTGTAGCAAAGAGAAAAATAATTATGGTGTTTTATTTACGGTTTGGTTATCATTTTCGGTTCGATTTATAGTTTTCATGGTTATTCAAGTGGAATTAGAACAGTGTTCATAAAAACCACGAACCAAAGCGTGATCGAGGGCACGTTTCTCGTTTCGACTAATCGCTGACGCGTCTCTTGTGACGTCACGCTTCCAGGCCCCGCAGGGTCACGTGACCTCCGCTTCTGCTGGTTTCTCCCGCAACGCTCTGGGCATCGCCTCGATCGATCCCGGTACGATTATTACCGCGACTGTTTGATTGATTTGTGCGGCACACAAGCTCCGGTTTCGGCTGAAATTTGGGCAACGTGGCCTGAGACGTGCCGGGAACCCAGTTCAATTGCCAAAAAAAATATCTGAAATTTTCTTCATTGTCCTTTTAAAGTATGTCGGCTTGTATGGTCTTCCGGTGATATCCGCGTGCAAGAAGAGTGAGTTGGAAACCAGCATACCTGGGTCGCTAAACTCGTCAAGCACAACTTTGTGCCCGAAGTTTGCGGAACGCGCTAATTGGACTCTCGCGACGCTGACGTCGCGCCGAGCGAGGTGTCAATCATTCGAACGCTCATTTCTTTGAGAGAGGCAGAATGTAGCAAAGTTCATCGAGGCGCGCGTGCGGCGCGTGAGGGGCGCGAGGAGCCCGCTGATTGAACGGCTTCGCCGATGACGTAGCGCTCATTTGTCCCTACATCCCTACGCCAAGCTAAAATTAATGCTTTACAGATTGTCCCTAGGCGACCTGCTGACGCTCAAAATCCCTCCGAAGTTTGTGTAAAAAATAAACCTCGTTTGACGAAGTTGTCGCTGACGTCAAAGTGACGTTTCCGAACTTTGCGAGAGCCGTGGGTAGAGCTCGAGATCTTCGCTTCGGATCGAGGCGAAGTTAAACTTTGTCAACATGGCGGTGCCGTACGCTGCGGCCGAGCTTATCTTCCACCACCGTCGGCGTCGCTACTGAGACCACCGGGGACGCCTTTCAACTCCCCGACGACGACTTTCGGCGACAGTACCGGCTATCGAAAGCCGTTGTGCGTTGACTCTGCGACGAGCTTCGTTCGGCGCCCGGACTTCGAGGCGGCGGACAATCGCGTCTACCTTGACCGTGGAACCACAAGTTCTTTGCGCGCTCCGGTTCCTCGAAACCGGTAGCTTTCAAGGCATGGTGGCGACTGACGAGCACCTGTCAGTCTCCCACATGACTGTGAGCCGGGCTGTCAGAGTTTTTGCGGCTGCCATCGTTTTTGTTTTTTTTCTGCAATATCCGAAGAGGTACTAATAAGCTGGTATACAATTCAGAATGTTGGAAAACAAACAAGAACCTGGATAATTCTTGGGTAGGTTCGAGTCTCCCGGCAGCCGGCAGAATTATTTCCCCGAAATTGTACTGGCAGTCGTCACTCATCGGCGGTCAAATCAGTTCATCGAACGACGTGTCATCGACAAATTGTTTCATCGGCACGCGATGTAATCACATGAAAGAGATTTTCTTCCGTTAGAGGTATATACAAATTAAACATTTTCACACCTTTATACATGTAAGTGGGGTGTCCAATAATTAACCCCCTAATAAGTGTAGCAATAGACCTTATAAAAACATGTAAACGTCACACCTTTAAAAATGTGTGATTTTTTAAAGACGTTTCTTAAAACGTGTGATAATGCACTACACCTTTTTATAAAGATGTAAAACTACAATACCCCTTCTCGTCAGACACGTAGCCAGGGGGGGGGGGGGGGCATAAGGCCCGCCCCCCTCCCGAAATCTTCCATTTTGCTGGGGCCTCCTCTCCCCCCTCCCCCTCATAGAGCACTTTTTTCATGGGCGCCCCCCTCCCCCCCCCCCCCCTAAAACAAAATCCTGGCTACGTGCCTCCTTCTCGTCAAGGTGTAATTACCACAGTACATTCCTTTTTTGGGGTGTACACAGTGGCCCGGGACCCAATAAAATGACTGAAAAATTAAATTACACAAACGAGTCGCCGAAACAACACGTTGCTTCTTTGCGAGTGTCGAGGCAACTTCGGCCGAAAGCCGGCTTCAATATTGGCCGGATGTACGGTTTTGCGCCTCGTCCCGACATCCGGCAGGTATGGGTGTACCGATGCAAATACACGATTTATGTCTAATAGCACTGGCACCACTGATCTCTTATTAGGCTGGATCGCGGATAGAGGCCTGTATTGCTGGGGTCGAGCGGCACCACCGGCAGCCATCGCTTGACACGATCTAATGCATGATATAGGAGAAACGGGAAAACTCAATTTTATTACGTTAGTAGGTTGTTCTCGATTATGAAACTTCTATCGTGTTTCCGCAAATAACAGTTAATATTGTGGGCAAGAATATTAAACGCGTTAGAATACCAATCTTGTTTAAATAAACGTTGTGTGGTTGAGGGTTGAGGGCGACTTTGTTGGGCGTTAACTGTGATGTGTTTAATGAGACAAGGGCTACCGAGAGTCATTGTGGTGTCATCCGTGATCTCGGAGTCATCAGAGCTCAGCAAACGATAAGTTGGAAGGCCTTTACTGGGGACATTCGCATCGTTTTAACCGCTTGTACATAGTACTTCATGATGAAAGCTTTTTCTTTGAACTGCTGTGAGGGCTTCCGTGACAAACTGAAACTCGGAGCGTGCCGTTCTGTCGCTGAACGTGCCGTTTATTTAGCAACCGAAGCAAGCGACGTCAGTAAAGTCGGTGGTGCTCCGGCCCATTTATTTATTTATTTTTTTAAATCAGTGTTCGAACGTTTGACGAATGTCTAGTTGATCTCTAAGCACCCGATATAATCATCGCAGCACGTCATAAAATACTCGCCCTCGAGCACCGCGTACAAGCTTCCTATTTTTACGTGTTTCTCCCTTAGACTTTCGTGTATTGCCTCATGGTGTAATACGTCAAAACAACAAGGACGAAAACGAAGGGAGAACTAGACAGGACGCGGCGTATTGCCTGTTGTCAAGCAATGGCCGCCGGTGAGGCCAGTGATGGGCTCCCGATCCGCGATCCAGACTTGCACTGTGAGAGTTCTAATTCATTGCACCCGCGGAGTGCTGCACGGAGAACAGGCCCCGGACGAACTTGCCGAATGCACCTAGTGCAGACTGACGCTGTCGCCATAGATGTTGTAGAAAAGTACCGACCTCAAACCGAAACTAGCACCTTTTTGCTCGACGTGATGGGTGGGAATGCGGGAGCGCAGTCGCTGCCATCGTTTATCTATAAACGTTGGTTGCTGCAACGCGTCACTTATATTTGCGATGATTTCCAATTAAAGAACTCGGCTGTCAGAGATATCTACAGACGGCGTAAGTTTCCGAAGCCAGCTGACTACAAAACAGCATACACTTGAGAAAATTTATGGCACTGTACGCGCAAAAGCTTGCTTCGTTTTAAGCATAGTATCATAAGGGAACCACTGAAAGGATACTGCTTAAATCTAGTTCTTTGGAACATCTAGCAATACGTTTCGTAAGACTTTTTTTATTTCCCTGGTGAGGGCATTGAGAACGAGAGCTTTCTCAAACAAAATACGACTCGGCAAGATAGCTGCCGTTCAAGTATGACTGTGCTTGAGCCTCGGGCAACGTCTCCATGTTTAGCCTTCCCGGACGCTGATTGAATGCGTCACAGATTTCTGCTGTAGGAGCTTTGTCGAAAAATGTTCCACTTTTCGCCTGCACACAGATGATGCGAGATCTCGCGGCCTCTGTGTTTGTCCTGGGCCTTTCATTACACACTGGTAGGTTTCAGCGTCTGTACGGCAACAAAGCGATCCAAATTTTGCAAATAAAACACGGGTCGTCGATTCCTCCCTTCGTGGAATATCAGACGCTTACAATTCAAGCTCGCGTTTGAGTTTGTGGCCCGCGGGACGCGATTTCGAGCAGAATACCAACTTTTTCTTTCAGCTCCGCTGTGCGAATGCCGCCTCGTAGCAGACGAACTCCCGTCGTCTGCTCTCGCTCCTCGCCTGGGCGAGGCATGACGGGATTGTCGGCGCTAGAGAGCTCAAAGACAACGTACAGCGAGCGGCGTGAACGCTCGCCTCCCCGCGCTGTCTCGTGCTCTCGTGTACCGCCTAGGGATCGCGGGGGATTTTTCGTCAATGGTTGCGAAGTTGAGCGCGCGCAGGGAGGAGGAAACTTTGCGGCGTTCTTTTGGTCACTCCCCCCGCTACGTCAAAAAGCGAAGAATGTTTTGCTCCACGAGTTTAGCTACCCTGTTGGTAGAAGTGGCAGAAGGATCCGGTAGTCCTTGTACACCTTGGAGTTTTCGTCTTTCTGAACATTAACCCGGTCACCAATGACCGTCATACTACTCTCCTTTCAGCTCATCTTACTTGCAAAATCGCTGCCTTCTTCGCAGCGGTTTCCAGGGCCACAAGGGCCCTAGTAAGTAGTTAAAATTTTAAGACAGTCAGAATAGAGCGTCCACTTAAGGCCTGTTCACACATGCAGCGGAGCGCTACAAATGTAGCGCTTACCTCGCGCTAAGCGCGTGCTGACGGGAGCGTTCACCAGCTTTGTATCGCACCGTCAAAACTGTTGCTCATGGCAGACGATAACTAGCTGACGGCACGTGAGGAGCGCTACATCAGCGCTTCGCTGCATGTGAGAACCGACCTTCATGGTCACTTCGTTTTCCTCCCCCCACGAGGCACTTCCGGAATGGGCAATCCATTGGACATCTGTACTGTTTGCTGTTGCCCAGTCACCGTAGCGCAGTTTCTAAAGTGAGGGGCCCCGTCACCGTAGTCACTTCCAATACTTACATACAAGTCATCGGGACATTTTTACTTCGTATTAAGCGTGGCTACCAGTTCAAGGAGAAAGCCTGATACGCGAAATTTGAGACAAAAATGTTTCGGTGACTTCGCGCGTGCTCAATTCCTGTTCAATCTGACGGCGCGAGCTGGCGCTATACCCTGTTCACCCTTACCGCTCATTCACACTGGAAGCGGATACGCGTTCGCAAAGCGGTTGCGAACGCGGTTGTATAAAGATCCAGTACAATGGCACGCGCACTCGATGACATCTAGTGCGCGTGCAATTGTACTGGATCTTTATACAACCGCGTTCGCAGCCGCTTTGTGAACGCGGATCCGCTTCCAGTGCGAATGAGCGGTTAAGGTGCAACCCCACCCTTGGTTAGTGTGATTCTGAACCAACAGATGGCGGTAGGATCGCCTTCCAGACCGTTTCGTCTCGATTCAAAGAGAATGCGCCACAAAAAAATACATACTTACCTGTACATCAATGCGAGAAATCGTGTGTGGTGGCGCTTCGATACAGTGGGGTATTTTTCTGTATCCTGAAATTGACATCCCTGGTTCTTCGCGTGTTTTTTTCTTCGCGAGCTTTCTTTGGAACGCGCACGGCTGCGCCAGTTCTTGCGCAGGGGGCCAGTTGCCTTAAAGGGATACTGAACCAAGGAAGTTCTTTCCACGAGCCAGCAGCCGCCGGTGTGTGCGAGCACACGCAACAAAAATGACGTCAAAGACCTCAATTCGCGGTTAAGATGACAGTGAAATGTATGGGCTTCGGGCCAAAGGAGAATGAAGACAAGTTTTTCATCTACACAGTGGTGTCTGGTGTAAAAGGTAAGCGATTAATTGGTCTAACAAGCACGTAGCTATCACTTGTAGAGATGAAAAGCCTGTCTTTATTTTCCTTTGGCCCGAAGCCCATGCGTTTCACTGTCCTCTTAATCGCGAATGGAGGTCTTTGACGTCATTTTCGTTGCGTGTGCTCGCGCACACCGGCGGCTGCTGGCTCGTGGAAAGAACGTGCGCCACTTATTATGGGCACTAAATTCTTTGGTTCAGTATCCCTTTAAAGGAGCTGTGCAACGATATTCAATTGGAATGTTTTTCACTTTACACGAGCTTACTGGCACTAGTGGGACTCAAGGATACTCGCATGCAATGCCACTGGCCAAGAAACTCCTTTGTTGCGGTGTAATTTCAAGGACAAAAGCGATCATTTTCATTCAATCTCTCCCTTGCAAAATTCGATGACGTAACGCGGGGATCGCAGTACACCCGTATGACGATATTTGAATGCGGTTCATAGATTGGACCCGAGCATTGCGTGGGCACTCGATTTAGGCTCGTGATAATTGATAGCTCGAGAAGCATTCGAGTAGTGGCCCGTGTCCAATCGCTGCAACGACGACAATAGCCGAGCCATAACAATGTCTGGAACTCAGCGCGTGTCCTGTGCTTTGCCAACCCCAGCGCGTGGCTATGATCAACATTGGCGGCATATAATCGGCTCCAGATCACGTGGCCGCTTGTTCTGGCTGCGAGTTGAGGGCGTGAACGCTGCTCGTTGTTTTTTAATTTTTTTCTGGGACTTCTAATGCGTCGGGTGAAAAACTAAGGCGTGTTTCATAGGTCATTAACGTCAGGGATCCGTCCTAAGCGGTATTTGCGCAAAGTAAAAAAATTGTTGCATAGCCCCTTTAAAGACCCTTCATGATTTAAAAGTAGAGCAAGGTGCGTCGATGCACGAGGCACGCGCAGCGCGCAGCCCTTGGAAAGATCATGGCGGCACAGCGCAGCACTGAGCTAAATTACAGACGTCATGTTCTTCCCAAAAGGGGCGCGCGGCACGTATCTCGAAATTTCGACAACAATGAATGGCGCCACTTTTCCAGGATAGAGGGGCTTTAAGGTGCAACCCCACCCTTGGTTAGTGTGGTTCTGAACCAACAGATGGCGGTGAGATCGCCTTCCAGGCCTGTACATCAATGCGAGAAATCGTGTGTGGTGGCGCTTCGATACTGTGGGTTATTTTTCTATTTCCTGAATTTGACATCCCTGGTCCCTTGCTTAATTTTCTCTGCACGAGCTTTCTTTCGAACGCGCACGGCTGCACCAGTTCTCGTGCAAGGGGGCCAGTTTCCTGCGCTCCGAGCTCACGTCTCCAGCAAATGGGGGCAGAACAAAACGCGAAAATCGTCCTGAGCCAAATGGCGAGACATATGCACAACAAAACCACTGATGCGTTGAAAAAATGTAAAATTGCCTGTGCGCCGTCATCGGAGATTTCAGAGATCAATTACACATATTTTAATGTGATCAGATTCATATTGTCACGAATAAAGGTGACGAGAGGATGAACAGTGAACTGAAAAATAGATGTTTAATCGGTGAACTTGTGCCAAACAAAAACAGTAAAGAAACAGCGTCGAGGCAGCAGAAAAGCAGGCGGCGATTCGGCAGCGCAACAGAGAGCGAGAGCGAGACTGATTCGACGAGGTCGCGGGCAGCTGCTTATCTACTATCTACAGTGCGTCACAATCTCGGAAGTTCGGCAAAGAAGGTACGAGCGTCGCGCGCTCGGGGCGAGGGCGAGGATGAACTGGCATTTTTGAGAAGAAAGCAGGGCGAAAGTTACGTCTGGTGCAAGAATGAACGCGAATCTTCTTGAAGTCCATGACCGAGTGTTGCTTTCTCTGCTCTGTAGGCGGCAATATGACGGGTCGGCCCTTTTGTCGTGCATATGCTTGGCTCTTTGTGGATTTCCAGGAAAACGTGATGACGTGATAGACTTAGGTTTCCAAAATTCTAGCTTGAGGAATTAACTACCTAAAAAATCAAAACAAAGGAACTACTTTTTGGGCGGTCAGGTGTCTCATTTAGGTAGCTGGGTGTTTATTAGATGCGGAGCATCTCTTGCTCGGGTCTATGTCCCGCGGCGTCGGCGTCGGCGTCGTAGTCCGCACTCACACTACGCATGCGCAACTCTCCTCCTTCCCTCTCTCCAACAGCTGCGCGTTACTCTCTCCGCTCTCTCTCTCTCTACCAGCTGCGTGCACTTCGCGTGCGTTCGCTTCTACTCACACCGCGCGCGCATGTGCAACTCTCCTCCTCTAGTCTCCTCTCCTTCAAGTGTGAATATAAGCAGCGGTAGCGCGCTGCGCGCGTTCAGTTCAGCGCTGTTGACTCCACTTCACTCCGTTCTTCCGATGAAGTGTGATGGAAGCAACAGTCCCGTCAGTTAGTGGGTTGGCGCAAGCAAGCGTCAGCACCACCCCACAAACTAACAGCAACGCTACGTCCACTGAAGACAAAGCTGCGCAGCGAAGGGCACGCGACGCTGAGCGCAAACGCTTGAAGCGAGCGGCAGACCCTGAACTACGGCAACGAGAAGCGGCGTCCATTCGTCAACGTCGAGCGGCGGATGCTGAACTACGACAACGTGAAGCAGCGGCGGTTCGAGAACGTCGAGCAGCAGAACCTGAGGTTCGGGACCGTGAAGTTCAACGTAAACGTACGAAGCGAGCGGCGGAACCCGACCTTCGAGAACGGGAAGCCGCGTTGGTTCGTGAACGTCGAGCAGCAGAACCTGAGGTTCGGGACCGTGAAGTTCAACGTAAACGTACGAAGCGAGCGGCGGAACCCGACCTTCGAGAACGGGAAGCCGCGTTGGTTCGTGAACGTCAAGCAGCAGAACCTGAGGTTCGGGACCGTGAAGTTCAACGTAAACGTACGAAGGAGTTTCCAACAACGTTCACGCGATGTGTGGTAACCAACGCAAGTTAACAACGTAATAACACGCAAGTTAACAACGTTACTAACAACGTTACTAACAACGTTACTAACACCGTTAATAACACCGTTAATAACGATCCGCGATGCTCCGCATCACCCCATGGTTCCCCTCGGGAAGATGGTGTAATTTTTTTTTGACCGAATCCACGAGGCTGGAAAACACAAAAAATGACACTCAGGTTTAGATGTTGAGTTTGGTAAACCCAAAGTAGGACTGGTGCGGGAGTCATAATAAAAAAAATGCTGAGGTTAAAGGGGCGGTGCAACGTTATTCAAGTGGAATGTTTTTCACTTTACACGAGCTTACTGGCACTAGTGGGACTCAAGGATACTCGCACGCAACGCCGCTGACCAAGAGACTCCTTTGTTGCGCTGTAATTGCGAGGACAAAACCGATCATTTTCATTCAATCTCTCCTTCGCAAAACCTGATGACGTAGCTGGGCGGTAGCAGTATTGCCCAGTGACGATATTTGAATGCGGCTCATAGATTGGACCCGAGCATTGCGTGCGCACTCGATTTGGGCTCGTGATAATCTATAGCTCGAGAAGAATTTGGATAGTGTCCTGTGTCCAATCGCTGCAATGACGACAACAGCCGAACCATAACAATGTCTGGAACTCAGCGCGTGTCCTGTGCCTTGCCAACCCCAGCGCATGGCTATGATCAACATTGGCGGCATATAATAGGCTCCAGATGACGTGGCCGCTTGTTCTGGCTGCGAGTTGAGGGGGTGAACTCTGCTCGTTTTTCTTTATTTTTTTTCTGCGCCTTCGATTGTGTGTGGTGAAGAACGAACGGGTATTTCACAGGTCATTAACGTCAGGGATCCGTTCTAAGCGGTATCTGCGCAAAATACAAAAATCATTCCATCACCCCTTTAATAATTCACTCACAGCAATAAATGATAAGAATTAATTTTAGTATGAGTTCAGTGTAAATGCAGTGGCTGGCCAGGCAAAGATTCTGGGGCTGTGGACAGCTTTTGCGCATAGTTTAAGCAATGCACAAAGTGTCACAAAAAAAAATACATTTCTTTTATTGCAAGAATATACTAGGCATTGCCGGACGCTCATTTTCCTCCCAAAGATAGCGCTAGAGGTCACAACTAGATGTCAAAGTTTCAGCCCGATCCTATACCTTATTCAAAAGTTATAAGTGATTTTCTGAAAAGTTCAATTGGAAAATGGCGGCCGACGGAGTTTTCGAATACATGGGGCTTTATGGCACCAGAAACCGAAAACGGACAAAATGGGCTCCATTTTCCCATTGAAAGTTTCAGAAAATCACTTATAACTTTTTAATAAGGTGTCCGTTCGGGATGAAACTTTGGCATCTGGTTGTGACCTAGCGCTACCTTTGGGCGGAGAATGAGCGTTAGGCGATGCGTAGTTTATTTTTGAGGTAAAAAAAAAAACCTGTAAATTATTTTTGTGACATCCTGTACCAGTCTTAATTTGGTGATTTATGCGCGCAAGTAGTGGTGTGCATAAATGAAAAAGATGCAAACGGGTAGAGTTTGACGCTGTATAAAATATAGTGTAAGCACGCACATGGTACGCTGACTAAGAATGAAACAGCCCTACATTTTACACTAGCGGTGAGCGTATCGAAAGCTGAGAGTGCATCAAAAGCTAAAGCTTGTACACATATACTGCCCAGGCCGTTACCCTCAGATTTGGTGTAAGTTGTCTCTTGATTGAATGCAACAGAAAGAAGGAAACATTCTAACTCTGGGTTGATGAAAAAACTCCACCTGCTGACCGCTACCAATCATCTCGGCGCCGATTATGATTATTCACTGCATGCCAACGGTCGCGTGCTTAGAACGAGTTTTTCCCACGTGGTTTCATACAATCGCAACTGTTCTTTTAAAACAACAATGTTTACTCAGGCAAGCGGTCACATGTGAAGCTTAGAATATTTTGTATTAATTGTGGTGCACGTGGCAAGTTGCATACGTATTTTACAATCCGCGAAATAGAATGCTCCTGGGTTACCTTGGTCTCTAATGCATGTAGCACACAAAAGAGCACGAAATTAATCGAAGTGGGAAGCGAAAACAATAATGATAAACACGCGTGTATACAAGCGAAAACTGAGGGCATTACACATATACAGAAGGTAAGCTTTGTTTCACTAAATACATTACCAGTAAAGTATTTGGTTTTATCGTGCGAGCGAAGCGGAACATACAAGTGCGAGCATACTGCCCTGAACCACACTTCCAGTGAACAAGCGCACCATCCAAAGCATCGGGCTCGCTTTTATAGCTTTTGGTGCGCTCAAACCTTTGAAAACACAATTATAATCAATTCAATTATTTTAGTTATTTTTATTAAGTGCGCCTATGTGTTTTTTTTTTCTTGTCTTTTGCGTTCACGTGCCGTTTTCTTGTTATATAATATTTTTCCAGAAGTCCGACAACTATAGTCTTTTTCATCATAAATAAGAGCCGCACAATAAAAAATGTAGACAAAAAAAAAAACGCGAACACGCGAACATACATTAAAAATGAAATGTAACTGCGCATTCAAAATTAGTCGTTAGTTTTTTTAGAGAGCAGCAGTTTCGTAGGGTGACATTGTTACCGGTTGAAGACTATAAAAAGTGCAGTACAACTGTTAGCTCAGGGTCTTTAACGTGCATTACGCAGTATATGTGGTACACGATCGCACGACGGTAGGATGAAGATGGACAACTGAACCCAGGGTCCTTGCTAAAGCCCCTTGATAAAGGCGTTTTTTACAAGTACCGCCAACCTTTGTTGTGGAAACGCGCAATACACGTGCCACGAGCGGGTGCTCCGCCGCCATTCGCTTTCAAGGGCCAATCATTTTAGTGCTGCGCCGCCATTTGCCCCCAAGGGCCGCTCGAGAGATGGGCCTCATGCACTGGCACGTTTGACGTTACTTGTAAGACCAACGTAAACACATCGAGGGCTTTAGTCCCTACAGGTTAGGTTCTGCAGCGTGAGCTCCGTGCTTTGCATGGAGCTCGCGCTCGAGCATTTCTTCGCGTGCTTTGATCTGCGGTGCCACAACACACTCGGCCAACGATCCCCCACCTCACTTGGTTTAGCCTGCGAGGTAAACCAAATGAGCTACGCTTAGAGTATCGGCACTTTTTCCCCCGATATTGTTGTAGACGCCGCCACCTTGGTTAGTAACAAATCAAACGTGACTGCCGATCGTCATAATTCAAAAGTGCGACTTTCTCAGCATTAGTTTCGGTGTCAGGAAGCTCACGTAATATTGCTTGGCTTTGTCGCGAACTGTTTAAACATTTGTGGAGGACGGAAAAGCGTTTCCTGTGATTTCAGATAAAACTTCAAATAACTGGCAATCATCATTTTAAGCACCAAGATGTGTATGAAGCGTAGCTTATTTAGTGGCTCTAGTTTAGCCCGACCGCATAGGCACAGAGAGAGAACGAACAGCTTAACCTCGCGCTCTTGGCGCTGCTTCAGAGGCTTCATCAGCCCGTAACGTTGGCTGCGCTCCGAACTAAGGTAAAGCAAAGCAAATATTCAGATCTTAGGGTTCCACAAGCCAAACCAACAAAATCACTTAACAAGCCCCAATAAAAAAATATTGCGGGTTCATTTTGACTAATTGTATATCTTTTGACGTGCAACCGAAATCTCAGATTGGCCTCCGTCGGATTGCGGGCACCTCGGCCAATATTTAAACCCGACAAATATGGATTCATGGGCCAGCGCGTTGGCTCAGAGACACTAAGGCGATTTAATGTTTTATGTTTTGTTTTAATATCATTGCCACTTAAGAGCCTCCGAGGTGGTTTTTGAAACAAAATATAGTCAAGCCATTCCGACAAGCATAGTTTGATTGCGAAAGTGATTTTTTGCAAGTGATAAAACATTGAAATGTTTTCGCATACGTGGCGGGATCTGAAATGGCAGGATGCATTTCATGGCGCCCATTTCATTTGGATCGCGTCGGGCATGTGTACCGACGCTAGAACGCGCGCAAAAGCAGCTGTGGTGCACCCGCAGCCTCGCGCTTGTTGTTCTGACATCTCTGGCTCGCTCACTGCGGGCATCCAGGCATCTGACACCCTGACATCTGGCGTTTTTTCTGTCTTTCACGTGGCGTTCCAAGCGGCACACGACGGAAAATGCACATCAAGCTGTTCTTGAACACGTGTCGCCATCTGTATTTTATATTAAGAAACTACCGTTTGCCGTAACTGAATGGGAAACGTTTGAGATCTTATAACATTCTTAACGTGTAATACATCAATATGGAAGTTCTCGAAAATGTAATATTGAAGGATGCTTCATAATTTAATGTCTCGTTATTTTGATTAGTTGACTTGATTGCGTTTTTATAGCGCCATAAAATATGACCAATTTAAACTTTATTTTTTATTTTAAAATATACATTATCTGTACAGTTCGTTGCTTACTTTTTTAATTTATTACATCCAACCGAACGCTCACGTAAAATATCGTGGTTGATGGGACGTTATAACTCGAGAAATAATTTTTTCAATATTAGAGACTGTGGTCTATTAAAAGCTAAATAATTAACTAACATCTAAAAATAATCGTAATATCGAGACATTAAAGTATCGTTGGAAAACTGCTCTTTAATTTGACATTAACTTTATAAATGTAAGATACACAGAAAGAAAGTTTAAAGCCGTCAAAAAAGCACCAAAACGTCATGCACGGTGGGGTTGCACCTTAAGTTGCCTACGCTCCGAGCTCACTTATCCAGCAAATGTGGTCAAAACAAAACTGCGAAAATCACCCAGAGCAAAATGGCGAGACACATGCACAATAAAAACAATCGACGCGTTGAAAAATATAAAAATTGCCTGTGTGCCGTTAGCACCCCACGACCCCACGAGAATTTCGGAGGCCAATCACACATATTTCAATGTGATCAGATTTATATGACGGGCCGGACCTTTTGTCGTGCATGTGTTTGGCTCTTTGTGGATTACCAGGAAAACGTGATGAAGTGATAGACTTGAGTTGCCAAAATTCTAGCATGTGGAATTAAATACCTCAAAAACCAAAACAAATGAACAATTTCTTCGGGGGTCAGGTACCTCATTTAGGTAGCTGGGTGTTTATTTTGACCAAAACCACGAGACTGGAAAACAAAAAAAAAACGGACACTCAGGTTTAGATATTGAGTTTGGTAAACCCAAGGTAGGACTGGTGCGGGAGTCGTAATAAAATATTTTCATGGTTACAAATGGTTACGATAAGAATTAATTTCAATACGAGTTCAGTGATAAATGCAATGACTCTCCAGGCAAAGATTCCGGGTCTGTGGATAGCTTTTGCACAGACTTTAAGCAATGTACCAGTCTTAATTTGGTGATTTATGCGCGCAAGCAATGGCGTGCGAAAATTAAAAAAAATGTGCAAACAGGTAGAGTGTGACGTTGTATAAAATATAGTGTAAGCACGCACATAGTACGCTGATTAAGACTGAAATAGCGCTATTTTTTACACTAGCGTTGAGCTTTTCAAAAGATAAGGGTGAATCGAAAGTTAAAGCTTGTACACATATACTGCTCAGGCCGTAATGTTTGAATGTTGATAGTACTTTATTACCCTCAGATATGGTGTAAGCTGTTTCTTGATTTCGTACAACAGAAAGAAGCAAACATTCTACCTTTGGGTTGACAAAAATACTCCATCTGCTGACAGCTACCAATCATCTCGGCGCCGACTATGAGTATTCGCTGCTTGCCAACGGTCGCGTGCTCAGAACGAGTTTTTCCCACATGAATTCATAGATTCGCAGTTTTTCTTGACAAACAACATTGCTTACTCACGCAAGTGGCCACATGTGAAGTTTAGAATATTTTGTAGTGATTGTGGCACACCCGGCAAGTAGCATAGGTAGTTTTCAATCTGTGAAATAGAATGCTCCTGGGTTACATTGGTCTCTAATGCATGTAGAACAGAAGAAAGTACGAGCTGAATCGCAGTGGGAAACGAAAATAATAATGATAAACAAGTGTGTAATCACGTGAAAATTGAGGGCGTTGCACATATGCAGAAGGTATGCTTTGTTTCACTAAATAAATTACCTGTAAAGTATATGGTTGTATCGTGCGAGCGAAGCGGAACATACAAGCGCGAGCACGCTGCCCTGAACTACTCTTTCAGTGAACAAGCGCACGCGCTCGGTAGAGCCTTTCATAATGTGGAGCTCGCTTTAAAAAAGTAGGGTTTTGTGTAAGTTTATACAGCCTAGAACTTAGTCTGCCTAAACGGGAGACTTGTCTTCCAGCTGTAGATGGGACATTTAGCCAGTAAAGTACAACCGCTAGCCTGGGGTCTTTAACGTGCACCACGCAATAGTGATACACAACCGCACGCCGGTACTGGAGCTCGCCTTTACAGCTCTTGGTGCGCTCAAACCTTTTAAAACACAGTTATAATCAATTCTATTATTTCATTTTTTTATTAGGTGCGCCTGTTTTTTGTTTGTCTTTTGCGCTAATTTGCCATTTTTTTAATTATATAATATTTTTCCAGAAGTCCGACAACTATAGTCTGCTTCATCATAAGAGCCGCATAATCAAAGATGTAGACCAAAAAAAAAAAAAAAACGAAAGACCGCGAACACGCGAACACACGTTAAAAATGAAATGTAACGGCACATTCAAAATCAGTGGCTAGTTTTGTTTAGAGAGCAGGAGTTTTGTAGGGCGACGTTGTTTCCCGTTGTAGATTATAAATTTAGCCAGTGCAGTAAAACTGTTAGCTCGGGGTCTTTAACCCAGTCAGCACGCCGACACTGGGCCATCGTCGGGGAAATATTGCGCACAATATTGGCCCAGTTTCATGTTTTGCATCACGACCCAGTATTGGGCCAATATCGGTTAGCGATCGTTCTAAAAGTGGGCTAGAATCGGCGATATCATTTGAGTTCTGGGCAAAGATGGGCGAATATCGGTTAACATGGCCATGGCCGCTGCGGTGTCAGCGCTCAGCTAACTTGGGCCAAGCCAACGTTAAGGCCCTTACGCACATTCGCGTTTGAACGCGTTTGAGTTCGTTGCGGAGTCCTTGCGGCCAGGAGCGGTCGCTTGCGGTGCGACGCGCACCTTCCCGCAACGCTCGGCAGAGCGACGCAAGCGAGTAGAGCGTCGCTCAACTTTCCGAAGCGTTTCGGTGCGTTCGACCAATCAGAAGCCGAGAGAGGAGAGTAGGGTGACGTGTCCGCTCGCGCCACTCGGCCGACTCGGCGAGACGTATCCGGTTCTCCGCTCGCACTGCTTGAGTTTCCGTTTTGGGGAGTGGTGAGGACTGGTTTTCCAAGGCTGCGATGTTTAAGTTCGACGAAGTGTCGGCGAAGCCAGCGGGATTGTCCCAAGATCGGACACTTCGGCGCTGTCGCTGGGCGCCGCCATGTTGCCGTGGATTACGCTTACTATTGGTGAGCCGCTAGCGACGATAGCGCGTTCTTATTGGTTCTTGGCTGCGGTTGACTACGTGTCAGCGCAACTGTATTGTCACGAATGACAAGTGATGAGGCGGCGAATGACTGAGTAAACTGAACGTTTAATGGGGCGAACTTGTGCCCAAAAATAGAATAGAAGAAAAAAAGGATAGCGTCGCAGGGCGTCGAAGGCGGCGAAGCAGCAAGATCGAACGCTGAGGCGAAACTGACTCGACAAGGTCGCGGGCGGCCTCTTATCTAGAGTGAGTCACTATCTCGAAGATTCGGCGGAGAAGGTTCGAGCGTAGCGCGCTCGGGGCGAGAATGAACAAGCACTTTCTAGAATAACAAAAAGCAGGAATAAATGATAGAAGTTACGTCCGGAACAAGAATAAACGAGAACTTTCTAGAGGTCCTTGACCGAGCGTTGCTTTCTCGGTCCTGCGCGCGGCATTATCCCCCCCTTTAAAAGTGCATCGTCCCGATGCAACACAAAACACAAAGCCACAACAAAAGGATAGCAGAATCGCGAGCCACAGTTCACAGTTTGACGAGAGTTCAAAGTTCTATCGCTCGTAATACGGCTTGAGCCGCACGACGTGGACTACTTCGGGGCGTGGTTGGCGTCGTCTTGACGGTCTAGTTCCGTCGGGAAGAACTTCGTAGTTTAAGTCCCCGAGACGGCGAAGAACCTTGTAGGGTCCAAAGTAGCGCTTGAGCAATTTCTCGCTGAGACCGCGACGACGGATCGGCGTCCAAACCCACACTCTGTCTCCGGGCTGGAAGTGGACGGCGCGGCGACGAAGATTGTACCGGCGAGCGTCGACACGCTGTTGATCGTGGATTCGAAGGCGGGCTAGTTGGCGTGCTTCTTCTGCTCTCTGGCTGACCACATGGGCATCGTCGCATCCGTCATCCACAGGCTCATGGGGCAGCATCGCGTCCAGCATGGTCGTCACTTTTCTTCCATGCACCAGCTCGAATGGTGTAAGCCCGGTTGTTTCATGAGCTGCGGTGTTGTAGGCGAACGTGATGTATGGTAATACCTCGTCCCACGTCTTGTGCTCTACGTCGACATACATGGAGATCATGTCGGCGATCGTCTTGTTGAGCCGCTCCGTTAGCCCGTTGGTCTGCGGATGGTACGCGGTGGTCCGACGATGGCTGGTGTGGCTTAGCCGAAGAACTTCTTGAGTCAGCTGTACCATGAAGGATGACCCGCGATCTGTGATCAGCACTTCTGGTGCGCCGTGTCGAAGGAGAATAGACTCGACGAAAAACTTGGCGACTTCTACCGCTGTTCCCGATGGCAGGGCTTTCGTCTCGGCGTATCGTGTCAGATAATCGGTCGCGACGATAATCCACCGATTTCCTTGCGTAGATGTTGGGAACGGCCCAAGTAAATCCATTCCCACCTGCTGGAAGGGCGTAGTCGGGGCAGGTATCGGCTGCAGGAGTCCTGCTGGCTTCGTCGGAGGCCTCTTACGTCGTTGGCACTCATGGCACGACCGTGTGTACAGGTGGACTGTTTTCGGGAGTCTCGGCCAGTAGTACTTGTCACGAATCCGGGCGAGCGTCCTGCTGTAGCCAAGGTGTCCAGCCGTCGGGTCGTCATGGCATGCTTGAAAGATTTCTTCTCGCAGGCTGACCGGAACAACCAGCAGCCACGCAGGGTTGCTCGTTCCAAAGTTCTTCTTGAAGAGCACGCCTCGCCGCAGAACTAAGCTTGACAAGTCTCGGGCCAAGACTCGCGGAACTGAACTTCCTTGACCTTCGAGGTGGTCGATCACGGCGCGAAGTTCGGGGTCGTCTCGTTGAAGTGCTCCCATGTCGGTGTCTGTAATTGCTCCGAGAAAACGGGCGTCATCGTCGTCATCGGTGCTGTCGGGAGGAGATTCGACTGGGGCCCTAGACAAACAATCGGCGTCATTATGCTTGCGGCCAGACTTGTGCACAATGGTCACGTCGAATTCTTGCAGTCGAAGGCTCCAGCGAGCGAGGCGTCCTGACGGGTCCTTGAGGCTGGCGAGCCAACAGAGAGCGTGGTGGTCCGTGACAACGCGGAACGGGATCCCGTACAGGTACGGGCGGAACTTGGTTAACGCCCAGACGACAGCGAGACATTCCTTGTCGGTTGTTGAGTAATTTTTCTCTGCCTTGGACAGTGCCCGGCTTGCGTAAGCGATCACCCTCTCTGCTCCGTCTTGTCTTTGGACGAGCACCGCACCTAGCCCGGCGTTGCTGGCGTCTGTGTGGACTTCCGTTTCCGCTGATGGATCGAAGTGTCCGAGGATAGGGGGCGACTGGAGTCTTTCCTTCAGTTCGTTGAACGCTTGTTCTTGCTCCTCCCCCCACTGGAAGTTCACGTCGTCCTTTGTCAGATGCGTGAGCGGTGCAGAAATCTTGGAAAAATTGCGAACGAAACGTCTGTAGTATGCGCACAGCCCAAGAAATCTTCTTACGGCTTTCTTGTCTAATGGCTTCGGAAATTCGGCGACAGCGGATGTCTTTGCAGGGTCAGGACTTACACCCTGAGCACTCACGACATGGCCCAGGAATTTGAGCTCGCCGTAAGCGAACCGACATTTTGACGGCTTTAGTGTCAGTCCGGCATTCTGGATAGCCTGCAGCACGGCTCGCAGACGTGTCAGGTGCTCGTCGAAGTCGCTGGCGAATACCACGACGTCGTCGAGGTAGACGAGACAACTTTGCCATTTCAAGCCGGAAAGAACGGTGTCCATTACGCGCTGGAACGTCGCCGGTGCTGTGCATAGTCCGAAGGGCATCACTTTAAATTCGTACAGCCCGTCCGGCGTGACGAAGGAGGTCTTTTCACGATCTCGTTCGTCGACCTCGATCTGCCAGTACCCACTCTTCAGGTCCATCGACGAAAAGTATCGGGCGTGGCGCAGCCGGTCCAGGGTGTCGTCGATGCGTGGCAGCGGGTAGACGTCCTTTTTTGTGACGGCGTTCAGTCGGCGATAGTCCACGCAGAACCGAAGAGTCCCGTCTTTCTTTTTCACCAGGACTACCGGTGAAGCCCACGGACTGCTTGAGGGCTAGACAATGTCGTCATCAAGCATTTCTTGGACCTGCTTCTGGATGACTTCTCTCTCTTTCACAGAGACACGGTACGGCGACCGATGAACAGGAAGCGCGTTGTCTTCAGTGACAATTCGGTGTTTCGCAACGGTCGTTTGGCGCACCTTCGACGACGTGGAGAAGCACTCATTGAACTTGGCGAGAAGGTCACTGAGTTGTCGTCGTTGTGGGGTAGGCAGGGTGGGGTCGATGTCAAACTGCGAAGGCGGCGTTGTCTTGGGTGGCCACGAAGAAAGGTCTTCTGATATTCCGGCGATTGCGGCTGAGTCCGGGAGTTCCTCGGTGTGACCCACGGCGGTGCCTTTCGTAAGGTGCTGGGCCTCCTGTCGGAAGTTCGTTACGAGTGCGACAGTGTGTCCGTCTTGGAACTCCGCGACGCCTCTTGCGATGCCGATCCCTCTTCCTAGAAGCAACTGGAGGCTTCCTTCGAGCAAAACGTCGCCGCAGAACGTCTCATCGACCCCGACGGGTACGAAAACACTTGACCGCGGCGGTAGGTTCACGTGGTTTGCGAGGACTCGTACCGCGGATGACGTCGCTTTGGGTTCCTCCGGTGGTGGAGCAGGTTTTCGTAGCGTCAGCCGGTTTGCTCCGAGGTCGATGACGGCACCATACTCGCAGAGAAAGTCCATTCCGAGGATAACGTCCCTCGAACAGTCTTGCAGAACGACGAACTTGACAGGGCACGTCTCACCGTGGATCTCGACGCGAGCAGTGCATCTCCCGACCGGTGTGATGAGGTGCCCTCCGGCGGTTCGTATTTGAGGTCCATCCCACGGCGTCGTGACTTTTCGAAGGCGGCGAGAGAGCCTCCCACTCAAGACCGAGTAGTCTGCTCCGGTGTCCACGAGTGGTGACGTGTCGTGGCCGTCGATGACGACGTTTAGGTTATTGGACACCGTAGCAGGGGCGTCGTTTCGGTCTCTGGTAGCGTTCGAGTGGGGGCCCTCCGACGTTCGTGGAGGATCTTTGCGTCGGTCGTCTTCGGCAACTCCACCTCCAGGGGTTGCCGCGCCTAGTTTTCCCGGCGACGCAGGGGAGACAGGCTCTCTCGGCGGGGCCGTGGCGCTGGGGACGCTGAACGTCGTGGCGATGGGGAGCGGGCTTCACGGCGGAGAGACGAGACTGGGGAGGGCGAGCGTCGGAGGTACTCCTCAATGTCGCGAGGGCGTTCGTCGTACCTTGGGCGCGGGTCATTCGGCTGGAACCCGCGCAGCCCCAGTTGTCTGTAGGGGCATCGACGGTAAATGTGGCCGGCTTCACCGCAGTGATAGCACAACGGGCGTCGATCGGCCGTCCTCCACACGTCGGTCTTTCGCGGCGCAGCTTGTTCTGGGCGGACGTGCGCCCGATCTTCTTGGCGTCGGGAATACTGCGGCGCTGGAGGCTCACGTCGGGGAGGTGCCATGTACGGGCGCGGGGCTGGTGGAGTTCGTCGGACCATTGCGGCGTAGCTTAGAGCTGGCTCCTCCTGTGCTGCTGCGGTGACGGGAGTCTCGGGCTGGAAGGTTCGGTGAACCTCCTCTCGGACGACCTCGACGAGTGAGGGTGAGGATGGGCGATCTGCAGTAAGTAGGACCTTGTGGAGCTCTTCCCGGACGATCTCCCGGACGATCTCCCGAAGGCTGTCGCCACCGCTGGTATTCAAGTCCAGTAGGGCAGTTGCGACGGTTGGAGCACCAGGCGCGCCGGCTAGTCGGTGGTAGTGGCTTGCTCGGGTCATCAGTGCGCGCTCGATATTGGTGGCTTCGGTTACAAAACCATCGACCGTTGTCGGGGGATTGCGTACCAAGCCTCGAAAAATTTCGCTTTTCACGCCACGCATGAGAGCGCGAACTTTCTTCTCTTCGACGGCCTCCGGATCGGCTCGGGCACTTAGACGAAGGACATCCTCAACAAAGCTTGTTACTCTTTCGTTGGGGCCTTGCACCCTTGTTTGGAGCAGGTCCTCCGCTCGCTGCCGGCGGTGGTAGTTGGTGAAGGTCCGCTTTAATTCGGTGGCGCATAGTTCCCACGAAGTAAAGGAGGCTTCGTGGTTCTCATAGCAGTGCCTCGCGGTGCCTTCAAGTGAGAAGTAAAGGTTCTGGAGGCGGTGCTCGTCCGTCCATCCGTTGTGGCGGGCTACACGTTCATAATGATGCAGCCAGTCTTCTACATCCTCGTGCGCGTCACCGTGGAAGGGCGTCGGAGTGCGGGGAGTGACAGGCAGGATGACGACGGGTGGGGCAGTCATCGTCGAGGTCTTCTTTTTCGGCTTCTGTGGCAGGGGTCCGAATTCCGGGAGTTGGCCTTTGGTACGGCGGCTTGCTCGGGCGTTGGAGTCTTCTGCGAAGGGTAGCCTGCCGGGGCTGAGCACGTCACTTGGCCGGCGTGTCTTCGGAGGGGTACGGTCGACGGGCATGAAATGCAGTACCCAGCACCTCCACCAAAATGCCACAAATGACAAGTGATGAGGCGGCGAATGACTGAGTAAATTGAACGTTTAATGGGGCAAACTTGTGCCCAAAAATAGAATAGAAGACAAAAAGGATAGCGTCGCAGGGCGTCGAAGGCGGCGAAGCAGCAAGATCGAACGCTGAGGCGAAACTGACTCGACAAGGTCGCGGGCGGCCTCTTATCTAGAGTGAGTCACTATCTCGAAGATTCGGCGGAGAAGGTTCGAGCGTAGCGCGCTCGGGGCGAGAATGAACAAGCACTTTCTAGAATAACAAAAAGCAGGAATAAATGATAGAAGTTACGTCAGGAACAAGAATAAACGAGAACTTTCTAGAGGTCCTTGACCGAGCGTTGCTTTCTCGGTCCTGCGCGCGGCAGTATGTACAAGCATGGCGCAAGCGCTCTTCGCAACGCAACGCGTCCGCTTGCCTCTATGGAACACACCACGCTCAAACGCAGACTTGCGTATGGACCTTTACTATAGAATTAACCGATCAGTCGGGAAACTGCCATAGAGCCTGCTCTGAAAAAGTGGCACCCATCAACACTTGAGAACCGAGCTAATAGCGATCGCAACGCCGCCATTTCTCCCGCACCGGCCACTCGAGGAACTGCACGTGACTTCTATTTCGGCTTTAATCGGCTATTTTAGCTCCGAAACAGATACGGTGGAAGGGGCTTCAAGGGTGCTACAAACCACCACACTCAACTCCGTGTCGCCTGGGTACCCGCCCACTCGGGTATTCGGGGAAACGAATGGGCCCATAACGAGGCGCGTGCAGCATTGAGCAAACCATCCGCGCAAATCGTACCCAGCATCTACAGCGGGCCCCATTTCGATTCTTCGCAACCCGACGCCAGTCAGCCGGACCTCACTGAGAGAGCCGCGCTCACGAAGCTGGAGTGAAAGAAAATACTCCGCAACCTCAGGACTGCGGCCTCCCTTTTCAGCAGGCACAACAGAATGATACCCCATAGGCCAGCAGGAATGAGCCGCAAGACCCAGACTCTCGTCCGCCGTCCCGCCACGAACACCCTTATGCTGCCGGCCCTGTGCAACCGCATATTTCAAGATGACCCGCAGCAGGGCTACTGTACAGCGTGCAACACCCTTGCGACGACGCAACACGTTATCTGGGAATGCACCGAGCACGCTGCGGCTCGCTTCGAGGCCTTGGCTGACATCCCGGTAGCAGACCAACTTAACACCTTTGAGGACTGGGTGATCCCACAGGACAAGCCGCCGCCTACAGTACGGCTCCTGTGGAATCAGCTCTGCAGCTTCTTCTACGCGGACGGCAGACCAGCGGGGCTCTTGCACCGATGGCCAGCGGCGACTGCGAACTCCTTTCAATAGGGAGCTTTCGTAGACCGCGTTTCCCCCTCCGCTAAGCCCTCCGCAACGAAGAAGTCGCCACTGCGCCCGTGCGGTGATAGCCTTGGCCGTAGAGTTCGGGGTATCGTAGCACGTTGCGGAGAGCGTTGCAGGACGGCGAAAAGGATCTACGAAAACTCCCTAATAATCCCATCGCACGTTCGCGCTTTGGAGCGGTTGGCGACGTTGTACAGCTCCCCATAGCGAAATGGCCGTCGGCCGCTCTCTGGCGCGGCTGTGTGTATGTTATTATTATTTTTTTTTTTGCGCTGCGGATGCTTTAAAGCAAGAGCAGCCATATCTGGCATTAAATAAGGACGTTTTTCAACTCATCACCCCCGACTCCCAAGCGGACGCGCCGCGAATTACTGTCAAAGTTAGGATGCGCCTAGGTCGGGACGCGCTACCTGAAATCACCGCTGAGATATGGTTATATAAAAACAATATTAATTGTGCTGCCAACCTTGTAAACAAAAGATTTTAGAAAACATCACGCGCTCCCGTTTTCTACTAATCTCCAATAAAAGTTACTAACAAAAAGAGTTTCTTCCCTTTTGTTTGTACGGAAAAACCCAGTTCCAGCCGCATGCAGATTGCCCGGCGCGCCCTCGGCGCGGCCCGTGGCAACAGCGGCGGCCGCTGCGAAATGCCGGCGCGATTGACCGCGATTGAGCATCGTTTTAGAAACGGAAAATAATTCCTAATACCGGCCGATATAGCCGGTTCAGACCCGACAAATTACCGGAAAACGGCGCTGAATTTTGTATATCAGCGTGGCGTTGTCCGACCCAAGTGATGTTCCACCGACATCGGCTACATCACGGTAATACTGGCCCGATCTTTACGATCCAGTGCCAATATGGGCAGTATCAGAATGATATTGGCCCGATTTCTCCGATCGAACGCCAATATTGACGCAATACTGTGTGCTGCCTGGGAACGTCTATGACGGAATATAAATGATACACTATCGCACGACGGTAGGGTGCAGATCCATGGGCGACAGAACCCATAAAGCTTTTCTATCCTGGGTAAAGAGGTGCCATTTATTGTTGTAGAAATGCTCAAGGCACGTGCCGCGCGCCACTTCTGGGAAATTCATGGCGTCTGAAATTCAGCTCAGTGCTCCGCTGTGCCACCATGATCTTCCCAAGGGCTGCACGTTGCACGTGCCTCTTGTATCGACGAACCTTGCGCTACTTCTGAAACATGAAGGCTTTAAGAACCCAGGGCCTGCTAAAGCCCCTTGATAAAGGCGCTTTTTACAAGTACTGCCAACCATAGGCGGGAAAACGCGAAAGACACGTGCGACGAGCGGGTGCTCCACCGCCATTCGCTTCCAAGGGTCAGTCATTTTAGTGCTTCGCCGCCATTTGCTTCCAAGGGCCGCTCAAGACACGGGCCTCGTGCACTGGCAGATTTGACGTTACTTGAAAGAACACCGCAAACATATCGAGGGGCTTTAGTCCCTGCAGGTTTCGGGGGATTGATGGCCGAGTGGGCTCCGGCACACCAGCTCATAGCACGTGGAGCGAAAGCTCGCACTGCTCAATCCCTACCCCTGCCGGTTTCGATCTGGATGAGCATCGTACCTGCGTGCGGTCGTGTATCATTATTGCGTGGTGCACGTTAAAGACCCCGGGCTAGCGGTTGTACTGCACTGGTTAAATTGCTCATCTACAGTGAGTGACTCGTCGCAACTTTGAAATCGCTGACCAACTATACTTCGTTTCACCTTGTGTGCGAGCGTAGGCAAAGCTGGAAGCGCGAGCACGAAAGCTACGTGCGTTCAGGCTTTGCTCGAGCGCGCGAGCTGGGGAGAAACGCAAAAAGCGCTGGTCTCGCGCTTCTAGCTTTGGCTTCGCTCGCAGATAAGGTGAAACGAAGTATACATGCTGTATAATTATCCGCACAACCACAATTATTTCATCGCACTTGGTTTAGCCTAGTGAGTTAAACCAAATGAGCTACTCTGTGAGTATCGGCAGTCTTTCCCCCGATATTGTTGTGGGCGCCGCCATCTTGGTGGTTAGTACAAAGCCAACGCAACTGCCGATCGTCATTATTCAAAAGTGCGACTTCCTCACAATGGTTTCGGTGTTGGGAAGCTCACGTATTATCGCCTAAATTTTTCGCGAAATGTTTAAACATTTGTGAAGGACGGAAAAGCGTTTCCTGTGATTTCAGATAAAGCTTCAGATAACTGACAACCATCATTTTTAGCACCAAGATATGTATGAAGCGTAGCCTATTTAGTGGCTCTAGTTTAGATCGACCACACAGGCCCAAAAGGGAAACGAACTGCTTGACCTCGCGATCTTGGCGCTGCTTCAGTGGCTTCGTCAGCACGTAGCGTTGGCTGCGCTCCGAACTAAGGTAAAGGAAAGGAAATATTTAAATCTTATGGTTTTACAAGCCAAACCAACAAAAAGTACCCAACACGGCCCAATGAAAAAAAAAAAAGGGTTTGACTAACTAGAGATTTTTCGACGTGTAACCGAAATCTCAGATTGGCCTCCGTCAGATTGCGGGCACCTTGGCCGGTATTTAAATCCGAACAATATAGATTCATGGGCCAGCGCGTTGGCTCAGAGAGACTGAGACGTTTTAATATTTTGTATTTTATTTTAATATCATTGTCACTTAAGAGCCACCGAGGTGGTTTTTGAAACAAAATATAGTCAAACCATTCCGAAAAGCATAGCTTAATTTCGAAAATGATTTTTGCAAGTGATAAAAACATTATAATGTTTTCGCATACATGGTGGAATTCTAAATGATGGAATTCCTTTCATGGAGCCCATTTCATTTGGATCGCGTCAGGCATGTGTACTGGCTCTAACGTGTACCGACCACCGTGGTACCGACGCACAGTAGAACGCGCGCAAAAGCAGCCGAGGTGCGCCCGCAGCCTCGTGCTTGTTGTTCTGACACGAGCGGCCATGTCTGACATCTCTGGCTCGCTCACTGCGGGCACTCAGGCATCTGACACCCTGACATCTGGCGCTTTCACGTGGCGTTCCAAGCGGCACACGACGGCAAATCCACATTAGGCTATTCTTGAACGCGTGTCGCCATCTGTATTTTATATTAAGAAACTGCAATTTGCTGTAACTGAATGTGAACAGTTTGAGGTATAATAACACTCTAAGCGTGTAATATATATCAATATGGTAGTTCTGGAAACTGTAGTATTGAAAGGTGCTTAGTAATTTAATATTTTGTAATTTTGATTAGTTGACGTGATTCCGTTTATATAGCACCATAAAATAATACCATTTTAAACTTTATTTTTTATTTTCAAATACACATTATCTGTAAAGTTCGTTGATTACTTTTTTAATTCATTATATCTAACCGAACGTTCAGGTAATATATCGTGGACGATGGGACGTTTTAACTCGAGAAATATTTTTTTTTTCAATATTAGAAACTGTGCTCTATTGAAAGCTGTATACTTAACGAGCAACTAAAAATATTCGTCATATCGAGACATCAAACTATTTTAGAATAACAGTTGTTTAATTTGACATCAGTTTTATAATTGTAGGATACATAGAAATAAAGTTACAAACCGTCAAAAAAGCACCAAAACGTCATGCACGCTGGGGTTAATTGCACCTTAAAGGGGCGATGCAACAATTTTTGTACTCTGCGTAAATACCGCTTAGAACGGATCCCTGACGTTAATGACCTATGAAACACGCGTTCGTTTTTCACCCCATGCAATAGAAGTCCCCCAAGAAATTGAAGAAAAACGAGCAGCGTTCACCCCCTCAACTCGCAGCCAGAACAAGCGGCCACGTGATCTGGAGCCGATTATATGCCGCCAATGTTGATCATAGCCACGCGCTGGAGTTCGCAAAGCACAGGACACGCGCTGAGTTCCAGACATTATTATGGCTCGGCTATTGTCGTCGTTGCAGCGATTGGACACGGGCCACTACCCGAATGCTTCTCGAGCTAGTAATTATCACTAGCCCAAAACGAGTGCCCACGCAATGCTCGGGTCCAATCTATGAACCGCATTCAAATATCGTCACATGGGTGTACTGCGATTCCCACGTTACGTCATCAAATTTTGCAAAGGAGAGATTCAATGAAAATGATCGCTTTTGTCCTTGAAATTACACCGCAACAAAGGAGTTTCTTGGCCAGTGGCGTTGCGTGCGAGTATCCTTGAGGCCCACTAGTGCCAGTAAGCTCGTGTAAAGTGAAAAACATTCCAATTGAATATCGTTGCACCGCTCCTTTAAGCTGAGACATGGCCTTCTCTATACTGACATAGCCTGGCAGATCGCCACGAGAAGCGGCCGCTGAAATGGAAGAGGATACAGCGGAAGACAACGGATGAGAGGAGAGCCACGTGACGGGCGCCCCGCTGCGGCGAGACGCCGAAACACATTTCTCCCGAGCGATGGAATGTCCGCTCGTGCTCCTCGCGTTCCTCGCGCTACCGTTTCTTTTCTCGTCGTGTTTGAAAACCCTGTTCCGGGTCCTCGCCGCTGCAAAAGCTGTGCACTGACGTCCAGGTTCCCCGAGAAATGCTCTGTGCTACCAGCTCCTCGTGCTCCAAATCTGCGACCGGGCACTCTATGACTCCACTATCGAACTGCCAGGCTTTGTGAGTATCGGGGAGGCTATAGCTGAGACTATATATACAAAGCAACAAGCGCGAGCTAGCCCGCGCTCCTGGCTTTGAGACGTGCATTTTTAGCGCGAGGGCTCATTTCGCCGAAAAACGTTTCAAAGCAGGGACCCGGTGCTCTCGTGCTTGTCGCATTGACTACAGTCCACGGTGCTACAGTCTCAGCTGAAGGTGTATCCACACGACGGACCGGGCCGCGGACCGATTGATCACGTGATGCGCGGCCCGCGGGCCGCCCGGCTGCAATGAGCATCCACACGGCGGACCAAAAGAGCAGACGACAGAGCGAACGGGCCGGTCTAACCCTCGACCTCACAGCTCCGCCAAACGCATGCAGCGAGCTGCTTTGAGGCTATTTGTAAGAAGCCAAGATGGAGGTTGAACGAAAGAGACGTTTGGCCGCGGTGGCCCTGGCGTTGACTATTCAGGACGAGAAGGACTTAAGTGAACCAAAAAGGGCAATCCCACAGAGCGGGGAATTGCTCCACGAGCGCGATGAAGTAAAAAGTTGCATCGTCGCACCATGCCGCCATCGTCACACAACAAAAGGTTCGTCTTCTTCGTCTTCAACAGTTGGCGCCAAAAGAAAACGACTTTGGTTTTGGATTCCAATCCAAACAAGAAAAGTCAGCTTGTTGCCAGACTTAGCGCTTCAATTATACTAAAAACGCCGTGGTCCGCCGCCAAGGTCCGGGCGAGAAAAGTCGCTTGGCATTTCTCAGAAGCGCGGGCCGCGGACCGCCGCGGACCTCGAAGAACGGTGACGTAAGATCACGTGATGCGCGGCCCGCGGACCAAAACAGCAATTTGGTCCGTCGTGTGGATACACCTTTAGGGGTGAACGGAGTTCATACGATCCACGAAATTCCCCCATTATTCTCTTTGCCCGTTGCCTTGCTGCTCTGCAACACGCCTTGCGTATTTGGGTTTCTTTCACCGGGTGGAGTGCTCGCCGCGCCTATCGGAAGATGGCCTCGCAAGTTATGGCGGATTCACGTGACAGACTGATCCGCGGACGGATTGGTCACGGGACGACATGTCCGCGGTTCGTCCGTCTCCCAAGCACATCCACAGGAGGAAGACGACGAGTAGACGCCATGCTGAGGACGGGCCGAACCTGTTCGGCACCGTATGTGCCGCGAAACTCCAACATTGCACCGTGCCACCGTTGTCCAAGAGAGAAATGGACGTTTTCTACCGTAATGAATAATCGTACGCAGCTGTTACGTACAGATCGAGACAAAACTCCGTGAATGGCCTCGCGCGAAGCACCACTAACTTTGATAACCCAAGGCATGACAGTGACACAGGCCTGGCCCTGCTTGAGAAGGCTTCGGCGTAGAAGCGACGAAGTTCTGGGCTCGCAGAGGGGCGTTTGGAGTTGTCTTCACGCACTCCGCGCTCGTGCACAACACAAACACACCACAGCCACAAGAAAGGTCTTGCTCGGTGAAAGGATGATTGGACGTGCACGAATTATCGCGGCGTGCTAGTCGAGTTTTGACGGAAGCTTCTTGACACGGATCCGGAGGAGTACCGGAACCTGCGTAGCGCCAGCCTGACAAAGTTTCTGCAGTTTCTTTCACGCGTGGAACCAAGAATCATGCGACAAAATGAACCAGCGAATGCTGCAAAACACAACGATGCACCATGTTTGTTTTAATCGTCCGAAAACAAAAGAGACAAACCAAGGAACCATTGTACCGTTGCCAGACTAAACGCCTTTCAAGTCGATTTTCCGCCCAAAATCTCCGGGTGAAAAGGCGCTCGACTTTATAAGTCCGCACGTCCGCGGAGAAGGCGCGGATCGCAGGAATCGGTGACGTGCCGGTCATGTTGTACACGGTCCGCGAACGAAAATCGCGATTCAGTTCGTCGTGTGAATCGGCTATTAAGAGCGTCGTTATGGGGTCGTCTGCTAACGCGCCCGACGCCAACTTTGGCAAGTTTGTTCTCATGTTTTTTTTTGTTTGTTTTTTAGAAAGAACCATACCTTGAGATTTTACGTGGCAAAGCTAACCTACTCAGTGCGCATTAAGTGAAAGCTTGATCATTCTTAGAAGAGGCGCCGATTTCTCTGGCTTGTTCTACAGCGTCGGATTTGTTTCTGCGACCTAATAAATAACGTTGATTCCATTAATATTACCGCAGAAGATAGTCGAGGGTCGATAGCTTTTGATCATGAGTATTTACACTCTAAAAAATGCCTTCACGTCTACTTACCCGCAGAACACTCAAAGAGTCAATCTCTCAGATCTACAAAATCACCTCAGCGAATGATGAGGCCGAACATCTGTTTAGACCTCAAAATTAAGTCTGCGCTGTGGCATTACGCAATGCAAACATGACGCTTTGCATTGCGTAATGCCACAGTGCAGACTTAATTTTTAGGTCTAAACGGATGTTCCGCCTCATCACTCGCTGAGCTGATTTCGTAGATCGCAGAAATTGGCTCTTTGAGTGTTTTGCGGGTAAGTAGACGCGCAGGCATTTTTTAGAATGTACGATGTCAGCGTCCTGCCAAGCAGTGGATGTAGGACACGACACGAGATACCTCTTCTATACCGAGTTCGACGTTCGTGGTGGCCATGAGAAACAGTCGTAAACACGTGAAATAGGTAACGTAACACGAAACCTAGAACAATTTTTTGAGTCAAAGGGTTTTGTAGAGTCTTTATATGACAGCCATTCATAAACCGACTTGATTTTCTTTTTTATCGCTCCGACTTACCGACGTGCTGTCGTTCCGAGGTTCAATCATTCTTGCATGCAGCGTGGTGCGATGTGTTACTGTCTTTTTCTTTTATTCTGTCAATGAATATATTTGTTACAGGCTTAAGCGAATGATTCCTTGGGCACTTCTTTGTGTGTTTCATAGACGTTGTTTTTTTTACAAAAATTTCCAGCCACGTTGTTTCGATCAATGGTATAGGTGACGAAAAAAAAACATTTTAACCTGCAAAAAGTGGAAAGATACAGTGCAGGCAAAACGAAAACAAGTGATATTTAAACGTAAAGCGTGAACGTTCTCCACTAGCGGGCCCAGAGAAAAAACAATGCTGTCGCCCATAAACGAAGTTTTGGATTTCAAGATGTCGCCGGGCGCGACAAAAAAGGTTCAAATGTCTAAAGGGCATTCTAAGCCACAAGGGCGTATGGGCGCGTGAGCATCGTTCGGTGGAATGCAACGTTAAGATTACCTCAGTTGTGGAACTGGGGGGGTTCCGCTCTCACTCACTTCAATCCACCTCCCATCGTTTGAAGCGCCATCTAGATTTTCGTGCGTATTCCATATAATACACTAGAGTTACCACAACCGCGGTCCGACGCGTCAAACGACGGGAGGCGAGTTGTGGGGGTAGACGGGGCTGCTGCTCGAGCGAGCAGCGTTTATAGGCAGTTCCGTAACTAAGCTAATCAAATACCGTTAGTGAAATGCTTTGTTTGTCCGGTACCTCGGACATGGAAGGAAGTTTCCGAAGCTTCGCGCTCGTGCGTGCCTTTGACAGCACAACAGCAATGGTTTGTGTAATGGAAAAGTGGTTGTTCAGCTGGGGAGGAGACATAGGGATGATGAGGTTTAGGACGTGGCGTAAAATCGATTGCAGGATGAAGACACTACGTTGAAAGTCAGAGTGGGTACGGCCTGCTGGGCGAACTGACAATATTTCTCCGCTCGCAGAACCTCTAAACATGTCTGTTAGTTGACATTATTGCAGGACACAAATACCGAACGACAAAGCTCCGAACACGATCCCGCGTAGTAAAGAGAAATGCAATGTGCCCAGGGACCATTTGTGCACGGCGTTTTACACGCTCGTATATATAATCGCCGCGCGCATTGCAGTTTTCAATTCTAATCAGATTCTCAGCCGTGTCATTCACTAAACTTCTTCGATATATCGTCCTGATTGGCTGTTTTTGTGTTCTACAGAAAAATGAACTCGCAGAAGTTTTTCATAGCATCTTCGATCAACTCGCACCGGAATCGCCCTGAAACGTAGAGGGTGTACAGCGCTCCTCAAAGGTAGAGCGCGAGGTCGTTGCAACATCAAGGACCAACATAGCCGCGCCGGTGTAGAGTGCCTCAAGTAAGAGCGTGTTCAACTCAAACCATGGAAATCGTTTTCAATTTAATGGCGGCGTTAGAGATGGCAGATTATATCAATTAAACACTTTATCGCGTTTCAGAAATACCCTATATTATCCTACAGAAACAAAAGTGTTGTCTAAAGAAAAATGTTATTTTATTATTCGCGCAAAATATTCAAGCATCTCTGAGAGCTATGTATAACCGGAGTTACGTTGAAAAACCATCTGCGGCCCCAGACCCACAGCAAAATTTTGCAATTTAATGGCGCCCATGAACACGAACCCCGGGAGAGCAGTTGAACACACTCTTATTTGAGGCTCTCAACGCCGGTGCACCACTATAAGCGCCATCTTGCGTCACCACGCGTTTTGTTTATTTCTTTTTGTGTTCGTCCGCGCGCGGTGTCCGTCTGCTTTGGTTTTTCTTGTTTCTTTACTCGCGGATTTACCGGTTCCACACAAATGAAAACGTGAAAGTTATCTTCGATCGGGTCACGACGTGGGTGACAAATCCACGGGCCTATTTGCCCGTCATTGTTGGTTCAAAAAGAGTACTGTACCAGAATATAGTAGCCATACCTCGGAGTCATCGAGACGCCTCATATTGCTTTCTACGAAGTGTATAACATTTGCGATCTTCTTGCCACCAGAGCAATCATCAGCAATCGTGGCGATGGTAAGACACTCGTCGTCCTCGTTGTCAGAAGAGCTGATTAATTCATCGAATGCCGCTGCGAGGATTTTTCGTTTTCGCAAGGTCGCCATCTCGATTGACTGCGCGTCTGCTGTTCTTCTTGCTTCCCGCTCCTGGACGCAACGCTTGATGGGACTGCCTTCCGGCTCACCGTCGATTTTCTTTGTGTGCGTTGGGTCAACCAAAAGCCGCACCAGGCGACTGGGCTCCGTTGATCGAGGACGTCCGGTGTGCACCGGTGCACTTGATCGGACACGATGGGGCGCACTTTGGTGCCCTGGTGCGCACCGGTGAGAATGATCGAGGATGTCTTTAGATTGCAGGTTGGGGTAGAGCCTCACACCGAGCGTTTGTAGACTTATTAGGAAGTTTTAGCGAGTCGTTTTGACACGAACGGGCAGTCCTCGAACGTATCGCCGACGCCACTGTGCATGCGCGCGTGAGTTGTTGGGTGCATCAGGATGGTATTCTGGTCCATTTTTCTCACTTCGGCCGTTAGGGTCGTCACCGAAATACAACCTGCACCGTTGACGACTCGGTGAAAAAAGATGGTGATCGGTGTGGCTACTGACTCCGCCGGAGCAGACGAGCGCTCGGATTAGGACAGCGGCAGGCGATTTGCCACCCTACTACACTTTGCTTCATTTGTAGGGTGACCAGACATTCCGTTTTGGCTGGGACAGTCCCGTTTTTGAGGTCCGTTTCTGCCGTCACGTCTTTTTGTCCCAATAAAAAACTCATGTCCCGTTTTCGCAGGAGTGCATTGTTTCGAAATTGGCACCGCGCGAGTTGAAACAAACCGAAACTATGCCTACTCGGAAATGGCTATACGCATGACGCTAAACTTGGTGGGTCTCGTTTGAAGCGAATGGTTACAAACAGCATCAGTTTGCAATAAAGAAAAAAGAGAGGTAGCGTAGCTTGGTGGAAAGGTGTCTGCTTCATACGCAGCGGACCCAGGTTCGATCCACAGAGAGAGGTTACTTTTTTAATTTTTTTCTCTCTAACATTTTTGTTTGTCGAGCATTTGGCGATATTTACACTTCTTTTTTACAAATAACACTGAAAAAAAAATAGTCGTTGACGAAACTTTGTTGAACTAAATTGTATGGAACTCCCTTTCCGGCGGCTTGGGTTTTAGCACTATATAGCTCCTTCGGAGCAGAGTAGCGCAATCTAGAACGCCATCTCAAGGCGACTAGCGGCGAACGCCCGGGGGTTCCATCTCAGGTCACAAATGCATGGGGAACGTGAAAAAATCGATGTTTCTTGAATATTCTGGGATGTACGGAACGGCAATAGTTTTTGACATAATAAAGGAACATTTGAGAATAATTTGCGCTGAGTTGTGTGCCATGTAAGAGCGTATCTTTTTTTTTTTTTTTTAATTGCCTGAGCGGCATCATGCAGCAAACGACGCGGCTACGTCACACCGTTCACGTGACCCTCTCTGGCCAACCCGAAATGTCCATCTCCGCTGCGTACAAAAATCGTCTGCTTCAAACGTTATTGCCTTGAAAATTGCCTTCTCAAAATTTTCACACGCATCCGATGTTATGAAAACTTTGATAAAGTGTTTACTGCTTTACCAACTTCACGACAGGCTAGTTTCGAAAAGTGTGAACGCGGCGTTTATTTTTTAATCAGTCGTGTTGCGTCGATCTCCATCTCGTTTCCCATGGGACGGGCTAAAGTCACTGGATCCTGGGAAAGTAGCGCCTTTGCCTTCCCTGCCTGCTAGCCGAACACAAACATATACTGACATACAAACGACCAAAACCTCGCAAGGCGAATTGGTTTCTGATTAGAAAATTTATTTACAACACTGGACAGAACAATGCAAGAAACGCGCAGATCCGTTGCCACGACAATCGCCATTTTGGCCCCTTCAAATCTCCGAAGCTTCGAGGGGGTCGTTCTAATCCACTCGTACAAAGATCACCATGGAGCATCATTGTATTGAAGGCGTTCCTCGCCAATATAAGCGTCATTGGCAGTGTGTATGCAATTAACTTATCAATCATGCCAATTTCCACGGATCTCTTACAATTATATTGTTCTTCTTGCGTATTTGAAAACAAGAAATTTATTTTTCAATGCTTCCAAGCACCCACGCCGCGTGTGGTTGTGGTTCGAAGATGAACGCTTGTTTCGCCGGTGTGTGGATAAAAAAATCTCGGTATAAAAAAAACGTGTCAATAGAGCTACCCGTCACCAGAGAATTTAGATCGACTCCCCAAGAATGGAGAGGTCAAGGAGAAATTGTTAAAGGGGCCATGAAACGAATTTTGGGCTGGGATAAATTATTTTAAATTGGGACTTTACTAATCGCATATCGTTTAGTTGGCCAAAAGAAAGAAGGTATAAAGTCAACAGCCAGCTTTTCGGTACGAACATTTGAAAATATAGCGGACTATTTTGTACCTTCTTTCCCAGAGCGCGTCAGCGGTGCCAACCTGACGTCAGCCGAGCCCAGCTCACGCATTGGACACGAGAACTGCGTCACTCGGACGTATGCGCTTGTCAACAATCAATCCGTCGACGAATATTTGGATTCGCGTTCGTGGCCAATGAGTGCTCTGACGGAACTTATCATCACTGGGGAATGACAAGTTCTATGGTGTGCATAAAGAGCACGGTGGAAGCTAGGAGTCATCGCACCGGTGCCGAAGAATGTCACGGCGACGTGATTTCACAATTCGCATTTGAGTTGAGGATTAAAGCTAAGGAGGAAGAAGTAGGAAAATCGTTTCATGACTCCTTTAATTTCAAGGGCCAAAATGACGACCATATGAGGAGCTTGGCACTACTTTCCCACGATCCAGTTACTTTAGGACGGGCCACCTCCTGGAATTCTCAGTACCACGTGACTCGCGCCGAGCTGCTCTCTCGACCATGTTGTCGGCAAAACACGCGGATCAAAGGATTGCGCTACTCTGCTCCGTAGGAGCTATATAGTGCTCTAGCTTGGGTTAGCGTGGGTTGTCGGCTGGACGACGCGAAGCGGCGTGTACTGGGGGGCCAAGTGGGTTAATAGTTTTGTAATGACCAGCCGCATACTGTCGCCGAGAAGCGGCGTGAACGCAGGCGGGGGATATTTACCCTGAGAGTAGAATTTAGTGCAATATGTTGACGTTATAAAATAACAGCAGTTTTTTCATTAAACATTTTCTCCCAATCTTATTCTTTAATACAACCCTCCTCCCCCCCCCCCCCCCCCCCCTTTGCTGGGATGTCCCGTTTTATACCTTGTAGAATATGGTCACCCTATTCATTTGAGAAATAGGACCAAATAATTTCGAAAACTGCTCACAATGGTAAGCGACCGTGAATGCTGTGAACTACGAATGCTAAAACATTTTCGTGTTCTGCGGGCTAGCCAGCTGCCAACGCGACCGCGAGCAGACGATGTAATTTGGTTCGACGGCACACAATGTGAGCGATCGTTAAAGTTCAAGATGACGCAGACATAAAAGATACCGTAACGGTCGTTCGGACACTTTATACTCTACCTAGCTTCGGAGGTCTTGAAATTTCAACCCATAAATTTTACCTCGGTCGTCTTGTTTCCATCACCCGTACGCCGTGAAACACGAGTCACAGATTTGCATGCACACTTCAAAGTGTTTACTAGAAAATTGCACTGCCGGCCAAGCACAATCATCATCATCGTTTACACGGATGCGCCAGTTCTACTATTCGTTTAATTACATTAAAATTTCAAGTCCGGTTTCACGGCACAGATTAGCTGCAGCGTTCATTTTTTCGAAACCGTGTGCTGCAAAAACGACTGGTTAAAACTCCCTAATAATTGAAGGCAGTTGCTTACCGAACGCCGTCGACGTAACACTCGGGACCAATCTTAGCATACGCTGGGTCGGTGTGCGATGGCGTCAAAATATTAGTGCGCAGCCTTACTATTCAGGCGGAATAGGGTAAGTCAAACTCGCATTGGGTCTTACCAGCAAAGCGGTGCTCTGTCTTGCTCAAATGAGGAGACTCGTTCCTCGGGCGAATATACAACTGCGAAAGTCCTGAAACTACTTTTTTTAAAGAGCTTGAATTTAAAACCCTCATGGAAACATTTAGCCGAAGGTCGCACAGAAATACGAGCATGCCAATATGGTTCTTCGATCTTTTTGAAAAAGTAAAAAGCGATGCCGTTGTGCACGAGCGTGGTTTATATAGTTTTTAATATAAAACGGCAGGAAATTATCTTTCTGTGTTCTCTCCTGTGAACTACAGATGTGGTAGCGTCACGCATGCGTGGAACGCTTTAGATTCATCAAATGCTCCTGCCTTAACTTCAACATCTGTTCTAAAAAAAAAAGAAAAGCAACCGTTGTACGACGTGTTTTCCAGGGTGTCTTTCCATTCAACCGCCCTGGTCGTCTGCACGAAACGTTTTATAGAAGAGCAAATCACGCATTTTGTTGTCTGAATAAAATAATATATAGCGCACAAAACACACAGACCAATGTAGTATAAACGATTGCAAGCAGGGCATCTGACAGGGCATCTGGCGGCCGCCATGATCCTGCTCGTGTGAGCAAGCACGTGCAATTGTAAGCTTGCCAAAGCTCCCTTCACGCGCATATGCTTCGCGTGCTTGAGAGCTTGTGGCACCAGTCGGGCCGACATGCTTTCACTGGCGGCCATAGCCGTGTGCGCGACTGCTGAGCGCGTGCTCATGGCGAGCTTCCACAGTTCTTTTGCAACGTGCATTCCACACCATCAAGATTGCCGGTCTTAGGAACCTAGTAATGTGAGTTCGTTCTGAGAATGCGCTCTAAACAGCACCCACAAATATGGCGTCCAGTGAATACTCCTTATAGGCCAACGCGCTCTTTCCAAACAAGCCATCACGAGGTATGGGCGAAGGCGCAGTTTTCGCATGAGGCGTGAGCACTGCGCATGCGCAGAAACCAGATTCGCGTCACGTAGAGCGTCTGCTTATGAGCCCTGCCAACAGCAGCGCCACCTCAGCGGCCTGACGTCAGCGCCGTGTGTCGGTGAATAAGCATACAGGACAAGCGCTACTTCTACTACTTTGGGTTTTGTGGATTGCGCCCCTATATATTCTTTTCTTTGAACCAGCTTGCCCACATCGGCACTTTAATACAACTATTTGTTCTGGGCCGCCTAAGCTTTCTTGTCAACTCGTCTAAATGGAAAACAGCTTCGTCACTGCAGATGATGAAGGCCAACGTGAGTGTTTATTTTTTCGAGTCGTTCTCATGTCTTTCTCAGAAAATATCGCACGCTGTTCTAAGTCGGCGTTCTTCAACGCCTCAGCAATCTGCATATTGAAAAGTTTAAATGTGGACGTTTTCTAAATAAAAGAAAAGAAGTAAACTATTGGGGGCTTACCCGACAGACCAACGAAGAGTATATGTAAAGACCTAGCGGTGGATTGATGATTTATTTCGACCACCTGGAGATTTTTTTTTACGTTCAATCGGATGCTTTATGTAGGAGGCAGGTGCACACAGAGGCACCCCGGGGCGCTAAGTTACACATGACACCCACCGAAAAAAAGGCTTCGTCAAACTGCGGGCGCATCATTCGGGGTTCGCCACACGGAAACTCGGGGATCCGTGGTCGCGCGCTTTGCCACGGATCCGCTTAGGCGGCTTAAAGTTTTGTAGATATATTTCTAAAGGTCCGTTCACACTCTTGCGACCGCGTTCGACCGAGAGAGACCAGACCGGTTTTTAAGCCTCTTGCGATCTCTTAGGACCAGTTCCGACCGAGAGAGACCAGACCGGTTTTTAAGCCTCTTGCGATCTCTTAGGACCAGCTCCGCTGCTGGTCCTAAGAGATCGCAAGAGGCTTAAAAACCGGTCTGGTCTCTCTCGGTCGAACTCGGTCGCAAGAGTGTGAACGGGCCTTTAAAGGAAACTGAAACGGTTCTGTAATTGAGGAAAAATACTTCAATTCTCTTTGTTTCACCTACAAAATCACAAATATCGAGATTATTCTCGATATTTGTGATGTTATGATCATAATGTCAAGGCTACGATATTTGCATAACCTTGACAGATTCGTTTCAAGGCTATGCAAACGCACTCTTACTATTTTCAAAAGCGTCAAAAAAATACTTCACGACTGCTGTCGATGCGGGGGATATACTAGAGCCTCTGTATATGACAGCATAGCTGCCAGAGTAGCGCCACGCTTTTCCCTGTACCGCGTCTCACCGCGATTGGTCACACGCGGTACCATAGCAACGAACAGAGCTGACTCAGTTTCCATAGCAATCGAATGACTACTCGTCACGTGACCTGTTTTTTTTTTTCAACAAGAGTGCACTATTTCTTTTGGTCGATTATTTAATTGTTCTTATAACCTGGACAAGATGACTTGTATTTGTGTTCATCCGTCGCTTGAAGAAGCAGTCTTGTTGCAAAATGTTGACTACCATTCTGTCAGTCTCAATAATAGACTTTTTTTTACATAGTGTGTTCGCCTATAATTCGTTTCACCATAACTTGGCAAAGGGCAACTGCCACAGCGCCCTAGATCCAATCAGAAAGACGTAGTGAAGGTTTGTGACAAACCTCTGCAGAAGGAGAGCACTCCGGTGGTTTGTTGTCACTTGCCTCTCTGCAATGTGCAAATTAGCTCACTGGGACTCTAGCCTTTTCCGTTTGCCGAATTGTGATGCAACGAAGTACTGTAGCTACTGCGCTAATTACCCAAGGCCTTCATATTTTGGGTATTTGGTCGACAATAATGTTATGTCAGCAATCACTGTGAACTCGGCTCGGCGGCTATTGGACTCGAGTGCTGCATTAATTAGCGTTCGACGTAAACTGGGGCCCATTCACCTGCTTCATGCCAAAAAATTGGTAATAGTCAATGTTGCTTGATGTGGTTTTGCAAAGGGTCTATTGTGTCGTAGGTATATGAAGTGTCCTGCTATATAACAATGCATCAACACACACTATTAAATTTAGATGCTCAGGGGCGAGTTCGTCTTTGTAATTATCAAGTTGCAGACATAAATATTTCTTACGACTGTACTTTTTATTTTCTGTTGCTGGATCCATTTTGTGCTCAATAATGTCAGTGTGCTATGATGTTATCATCGTGTGTATAGTTCTAAATATCATCTCTGCAATGCCTACAAAGGCCCTTGAAGGGAATAAATGAATAAATAACATTCATATCACTGGAATAAACAACATTCACATCACTTGGCCTGTCGGCAAGAACTCCTCATATACGGCGTCCGTCTTCTTTGATGGCGTTGACAATTCTCTGGAGACCATCGTGCTGTCCTTGGTTGAACCCCGTCGGCTGTTCATCGCCCAAACAAGGGTAAGACACGCTCCTCGCCAGTCGGTGAGACAATCTCATCTTTAATGGATGAATGGGTTTTGAAAATATATGATGCTTAGAACACATTCCATGACGATGAGGGAGTCGAGAAGGAGTCATGTCCCGAGGCGATAGTCCTATCGTGGCCGGCGTAATCGGATTTTGTTCCATCCGAGCGAAGCCCGAAAGTACAAGGACGGTACCTACGTCCCACGAAGCGGCCACCATCCCGGCGGCGCGGAAAACCACTTGCTTTGTCCGTGCACCTACGATACCTAGCAGCTCTCGTCGCCCGACAGCCCCCTGGCTGCGAATCGTCTCACTTCAAAGAAGAAACAGGCACCGTTCCTTCAGAGGCCCGTGCCGTACTGCCATGCCAAGCTTCTTTTACCACTTTTCAATAAACAAAATTCACTGGGCGCCATATTTGTGGGTACTGTTTAGAGCGCATGCTCAGAACGAGCTCACATCAATAGGCTGCTAAGGACCGGCACTCTTGATGGTGCGGATTGCACGTTACAAAAGAACTGTGGAAGCTCGCCATCAGCACGCGCTCAGCATTCGCGCACACAGCTATGGCCGCCAGTGAATACTCCCTATAAGGAGTATTCACTGGCGGCCATAGGTGTGTGCACGGCTACGGAGCGCGTGCTGAACGCGAGCTTCCACAGTTCTTTCGCCACGTGCATTCCGCACCACCAAGATTGCCGGTCTTGGCAGCCTATTAATGCGAGCTCGTTCTGAGCATGCGCTCTAAACAGTGACCTCAAATATGGCGGCCATATAGGAAGTATTCACTGGCGGCCATAGCTGTGTGCACGACTGCTGAGCGCGTGCTGATGGCGAGCTTCCACAGTTCTTTTTTAACGTGCATTTCGCACCCTCAATCTCGCTTTCCAGCTTTGCCTTAATCCACATAGGTGAAACGAATGTATAACAGCAGGTGTTTGGGCCACCAGAACAGGAGAAAGGATATGACGTACCAGCGTTGCAACCCATGTATACTTCGTTTCAACTTAAGTGCAATCGCGGGCGATGCACTAACGAAGCGCGAGCATGGTGGCCATGAACAGTGGTTGCACTACAGGAGGTGAGCGTGGCTTGTCAGGGACGGCACTGGTAAGCCCGGAGCTCGCGCTTAGTAAGCATCGGCTTGCGTCTGGACTTAGCTGAAACGAAGTAAAGACTAAAAAGTTGTCGCTCGGCGTCACTAGCAGCACGGTTACCATGGCAACCTCTCTGGCTCAAAATGGAGATCACTATCTACGCTTCTGACGTCATGCATCTAGATATTTTAGCGTCGTTTCGCTACTCTGGCAGCTACGCTACCATATACAGTGGCTCTAGAATATACCTGGCAAGCTCGCAACTGCACGCGCTGCCCACACGAGCGACACGTCTTTGGCGGCCGAAACATCTGGGTATGAAGTAACGACTGCTCGGAGGTTTTTCGTGCTTTCTCGCGTTTAGTAACATCTTCGGGGAAAACGAACGCAATATTAAGATTCACGGGATAAAAATACTTTAAAATTTAACTCTAACTCGTTTTTTTTTTCTAGAAGAGTTTTAGCTTCTTGTTACATAAAAACAACAGAACCCTGAATTGTTCTATTGTTTTTCTTTAAGGACCTCAAGGGCCTCTGAAATATAAAATATGCGGATATTTTTTTTTAATTAAGCACTCTAAATATGTACAGCCCGTTTCAGTTACTTAGTAAAAATAAGTACCGTAAACAAATGCACCGCAAGTCGAGTTTTTATTCTAAAAGCTCATACCCATGGACTGATCATATTTTGTTTTCAGAAGCAGGTTTCTTCAAACCTATTTTGTGCGAGCTCCGATTATCTTTCCTAACTCCGAAGGTTATAATACGATTTCTTTTTACTGTAATGGCTTTTTTTTCAATTTCGTCAGAAAGATCGCAAGAGCTAGATCTCAAAGAGTAAAAAAAAAAAAAAAAGAAAGCTAGCGGGAGCAAAGGCAAGGCCAATTTTTTTACTTCACATATATGAAGAAGATCTGTAAACTTTTCGCCGCCTGTAATAGTTGCACGCCAAAAAAAAAAGACATCTATTAAATTTTTTGTTAGGCAATTTATTATGGTTTAAGGACACTACTCAATCACTATTTTGCTGCAGGGTCGCACATCATTAAAAAAAAAAACAAAAAAAACTGCTCCGAAACCGAAACCGAAACATGAGCACGGAGATTCATGGCCGGCTGCGTGTAGCAAAGAATAAGGGGTTGCCGGAATTCAGGTGGCTATCGCTCCCGACCCAGTTTCTTTTGTATCTCTCCGTATCTTTGGCGTGTGAAGCAGACGACGATGACGAAGCTCTGTGCACCGTTTGTCATGCGATTATTTCGCACGTTTATCCCTTCCCCTCGCTGTTCTGCGCTTGAAGATCGATTAACCGTTACGAAGAACGACAGTTCCGAAGTAGCGGTCCCAGGTCCCTCGTGCGCAGCCATCGCGTCGTCCACCCCGTCGCCATATTGAGAATGTTGTGGTAAATGTATTTATGTGATCTGTGCAACATTTTGTTTTCAGTCAACGTCTTTGCAGTTTCTTGGAAGCCACAAAGAGCGGGGTTCATATCCTTTTCAATTTTTAATATTGCATGTTTGCCTTGATAGTCTTCTACATGTTACTTGAAAAACAAAGGAATCGATTACAATCACAATTAATCGTGGTTAAAATATTTAATTAGATCACTTGATTACTCGGAAAGAAAAAAAATTCGTAGTTACTTGAAAAAGTAAATGTTACTTTTCCGATTACTTCGGATTTTCAAAACGACAGATTTTTCTGCCTGTTTGAAAACAAGTCTTTCGTACTTTCCATCATTTCATTAGAATAATCGAATTATAATCATCTTATCTTCTTAATCAACCAATTTTGCTATACTATTTTCATATCGAAGACTTGGTTCCAGGATTCCTTGCTAGAGAACGTGTAGAAACAAAGGGCGCCATTAGAAAGGGTAGGGAAATATACTAACGACGACAAGCAATTCTAGTACTGCCAAAATAATCAAATCAGTCTTGTGATCACTTCCTAATATATGTATTGAAATTATTTCAAAATTACTCCGAAAAGTATTCGATTACAAGTAATTTGATTACTTGAAATAAGTACCGCGTACAAGCCTGGCCTTAGATGACCCACGACTTTGAATATATTTGGTGCGCAATAAGTTAAACTGCTCGTGGCCATGGAAAAGGGAGTGAGCGCGCCTGAAACGGGCCGATTCTCCTCCAGCGGTTTTCGGGCGGAAGATAGACGAATCTCGAACCGCAAATTATGTTCTGTATATAGACGGGCTCGCATAGATCATGTTATATATATATATATATATATATATATATATATATATATATATATATATATAATAAAAAAAACCTCGAGCATAAATACTCTTTCAGTGTCCCTTTAATAAACGGAATGATTGGATTATTGCGGCAGGTCAGTTAAAATAGAACCCTTTTCAAAAGTCCATCAAGCAACATTGGCGGTCGCCATTCCTTGGTTACTCCCTCGACGAGGGGAAGAGGTATGGGAGATGTTTTTAGTTTTTGTTGCCCGATCCCGCAAAAGGTCCTCCTGGTGATATCCCACACCACCCGGTGATAGTTACGAAATTGCAAAGGGTACAAAAATTGGCGAAAGAAAGAAATCATACTTTTGGTTCTTAATTTCTAGAGTAGGTGGCGCAAGCTAGCGCCCGTTATAAAATGTAAAGCCGTTAGCATCCATCCATCCATTGGGCACGAAGCGTGTGATTGGGTCCGTGTCCTCGCCAAACCCTGTCGCAGGACTCCTTTTGGAATGGAGCTGAGCCGAGTTCACGCCGAACGATGACGTAACCCCCGTGTGCAGCACACGCTCAGAGTATACGTTGCCAAATAATGGCGGGCTCAAATAATTTACGGAGCAGGTACTATATACTGTGTGTATCAAGGAGTGGCCAGGCTCTTTAAATCGACCGCAAAATTCGGCTTCTTAACCTATCGCGCTACGACTTTGTGCAGCGTTGCCCACAGATGGTGCATTTTTTTCGTAAAATTTGCAAAGAGCGAACTTACCCGAGGAAAAAGTTAAGAAAGAAAAAGGCTTAGCTCCTATGGAAAAGCGGCGAAGCCAAAGGTCTTCAAACAATACGGTGCCGTTTCGCACGGGAGCCAAGAGATTGCGCAAGCGGTCGCGATGCCAACTGCGCCAACGAACGAGCGTACGGCGCCGAGAGCCGACGTCTTTAGAAGACGATCTTTTCGACTCAAAAGCGGCGTGAGCTTTTCTGATATCAGTTGCCAATGCATTATTTTATCATTTTTAGTGATAAAACATATTGAATGGACACATAATCGATTAGAAAAAGGGTTTGTCGGGATATTTTGACAGCTTTTTTGGGGGGGTACCGATGTCGTCTGCTTTGCAGTTCCTTGTTGATACCGCGCCTGTTTTTGTTTCTGCGACTGTCGCCGCCTGCGGAACGCGCTCCGCTTTTGAGTCGAAAAGATGTCTGCTAAAGACGCCGGCTCTCGGCGCCGTATGCTCGTTCGTTGGCGGCGTTCGTTGCGCCATCTCTTGTTTCCCGTGCGAAACGGCGCCGTATTGTTTGAAGACCTTTGGCTTCGCCGCATTTCCATAGGAGCGAAGCCTTTTTCTTTCTTTACTTTTTCCTCAGGTAAGTTCGCTCTTTGCGAATTTTACGAAAAAAATACACCATCTGTGGGCAACGCTGCACAAAGGCGTAGCGCGATACGTTAAGAAACCGAATTTTGCGGTCGATTCAAAGAGCCTGGCCACTCCTTGATACACCCAGTAGATTACGCGCGCTTTTTAGAAATGGTCTATTATAGCCTAAAAGCGCCACATGCGAGCTGATGAGCAGTGTACGAAATGTTTGCTCCAGAAACATCAAGCCTACCAGATTGAATGGCGGTGCTTTTTTTGTCAGAACAAAACTAGAATAAGAATTGGCGCACGGTGTCCCTGTTAACATGCTGCTGTATAGAGCGCGACACTTTTAGCACGAAATACGACATGGGCGCTTTTTGGCATTTTACTTAGACTAAGTATTGACGGCCACCTAACTTTGCAACTTAGGTTGTTTCCCTGATTGAGGACTTTCCGCCACACAAGCAAGGTTTGCAGAAACTGTTTAGTTCAGGGGTCTCCAAACATTTTTTTCTAAATGGCCGGACTAGAGATCTGTCGCAGCCTCGAGGGTAAAAAAAAAAAAAAGAAAGAAGAAAACCTTATAAACGAAGAAAAAAATAAATAAACCTTGATAAGCATTTAATCGCAGAAATCGATATTTGTGTGAGTATTAATAAAGAAATCTGAGGTGGATGAGTGCATATACTTCACACTGAAGTTTAATATTTAGCTAATTATGACGTCAGGCAACACTTGTCACCAAGAAAACTCACCAGGCATAAAACACCGAGCGTGGGAACTTTGACACATTTGCGTAGTGCAGAAGGCTAATGAGAATGATACAACTATAATGCTGACAATATGCAATAATTGTGAAAGAGCACACTAAGCGCAATGTGCACAAGAACAAATTGGACTTTTAGCACAGTTACACGGACACGAAGCAGGGGATTAAGAATGGCAATGCTGTCGATGAGAATGTTGAATTATTAATAGGCCTGAGGTCCCGTGTTACGTTGCAGTTTCTCTCGTCCGTTTCCGGCATCTTACACTCTTAGAAAAAAGGGGACCAAAAGGAGGTAACAGACCGCTTTTACCAAAATCCTCCCGGCCAGGGGTAAAGCGCCCCGCTTGATTACCTCCTCAGACGCAGCAGACACTAAGAATGCGGTGCTACCAGGTGAAGTTCGCCGCGAAGGGGCACCGAGGAGGCACATATTACCTCCCAGAGGGTGCACCTGTTTTGCACGGCCAAAGCCTAGGCGCTGCGATTGGCTGTGGAAAGGCGCAAACGAGTTCGCTAATTGGTCTCCTCGTATGGCACGTGACTCTTCGCGCTCCCGGGCGGCCGAGCGCCTGCTCGGCCGCCCGGGAGCGTCGAAGCTTTCCCCGCCGACGCGGCTGGTCGTGTCGGCATAACGGTCTTCCTTCTCGAATGTTCGACGGAGGCGTCCCAGCGCAGGAACGTTCTTTACTGTTCGGCTCAGTCTCTTCTTACGAGGTCACCGAGAGAGCTGCATTGACTTCAGTCGAAGATCCAAGTTGTGTGCACCGTATGCAGGTAAGGAAATGTTCTGCGCGGTCGGCAGTTGGCGTCGGTTATGACCGCCCGGGAAGGCGACCCCCGTCTTCCTTAGACAAAGGGTTGGCGGACATGTTGGCACGTTTGAAGGCGTCGAGCGTTCGATAAAATTAGTATGTGGCGCGAACGCAGACACGGTTTGGACCATCGAAGTTCATAAAGAGTAAGAATAGGAATGACTGTCGCTTGCACTAGCGCATATTTAGAAGGTTGACATACGCTAACCAGTGGCGTAGCCAGCAGCTTTTCCCGGTGTATGTGTGTGCGGGTGGAGGAAGTGGGAAAGCGGCGGTTCGGCGAGCGGGGCGGCCGGGCGAAGGCGCCTTTTGAATGGGGGGTCGCCTACGTTTAAGGCGTGAGGGGGTATGAGGTTTTCTGTTTTGGGGCCGTTGGCGTGTCGCGTCGGACGTTAAATTGAGGATCTGATCAAATATTTAAAATTTTCATAAGGTGTTTTTTTTTTTTCCGCAGGCATTCATTGGCGGCACCGGCGAACCGGCGCGATTTATTCTCAACGTCGTTGATATTTCGAAAAGACAGGGTTAAACGATGACTTATAATATCAACGTTTTTTGTTTTTTTGTTTTTTTAATTTAACGAGGTTTAATAAATAGTTTGGTCAAATGTCACGTTACCTTGAAATACCGAATATAAATGTCTGAGTTAATTATTCGTGCGCTTCGCACAACATTAATAGTAGTATATTACGGAATAAGGTCATGAAGTTGTTACAGGCAGCGAGGCTAGCAATTATATTGTCTTTGCATTTTCTGTGCGTGTGATCAGGCATTTCTAAAACTCTGATCATTCAGTAGGCGAGTTATAGATACAACTCAAGTTTGCATTATTTGAAGTTGATTGAATATATTTCTTTCGTCCTGCGGCAACGTTGCAGGGTGATTTCGTCGAGGGTACTGGATGCCTGCTACCTTGGACTCATCTCGTGACAGTTCTTAACACTGCTTACTGCAGGTAAGTGGATTCCGATATTTTATTTTGATTTTCTTGTTCCCATTTTTTGCACTGGAAATGGGGCTCTTGATTTTTATGTTGATTTTGTGTGTGTGCTGTTCGTTCATTTCCGAGAGAAAATTGAGGGTATACTTCGAGTAAATGAATTAGATTTCCGAGAGAAAATTGAGGGTATACTTCGAGTAAATGAATTAGAGCAAGACACACAAGGCGCTTGACTGTGTCTTTTTCGGTGTTTTTTTTGTGTTTTCGTCCTTGCGTGCTGTTCTTATCATGTCTAAATAAGACATACATTCAATTTTAATCTGGCGAATTACTTTGGGAAGAATATTTACATATTTGCCGAAGTTCAACATTCGGCAGTTAGAAATTATTCATGCGCTTCGCAAACATTAAAAGTAGTATATTACGGAATAAATTCATTAAGTTGTTGCCGGCAGAGAGACTAGCAATTATAGTGTTGTCTTGGCTTTTTTTTTTTTTTGCGTGTGATCAGGTTTTTTTTAAAGTAATAATTCAGTAGGCGAGTTAGATATGGCTCCGGTTTGCATTATTTGAAGTTGATTGAATATATTTCTTTCATCCTGCGGCAACGTTGCAGGGTGATTTCGTCGAGGGTACTGGATGCTTGCTACCTTGGACGCATCTCGTGACAGTTCTTAACACTGTTTACTGCAGGTAAGCGTAGTGCGATATTTTATTTTGAATTTCTTGTTCCCATTTGTGCACTTGAAATGGGGCTCTTGATCTTTATGTTTATTTTGTGTGTGTGCTGTTTGTTCATTTCCGAGAAAAAATTGAGTGTATACTTCGAGTAAATAAATTAGAGTAAGACACACAAGGCAATTGAGTGTGTCTTTTTCGGTGTTATTTTTCTGTGTTTTCGTGCTTGTGTGCTGTTCTTCTCATGTCTAAATAAAACATAAATTCAATTTTGAAATTTTAATCTGGCAAATTACTTCGGCAAAAAACTTTAAGTATTTGCCGAAGTTCAACATTTGGCAGTCAGAAATTAATCGTGCGCTTCGCAAACATTAATAGTAATATATTACTGAATAAGGTCGTTAATTTATTGCCGGCAGAGAGACTAGCAAGTATATTGTCTTGGCATATTTTTTTTGCGAGTCATCAGGCATTTTTAAAAGCTGATCATGCAATAGGCGAGTCAGATGGCTAAGTTTGCATTATTTGAAGTTGATTGAATATATTTCATTCCTTCTGCGTCAACGTTGTAGGGTGATTTCGTCGAGGGTACTGGATGCCTGCTACCTTGGACGCAACTGCAGGTAAGCGTAGTCAGACATATTATTTTGATGTTCTTGTTCGCATTTGGGCACTTGAAGTGAGGTTCTTGATTTTTATCTTTTCTTTGTGTGTGTGGTGTTCGTTCATTTTCCAGAGAAAGTTGAGGGTATACTTCGAGTAAATAAATTAGAGTCAGACTCACAAGGCGCTTGAGTGTGTCTTTTTCGGTGTGTTCTTTTTCTGTGTTTTCGTCCTTGTGTGCTGTTCTACTCATGTCTAAATAAAACATAAATTCAATTTTCATCTGGCAGAGCACTTCGGCAAAAATATTTGCATATTTGCCTAAGTTCGGCAGTTAGTGTTGGCGGTCATAGGGATCTGCTGTGGTGCTGAGTAGCTAATGTGGTGTAGCGCTTTGTGGTGTATGTTCTTCCTCTGTCCTTGTCTTAAAGCGCAATCATGTTTTTTCACGTACAATGCCAACTCGCCCAACAATCAGCACTTGTATATACTAACCTGCTACACTAGTTGTACCCTTTTGACTAAGATCTGTTAGTCACCTAAGTAAATCGGGGTGACAAATTTAAACATGACCGGTGAATACAAAGTGCTTACTAATCTACGATTACCACCCGCCATGTGATAATTTTAGTCAGTGGTAGTTAGTCAACAGTTAAACTGGTCACGTCTGGTAAGTATGGTCGATTCTTTATAATGCTGGAATCAGTGGCCCATCAAATGCTCCAAATGCGTCTTAGAAAAATCTAATATTTCTTCACAGTTTCTTCAAATTTGGGATGATATGTTTCAAATTCATATCACATGATTTCCACATTTTTTTTGGTTCCAGGCAGGCAGTGCAGTCTACCCGGAGGCTGTCAACTCAAGCCTAATTAATCCTGAGGCGCCCAGCTATGTGGCAGTGGAGGGAGACCTCGAAGCCGCGTCGCCTGCTGAGGCAGTCCTGGTTGCATTCTGCCTCTAGATCATCTTTAGCGACGACTAGAGCCCCGAAAGTGTTGTTCCAGATGTCTTTATTGCGCTTAGTGGTTTCATCTTAGAACTTTTATAAGATGTCTAGTCATGCCATTGATTTTTATGCCATTTTGTTTGTGACAGCCACAATAAAACATTGTCATGTACTTTCAGAACTAGGCCGTCTTCATCTATTATAAGGCCCACCCTTGAAGCACGTACTATCACACCCACAAAGGGACATAGTACCTTTCTTTAGGGGGTAAAAGTGATTCCATCAAGTGTGCATTTAACCTGTAATAAGGTGGTGAACTGGGCCAGTTGGTTGCTGTTATACATGATGGGGAAAACATCTCGGAAAGCGTGGACTACGAAGAACAAACACGACAGCACAGCACTTTTCTATCGTGTTTGTTCTTCGTAGTCCGCGATTTCTGAGCTGTTTTCCTCATCGTGTGTATTTAAGCCCAAAGAGGATCATAGTTCCCTCCAAAAGGAGGTAAAAGCAGCGCCCTCAATTACGTCGTCTTACCTCTCAAAAGGATTGAAATTCCCTCCTAAAGGAGGTAAAGGCTGACCCTGAAAGGATGCACTTTTAACACCAAAAGGAACTAAGGTTACCTCCAAAAGGAGGCAATGTTGCACCCTAACCTAGGAGGTACGTTTGCACCCTCGTTGCAGGGGGTAACGATACCTCCAAAAGTTATTGCCCTGTGTGCAAGTCGGTTACCCCCTTAAGGAGGGTACTACAGTACCCTTTTTTTAAGAGTGTAGTCTGCGCATTTGGAGCGCTTCGCGCGCCGTTTCTTTACGCTCACTTATTTTTCGGTCGCTAGCAGCGGGTCTACTGGAAACGGGCCATGGCCCGGTCTTTATTGGAATGTCTGCGGCCAGCCGCGGGCCGATCGGGAGATTTTAAGGGGCCAGATCTAGCCCGAGGGCCGAGATTCGGAGACCCTTTGTTGTTGTTTTGTTTTTTTAATACAAAAAAACGGGATGGTTTTTTTAGTGTTGCGTTGTGTACCTTTTCTTCGTTGAACATCTGAGAGCATGCGCGGTCAAGTTTTGTTTTCATAAAGTTCGGTTTTCTTTCTTCACTTTTTTTTTTACAAAAGAAGATTTGCCCCGATGAAACTTTGGATAGACCTACAGCATTTGTGATTAATTGCATCTGGGTACAATCTGTAACATCGTTGCTATCGCAGAGTAAAATGGGCCCGTTCGCGGAATCCATCCTGTAAAGGCAAATGCAATGCCCCGTTGTGCTTTGACTCCCAGAATTTAAACTAGAATTTCTTAAAGCAGGCAGATACATGTTCATCGCTTGATGTATCTTAAGAAAGCATGAATTTGAATCGCGCATATAATCTGAAACACTCATAAATCTGCTTCATTTCAGATTGTGGCGCTGAAAACAATCAGAGAAAATGGATTTGCTCTGAACAAGGTAATTTTATGATTCCTAAGGTACATATATCATTGCTGTCAGGTAAGTCTATATACATATATATATATATATATATATATATATATATATATATATATATATATATACATGGTGATTGAAGCTTCTGGGCCGGTGATTATTCAAAAACACAAGAAAGATCCATGGACTAAACAAAAACAAGGGAAGATTTATTGACGCTTCGAGAGGAGGCCTCTCTTCATCAGAATGACGAATGAGGGGACTTGGCACGATTTTGCTGTAGTCCCGCAAAGTAAACAGTAACAGCACAAACCTAGCTTACACGAAAATAGAAGTGAGAACGGCGTCCCGCAGTCGGGGCAGTGGGGGAGACACGAGAAAATCCCGGCCGAAAGTATGAACCCCGCAAGCCGCGCATTAAAAAAACAAAAACAGACAAGGAGGGTATTGAAGACGGTATAAACCACAACCAAATAACCATTAGGGGAATAAACAAGGGTAAGGGGTGAAAGGGAAATCACAAATCAACACCCAACGCAATAAAAAAATAGTTACTTCGAATGTTTTTGGAAATGTAGAAATGTGGGAATCGCGCCTTGGACTCTTAATTGCAAATGGGATTCCAATTTACTTCTTGCGTCTGCTTTTAAATTTAGACGTCAATGACTTTAAGTGGTGTTAATATCCCGGAATGTTTGTTAATGCCTGCTCGCAGTGTGTTGAACTCACTCATTAGGGACGATTCCTTCTGTCCAGCTCACGATGCGAACCAAATCCAGACTCTAAAATTCTGACAGTTAACTTGTCAAATTGGTCGTCAGGTAGTTTTAGGTGATTTCCCCGCTCTAAAAACCCGCAGACCCATGGGGTTATGAAACCATGTGGGTCCCACAGAAACTGTATGGGTGTTCGGGTCCCTATGGGTCCCCCCACAGTTTGTTTGGGTGTGTGGGTCCCCACAGAGATTGTGTGGGTGTATAGGTCCCCATGGGCCCCCGCATAGTCTGTGTGGGTCTACGGGAACTGCGTGGGTCCTGCCGAGTTCCTATAGGAGCTGTGTAGAACCAAAGTCCTGTGGGAGCCGTGTGACTAATCCATAGGGTTTCATAATCCCATGCTCTGTGGGCAATCTGTGTGGGACCCTGTGGGGAAATGCATGCTTGACACCGTATTTCACTGCAGACCATCGCCAAGAACTGGCTGGTTCTATCTTTATTTACTGCTTGGCTCTTTGTTTCTCTTGCTTTCGCAGGTCGTTTATTTTTTCTCCCAGTATGTGGTTCACTTTTGCAGTCGTCGACATCACAGCAATGACATCTGCATGATGCTTTTGTCCCCTGAGCTTCATCGCTAGGCTTTCTGAAAAATATGCAATGACGAAATATTTAAAGGAGCACAGATTGTAGACATAAGGCTTAAACAAATGTTCATTTAAATCACATGCAACATCACTTTCATGAATATTTTCATTTGGAATAGCCTTTAATAATGACGCACTTGAAAATTGCAAATTCGACATACCCTATAAAATAAATAATTAAAAAGGTAATTACCAAATCTTGGTTAATTAGTCAACATATTGTGACGATTATCCCCTTATCTATGTCCACCGAGCCCCACAAATAAACAGTGAAAACGGCATGCACGTAACTCTCGCCCCCTTTTTAAAAAAAATTATGTTTGAATTAAAATGACACATCCTGTATACAGTCAAACCCGATTATATCGAACCCGGTTAATTTGAACTATCCCTTGTATCAAACTCTTTGTGAACAGACTAGTAGCTGCAATAAAAATACATAGTGAAAAATGCGGCTACATCGAACGAAAACTGCAGCGTCTCCCGATAGATCGAACTGCCAAGAACGCCATTTAGCCTTGCAAGTTGGCTTTCCCCCAACGAGTGCGAGCCGTAGGGGGAAAGCCAGCTTGCAGAGAAAGCTTACTTTTTTTCTTTTGGGCAACCGCGTCAACCGCCCGGAAGAAAAATAAATCTCTTTTTCGGAGGAAGTGGGGAGAGGATGAGCCTGTGAGACCTTGAAAAACGAAGAAGCGGCCACTGAATAGCCGCGTGGAGCGTCCCTCATGACGTACAGACGCTTCTTCGAGAGTAAACAACTTTTCTAAATATGTCGTGCTTGTTCGGTGTCAGATTCATTAAAACTCTCATATAGAATTACTCACTATATGGAACTGGTATATGTTTTTTGCGAGCTCGATATAAGCGGGTTTGACTGTATAGCATTTAGCAATCATCGCCATTTGAAAGCTTTTTACGCCCAGTTCCTGGTTTCGACAAGTAACGGGCTCATGAAAGATACCGTCTCCACGTCACCGTTTTCCACAACCAAAATCTCTAGAAAAACGTGCTGGTTATACCCTTAATGTAATTTTTTTTACACTTGCCTGACTGCGCGGGCCACTAGCAGACGCCAGGCGGGCCGCGTGTTTGAGACCTGACATATGTTGCCCCTCTCCTATCTAATTTTTGAGCAAGCCAAGATCAAACCATTAAAAAATAAGTACAAAGCTGATGCTGAATTCAGTTCAGAGTAAGTGATTAAGAGTGTTCAAACATCCTACCAGTCATTGAGAGTACTAATATACATCACAAATTATAACCGTGCTTTTGTTTGCCACTGCATGACAAGTACGTAGAGCTACAATAATGTTTCACAATACCTACTGGGAGTTCACATTGTTCCATGGGCACATCGTAGTGACCAGATAAATGGGCATATTGCGCTATGGTTTATTACAAGGGCATGCCTGAAAGCGGTGGCTTCAGCATTTCAAAGATCAGGACATAAACCCCCTTGAGGCAAAAAGAAGAAAAAAAAAACGAGAATTGTTTTTCAACAAAAAACTTTCCGCAGAGCCTTTTTTTTTTGGTGAAGACATCAGATATTATTCAGAGCAACTGTGGCATGCATTGCAACTGCAAATGATTGGAATAAAAAGGAAATGCTTACGCGTTGCTTACTTCATATAGCCGAAGTAAAGGCCAGTGGCACAAAAAAAAAATCAGTTGTTTGCATATAAAGTATAAAAAAATATAGCTTTTGTGTTTTACTGAGGTTACCTATAATCTTCCCATAATTTTACTGAAAGCTTCCACCATTATGCTACACCTGTGTGCTCAATCCAGTCAGTTTTATGCAGTCCATCTAAAGACCACCGAAACATTGTGAACTCCCAGTATAATACCAACTGGCTGCCAAGATAATGACTTGATTGAGAATATTTTTCAAATAACTGCTTTAACTGCTTAGGTTACGATTACGTAAGATAATTTGCACTCGCCTCTTAGGAATGCCACTTTCTCGGGTGTCAGAGGCGGCCTGCTGTCCTTGTTAAGACTGGCATTCGACGCCCCTTCGGTCACAGCCCTCTGCAGAGGGACACTGGACACCCGCAGAGCAATGACCAGGTTCTTCACAGGTACGCTTGGCCTTATGTCCTGGTTCACTATGTTGTCACCCCAGGCTTTCCACGTCACCTTGGCATCAATGTCGTAAAAATGAATCTATAATAAAAAAAATAGGAGGCGAAACTGATGCATTTGGTGGTGAGATCCTCTTTTCATGGAATGCTGCTTCGTGCATATTGATTAAAGCAAGCTTTTGTTAGTTTAACCCCTCTTTTAATCGAATCATTTTCAAACGTCCTCGGAAGCACCCATACAACAGTACTACGCTGCTCGAGCTATCAAGCTCTTTTGTTACGTCTCTGATTATGCCACTGTCGAACTGCAAGGGGCACTGGGTGGTAAGCCCTCTTGTAGCGTCGGCTGCTGGCGAAGATTATTTGGCCGGCTCAGAAAACCCTGACAGCGCGCTCACTGGCTGACCGTAAGCCTTGTGATTTCACTCTTTCATTTCCAGCCCTCTTTGCCTCCTGGCCCTGTTCTTAGATGGTGTTCCATCATTCCCCTCCCCTCCACCTCCCCTCGCCCTCTCCCCTTCCCCTCCCCTCGCCTCCCCACCCCACCCCCCTGAACTTTTCTGTCGGCGTGATGGATAAGAGAACATGAGAAAATGCGCCCACTGATTTCGGTTGCCGGTGCAACGCGCGCCACTTTTTCACCTGTGCGCGGGGTTAATATGCAACCTCGAGCGTGGCTGGGACTATAAAACTAACTCCTTAAAAGAAAAGAAGCACTTATGCTCCAAGATAGCTGGAATTTCATTCCCATGTACCTGCTAAACATAGGAAGAATAGACCCTTTTGAAAACCTAAGCAAGCAACATTGACGGCCGCCATTTCTTGGACACGAAAGCTGTGATTGGATCGAAGTCCACGTGGAACGCTCTCGTTGCACTCACGTCTATCTACGCCAATCACTGACGTGGCGCTTGTTTCCAAAACGTACTTGGGATCCGCGTTTAAGAAATGGCGGCCTTAGACATGCACAGACTTCTGAAAGGGTTTATTGTATGGGCCAAAGGTAATTAATGGGGAATGTGAAGCTCAAAGGCTTTCTGCCCTAAGCACTCAGAATGTTGAACAAAATGTTACAAATGCAGGTCTAAACTTTCTACAAAGAGATGTCGCCTTAGGTATGTTTTTCAAGACATTATAAGCTTGGTTCTGACACCACTGCTGGTGAAGTGATGCAACACCAAAACACAATAATTTGTGACGATGGTGCTGAAGAGATTGAGCAACATTTATCAAGATCTACATGGTCAATGACAAATGGTCGAGGTCTTTTCATCATGAAAACATTGTGCAAGCCTAAAAATGCTTTCTATCCAGAGGTATCTCCTATAAAGCCAACAATTACCAAATCAACTTATCATATCACATTCTAGGAAGTTTAGGAGCTGATATAGATTTACCTCAGCGGGTGGTTTAGCAGCTCTCTTAGCGGATGCAGGTCCGACTGTACCAGCTGCTCCATTCAAGGTTGCAGGTATTGCAGCTGCACCACCCAAGGCTGCACCTGTGTGGCATACGCTCTGCATCACAGGAGCTGGTGCTACTGCCACTTGTTTTGTGAAAAATATAAAAAACTATATATGACATGCGTCAGAACAGTGTGCAGCACTGCCACAAGATGTGCGTGGTGCTACAATAAAGCTGAGAGTGGGGTGGCAGGTATATACCTATTCGATCAAGCACCCACCAGCTTTGAGCAATGCGGCTGCACTCCTGCCCCTATGTATACAGGGAGAGCAGGGCCACATAACACAAGGCTAATTGCAGTTTGGTCCAGCCCATACACAGCTTCTATGAAACCGTCAGCCAAAAACTTAATAGGTGTAGTAAGGGTCGTGGCCATGACATTTATGATGCTGTAGCTTGTCAAAGAGAGTATGTCGAATGCATACCACGCTCCTGCAGTCATGTATTCGTGGTTAGGAAATAGAACGGAATATTTTTAATAAAAAAACTACCTAAGAGCTTTGCAACTCAGGAGTGTTCAGGAGAGTTTTACAGATCATAGCTTCTCGACTACACGGCTTGATAGACCAAGTAATATGTTATCGGACATATGTGATGGAGAGATGTACAAGAATCTATGCAAAAAGTTCGCAGTTCGTGGAGATCAGAGTTCGGAACAGGTGTGACAGGATTCGGCACGACAAATATGCCAAGTAGATTGTTTTACAGACACTTTAGAATTAACAACAGCCTGTCCATGTAGTAAAGTGATGCGTTTATTCTAATTGGACATCTTAACAAATAGTACACAAAAAACAAAGAATAAAGGGGAGGAATACATACACTACATACAAGTGCAAACTCCCAAGTTACATAAATTAGAGAAAAAAAAAGAATGCGGAAGGAGCTTTAGCAAAAGTTCAAACAGGTCCCAGTGGAACGTGCTAATTCACCCATGTGCACAAGACTAAAAACAATTTCCTTGGTAGCTCAGGTAACAGACGAATGTGGGGACACATTGGTTGCCCATACTACAAATAATAAAGGCCTAAAATAATCCTCTTGTATGTTTTTCATAGTACATGCTAATTATTTATGTTTTTCTAAGGATGACATACACGAGCAGTGTAAACAGTGCATAAATAGCTGAGAGTCCATCGTGGATTTTAGAGAGAGATTCAGCTGTTTCTATGTATTAGCCATCAATCTGTTACCTTAACTGACAAGGAAATTATGTTTTTAAAATCTGCTGTTGCTAATGGGTGAATCAGCGCGTTCACTTGGGCCTGTGTTCGTGCTCCTTCCGCATTCGTTATTTTTTCCTTCTTCTCTGATTTATGCGAGTTGAGAGTCTGTGCTTCCATGTGGTCTACGTGTTACTTTCCTCGTCTCCTTGACTTTTTGTGAACTATATTTCAAGGTGTTCAATTAGTACCGGCTCACCACCTTACTACAAACATGCAACAATTAAAACAATTACAACCTACACCATTCGCTAAAGGCAATACAAAATGAAAAAAAAACAGGGACTGGGTGAGGTATGTCCAACACTATACCTACACTGAACAAAATATACCTCCCATAAACTGGCGAGACACTACCTTAATTCAAATCATATGCTTGTAAATTTCACGAAAAGCTTGTAATAAATACTTCATAGCCTCTTAACAATACCACTAGGAAGAGAATAAATGCTTCACCACTTGAAGCAGCCTGAGAGTTTCTGGAGGTGTGAAATTCGTTGCACGTGCGTTGGATCATACGAAACACGTGTACATCAAATCATGTTTCAGAGCTCGACATTTTGCGAGAAATTACTTCAAGTGCCGCCGACAAAAATTATTTCGCGGGCACAATTTTTGCGATCTGGAATGGTATGCTATGCATTAAAAATCCTCATGGTTAATTCATCGCGGCACCAATTCGGCAATTCTTTTCCGATTACTTATCGCGAAAATTAAGCCGTTTGCAGACGACTGGGTGGCGGAAGCTACGGGCCTGCTCAATCAATCAATCGCTGCCTTTTATTGCTGGCCCAGCTCTCCGCACGCAATAGCCGCCCGATTCCACCGTAGCGTCAAAACCTAGTGGCTTCGGGCGATGGAGGGGCAACGCGTTCTTCTAAACATTTCAGGTTACTAGTTAAACATACGGTGGAGGGAGGCAATCCAAACACCCCCCCCCCCCGCTCCTTTCCGCCTTTGCCCCCATCCCATCTCTCGAAACGTTCCGGCACTACTGATTCGACCTTGAGCGAGTACGCAGCCTAAGCGCTTTTTTTTGTGAACGATAAAGGAGTGCTCTGCATCGGGGAAAAAAAGAAGAAAAACAGCCTTGCATAACATGACTCGCGAACAATTAGTATTAATACTGGCAAAAGCTAGCGATCAACAGACAATAGAACGCAGACAAGAATAATCTAGCGCTACCGAACAAAGAAACGAACTTACTTCGAACGACCGTGCCATGATCTCGGCTGTTGAGCAGACTTGACGTAGTTCCACGGCTCACAGTCGCTTCCGTCTTTTTCGGACACATTTGAAACTAAGGCGAACTCCACGCATCACGACTAATTGGGAATTTACCTCAACACACTGACACACACGTCAAACGTGCGAAACATAGACTGTGGATTCTATTGGATTGCATTCGTTGGCTATTATGGATGTCTCGCGACTTTACGGAAGCTCGTTTATCTTACACTCTTGCAATAAAACAATCACCAAACCACATTAAAAGACGATTATGAGGCACAGCAATAATAAATTATTGAGCATATCAACATTGCCACAATATTATAAATACGGCCTGAACACGTAGCAAAATAAAATACGAACCTAACGGTACAATGCTTTCAAACAAATTAAGCAGAGATGTAATCTCCTACAAAGAGAGTCAAACCGGTCGCGCGGCTGCGGCCTATTTTGTTAAGGCTCTTTACTGCTGATGTCGTGATCATTGGTTCCACTCCTAGTAGAAAAGAGTTTTCCTTTTATTTTTGTTGTTTTAGTTTTTTTGTTCGTTTTTAATATTTTAAATATTTTCTATGTTTTTGCAGTCGTCGGCACCCTACTTTGGCGTATAAATCGCGCAGAAGGTGAAAATAAAAAGTCCGAGCCCACGTTTGAATTGATGCAACGAAGAAACTGTGGCCCACTTGTTTTTTCGGGATGATTCAATCCCTCCGTGCTAATAGGTGGGTCAGTATATTAGGCAAACAGCGCAAGTCCTTTCAACCAAGAAATAAAGGTAATGATAATGGGCACATTGAGAGCAAAATGGGAAAATGTGTAAGTGGTCAAACTGCGACAGTGATGAAGTCAAAGTTTGTCTGAAAGCGATCATCTTCACCCACTACTGAAACGAAAAAACCGCTATTTTAAGGCAATTATTTACCCGAGCTTATAGCGTGCTACGTATTAAGCACGCCTCTTAATTTTTTGACTTCCGGAATGTAGTATTTAATTTTGTTCTGGTAGATCAGTGCTATACCCCGCGTGCCGCCTGGTTTTGCGTATCGAGGTTGCGCTCCGCAGTTTTACTTTTTTTATTAAAACACGTTTTATTCCTGAAATTCAAGTACAGTGTGGATAATTAAACTAGCTTTCAGAAACGGTGTCGTTCGGCGTTGTAACATTTGTTTTTCGTAGCGTCAAGGGGTCACACTCACAAACCCGGCAGTGTACACATCCACAACGGATTGGTGTTTCTCGCTTTTTTGCGTTATGTTTTGTTTATATTTGCGTTTCTTTGGTGCGGTATGTCGTATAACATAAGCTATCGGAAGGCAGTTATCGTCTGGCTATCTGAACATTTCAAATATTTCTGTTAGATAATCGTAACTACCCCAGAAAACAGTCGATTCCTGCCTGAAATAGAATATTTTCACACTCAATTAAAAACACCAATGACATGATCTGAGGAGAGTTATGTACCTCTCGTGACGTCGTAAGCAATAAACGCATATCTTACTTGTCTAGTTTCTGGAGAGTAATGTTTATTATTGTTTTTCAGCTCAAAGCGCGTGTTCATTACTGCCACGTGTTTTTTTTTTTCATTCGGAGGCTCCGCTATTCCATTTTTATTTTTTATCTGAGCCAAACACTTGCGTATACCGCCGGACCTTAAGTATAGTACATCAAATTAATGTAGATTCCTGAAAAAGTATCGTTCAGCCATTTCGTCGTTTACCCTGAGACTGGGGTTTGTTTTTTTAGAAGAGCAAAAGTAACAAAAAAAAAGACAGGCCTTAAACTCAGCTACAAGTTTATTTCAACAACCTCCTCTTATATAGTTCGTCCTCGTCGTCATCAACCAGTCACAAACGACTTGCCCTCTGCACCGTGACTTTACAAGTTCCACTCTATCACAAAAGAAGCGGACACTCCCAAGGCTTCCAAGTGAAAATGTTCTAGCAGAAGATATGGCACACAAAGACTTCAATCAACGCTTTTGTGTCCTCACATTAAACAAGACAACAGCCCACACCAACAACCCACTCATAACAGGTCACCTCCAAAATAACCCCCACAAACAATACACACCAAACACTACAAAAAAAAAAAACTCTTAAAACTGTAAAAATTGCTTGCAGCGGTTCCCTATTTGCATGGAAGGTTGACTAATGCAATTTCCCAACGATCTAATCCTAATTGTTTCTCTTACCACACTTTTAACATCGTTGCTTTCCTTAACAACTACATCCGTTCCAGACCAATCCGTTGTGCAGTTTCTACACTCCTCCAGATGCTTAGCCAACACCGAATTTGCTGCATTATTTTTAACATTCCTTTTGTGTTCTGTTTTTTGCTTGCTTGCTTGCTTTTTGTTTTTCAGTTTGTCTCCATATTTTGTCATTTTAAAACATGCCCTTCTTTTAGACTTAATCACTATCCTGCTGCAAAATGATTGCATTAGTTCATGTATACTCGTCAATGTACTAGCTTTTTTTCTTGTTTTGTTTGCGGTTCATTTGATATCTGTTACTTTTGCTCTTCTAAAAAAACCCCCCGTCTCAGGGTAAACGACGAAATGGTTGACTTCCACCAGCTAGCCTGTACTATGACTCTTTTTTCGTTTATCGTTTATCGTTCTAAAATTTATTTTTCGTGTCGTACGTGGGCAGATTCTCAATATCCTGAGTGTTTTCCTCACCGCATTGTTTCTTCTCTCGGTTTCGCGGTAAAACACGTCAGCCTTGCCATGCTGGGATCAAATACGCCAGCGTCGGCAGTCATTTACGAAGGATTTATCAACGCAAACAGTTCCCTCGCTATGCATGCTATTCATGCCGCAGTTCGTCAAAATCTCAATGACTTCACTGCATAGTGAAAGCGGCAAAAAAAAATAAAACCGATGTCGGTCAGTAAACGGAACTTGCACGGCCGGGCTGGCCAGCGTGAAGAGCAAAGCGCAGATTCCGGCCAGTTACTGAACTTCCATGTAAATACTGGCCATCAAAGACAGCAAAATACCGATGCCGGCCAGTTACTGAACGTTCATGTAAATAATGGCCAGCAAAGACAGCAAAAACACGATGCCAGCCAGCCACTGTAACCTCTGCTGAACTGGCCACTGAGTAAGACGAAACCCCGACGCCGGCCGGGGCCGGTAGCTTTCCCGCGCCCATGGCCGGGCGCCGCCATCCTGTTACAAGACCGGCCAGCGTAGTCCCGATACCGGCCGACGTGGTGTGCTACCTGTACATGCATTTTACTCAAGAAAAACTGCTTGCTTTTTGTTTTTCAGTCTGTCTCCATATTTTGTCATTTTAAAACATGCCCTTCTTTTAGACTTAATCACTATCCTGCTGCAAGATGATTGCATTAGTTCATGTATACTCGTCAATGTACTAGCTTTTTTTCTTGTTTTGTTTGCGGTTCATTGGATATCTGTAAAATAAACCTAATAAGAGTCCACATAAGTCATGTCCAGCATCTAATTTGTCTGTTGCCTATAAACATATACATTTACTGCTCTGCTTTTTGGCAATATGCTTTTTCGCTCGAATACAGAATACACAAGACTGATAAGGTCAGAGCACAGAACACGAAACTGACAACTTCGGAACAATGTTGACATAACTTATTAATGCTTGAGTATTAGAAGCCCCATTTCGAAGAAAACGCGTGTGGTCGACGTCGTCGGCGTGGTGTTCTGCGCACTGGGGTGAGCGATGCAATAATAATTAAAAAAAGACTTACAAAAAAGTTATATTTAGCACGACTTCTGTAGAACATATCTTGAGGGGCACACTCACAGGCTTCCCATAAGCCTCACACATGTCCCGTGTAGCCACACAGAGCGCTCCCCTAGCGTGTGGCATCCCTAGAACAACACGCACAATGTCGTACTTGTCCTATAGGATCCTAGGCTCTATCCCCACAGGCTGCGGGGTACCTACAGAAACCCTCAGAATTTCCTACATGTCCCATAAAAGCCACGGTTCTACCCCTACAGACTCTGTGGGTTACCTAAAGCACCCCCACAGGCTGTGTGGGTTACCCAACCCTGGCAGGCTGAGTGGGTTACCAAAAGGACCCCACACACTAACCCACATGTCCCATAGGCCCACAGGCCTGACCCCACAGAGATTTTAGGACACCCATACAACCCCATGGGTTCCCCATAGAGACCTCTAGGACCCCACAGAAATTTTCTGGGGGTGCTCTGTGGGCATTTGGACCAGGGCTCTCAATTGAGAGAGGAAGAGTGGGCTTTGTTTCGGTGTAACATCTAGGAATATTGAACCTCTTTCGAAACGGCTTGCGGGGCCCCTACTTTCGGCTGAGACCTTCTCGTGTCTCCCCCGCCGCTCCGACCGCGGGACGCCTGGGAGGTCAGGGGACAGGTCGCCCTCGTCGGAAGCTATGCTGGTTTTGCCCCTCGGCAAATTGGAAGTCAACAAACCCTCCTTCTCCTTCCCACTATTACTTTTTTTTTCTTAAAGTAGCTTTGTGTTGTTACTTTTAACTTTGCGGACTACAGTAAAATCGTGCCATGTTTCCTCAATAGTATTTCTGAAGAAGAGAGGCCTCCTAACGAAACGTCAATAAACCTTTCCTTGTTTTTGTTCAAGCTGGGATCAATGAACACCCTGGAATAATGACGTTCATGCACGCAGTTAACACATCTTAAGCAGTCACATCGGTTTTAAAGTCTAGAACCTCCCCTCGCCTTCCCCGTCTTGAAGTTTATTATGTGAAAAGGGAGGGAAAGGGAAATTAAAAAAAGATATGTATGTTTTTTTTTGTTTTTGTTTTTGTTTTTCGCATTGAGGAGGCGGCTCGTGCACCGCTCGTACACCGCTTGGGGCAAGTTTTCTCAGAAGCTACAACCGTTTTCTTTTTCGTTCATTTTCCCTCTTTCGGCGGGGAAGTCCAGAACGACCCCTCGTCTTCCCTTTCTTGAAGTTCATTACGTGAGGAGGGGACATGTATATGTGTGTTTTTTCACGGACAGAGGGGGCGGCTGGTGCACTGCTCGGACACCGCTCGAGGCATTTTTCCCGAAAGCTGTTGTTGTTGTTGTTGTTGTTTTGTTTTTTTTTTGCGAGAGTTTGGTGCCTGCTGTTCTTGTGGCTGCCCCTCCTCCTCCCACCCCCACCTCCTCCTCCCTCCCCCACCGTCAACTCTTGAGAGAATCCAGATGTTTGGAATACCACGTGACGTAGTCAAGGAGCGTCAATCTGACATCTCATGTACCAGTCTCGAAAAAGGTCTGGCTCAGGCCGAAACGTCGACCTATATGTAATAAAACTCCACGAAAAGCTTCGAGGTACGTTTACTTTCCTATGCACTTTTCGTCGTCCTACGCAACAGTATTTTTCTCTATATATATATATATAGGCATTCTTCAGGAAAGCATTTATAAATAAAATTGCACGTTGTATAAACTGCTGAGAGATTTCGGCCGCATTTTCGCTTCGCTGCCTTTTGAATTCTCCAAAAGCAAGTATCATCACAAGTATAACCTATCCAACCAAGAAATGGGAAGGATTTGAGCTTTCGCGGAGATATCAGGCTTTACCCAAATTCTCTCCTTTTTCTGGGCCTGCTAAAAGATTCTGCGTTAAGTAGACGGGGCAATGCGAAGCGCCGGTGTACACCTTTCTACGAGCAGGGATACGTGTGGGAGGTGAAGAAAAACAAGGCCCAGCGCGAGCAGCTCCCCGCAAATCCGCACTTTCATGGGTGATTAATTGCGTGCCCTGGAAACATTTCCACCGCCTATATATATATATATGATAGTATAAGTACTAAAAAGAGCAAACGCGTCCAGCTACACACACGTCTACAGAGATGCACACCTGAAAACGCACACACGTGCCCACGCACAGACGTCTCATGGTACGACATAAGCACTAAAGGACTACAAGCATTGCTATCCAACATAAATAAATCAAATTTCGGGCCCTCTACAGGAATGCCGCTGCTTCCCAAATATTGCATTTTTTTTATTGATTTGTGACTTTTAAGTGCGACTAAAAAGTATATTTTGAAACTCTGAGGTAATTCTTTACTTTTTTCGTTTTAGTGTAAAAAGAGTAGCACCGAGTTTCTTTGCAAACAAAAGTATACCAGTACTTGAACAAAATTTCAGCGAAACCTATGAGAGGAAACATGAATCAGTTAGTTTGCAGAGATTAACGAACTGTTCGACAACACGTTTTTATTATTTCAGTACGAAAAAGCAATTACAGTATATGATGCATACTATATATCATTAATTGAACTTCATCATAAATAATAGAAAGCTTAAAATGAGCGCATTAAAATAACCGAAACAGAGTTTTTTTTTCCTCAAAAGAGATGAGAATAAACAAGATTGCAGGGAAAGAAAAAAAAGGGACACTATAATGTGTATGACACTTGCGTAAACAGTATTTTATTTTGACTTGAAAGAAATTCCAAAAGCGGGTAGTGCGAAAAACAAAAAGTAACTCCTTAAGGACAAAACTGCGAGTCATCGTGGGCATCAGGGATTAAAAAAACAAATATTTTATATGTCTAACTTGTGAAAATAAAAATATGCTTTCTTTAGAAAGTTGCCGAGCATCATAAACAGAAAACAATAAATCAACTCGTTTTAGGAAGATATAGTCTAAGGCACGTACAGCATTTTACGGCGTTTTGTAAAAAAAACGCCTAAATTTGAACTCAATTCTAGGTTACGGTTTTCTGTGATGAGGCATCCTTACGCCAACAATCCTGGCCCCTCTCATCGTGGCCGAGGCGCGCCATGGGAACGCATGAACGCCACAGTTTCTTCCAACCTACGATACAGGCGAGGCGGCAGCTGCGTGCCTCGGCCAAGGGGGAAAGGGGGGCGATTGGCCCATAGGAAGCCGACAGCTTGAAACGCGTTAAAATTGAGCGTTGTATATTTTCTTTGGAATGCGGTAAAATGCTATGCTTGTCTTATATCCTTCAAAAATGAGTTGATGTAGTGAGTAACAGGCTGTAGTTGAGCTTGTTGGTGCATAATACTAAAAAGGCCAGCTGAACTTATGAAAATAGAATACAGAGAGAGAAAGAGACAGGCATACCGCTGGACTACCAACTTTGGTTTAATACTTCCTCCTCTTTCTGAACCTTGACTATGTGCTTTTTTCCTTTTTTTCTTTTTGCTTTTTTGTTTTAAACCCACATAAAACACCACTTATATCCGAAAACTGAGTCTGGTACAGGAACCCTATGTTCATTTTGACTAAGTAAAAATTTAGGTACTAACGCTTTGTTGATAATATAGCTAATTAGCATGTTTTTGCAATCCCTGACGGATGCAAAACGCATGCATTCGGACGGATGTTCCGTCAGGACTTGCGTCCTGATGGATGTTTTTGCAATCCGTGATGGGTAATAGTTCGTTCCCTAAAAAAGTTCATTTTTTCCACAACCAATCTATTTTTAGGGATCTTTGAAAGTCTTCGCTGAAACACCCAGCGTAAGAGGGATATTGAAATCGTACTAATGTGACCAAATGAAAAGTGGGAAATTATCTGTAGTATGTATACATGTAAATTCAATGCTGATGTATACATTATTTTATTATGGCTTACGCTTAACATTTAATACTGAAATAGTATACACCTGGTGAAAGAAGCGAAAGACTTAGGTATTTTTGTACTTTGCAGTACTCGAGGAATCCCTTTGATACAATAGTCTAAATGTATAAAACTTGTATAACCTTTACGGAGATTTTTTTTCTCGAACATACGCACAAGCCGCACAGGCTTACGTACAATTTATTTTGTATGCCAACTCTGTGACTATACAAAATTGATTGAATGATTGATACGAATAAGTACACTACCACTTATCTCTACGAAGAAATGTAAGTTTTTTGACTGCCATCGGCTGATCCCCACTAGTCGCTTCTACAACTCATGCGACCAGCTCGCCGACCGACTTCCCACCTAGCTGGAGACTTGCATCGACAGGCTGACGAACACACAATGGGACTCGGAGATCTACGAGATTGAATAGAAGAGCATACTGCGATTGGTGATTGGGCAGTGTACATTGAGTATTAACGCCCTCGGTTTCAAGAAGCTGGAAGACATCGCTTTTTACAGCCAAAGTGGTTCTGGGCGAGTGTTGTGTTGCCAAAAAAAGAACAGAGCATGCGGACTTACTTTGGTTGGTTTGGTGCCGTGAGTGCGCGGGTACAGCAGTGATACCCTCGCCCTTTTGCGGATATTACCACTTCCTTCGATGAAGCTGGTAGTATTCCCAAATAATATAATAATAATAATAATATCACTCCCCATTGAAGTGCACCGCGTTCAGCCGATTCGCGGTTGCGCTAAGAATCATGCGATCGCAGTCCTCGCCACCAGCTCGTTCTCGCCTTCGGTCGCCCGTTTCCTCGGCGCTCTAAGCCTTTGAACGCACGAATGGGGCAGCCGAGGCATACGCACGATAAAGCAGCGGCTACTCGACGGTGTAAACGCACCCGTGAGAGAGATCGTCGTGGATGTGTAGGAGCCGACAGACTTACCCTGGGTGTTAAGATGGAACAGATTTGACGTAAACATAATGTTGCCCGTGAACGTGAAGCGGCACGTAGAAGAAAACGTTACCGAGCGAAGAATGGACACGCTAGTGGGGCCAAGCAATTCGTGCAGCGCGTCCGCGAGAACGCGTTTATTGCTAACTGCTCTGTGTGTGATCGGTTGTGGATTACGCGAGATACCGCGCGACGCAACATAGCCGTAATTTTCATTCAGTCATGACGGAATATCATCGAAATGTCGCACCAGCTAACGCTGTCCATTCGCATCACGTCGCGTGATCGCCCGCGCAATTGTCTTGTTGACCTACTGCCGCCAGGCTCTCATCTCTTACCACGACTTGAACTCAGACAAATTGGGGGTGGCTTCGGCACTGAAATATTCGGCGAGCTTCGTCCTGCATTCCCAAAGCGTTGTGATCTGTCAAAGCGCAACGCAGATTGCACAATGCGTCTCTGCATTCTCATATAAATGCCCAATTAGTTCAATACGTCAGTTCACCGGCGATTATTCACCCAGGCATTATTTCCGGCGATGGACTCCCATCAACATACATGGTCATTTCAGTAAGTCGCCATTTCCATTTCGTGACAACAAAATGGCCTGTCATCCTAAACATATATGATAACAAATAGGTACTTTTTTTCGAAACTTGAGCACCACCCTTAGGCATTTTATTATACCAAATAAAGTACCTTTAGACTATAGGATCCACGTCCGTGGAGTCAATTTTCTGCTAGTGTTGTGACCTAAACGTCTCCCATCCAGAGGCTACGCTAAATTTTAACCTCTCAGTAAAAGTGATCTCACAACGAACAGAAGTGGGCCAATTGATTCTAGCTACCGCGGGATACTTTTTTTAATTTCGTCTTTGGATAATTACGTACGCTGGCTTGCTAGTTGGTACTGCCAGAAACATGCAGCCCTCAAATCGCGATATTAACCATTTAATCGGACGCACACTTAGAATCCACCTTTGTCAGAAATGAGTAGTGCGCATTCACGCGATCCTCGACGCTCCTGGATTTGGGATCACGTGGTGCCAACATATACCGTATTTACTCGAGTAATAGCCGCACTATGTATGAACAAGGCCCTTCCGTCGACTTTCCCGCAGAACACATATACAGCCAATCAATGCGTTGCGCATAAATAACATAGCGAATAACTAGCAATCTTCACAGATGGTATCTTCGCGCGAAGACGAATTATCTCGGCCCTGTAAACCGCCGGAATCATGCTGTCGATTGCGGTGATTGGCAATCCGCGTGCTCAGCGGAAAAAAAAAACACAACCCTCAGGATTTTTTTATAAACAGTGCGGCTATTACTCGAGTAAATACGGTATACGCCATTATAGAATGAAGTGAGCGAGAGTTTAAAAATGCCCCGTCCTCTTCATCGCAAAAGTGCTTTTCTTTGTTTAAGTGTGCCAAAATATTTAAATCCAAACCATCCAGCTTACCGAAAACCTTAACTCGAAGTCAAATAAAGAAGTATATTGACAAAAAAAAAAAAAGAGAAACTGCATCTTAGTGGAGTTGAAACGATCCAATCACAATATCGTGTTGTCGTCACTACGTGAGCTGATCCTTTTTATGGAATGTTTATATTTTACTTTAACTCGATACATAGGCTTTGTCTATACCTTACCAGCTATTTTCTTCTACCACTTTAGTATTCCAATTCGTGCCGCAACATTGCTTTGCGAAGAGATCCGAGGTTTGCACGGTCTGGAGGATGACTACAAAGTGGTTCGCCTTAACCACGCGCGGGATGTCCTCATTCCTAAAATATTTCGATTAGAAAACCTGGAAATACGACAACAGCATCATATTGGCGTGATGATTGAGCCGTAGAGGGCACATTGTCTACCTTGTTTTCTACAGAGCTCGGTGTATACCAAACACAGCGCCTGTGTACTCGCTTCTTTACGCCCTATTTCTGGACCAAGTGATGCGTTAACGTTCGGATCGGACTCGGTTACAATTGGTGCCTCACTGATTAAACACGAGCCCCAAGCAAAACACTGACGAAGCGTTCGACTTCATGAGTCGAGCGCTGCGTAAGGAACACACACAAAGAATTAATGTTTGTAGTGTGCCCATCGTGATCTCCATAATTCTTGGCGCGCAAAGCTCTCCTCCGGTTCTTCCGAACGCTCGGTTACCGCGACACAGCTCGCTGCCCAGCAAAAGAGGCGTATTGCCATATCCTTCTATAGACCTACACGCGGCGCGGCTCTGTTTACCTACACGGCGGGAAGGCCGCGAATGCGTAGAAGCTATGTGGGCAGGAAAGGCCAGGATTTCCCTGTTTTCGCAATTGCGTTTTTTGGAATGCGCTCGGTGTTGACGTTGTAGAAATGCTTCTAGCTTCATTTGTGCGTCATATTTCCTGCCAACGTATATTATATGTTTTTCCCGACTATTTGAGCTCGCTATCCCAGCTTGAAAGTCAGAGGTATTGAGACAACCTGTGCGTGGACGGCGTTACCTTCGACAATACGTACGCCGTAAACAAAGACTGCTGGAGTTCCGACGTAGATGACTCACGTCGTCGTTTATTCAGTTGTTTCGCCAAGCCAGTTCACGGCCGACACGGCGCAGGACTACAGGTCTCTCGAGGCCTACAATTACTTCGATCCGGTGTCGCTCTGCCGGCGGGATCAGCAGACTGTGGGTCTGCTGAAGTCTATTTTTTTTAATTGATTAAATGCACACAGCGTTCTTTCGTCAAGGTGTAATATTTTTTTTCTACCCTCATGACTGCAAGGCACGAAAAAATGGAACTCTTTGACCATTCTGCCGCCGATTTTCTTCTGCTTGGTAGCATGGGCGTAGCGAGCAACCAACGAACGATTAGCCGGTGCTATGGGCGCGAACCCCGTGGAAACAAAATCTGGGTGATCTCGATCAGACGACGGTTTCCCTGCACATAAGCAAGCCTCGGGACGGAAATTGAAACGGAAACCGCACTTGCCTTCCAGAAAGGTCCTTCCGTACAAACGGTCGTCCGCGCTCGGCGACCATCCCTTTCGATCCACGGATATTATCCACCTTCTCCGCCTTTCAGAGTCCGCCGGGAACTTGTGGAAACACACTCCGCTACTTTTGCTTGCAAGTCGGTGCAATTAACGGCTACACAGTTTGGCAGCGTGCTGAATGCTATGACGCCCATGCAAAACGTGCGCCCTTCTGCCCACACCACCCGGCCCCGGCGCGATCACAGCGGCGCCGCAGCTTCGTGACGTCAAGCCCGCGTGTCGGTCTGTACAGGTGTAAAACCTGCGAGATCAGCGGCGGAACCGGCCGCCCAATCTGCGAAAGAAAGAGCAAGGCAGATAACACACTCAGCTCCGGGGCGCTGCAGGTGAGCAGTGAACGACCCATGCACTAAAAGTCTGTCATCCTCTTTTGCGCAGAAGCCAAATTTGGGAGGAATGAAGCGTTAGCGCATGCGCAGTACCGACAGCAGCGCCACCGCGGTCGTATGACGTCAGCAAGTTGAGTTGGTCTATTGCGTCTCATACTTACCCGTTCGTTTGCGCACTGACTTCCTGCCCACCGACCAACCCAATGCTGTGGAACGGAATTGTGAAATAACAGTGGAAGCTTGCCGTCAGCATGCGCTCCGCAGCAGCGGAGTAAGATATGGCCACCAGTGAATACTCCACGCTGGAGACGAGACGTTTCAGCGGCCATCTTTATCGTTCCTTTCTGTGACGTCACGACCAGGGTTAACGATTGCTACCGACAATTTCGATGGTGCCTGGAAAAGGAACGCTGGAAGCTTGAAGTCACCGCGTACTTAAACCAACTCCGTAAAAATTGAGTCTAAAATTGCTCTTGTTTCCATTAATAAATGTAGATGGCGTCATTTCCAAAATGCTTGGCCATCTACGGAAGGCCGATCACAGCGACGCTTTTGGCAGCACGTGTCGCCAATAGTACGCTAGGTATAGCTAGAGTAACTGTATATGCTCCGCCTTGCGGACAGGGTTTAAGATAGTCAGGTGGGGAAACGGCCCATAGAAGCCTACCGCAGCGCCGTGACCCGATTGTGTACTCGTCTGCTTGCGGGTACGAGAGAAAAAAAATTGGAATTGGATTTGTATGGAACTTTATGGGAGAGTGCGTAAAATAAACCGAGAGCGCGAGAGTCCTCCATTGAAATTCCACGAGAAACCATTTCCGTCAGTTTAGCCGGTTGCCACCGGTCGCCCACCCGGAGTGAGAGTTCGCGGTGCTCGACATAGAAGGCGCCACAGAAAAGGAGAAAACCGAGGGGGACACAGTCCGGTTGCTCATTTGGCTCTCGTATCCCCACCTGTCTATCTTACACCCTGCTTGCGGACCAGAGTACCGCAATGAGGCTTCCAGGGCGGCCATGTTGGATACAAGGCCACATTGCGGGTACTAGAATACTGTACTGCGGGTAGCTACTGTCGCTTCTGCAAGAGCCCCGAATGCGCGAGCTACGCGATGGTCATCTGTGTCTTCTTCCCAGACTTTGAAAGCGTGTTTTAATACGTTACCCGCGTCATAAAACAACGCGATTATACTGTATCTAGTGGCTACACATAATGGAAAATGGTCAAGGAACCTTCCAGTTCGTTCTATTTTAGTGTATGATGTATACTTCGCAAACGCAAAGCGAGAAACATGATCCGCCTGTAACTTGGCACCTGCAAGGTCGCTTTTCAGCACGAAGGTCGGATTCAGCTCGGTGCACGTGAACGCTTCTCCGCCATTAGGGAGTTGGTGGCGAAAGGAAAAGGAACGCGATGCTCTGGCTGTGCAAGCAGAGCCTATACAGTTAATCTAAGGCTACTTAACGCACCGGATGAATTTTATGAACAAGTACAGTCAAGCTGGTGCATTCTGGGACGCACGTGAGCCAAAAATAGCGGAGCGTCACCGCCAATCATAGTTTATCGTGGCGGCGCGGCACCGGCATGTATACAGACCAATAGGAGCGTTCTCACAAACAGCGGTGCTTCACCGGCAGCCAAAGCAGACCAATGTGGAGGGCAAGTTCGTCTGCTTCTTGCGCAGGGGGTAGCGGTGACGTCAGAACGCCGAGCCCTGATTGGCTGATCGCGACCCCCTATCTGAGCGTCGTCTGCTCGCAACGTCGTCTGCGTCTGTCTTACCCTCCCTGCGACTTTCGAAAGTGCAGAGGCCAGATTCACGAAACGATCTTACGCCAAAAATGTGCGTAATACAAAACGTGAGAACAAATTCGTATTCACGAAACGAAATTATCGTACGTTTTGCGCAGGTTACGACGGAATCCTACGACAGCTCCGAAGCTGTCTTACGCACTTCTTACGATCAAATCAGCATGGCCGACAGCGTCGCTCAGTTACTTGGTCGCGACGACTAACGGACGTTTATTTTTGTACGTGCTCTTCTCACGCGTCCCGACTACAAGCAGCAAGAAAAAAAGTAAAAATTACTTGAAATCAACCACGACGAACAAGAACGCTGGTTCCACAAACACCCGGGAAATGCTCCAAAGGCCACGATTCCACTGACCCCGACCGAGCGAGCTCGTCAGATAGGCCTAGCAGGCACTCGGCGCAGCGGTGCTCCGACGGTCCTTGGCCAAGGCCGTCTGCCCACGACCGGCTGGCGTGCTGAATGGAATATGCCCGCGCGACCCTTGTGAACCCTTCCCGTAATATACTTTGATCGCTGACCTCAATTTTAGATTAAGAGGTCAATCTCTTCCTCTTGTCATCTCCTTGTTTTCCGAGGCAGAGGTGAGTCTTGCCGGTGAAAGAGCGGTGAATCTCCGACAGACGCAGGAAAGGTAAGACAGACGCAGACGATGTTGCGAGCAGACGACGTTGCAAAAGAGCAGACGACGCTCAGATAGGGGGTCGCGATCAGCCGATCAGGGCTTGGCGTTCTGACGTCACCGCTACTTCCTTTCTCATGCACAGAAGACGAAAATGAGCCCACTTGCGAGGCGTATAGGAGCGTGCACGTCTGGATATGGGACGCGCCATGAGCCAAAAATGGCTACACGTCGCAGGCATTCAATAGGAACGCCCGTGGCACGATAAAACGACGGCGGCGCTTGGATAAGTCAAGATATCCAGCGCTTTAAGGCTACACTCGGAGTCTCGGGCGCACGCCAAGATGACCATCTGGTTGATCTCGTCGCATGCAGCGTTCACAGCGCTGTGCACCCCCTCACCTAAACATGCATATACATGTATATCTTACAACAATGTCCACGCTCGGATGTAGTGCCGAGAAAGCCACTTGATGTGTTTGATAACCTTATAAAAATCTTTGCAAAGTGATTACGCAGCGAAATCGATAATAATATTACGGCGTTTTGTAATTGAAACGCTGGGCTCCTCCCCGTTACCGCGTCATAAGTACTACCACCGTCCACCAATGCGCATGCTGGTAGCAACTGCAGGAAAGATTTATTAATGCTACATCTCTCTGGGCTACCCCTATTGAAGTAAAAGAAAGGAAACCACACAACCCTCTTTGCAAAGAATAATTCATATGTTTTATTCACATCGGTTTATAGTGTTCACGTGTAACGTAAGTGCAATCAAAATTAAATGACACAACTTAATATATAGTTTTTAATATAATTACTTAAAACATAAAAAAAGACCTCGGAGAACTTTTTGATTTTTCTCGTACAGTTTTTAGGAGGGGTAGATGGACGAGGTCCTAATCATGGTTACCCTCAAAAAAACCTGCATTTATAAGTCGGGTTCATCCGGGAACCCAGCGGGCACTCAAAGGTTTCCGCGAACGGTCTAAAATGTTTCAATACCACGTTGCATCTTTCCCCAATTGCGTTCACATCGAGGATGCACATAACGTGGCAAAATGCGAGGAAGAACATCTTCTTGTCCTCTACGCTCGGGAGGTCCTGAGACGACCTCCGAGAGCTTCGACTCGCTTCCTGAAACGCTCGGAAAGTCACCTCCAGTCCCGGAATTTCTGGAAAAATATTCGGCTGGAAATCTTCTACGCCGCACGTTACTTTTTGCATGAATCTGGCCTTGGAGTCCTCGGACAGCCACGAGTGCAAAGTGCCGTTGGGAAGGTGGTTGATGCCCTGCGGGTCGAAGGACATCACCACTTTTCGGGCGAAAATGGAGCCCAGAGCTCCGTAATTAAACGATACGCTACCTCGACGGTCGTAGAACGGGTTTTCGAGGGCCAGCATTGGCAGAGACACGTTGTTGAGAAGGTAGTCGTACTCGAACGTTTCGTCTCTGAGATTGTGCGCCATGCGATTCTTCTCGTAATAAACTGCTGTTCCTATCTGCGATGCGCTCAGCTCGTGATCACGGATCCAGTACTTCACGTAGGATTTCTGCTTTTGTCGCTCTGGAGGAAAGAATTCGGCATAGATGTCCTCTCGAGGCCAGAGATTTACGAAAATCTCTCTAAGCTTATCGACTGCAGCCTCCCTGCTTCTGTTGTCCATCCAGTCACACTCGCCTATTTTTGCGATAGCCGCCATGATCACACTTTCCAAGAGAACATCGATGGCAGTCCGATCGCTGGAATTATAGTTTGATGAGACGTGATCGACGAGTAGAGGAAGGGTGTAGGCTTCTTCCACCTGAATTTCGCAAAAGATGGGCTTCATAGCACTCGCACTTTCTTTTCCTCCGTACTTTATCACGAAGGCGTCGTCCGAAGCTACGACGGCGTAGGCCTGGACGAACCACCAGGCGAGTTGGTTCAAGATGTGTGTCCAACCATGGGTGCGCAAAAGGCGTTTTAAGACTTCCAGGATTTCGATGTCGCTCACTAGGATTATGTCGCGGTCGCTGAATGGTGTATCGTGATTGTAAAATTCAGCATCGTCACGATGCATGTACGCTACGCCGCTTGCAATCTCTCGTTTTGCTTTGCCTTCCCCTCTTCCTTCACCCTTTCCCCTACACGTTATAAAAGCGATAACTGAATAAACCGAGATGTTTTTTGTTGCCCGCAATCAGCTCGTTTGTATCAGTTCTGTCCCAGACACGAAACATGGTGTCAGAAGTGCCTAAGCATGCAACCCGCCAGTGAACAAGGAAGCGCCGGCTGCTGCGGCGGAAGAAGCGGCATGGAATTTTTGAAGCCACCGGACTGCCTGCAGCTGAGTGGCGACATAGCAAAGAACTGGAGACTTTTCAAACAAAAGTTTGAGCTGTTTGTGACTGCTTCAGCACCAGACGGGAAACCGCTACCAGCACCCACGAAGACTGCGCTTCTGCTAAGCGTAGCTGGGGACGACGCCTTGGAGGTCTACAACAACTTCGCCTTCGGTACGGGAGAGGACCGGCAGGATTACGCCACCATCGTGGGCAAGTTTGACGGATACTTCGCAGCCCAGTTAAACGAGGTACATGAACGCTACCTGTTTCGCCGACGTGTACAAGCGCAAGGTGAGCCGGTAGAGCAGTTTATCAGAGACCTCAGGCAGCTGGCGCAGTCATGCAACTTCAGCACAATGACGGACTCGATGATACGAGACCAAATTGTCTTTGGAACAAACAACGACAAAGTCCGAGAGAAGTTGCTGCGCGATAACACGCTTACCTTGGTCAAGGCCGAACAAACATGCAAGGCGGCAGAAGTGACCGCTGCACAGAACGAGCGGTGGGCAAGAGAGCAACATATTGACGCAGTAAAGACTCCGTTAGCCAGAGATGACGCCAGAGCGCAAGAACGACACATCGACGCCACGAAGACGCAGTCGAGCAACAACGAGCCACATGAAGTGTTCCAGTGCCGTAGATGTGGCCGAAGGCATGGCCCCCGAAACTGTCCTGCGTTCGGGCGCACTTGTCGAAGATGCGGAGGCAAGAATCATTTTGCGGTACGCTGTAAAAACAACAAGCAGGTTGCCGAAATCAACAGCGGTGAAAACAAAACCAGCGACGAAGATTTCGAGATTCTCGACGTCTGGGTAAACGGGGTTGAGCGCCATCGGGACTGGATGGTACAAGCACAAGTGGCAAACAAAATGCTCGAACTGAAAGTGGACACCGGTGCTCAGGCCAGTCTCTTGCCGTACGGCATGTACAAGAAGTTGCATCCAAGGATGCAGCTGAGAGCTAGCAACTCCGTGCTGCGTTCATACGACGGAGGAATCATCAAGCATCTAGGAGTGGCAACTTTGAAGGCCACCATATCCAACAGATCGGCTAGCATCGACTTTTTTGTTGTAAAAAAGGGACGCCAAGCAATACTGGGCCTTCACGCCAGTGAACTACTTGGACTCTTCACTCGCTCGGTCAACGCCGTGGTGACAAATAACAGTGAACAAGTGCTCAAAACGTTTCCCCAAGTTTTCACCGGAACTGGGTGCCTTCACCGCCAATACAGCATGGTGCTGCAGGAAGGTGCCGTTCCCGTCATCCAGAGGACCCGGCGTGTGCCGCAAGCCTTACAAGAGCCACTTCGTCAGGAACTCGACCGAATGACGAAGGCCGGCATTGTCACCAGAGTCGAAGAGCCCACGGACTGGGTGAGTCCCTTAGTAATTGTAACTAAGAAGAATGGCGATCTGAGAGTGTGCATGGACCCGAGGAAAATCAATGAATGCCTGAAGCGCGAACATTATGAAATGCCGCGCCGTGAAGACATCGAAGCAGAGATCGCGGGAGCAAAATACTTTTCTCGTTTAGACGCAAATTCAGGGTTCCACCAAATTCCGCTTGACGAAGAAACTTCGAAAATCTGCACATTCACGACTCCTTTTGGTCGCTATCGTTTCTTGCGATTGCCGTTTGGAATCTCGTCCGCCTCGGAAGTGTTTCAAAAAACCCTGAGTCAGATTTTTGACGCGTTGGCGGGTGTACGCGTATATGTCGACGACATTTTGATATGGGCGGCCACGCGACGGGAACACGATGAAAGGCTCGAGGCGGTCCTGGAAGCTGCGCGCAGTGCAGGCCTTACGCTTAACGCTGAAAAATGCGAAATAGGCGTCACTCAAATTTCCTTTTTGGGTGACGTGATATCCGAAGGAGGCATACGACCAAGCTCCACCACTGTGAGGGCCGTCACTGACATGCCAGCACCCACGGACAAGCTAGGAGTGCAGCGAATGCTAGGCGTAGTGAACTACTTCGGAAAGTTTGTGCCTGCACTTGCCGAGAAAACGCAACTCATGCGGCAGCTGATAAAGAAAGACGCGCTATTCGAGTGGAGCGAAAACCACGCAAAGGAATGGAACCAGCTTTGCAAGTACCTCAGCGCGGAGCCTGTGTTGGCCATTTTCGACCCTAAGCGAGAGACCAAGATAACAGCGGATGCTTCCCGGAACGGCATAGGGGCAGCCCTTATGCAGCGTCATGGTGATTCATGGAGGCCAATTGCTTACGCCTCACGCGTGCTGACAGACGCCCAAACAAGGTACTCGCAGATTGAAAAAGAGGCGATGGCGGTGGTGTGGGGTTGTGAAAAATTTCATTACTTTGTTTACGGACGCAAGGTGATTCTTGAAACCGATCATCGCCCGCTGATAGCAATCTCTAAGAAAGCTATCGGCGATATGCCGCCACGGCTCCAGCGTTTCTTCCTTCGCCTGCTCAAGTACGATTTCCACTTGCAGTTCACTCCAGGAAAACAGTTGGTGCTGGCTGACATGCTGTCGCGGGCTCCGATCAGCTCTCCCAACGAGGACGAAGCGAACGAAGACGTGGAAGTACATGCCGTGAGTGTTGCTGCGTCACTGGTCAGCGAGGCGACTCAAGGGCGGTTGGCAAGAGAGACGAGCAATGACAGGTATTTAAAGAGGGTAATCGAATGCCTGGAAGCTCACCGGCCAATCGAGGGACAACTTAGACCCTTCTCAGAGGAATTATCAGTGGTGAACGAGCTGTTGTTCAAAGGTTGCAAGGTTGTTATCCCCGAAAGCATGCGTCCGGAAATACTGCGACGTATACATGACGGGCACATGGGACTGACGAAGTGCAAGTCACGAGCCCGTCGCATTGTGTTTTGGCCGGGTTTGAATGAAGACATCGACAACCTGATTAGAAAATGCGCAGTGTGTAGAAAATACGCCTACAAACAACCCAGCGAGCCCCTCATGATGCGTCCTGTTCCGAAGCACGCATGGTACAGGGTCGGTGCCGACATTTTTGAGTATGCCCGGAAGTCATACCTGTGCGTGTACGACGCGTTGTCAAACTTTCCAGAAGTAGAACTCCTGCATAATACGTCATCCGCTACAGTTATTGATAAACTGAGTGCCATGTTCGCCAGATATGGCATACCAGTAGAAGTGTGTACAGACAATGGGCCACAATTCTCCAGCCGAGAATTTGCCACCTTTGCAAAGGACTACGATTTCAAACATACAACTTCAAGCCCACGGTTTCCCCGCTCGAACGGCCTAGCGGAAAAAGGTGTACAAATCGTCAAGAGAATACTAAAAAAAACAACAGAAGGGAAAAACGATTTCTGGCTTGGACTGCTCAGTTACAGGTCCAGTCCCCTGGAAGGCGGCAAGTCTCCGGGAGAGCTGCTCCAAGGTCGGCGGCTGCGGACACCATTACCGGACTTCAACGAGACGCCACCTACAGTTGTGCTGAAGCATCAGCAGACACAACCGGTGAGACGGCATCTTCCACCGTTGCAAGAAGGAGCAGCCGTCCGCATCCAGGGCGACACGTGGGCGACGAAGGCCAAGGTGATCAAGAGGACACGCCCTAGGTCTTACCAGGTCGCTACAGAAGACGGCAAGGTGTTACGACGAAACCGCCAGCATTTGTTAGCAACGAAAGAACTTTTTGACAGCTCCGACGATGACTCGGCTGATGAAGCAAGCGCGAACGAAGGTGCACCCGAGCAACTTCAGCCACCCGCTGGCAGCCCGTCCACGGCCACAGCAGTGTTAAGAAGATCGTCACGCAACAGAAGAGCACCACAGCGGCTGGGCTACGATGAAAACTTCGCGCAGAGCTTATGAAACATGTCCGTTGTTTTTGTTAACTCCTTCAAAAAAAAAAAAAAAAAAAAAAAAAAGGAAGTTGTATCGTGATTGTAAAATTCAGCATCGTCACGATGCATGTACGCTACGCCGCTTGCAATCTCTCGTTTTGCTTTGCCTTCCCCTCTTCCTTCACCCTTTCCCCTACACGTTATAAAAGCGATAACTGAATAAACCGAGATGTTTTTTGTTGCCCGCAATCAGCTCGTTTGTATCAGTTCTGTCCCAGACACGAAACAAATGGTGGAGTCGGTCCGAAGTTCTTGTTGAGGAGGCCCGTCCAGTTGTTGCTCTTGCCGGCGGGGAGAAAGCCCTCCAAATCATGAAACGAAAGGACTGCAGGCCTTTTTTGCTTGCGGAATGACGCTTTGGAAATCGACCCCATTATATCAGCGGTAACTCTGAAATCTGCTTCGGAATAGTTTGCGTTCGCTACGTTGTGGTAGAGAAAGATACGGCGAAAATCTTCCGAAAACTTTCGGAACGTCCTTTCGTCGGTGAATTCATTGTACGCTGATTTCCAAAAGGTGGGGCGTCTGCTGGGCGAGAAATAAATTCTTCGCCGTTTGGACGATGACTCTCCCAGGAGTTGAACGTCGAACCAGAAGGGCATCTGCCAACGAATGGAAAGATCGAGCGCCACATCCAACGGACTCACTTCGTTGAGGTCTTCCGGCCTCCGAAGAACTCGCTTGTTGAGGAACGATGCAAACTCGGCTAAGGTCTCGCTTTGGTTTTCGCCCGTTCGGTCGATGCAGGAATTATAGACTTGCGCGACATACTTCATCCTTTCGGTGGAAAATGACTTGCCCGATAAATATTTGGCCTTATTTTTTATCCATGTATACTTCGGGAAATGACCGATAGTCCCGGCTGTATTCTGAAGAGTTGGTTTCCAGGCTGAACAGACGTAGCCGCTGAAATCGTCACATGGATCCACGCTTTGGTTGAGATTCGACGTCAACCAGATTGGATGACCGCATATGTCATCCTTGCAGCGATTTATTCTGTAATGTTGTCCTCCGCGCTGTGGCTTCGTTAAACTGAAGATGGCAGACGCTACGACCATGACAACGACAAGAATTAGGACGGCAACACTTAAGGACTTCCTGTCGCAGTCGTTTTTGGTGCGGTGTTGGGTTTGGACTGGGGAACCTTGAGACAGCACCTGCAAATGGCACGTAGAGGTTTGAATGCGCATTTCAAGCAGGTTATTTTTTCGCATAAATAAGCCGTGAGACTCAACTTGCAGGGTGCTGTGAAAAGTGAAATTATATTCCGTTTTCCCACATCGCAAATTATAAGGAGCGCAGTGGGTACAAGCAAAGTACACGGCTAGGACTAACGTCCAGCTGGTTAAAATCTCCGTTTTTCTGTCATCACCGCCAATCAAAGGGTCCAACGTTCAAGCCCCAAAGACGTGATACTGCGTGAGAGCTCATGCGGAGAAAGTAGCTTGGACAGCTCAAATATTGTCACGAATGACAAGAGCAGAAGCGGCAAAAGTTTCGTTTCAAACTGAAAAATTAATGGGGCGAAAGTGTGCCAAACAAAATAAAGAACTTGCGTCGAGACAGCGAAAAAGTGGGAAGCAATATGGCGGCGTGACATCGAGCGAGAGCGGGACTGTCTCGACAAGGTCACGCGGCATCTCGATAATTCGGCCCAGAATGCTCGAGGGTTGAGTGTTCGGGGTGAGAATGAACAGGAACTCTCGAGAACAAGAAAGTTGGACAAAATGAAGGTCATGCGACCTTTCTTTTGTGATGACAAGGCTCAAGAAACTGATGCTCCAAAGCCACCGATACCAAACGCAAGATACACTACGCGAGGGATCTCTTCACTTTGGAAGCTGCTTCGAATTTATATAAGCTAACTTACAGATTAGGCCGATTTCGATGCTTTGACACTACATTATTTGTTTAGATTCCACTCCCCGCTTTCTACCCCTTATTCTATACCCTGTAAAATATTTTATACTTTTTAGTCATCTCCTACAAATTTAGTTGTCTTTTTATTAAATTTATCTACATATATATATGTGCTTGCCATCATGCTTTAAGTCCCAAATAGATATAAAAAAACACTGTGAACTTTTTGTGCTACATCACATACCTGCATCATATTGTCAGTATTCTTTAACAAGCTAATCGCCTTTTTGCGTTAGTTCGCGCACTTACTAACCGCCAGCATGTGTTTCAGGCTTTCACATTGTACAAACCATTTAAACGTAATTTAATTCATATCCTTACTTCCCTCTTGCTCCCTATTTTCCAGAACGGATGAATATACAATTCCTTTTGTCATTTTCTTTCCGTAGAGGAGAACACAATCGTTTATTTTTTATACTCCTGTAAAACAGTAAACCTAATAAAACCATACCTCCACCGTGATCATGTGTCGGTGACCCAAAACCTACAGAAACACACTTGCTAAGAAATCTGTGCCAGCGGATAGAGTCTTCACTGCTTGTCTCTTTCAGGGTGAGCATATGCTTCGCTCTATTAAGTGCCGTAACGCGTGCCGTATAAAAAAAAAATAAAAGAAGATGGTAAAATGACATCAAGACAAGTAATTTTCTAACAATTGCACCGATTGACGTCAGATGGCGTTCATTCTGGAGAAGCACGACAAACGATTGGGCGATACAAAATACACGCTTTTACACCCTTAAAGGGCCTCTGACACGCCAAAAAAAATATTATTTTTTTCATGCTAAACGTTGCAATGGCATATCAGGACATTACAAAAAAATTGTTTCACTATAGAGTTGCGTAGTTTTTTTATAAAAAATAGAAATACGAGGCCCAATTCAAAGTTCCCGCCGTGCACTGTGACGTAACAGTGTACCGCAAGGTGTCGGGGCGGTCAGAAGGGAGGCATCGCCGGAAGTCACGTGAGTTGTATCCCTCCTCGTGCTTACCGCGAGCGCGTGTAATATTTTTTTTTAATATTTTTGTTATTCTCCGCACCTCCACGAGCGATCCAAGCAGACAAGGTTTCTTTTATTTGCTTTTCATCGCTTAATGTTGCTGTAAAGGTAGAAGAAGCGGAGTCAGTGAATTGACGTGATCAACTACAATGCCTAGAAGGTGCTGTGTGAGGGACTGTCCCGGTATTTCAGCAACTGAAGAAGAGATCACATTGCATGCATTTCTGAGAGACATACATCGGCCGCATGAGCACCCAGTAAACAAGTTCTACTCATGCTCTAGACAAAATACGTACTTTGTGCTCGACGTTTACTTGTACTTGGTACACTCACCAGTTCGTATTCTTTAGACGGCAGGCATCTACAGCCGTGAGAGTATCCGATGATTCAACGACCTCGGTGTCTCAACCTTCAGCAATGCGATCGGGCGTGTCGTATGCTAGCAATCCTAATTTCTGCGAGCGTTCTAATTTTTTTTTTTCAAAACTTGATAGCTTGTTCTGTGCCCAGTATAGCCCTGTATTATCGGACTGACGGCATGCACTCGTACACTGGCTTGTACTCGCAACGCTTTCATCATTGACCTCCAGCACGTCGATCCACTGACTCTTCGTCCTCAAATTTTACAGCACGCAAACTAACCCACGGTGCAGGGATAAAGAGCTAGTGGAACTGAAACTTCGTTTTCTACGATCGCTCGTACGAAGAGCAGAATAATAAAAAGAAAAAAAGTATTAGGCACGGTCGCGGAGAGCACGAGGAGTGAAACTCAGGCGACTTCCGGTTAACCCACTTTTAGTGACGTAGCTCGATGCCTCCTTTCTGACCGCCCCGACACCTTGCGGTACACTGTTACGTCACAGTGCACGGCGGGAACTTTGAATTGGGCCTCGCATTTCTATTTTTTATAAAAAAAACTACGCAACTCTATAGTGAAACAATTTTTTTGTAATGTCCTGATATGCCATCGCAACGTTTAGCGTGAAAAAAAAAATATTTTTTTTGGCGTGTCAGAGGCCCTTTAAGGGGGATTCAACCGCTATTTATTTGTAGCCTTTTCCTCATAGATGGCGCAGAAAGTTTCCGGAACAAACGAGTTGCATGTTCGCAGCTGCGCATGCAGGTCGGGCGCTCGGGGTGGGCTCGGGCCACGGGCTGTTCGCCGCCGATCTAGAGTTAGATCTTCTTCGCTCTGCGTCCGCCGCTGCCGGAAGCGGCCAACAGGCGGCGCGAGATACGAGCCAGTACACACGTAGATTGCAGTGGCTTACAAAACGTAGAATAAGCTCTGATTTCCGAATGAATTCGAAGTTCCATCCACTGTCGAAATTATCGAAAGCACAAGGTGCGGCGTTGCGGCCATTTGGACCACCACAATTAACACGCAAACGTTCTTTAACAAAAAAAAAAAAAAAAAAAAAAGATTGAGTTTAATTTAAAGCTAGAAAACAAAAAAGAAATACAGCGGCAGTTTTGCACTTCCTATGTCGTATATCGGCCTGCTCTTCGTCTGAATACTATTTTGCAAACCCGCTCTCAGGTTGTGTGGAGTAAAGCCCATCTATCCTGGGGAAAGTGGCGCCAATCATTTTTATGGAAATGCTAGAGACACGTGCCGTGCGCCACTTCTGGGAAGAACGAGAGCCACTAAAATAGCTGCGCTTAGAGTATCGGCACTCTGTTCCCCAACATTGTTGTGGGCGCCGGCATTTTGGTGCTTGTGCAGAGTAGACGCAAATGCCGATCGTCATGATTCAAAAGTGCGACTTCCTCAGCATTAGATTCGGTGTTAGGAAGCTCATATAAATTTGCTTTGCTCTGTCGCGAACTGTTTAAACATTTGTGGGAGGCGGAAAAGCGTTTCCTGCGATTTCAGTTAATTCTTCAGATAACTGGCAACGATGATTTTAATCCACAATATGAACAAGTGTAGTTACTCTGAAGCGTAGCTTATTTACTGGCACTATATATAGAAGAACATGGCGTCTCAAATCTAGCTCAGTGCTGCGCTGTTCCGCCATGATCTTCCCTAGTGCCACTAAATAATCTACGCTTCAGGGTAACGACACTTGTCCATATTGTGGCTTAAAATCATGGCTGCCAGTTATCTGAAAATTTATCTGAAATCACAGGAAACGCTTTTACGTCCTCCACAAATGTTTAAACGCTTCGCGACAGACCAAAGCAATATTACATGAGCTTCCTAACACCGGATCAAATACCGAGGAAGTTTCACTTTTGAATCATGACGATCGGCAGTTGCGTCTGCTCTGTACAAGCACCAAGATGGCGGCGCCCACAGCAATATTGGGGAACAGAGTGCCGACCCTAAGCATCGCTCATTTAGAGGCGAGGTCCACACTTCTGCACGTCCAGAGGTGTGGACCTCGACGAAGAGGTCCAGACTTCTGCGCGTCGAGTCAAAAGCAACAAGAAGCAACCGTTTCCCACCCGTAAACTGTACCAAGGAGTCCTCTGTCCAAGCCAGTGGCACGGCTCTACTACTCGTCCACAATCGTGCGCCAAGTGCACAGCAGCTGACAAGGTTGGCAACGGGTATGGCAAGAAAGGACACTTTCCCTCTGTCTGCCTGTCAGCGAAAAAGAACCACCCAAATACACAAAGCCATGTTGCACTCGAGTTATCCTCGTAAATTCCATAAGTTGAAGGCGCTGCCGGCAAGTGCAGACTGTGCAGACTAAATTCATTTGATAAAAATCACGCTTTCAAGTACCGCGAACCATTGTTGTGGAAACGCGCAAGACACGTGCGAGGAGCGGGTGCTCCGCTCCCATTCGCTTCCAAGGGCCGCTCATTTCAGTACTGCGCTGACAACTGCCGACTAAATTCATTTCATAAAATTCACGCTTTGAAGTACCGCCAACCATTGTTGCGGAAATGCGCAAGACACGTGCGAGGAGCGTGTGCTCCGCTGCCATTCGCTTCCAAGGGCCGCTCATTTCAGTACTGCGCCGACAACTGCTTCCAAGAGCTGCTCGAGACACGGGCCTCGTGCACTGGCGTATTTGACACCACTTGCAAGACAAACGCAAACACATCGAAAGGCTTGAATCCAGACAGATAAAGAGGGGTCGGTGGCCAAGTGCAATAAAGAAAAAAAAAGATCGGTGGCCAAGTGAGCTACACTCGGCGACAACTTTTCTTGGCAATGCTGCCAAAGCTACAGAGCCGAAGCACGCTGTCTTCTTACGCAGCTGAACACAGTCCCCGGGTCTAAATTGTGTTTTGGCTGTAACGTAAATTATAATCTTAATATTCGTCTTTTGAATAATAATTGTCACATCACTATGAATCTTGAATAATAAAAATATAAAAAGGATATTAGTTTTCTAGTTACTAAAGATCTGGTAGTAGGTAACAAGAGGAAAAGGAGGTAGAGGAGCACAGAACCTCGAGAGCATGAACGGCACGAGAGGGAAGGATAAACCGACACCATTGAATCGGACGTGCCCGGGATCTCTTCCTTAAAGGAGCTGTGCAACGATATTCAATTGGAATGTTTTTCACTTTACACGAGCTTACTGGCACTAGTGGGACTCAAGGATACTCGCATGCAATGCCACTGGCCAAGAAACTCCTTTGTTGCGGTGTAATTTCAAGGACAAAAGCGATCATTTTCATTCAATCTCTCCCTTGCAAAATTCGATGACGTAACGCGGGGATCGCAGTACACCCGTATGACGATATTTGAATGCGGTTCATAGATTGGACCCGAGCATTGCGTGGGCACTCGATTTAGGCTCGTGATAATTGATAGCTCGAGAAGCATTCGAGTAGTGGCCCGTGTCCAATCGCTGCAACGACGACAATAGCCGAGCCATAACAATGTCTGGAACTCAGCGCGTGTCCTGTGCTTTGCCAACCCCAGCGCGTGGCTATGATCAACATTGGCGGCATATAATCGGCTCCAGATCACGTGGCCGCTTGTTCTGGCTGCGAGTTGAGGGCGTGAACGCTGCTCGTTGTTTTTTAATTTTTTTCTGGGACTTCTAATGCGTCGGGTGAAAAACTAAGGCGTGTTTCATAGGTCATTAACGTCAGGGATCCGTTCTAAGCGGTATTTGCGCAAAGTAAAAAAATTGTTGCATAGCCCCTTTAACAGATATCATCTGCTCTGAGCCCGGGTATGTCCACTGGAAACGGTTTTATAGACACTAAAGAGCTGTATAGAGTGCTTGCCTTGAATTCCGACAACGAAACCAAAACTGAAAACGAAACCAAAACTGACGTAATGAAAGCCCGGATGCTTGGCGGAGTGATACATGTGCAGGAGCTCCGCCCCCCCCCCCCCCCCCCCCCCCGTAGCATTCCCTTCATTGCCAAGAAAAGTTAAGTTGTCGCCGAGTATACACGATTGCAAACAGGGCGTCTGGCCGCCGCCATGTTCCTGCTCGTGTAAAGAAGCACGTGCAATTGCAAGCCTGCCAAAGTCACCTTCACGCGCATGCTGCATGTGCTTGCACCCATGGGGCACCAGTCGGGAATCCATGTCTGCAAACATGTATAGAGCACACCAGCTCGGAGCACGTGGAGCGAAAGCTCGCGCTGCATAACGCAGGGATCCTGGGTTCAATCCCCTGCCCGTTTCGATCTAGATGAGCATCGTACCGGCGTGCGGTCGTGTATTATTACTATTGCGTGATGCACGTTAAAGACTCCAGGCGACCGGTTGTACTGCACTGGCTAAATTGATCACCTACAGCTGGGAGACAAGTCGCCCGTTGAGGCAGACTATGTTCTAGGCTGTATAAACATACACACACCCCAATTTGTTTCCAGACAGGTAAGGTAGCACCACTTCGTTCCACCGTGACATAGTAAGATCACTGTTGAAAGAGGCCTTTGTAACAAACAATAGCCTAGTGAACTCCCGAGGTTACTTATGACGACACTAACGTTATTTAGAGGTTCATTTGATTTTGCCTAAAAATTGAAAAGGTGAATAGAAAAAAAAAAGAAACGCACGCCTCACCTTAGGTAGAAACGTATTTTCTACCTATTGATGGCCCGTTTGGTTCTCTTAGTAATCCGCAAAACGGGAAGTGTTAAATTTACAAAACAAAATTGTTCTGGGCGCCAAAACGCTAACGTCAAAATTCAATTTGCATCCCAGAGTAAGCACCTGTTTGTTGGTTAAGAAAATATATTGTAATTGTTCAAAATAATATAATTCATGCTTCTTTCTTGTTTTTCATATCCACTAGCCACCAAACAAGGTCTTCAGAAAATGAAAAAAATCTGAAATAATGTTTCATAAAATAAATGTTGTTCGGAATAAGTATTTTAGCCTTCTTTGCAACTCATTCAACTACTTTTTTTTATTTCCAAATACATATTAGTAGGGAGCCTTCATGTGCGCTTTGCTTAGGGTGGTGGCATCTCGCCATTTTGTCCCACACGTTTATTGTTTATTTTTGTTCAGAAGCACGTGAAAGAGCGTGACCCTGCATGCGTTTGTGGCGCTGACTGTGCTATGGCGACATTTTGTTTTCGTCGATTTCTTTGTATTTTCCCCGTGAGCGCGTGCTGTCGGCAACGGGTACTACTAGGGTGTCTCAATGTCCTTCTGTTTAGGGTGATCCCACCCTTTGTAGTACCCGATGCCGACAGCACGCGCTCATGGGAAAAATACAAAGAAATTGACGAAAACAAAATGTCGCCATAGCACAGTCAGTGCCACAAACGCGTGCAGGGTCACGCTCTTTCACGCGCTTCTGAACAAAAAATAAAAATAAAAGCGTGGGACAAAATGGCCAGACGTCTCCACCCCATGCAAAGCGCACATGAAGGCACCCTAGGTACTACAAAGGGTGGCATCACCCTAAAAAGAAGGACATTGAGGCACCCTACGATATCTCTGCCCTACCCTGCACGATCTTAGGGTGCTTACGAGCCACGCTTGTAGCGTATGCAAGCGTTTTGACCACGCGCGCTAACATAGCACACACACAAAAATAGAATCAACACAAGTATCGCCTTCACAGCCTTATCAGGCCTTTCGCTAGGAGTCTGCTGATGTCTATAGACTTTTCCAAGAAAGAGCGTGTGCCCGGTGCCATTTTGAGTGTTCGTGCGTATGGCGCGTGCTTTGCTCGCTTTCCGAAGCGACGAACACGCACGTGCTGGACTGTGAAGATCGCACGCTGGACTGTGATTTTGTAAACATTGGAAAGGTCTATACTCTGTTTCAGCTTGTGTTGTACAGCAGGAAAGGCTACCATCTCGGCGGCACAAGCTCTCGTGCACCAAGGGCAGCTGCCAACGCTATGAGCTCGCGCTTCTAGCCTTCGCTGCGGTACAACATAAGGTGAAACGGAGTATAGTTACACTTTTTTTTGCAACGTTCAAAAAGTGTCGACCAACGGAGCCATTTATTGTAATTCTGTTGTGTCTATGTTTATACAGCGGGAAGTTAGTCAGCCCTGAGGGCATCTGGTGTCTTCGTTGGAGATGAAAGGCAGTGCAGTATACCACTGCTTGTCTGACGTCTTAAACGCAATAGTGATACATGCAGACTTGTACCGTACGCATTACAAGTAACCAAATTACTTGTAATCGAATACTTTTTGAAGTAACTTTGTAATCCGTTGATTACTTCTATTAGGCAGTAATCACAAGAGTAATCTGATAACCTTTTGAAGTAATAAAAATTACTTCTAACCCCCTGCACACACCTTCTTTTTCTGAAATGAAAAAAATAAAATTTGCTTATTTTTTCCACAGAAAAAAGAATGATTTTTGCGGAGCTGTAGGAAACGAGGTCAACCCCTTTGTATGTACAATTTCTGTGGAATGTTCGTTTTTTTTTCGCGCTGGGACTGGGACTGGGAAGCCCCAGGGAAGCCCCAGTGCGTGACAAAGGCCATTCAGGGCGAAGTTTGAGGGACCAGAATGTAGCTTTGTAAGTCCTTTGTTCAAACTAGCCCCCTCACGCACACAGACACGGAAAGAAAAAAAAAATCCTGCTTACGGTACCTACACACAGCCCATAGGAGAACCAGAACCGAAGAATGTCTAAAGCGGATGCAAAATATAACAAACCCAGTTCAAATATTTCCCTATTTCCCCTACGTAGTCTTTGTGACAAGCAAGGCTTCGAGTTGAGAACTGGTCGGGGCGATCTTTTCCGCTAATGAATACTACACAGGATCCATTTCAAATCCTGGAGCTGCTGCTCTTTTGTATAACATGCGAGTTCATCCAAATGTGAATAGTAAAATGAGCGACAATCAAGATCTAGAGCCCCCTCCGCTCCCCCCCCCCCCCCCCCAACCTGGCGACCGCTCAAATCAATAAACTTCTTCAAACGAATTCTATGCTTGTGTCCGCATTGTGAAGGTGGAACGACCACGAAGAGGGAACCCGTTTTTTCTTCTTCAATACTTGGGAAAATGTGAAATATAGGTTTGAAGTAGTTCATTATTATGAGCGCTAAACATGTAAGTATTCTCACAATAAAGTAATCAGAAAAGTAACGGTTACTTCTTCAAGTAATGTCCAATTACCTTTGCTGTCGAGTAATCAAGTAATCTAATCGAATACTTTTTAGCCAAGAGTAATAGTAATTGTAATCGATTACGTTTTTTTAGTAACGTGTACAAGACTGGATACATGACAGCACGCCGGTACGATGCTCATGCAGATTGAAACGGGCAGAGGCGGTGGATTGAATCCACGAACAGTGAGCTTTACAGCGTGAGCTTTCGCTACACGTGCTACCGATCCACGAGCAACGAGACATCGCGGTCGAATTCGAGCTTGAGAGAAAAACAACAACAGCAACAGCAAGAAAATCTCCGGTTTGAGGCATTTAATACTAGTGTCGCCATCTCGTTTATCAAGTTGGAAATAAAATTAACAGGGTAATTTTATTTACACAAATACGCAAATACAGCAATATTTTGCTTTCTCGTAATGTTCTCAAAATTAAGATTAGAGGCACCCCTAGTACGTACGGCCAAGCGTTTTGTCACGTTTGTCTTCTAATTAATTGTATTTTCAAAAATGCCTCAAAACGCGCTAAAAACAGTCAAAACGGTCATATTTCTACATTCTAATAAAAATCTCCAGCGCTTAAAAAAAAAAAAAAATCCAAGGGCCGCACAACCTTCATTACGTTATCATAAGTAACCCCCAAAAGAATGAATACTATCGTGCATTTGTGAAACTCAGGTTTGTGTAGCGAAATTTGACCATTGAGTGACGAGCAGTTGAATCCCCCTTAAAACTGTCGATAACGTTTTTAGGCTGAACGCCCTGTTAAAGGGGTATGGAAACGAAATTTCAGCGCTCATTTTCTAGCTTGAATGTGTTGCATGTTGCACCCTAACCTCAAAAACACCAGTCTTCCGCTGAAAGGCACAATTAAGAAAACTAATTTTAAAGCTAAATAAACGATCTTTCAATGTGCACCTGGTGGATGCATGCGGAGCGTATTTGGGAGGTAATCTAGCAACGTTGGGGAACTTGCTACGTAGTCTTGACGTAGCAGATTCCTTCGGAGCAGCGCCGCCTCTTTGGAATTTCAACATTTTTCTTCTTAGCTTTCCTCCTAGCTCAACTCACAAATCGCGCATTGTACCAAACGGTCCAAGAAGACGGAAAGGAAAGACTCCCCTCTTTCTCGGACCCTCGTTCGTGCAACCGGACACAGCCATTCTCCCCTTAGAAGATCAGCCCGTCGCTCAAAACTCGAACAAAAGTTGCTTTCACCACCCCGTTCAGCCCTAAGTTGACAGTGTTGCGGGAACTACGTGCTCCTTGGGCCAGCCAGACGCTCGTCACCCCACGGGTACTTCGAACGGCTCGGTTGTAACACGCTGACGCTATTGACACCACCACAACACTGATAACGCCACCAAGGGCAAAGCTCATAACCACGCTAGCCTTGCTACGTCACGAAGGCGAGGAATCTTTTCTTTCTGTTTTTTTTTGCGCCGGGTATCCCATGACGTATCACGCTCTCCGTTCGCTTCTCTTTGAGCGCTTGCTCGAGTGCACCGTTTGGAACGAAAAATATAGCCAGTCGTTCAAAATACAATCGTGCGATTATCATTTACGGTTATTACCCGTCATGCTTGACTCAATTCCGAACGGAATTTGAATATTTCAATTTTTGTTCCTGTACCCCTTTAAAAAGTAATTGCTGTCGATCCTAGCCCTTTCCTCTAGAACTATGTTGCAACTTCGTGGTGCCATGATCCATGCGTTCCAGAGAATTTGGAAGAAACAAAAATAACTACATATACCTGCGCAGAAGCAGCAATAATTACATATCTCTGCAGATACAACAGACTTGTATTACTACCCCGTTGATTGCTCCCCCGTGTTATATGCTCGACAGCTAGAGAGGTCGTCAGTGACAACCTCGGCGATGCATAGTGTTACAAGTAATTTGTTTTTATAGGTGTGTCTAAAAATATTTTTTTTTTTTTTAGGTTCAAGGAATTTAGTTTGCTGTAAAATGTACTGGCACAGCTAATAATTATTTGAAATATTCGCTAAAACGACCTTCGCTAAAGTTGTTTCAATTTATGAGTTTACTTCGCCGCAGTGTGCCGGAGCACGCTTTCCCATACTTCTTTTTAATGCCTTTAAAACTGTGGGATGTTCCATGCAACAGCACCTCTAATTTGCAATTATAAAGAGTGTACGAGATGTAGTTAGAACAACGGTGCATAAAATGTGTAGCAATATGTGTATGTCTCTGGAACACTCTTTTTATACGAATAAAGGCTGAACTCTATATGGCAATTATGCTGCGAAAAATCGACGAATTTTGCCCGGCGGCTTTTGCTTAGAGCGTGTCATCAGCAGAGTAGCTGCTACGTTGCGCGCAAAGCGATCCGTGCCGTCGGGCGACGTTCGCCTTAACCGCTCATCCACACTGGAAGCGGATCTGCGTTCGCAAAGCGGTTGCGAACGCGGTTGTATAAAGATCCAGTACAATTGCCCTCGCACTCGATGACATCAAGTGCGCGCGAAATTGTACTTAATTTTTATACAACCGCGTTCGCAACCGCTTTGCGAACTCGGGTTCGCTTCCAGTGTGAATGAGCGGTAAGGGTGTAAACTATTTTAGTGTGTAGTAGGGCCTAGTTGTCATCAGTAGAGAACGGCATGAGTGTGTGAAGAAATGTAAGCTGGAATTGTGGGAGTTTACACGTAGCCTAACTTCGATAGCCGGTCCGTCTTGGTGGTGCTAAAATTATGCGTAGGTGCACGCTACTCGAGCACAAAAGACCCTTTCCGAAATTTAGTGCCATCTAGTGACTCTAACACCGCCTACTCTTTTGCATGCTAATGGTGGCAAAAATATACTATTTGAACAGGCACCACCTATTTCGTGCGACGGACCGGGATGGTAGTTCGCTGAAAACACTAATTTGCGTCGTTTCACTTCAGACGGTGACAAAGAAACTATCGCCTTCTACAAAGCGGTATGGTACTTGGCTGACAGCACAAATATTTCTTTGTTTCACTTCAGACGGTGACAAATAACTCTTCTATAAAGCGCTAGCCTAACTACAACCCTTGATAGAACTAACCGCATTAATACCCTAGTTACACGGGCGCTTTGCATGAACTGTCGTTGAGTTCAATCACTGTTATCGGCGCCAACTGTGATTGAACTCAACTGAACTGAGATGGTGCTACACGGCTCTCTAGAACCCAGTTGAAGCTAAAACGAAACTAGTGCTTGTTTCACGTGATCAGTATAATTGTTTAAGTATTTTACTCGGAGACACAACTTTTATTTATTATAAGCATATCGTACAATATGTTCAATACCTTCTTGCTTTTTAGCGGCGTTTACACGACTGCCAAAGCAGATTCAGGGTAAGGTTGCGCATATTTTAAGATAGGTGGCGCAAACTACCGCCCGCTACGATGGTTGCACTTGTTACTATTTGTCTATTTATACAGCCGGTCCCGCCGCCATCTTCGCTCGTTCGGTGGCTTGCCGGCTAGCCGGGATCGTTTTAGCGGTAGCTTGGGCGCCTAAACCTATTCATACCCGGATATTTTGCTGCTACGATTCTTTCTAGACGCCTCCCCCTGCATTCCAAAACAGTAAGTGCCTCGCAAACGATGGTCGGCGGTAGCGGTCCCGCGGACAGGCGCCATCTTATCTCAGTTGGGGAAGTCCGTTCAGTTGAACTGAGGTAGGGGAGCTCAGTTGAACTCAACTGTCATTAGCGGCTCGATGACAGTTGACGCCACCGTGTAACTCCGGCCGATCGCGATTGAGTCAACTGTCGTTGACTCAATGGCAGTTGAGAGCGCCCGTGTAACTAGGGTATAAGGGGCTTGTTGGTAGAGTGTGAGCCTGAAATGAACGCAATTCGAGCATCGCACGGTGCTAACATCTAAAGTTAGCATGTTTTATGTTATTCGCTTCGCTGCATGTATCCAGCTTCTTCCTTTATCGGGCACCAGAGGAGCGCCATTAGCATGCGGCAGGTGCCATGTGCCAAAGGCTGCACTCCATGAATGCAACATTCGCGACTACTGTGACGTATAGAAGTCAACAACCTCGACAAACCTGGCAACGGAAAACAGGTCATGCCGTACTACGTGCCAGCTCAACGCACAACATTCGGGTCTAAGCAGGTGAACATTAACTTCAAAATCGATTGCCACAATTTGTATACACTATCTGTTCAAAAAAACCTGTAACGCTTCATTGGCATAGCCGAGCCTCCAGAGGCTTGGTTTTCTTCAGGGAAGTGATGAAAGGACTACAGCTACTGTCGTACCGCGCCGATGAACGTTGATAAACGAACAACGTCTGGCTCACGCAGTTGCGTAGGTTGCGTTCAAAGCGACCTAAGCAACACGCTGGTACGACAGCAGCGATAGAGACACAAAAGACGGGGTCGCTTTGCTTATACATTATACAAAGCACAGTCTGCTTACAGATTCGAACGCAAGTCACCGCGAGATCCGTGCTTCGAAGGCCCCATGGCAATCAGTTCAAGAAGAACATCTGGACATTGCGGCGACTCGTGTCTGCAGTCTGTGTTTTTTTTAAGATGTTTGAGCAGTGTGACTCCGACTAAAGAGAACTGCTCGTCCTACACAGCATAAAAAAAGAAATGCAGAGAGAACCTCGTTAAGTAATTGTGAGTCGCGGTTTTCCCTGCGTCCCTTTCGTTGCTGCCGTTTTCGTTGCTGCGGACACAACCAACGCAACTTTCCTTGCCTCGGTGGCCGTGGCTTCAACCGCCGACGTCATGCAGTCACGGAAAACATAAGGGACGAGCGAAAATCGCGAAAGGACTTCTTTCGGTAATTTGAATGTTTTCTCGCTATAGGAACCGTGCACATCTAATTCAGGCCCCGACCAGGGCGCCCCTAGCGGCAAACGGGTCCATTCCATCGGGGAACTTCTGCCAGTCGCTGCGTTGGTTGTGCGTTGTAGCGGGTTAGCGCTGTAATTTCCAAGGTAGCTATTCCGCACTAAGAAAGCCACAACAATTGATGCTGCAAACAATAGGCGACCGCCCCGACGCGGCCGGCATAGAAAAGGTGCGGATCTAATTCAAGCCCCGACCAGGGCGCCCCTAGCGGCAAACGGGTCGGTTGCATCGGGGAACTTCTGCTAGTCGCTGCGTTGGTTGTGCGTTGTAGCGGGTTAGCGCTGTAATTTCCAAGGTAGCTATTCCGCTCTAAGAAAGCCACAACAATTGATGCGGCAAAGAATAGGCGACCGCCGCGACGCGGCCGGTATGCTCGCTTCCCATGTGCCCTCTGTATTGCTGGAGTCGCGAATACGGCTAAACATCAAGGAGCCTCACCCGGCGGGGCGTTCGCTTTGCTCGCGAGACAACAAACACTCTTCTTACGCCACGCGCAAAGCTAACGCCGACGGTTAAAATTCGTCGCTTTTTCGCAGCATATTCACCCCATGGATTTCAGCTTTATGATGATGATAAAGATTAAAGCGGCCGAAATTAATTTGCTGAAGGAGTTTCGTTATGCACTAGATTAAACTTCGAACACTAAATTGACGATGCGTTAACTCATTTTACTGTTGAAGGCAAGCACGACGCGTGTAGGCGTCCGGATTTCTTAAATACTGTAGTGCGCGGAGAATGCGTTGACTGAAACTGCGATTCCAGGGCCGTTAGCATCCGTCCATACTATGCCACTCGGCCACCGACGCAAGTACATTGATGGGTCAAACTGCTTGCAACCGAGAAATTATGAATTGAGGATCACGGGCGTGCATCATCTTGACTCGAGATTGTTTGCAGCATATATTCCTTGCATCGGTTGACATCAGGTGCATCACTGGCTGTTGTTTTAATTTTTCCACGTTATACAGGGTGTCACACAAAAAAAATATTTACACATTTTGTTTTTCCGCAAACATAAGCTAGGCATCGCCGAACGCTCATTCTCCGCCCAAAAGTAGCGCTAGAGGTCACAACCAGATGCCAAAATTTCATCCCGATCCGATACCTTAAACAAAAGTTATTGGTGATTTTCTGAAAATTTCAATGGCAAAATGGCGGCCGATGGAGTTTTCGAATACATGGGGCTCTATGGCACCAGAAACCGAAAATTGGCGAAAATGGGCTCCATTTTCCCATTGAAGTTTTCAGAAAATCATTTATAACTTTTGAATTAGGTATCGGATCGGGCTGCAACTGTGGCATCTGGTTGTAACCTCTAGCGCTACCTTTGGACGGAGAATGAGCGTTCGGCGACGCGTAGTTTATTTTTGCTTTGAAAAAAAAAAAACACTAAATTTTGTTTGTGACACCCTGTATATCTCGAGCTATACTTCGTTTCACCTTATGTGCGAGCGAAGGCAAAACTGGAAGCGCGAGCGCGGAAGCTCCGCGTGTTCAGGCTTTGCTCGAGTGCGCGAGCTGGGGAGAAATGCAAAGAGCGCTGGTCTCGAGCTTCTAGCTTTGGCTTCGCTCGCAGATAATAAAGTGAAACGAAGTAAAGCAGCAGTAACCAGGTGTAAAGAACGATTCGCAATAATCACGCAGGAGTGTTTCCTTACCCTTTTCTTGTGTTACGTTATGAGTCATCGAGACATCCGTGCTTCGCAGGTCGCGTGCAACGCTATTTCTGGAATTAGTTGGCGTGCTTTATACGAAGCACAATTGTACCGGTGACTTTCGATGTAAGCGGGAGTAAGCTACCGTAACATGATGAGATTTAAGAAAACGGTACTCTTCTTACCAGTTCCTTGACCCTTTCAGATGATCTAATTTTCCAGCTCTCTTCAGTAAAGGAAGGGGAAGTTCTAAGATCCCGGACTGCTGAGTCCCTTCGGTCCTTGGAGACCCTTCGAGCTCTTGATCGCCTTCTGCCCCTGGAACCCTTTCGGCTATTGGGATTCATTTCCTCGTCGATGTTTTCTCGCACCTTAGATTCGTTTTGTGACCTAGAGTTTCCTCGACCCATTGAAATAACTCGCTTCTTCGAGTCCCTTCGAGCTCTTATGCGTTTACCCTCGAAGCCCTTCGTGATATTGAAACCTTTTTGTTCCTGCGAGCCTCCTTGAATCTTGGGAACTGTCTGGCCCATGGAATTTAGTCGCATATTTGAATCTTTTTTATTCTTGGAGTGACTAGGTACCTGGAAGTCTTCCGGTGCCTTAGAGTCCTCCCCCTCTCGTGAAGAAACGCTGTACTTTGAGTCCTTTCGAACTTTGGGCCTTTCGCTGTTAGCGCTGGATCTTCTTCGAGCTCTGGGGCTCCTTCGTGCCTCGGAGTTCTTTCGTGCCCTGGAGTTTTTTCGTACTCTGGAGTCCTTTCGGGGCCTGCGGTCTTTCTGGGCCTTGGAATCGATTGGGGCGCTCAAGTCTCTTCGAGTTTTAGAAGCTCTTCGTTTTCCGAGAGAAATTGAGTCATCGCTGGCTTTTTGTTTCTCGGAATCATCGTGGTTCATAGAAATATTTCGCTTTTTGAAATCACTTAGTTTGTCGGGGTCTCTGCCATACTTGGAATCCTTCTCCTTGAATTCATTCAGTCTTACGGACTCTCTGATCTCCTTCGAATCCTCCTGCTCCTTGAAATCACTTAGTATTCCGGAGTCTGTGACGTCCTTGGAATCCTTCCGCTCCTTGAAGTCATTCAGTTTCTTGGAGTCTCTGTCGTTCTTGGAATCCTTACAAAGACTCGAGCCATCCAAAATTTCCGGGGTTTTTCTACGAGATTTGCTTTCATTATCTTCGGGATCATCCATGCGCGATGACAACGGCTAGACGCGCAATGTACGGCAACTAGGATTGAACAAATGATTATGGCTGTGCTAACACTGGGCAGAGCGTTCGGTCTCCGCTCGTGAGCACGGGCCTCGTTTGAATTCGTTTTCATCAAGGTGGGTCACGGCCCGTAGGCGAGGCCTTGCAAGGCGTATACGTATTATCCATGAATATATGATCACGTTGATTCTTTGCACTTTTACGCGGTACATGCACGCCTCATTTTCGGTTTCTAGAAACTGAGCCGATTCAGATGATCGCTTCACCGCGTTATTAGGATTTTGTACTCCTTTTTTTACATTACGCCATCTCATAAAGGCTGCACGCGCAATCGAAGGCGCGACTGCTGAGCGCGTGCTGATGGCTAGCTTCCAGGGTTCTTCTGCAACGTGCATTCCACACCGTCAAAATGGCCGGTCTTAGCAGCCTATTAATGGGGGCTCGTTCTGAGCATGCGCTCTAGACAGCACCCACAAATATGGCGCCCAGTGAATACTCCTTATAATAGCCTCCTTTATTCCAGAAAACCTGTCAATAAGGAGTATTCACTGGGCGCCATATTTGTGGGTGATGTCTAGAGCGCATGCTCTGAACGAGCCCACATTAATAGGCTGCTAAGACCGGCAATCTTGAGGGTGCGAAATGCACGTTACAAAAGAACTGTGGAAGCTCGCCATCAGCACGCGCTCAGCAGTCGTGCACACAGCTATGGCCGCCAGTGAATACTTCCTATATCTCACTATACTCTGTTTCACCTTATGATGTACCGCAGGGAAGGCTACAAGCGCGAGCTCCTTGCTCTAGGGCACATCTTGGCGGCAGAAGCTCTCGTGAATTAAGGGCAGCTGCCAACGCTGTCAGCTCGCGCTTCTAGCCTTTGCTGCGGTACAACATAAGGTGAAACGGAGTATAAGCGTTCCGCTCATGCGTGACGCCGCCATAACTTTAGCACACAGAAGGCAGACGGCCGTGCATGCGAGGGCTTGTGCTGCCTCGTGCTCCACAAGCGCAGAGCTCCAGCGTGGTTGTCGCACGCGCCGAACGGCTAAATTTCCCTCGATGCATTGCGGCAGCCGTGGCGTTGTCAAACTGGCTGGTGAGATCGGTCTAGGGTGCCTAGATCGGTCTATTAGCGAAAGAAATTGATCACTGTAAGTGGGAAAGGAGATGAGAGAAGAGGGCGCGCGCAGGGGCTCTGTGTGGCAGCGCTATTGGCGACGTGGGCGATCGAAAGCGTCGCTGTGGTCGGCCTTCCGCGATTGGCCGAATGCTGACTATGACGTCGGCAAAGGGTTTCTCATCGACAGAAATAAGAGGGATGTGAGAACTTCAATTTTTACGGTGTTGGCAGCTTTGAGAGCGCTATGATTTCAGGCCTCTACCATGCCCATTACAAACACCATCGAACTTGTTGTTCGCAAGGTAATGACGTCACGAGAGGTAAACATACGAGGGCGCCACCAAAACATCTCGCCGCTAATAGACCTTTCCAATGTTTACAAAATCACAGTCCAGCGTGCGATCTTCACAGTCCAGCACGTGCGTGTTCGTCGCTTCGGAAAGCGAGCAAAGCACGCGCCATACGCACGAACGCTCAAAATGGCACCGGCCAAAAGCTCGTTTTTGGAAAGGTCTATAGACCCGTTGCTCTCGGGCAGGGGGCGCGAGCGCGTCCGAGAGACGCGACCATGTTATGCTGGCAGCACTATCCAGGCGGCGCTGTAACGTTCGATTTGCCTGTGCCACGTTCGAATGCAAGCATCTGTCAACATCTGTAGACGCGCGATAACAAAACGTCTAAAAAAAAAGGAAAACTAAGATTTAAAAAAGAAATATGCAGCTCGTGGCCCCAGCATTTCATTCACCTTTATTATTTGTATTGCATTCTTTTATAGCTTCCGTGAGCCCGTATGTTTCACTTTACGTGATATCGAAGCTAAAGCTACTTGCAAAAGCATGTTCTCCCGAACGATGCTCGCACTGCACGAGCGCGCGTGCTTGGAAGGGACACTGCAAGCTCGGAGCTCGCTCTTGTAGCCTCTGCTACAGTTGCGTTTGACTGCGTTTGACTGCGTTGCGGCAGCGAGAAACCAGGACATCCATGCCGCTTCTATCGCGTGCCAAGATGATTCCTTGAATTGGATTCCACGCTTCATACGAAGCACAGATGTGCCGGTGACTCGCTTTGGGTTCTCGACGCAACGCAGTCAAACGCACTCAAACGCAAGTGTCTGAACCGGCCTTTAGAATGGAACGGAGTATAAAAAAACTGTATTGGATAAGCGTGATGACGCACGTTCGAAACGCGAGCTAAATATTCTATTTTGCTCGCCTAGAGCGCTGCTCAAAACTTGAGAGCTACGGGCCTATGGTGCCTGGAACGCGTCTCCGACTGATGTGTTTACCGCGGCCAAAAAAGTGGTCCCTCGATTTCCGCCTGATGACGTCATAGAAGTGTCATGCCGTCGCCGGTCGCGATCCTGGCGGTGTCCTAACAGTTGTGGTATATGTGGCAGACGCCTGTTCTGCGGCAGGTCACTCTCCACTGTGACAGTCCACGGAAGCTCCAGCAGCCGGAAGTTGGGACGCCTGGGACGCCGTGACGACAGCGAAACTCGCGTTCGCTCGTGCTTTTCGCCAGCATTTCTACGGCCAACCGGCAGGATCGCGACAGTCAACAGCATGATACTCCGGCTTCTGTGACGTCATTTGTTGCCAATTGGGGAAATGTAAGAGGAGGAGTGGGAAACTGACCTGGGCGGAGTCAAAAGAAGCTCCTCCCCTCCCCCATTTCGTCCTATCGGAGAGATTCTCGCCCAAGTCGAGCTTAGCCCTGGTAAGTACACCCTATTGCTGGCCGTACTAATGACGGCCTTTTAGTGACTCATGAAGAAAGACACTATCAAAATGAGCTGTTGGGCTAGTTGTTTTTGCATATTTACAATGTAGCGCAAAGACAAACAGAAGGAAGACAGAGACAGGAAAGAACGCTACTCACAACTATTTGTTTATTTATGCAAATATCTTGTTGTGAGTAGCGTTCTTTCCTATCTCTGTCTCCTCCCTGCTTTGTCCTTGCGCTAGACTGTAAATAAGAAGAAAGACGTTGAAGATTCTCCTAAGTGGATGGTGTGAGGTCTAAACAATCCAGGGATTCGTAAGTGTGCAGTTCTAACTCAAATTCCGTCGATCTGTGGGGCTCACCATGGACTTTAAAGCTCAATGGTGTATAGAATTTTCTCGGGGCGTTTACGTGGATGGGAGCTTCGTTCTGACCGGTTGTATCTTTGTCACCATCGATACTGAAAGTGATCGAGAAAAAACTGCACAATGAACACTTCCTTGCCTGCCATTGACTCACGAAAGTGACGGTGCCCGATATAATACAAGTTCATTCCCGTATTGGTGTGGCAAAAATCAAACTGCCATATGAACTACCAGATGGCAACTCGTTGCCGCCATGTCTTTGCTCGTGAGGGAAAGCCCGTGCAACTACAAGCTTGTCAAAGCTATGTTCACGTGCATGCTGTACCTGCTTGCACGCATGGGCACCAGTCGGGGCGCCATGCTTGAAATTGTGAAGCAAGGCGTCCCAACTGTTACCCCATGCGTGCAAGCACGTGCAGTATGCGCGTGAAAATAGATTTGACAGGCCTGGATTTGCACGTGCCTGCTCACACGAGGAGGAACACGGAGGCCGCCAGATGCCCTGTTTGCAATCGACTATTAGCGGCGAGATGTTTGGGTGGCGCCCTCCTATGGTTACCTCTCGTGACGTCATTACCCTGTGAACAACAAGTTCGATGGTGTTTGTAATTAGCATGGTGGAAGCTGGAAATCATTGCGCTTTTAAACCAATACTGCCAACACCGTTAAAATCGAAGTTCTTACATTACTGCTCTATCCGTCGATGAGGAATCTTTTGCTGACGTCAAAGTCGGCATTCGGCCAGCTAGAATGTGACGATCCCCCTACGTCACGCTGACGTGTCCACGCAGTTGGGGCCAACGTTGGGGCGCAGAAATCCCCGCATTTCCCCCTGTTCTTTTTGTAATCTTCTTTCTTTCCTCCGGGAGTTAGAACGAGCGAATAACGGAGAAAAGGATACCTTCCGGAAAATGGAAGGAAACCGAGAAAAATAATATTATACTTTTATAAAATGCGAAAGATTATTTCAATAATTATGACGTAAAGTAAATTAAGCTAAGATTACTCAACTTGTTTTCTCGAAGTCTTTCGCTACGGTCTTTTAAAACAAACATGGCGAAAACCGCGGTAACGACCTTGTGGTGTTTGTGCCTCATTTGTGTCGTTGCTTTCCCTGTTTCTGCACGATACGGATGGCATTACGAGAAGGAAATATTATTGGAAGGTATGCTGCGACACCGATCATCTTTTGTGAAGCTGTCGTGAATATAAGCTGCAAATGAAATGTCCTGTTTGCCTGTGAAAGAGACTCTAAATGGATGCAGCGCTGACGACGACTCTTTGGCAATTTATGACATGTCGTGAGATCGACGCAGAGTGCACCGGTTGTGAATATACTGTGGATGATGCAGGAACGTTTCTTCTGGCAGTTTTAATAATGCTTTTCTCCCTTTGCTCACTGCAGTGATTACGACTGTAGTCCCCATAAGCCATGTTCTTTCCTTTCGGCGCTGAAGAAATGGACGCGACCGCATAATCTCGGGCAGTCTTTTTTACTTACTTTTTATTTGCAGAAAAGCTCGTGTAAATAAAAAAAAAAAAGTCCCTACATAGGTACCTCGCTATCCCATTGGCTTCATTGCGCGTGACGATTCAACGCTCTTTGCCATGGGAACGTTCGTGAAACTATAGTCGGATGCAACCTAAGAACAATCTTTTAGCTCCACCCACAAGCGCATTGCGCCCATCTGAAGTGCCTCCGCCGTCGAGAAAGTAGTTCGCTAGCAACGTTGCTTTTTCTTCCTCCAGTAAACGTGTCTTAAACTACTACAATATTTATTTAATTCATTCAGGACGTTTAAATAAGTTAGAATACGTTTTGTCAACGAAATAGCTGTTTAGTAAGAAGAAAGTCATGTCCAATGTACCGTCTTCCCAATTCATTTTCTGTCCAAGATACTGTCTAACATACCGTCTTCCAGCGCCTTCGATTGAGGGAAAGCGGCGAAAACGAAACCAACCTTTCTCTCGCCAAAATTATAAATAACAAAGCACTTATAGTTCCTGCAAATAATAAATATTTAGTGATTTACTTAGTTTTGTGGGCTTTGCGCACGAAATGTGTGCCTTTATTTTGTTGGATGAATAGAAAACAAGAATAATTATACTTTTCGGGTTTTGACAAATCGGCACCCTCCCAAGTCATCGACACCACCACCGCGCCCCGCTAGAGTGCCTTCATATATACACACGCGCGCTTTTGCTTGAGTGGTGACATCTCAGCCATTTTTACGCCCAATCGTTTTTTTATGCATTTTGAAGTACGCGCAATCCGGTGTCAATCAGCTCGAGCGCGTAGCTTTGGCTAATGCATAGACGCCATTTTAGCGCCCAGGTCACGCAACGAGTGCGCGAGAGCGTCACGCGCTGAACATTCAGTGCAACAATGGATGTCTTCACCCTGAGACAGACAGGACATGTAGGCACCCTACGCCCCGCTCTCTTTGTCTTCCATCATGGATCCCACTGAGGTGCACGGCAATCTCAGCTCACCCCGCGGAAACCACAGCGAATGGACCTTTTGTAGAAATACGCGGTGCGCATGCGTGGATTATTTCATGCGCCTGGGTTTGAGAGTATCTAGTTCCAAACAATCCGCCATCTTGCATTTCTCGCCTTTGAGCGGTTTCGTTGTGTCGACCTCGGGGCGGAAGATTACGCACGATGGGGACAAAGGTGAGCTTGGGGGAGCCGTATCTAGGTCACATCGCCTCAATGGGTGAACAGGATGTAGCTGACATTTTGGGTGTGGAACGGGTGGGAGAGGCCTTGGGCGCGCGTTGTTTTCCAGTCACCTAGTCTCGAACCGATTCGCGTGTCTAGGTGGCAGCAGATATTCGCCAAGAGGTCCATTGAAGCAGTGCTAAGCCTCGCGCCCGCTTCGAAATTTTCGTTGGCGATAGCGTCGCTGGATTCTCACGTTGTCGCGCAAAAAACTGCTGCAAGCGCAAGCCGATACCATTAAGATTTCGTGGCGTAACCTCGGACACGTAAAACACGGTGCAAAAAAGCAGAATAATTGTCACGAGAAACTAGCGTCGCGTTGCTAAGGCCAGCAGCCATGTTGAGCTTTTTTTTTTTCAAAATGATCGCGATTGGTCTACGGAATCGTGACGTCATGAAAACGATTGGCTGGCGTTTCTCGGCGTAGGAATACATTTTCCTCTGAGAGGCATTTCCGGTTTTTTCTTAGCTTGCAATCAACTATAGAAAGCCTCTGTTTGCCCAAGTTTGCCGCTAACAGTCGCTTTTCGAGTTCGGGTTGTGACAACAAAATGACGTAAGAACAAGAATGCACGAGAGTATTTGCATTGTTTAACTCGACAACCGTACCCTTGGCGTGATGAACTCGAAAGAACATGGCCGCGATGCTCGTCGGATCGACCGCGGCTAGGGTTTGACATGCGATCAGTAACTTGATCAACGCGCACGCGAATGCTTTCGTGCTGTTGGATGAGCCCATTCGGTGGCAGGACCGGGTTGAAGAGCACGGTGAGCTGGCGTTCAATGTCTCCGGTTTAACACTTGGCGAGATGCAAGACTTGGCTTCTATTTGTGCCGGTGTTATGAAGCTTAAAAGTTGTGGTGTTGTTGTGGCTCGTAACGGCAGCCTTGCTGAGATTATGAAGACGGTTATAGACCTTCCTTCAGCGTTGCCATGCGTCAAGATTCAAAACCTCACCTTGTCACAAAGTGACCAACGCTTCCGCGAGCACGGAGGCAGGAGCCAACGGTCTGAGAAAGAATTGTGCCGCCGCCACGACCACCAGTGATCGCCCCAACGGCAAGAAAACAAACGACAGGCATCGGACGACAAAGGTGAATTATGTAAAACGCAATGTAAGTTTGCCAGCGTTTTGCAAATCTAACGCGTTTCGTTGAAAATTTAATTTGTGGAATTTGTTAACGCCTTGAAAGTTTGTCGGGGACTGCATTGTGAACGCAGCCTTCACGCAAGTGTTTTCTGAAGTGTGTGCTTTGCCTGCATGCATATAAAGACAGAAACGCATGCCTATATGGTGCATAAAATAAAAGAAATTTCGCTTGTCCTGATAATGTTGACTATCTATTGAGTGCTGTTCATCGTTGTGGCGTAGCCAGGAACTTTTGAGGGGGTGAGGGGGAGGGAAGTTGAGGTGAATGAGATGTTCATGACTTGGGGTGCGGGGGGGGGTGGATGTTGTCAAAATTTGTGTACATATTCTAGGGCCCGCCGGATTTGGGGAGGGGAAGGGGGCGAAGCCCCATAAGCCCCCCCCCCCCTTGGCTTCGCCACTGGTTGATACCATATGGGGAGCATCACTGCCATAAGCCTGTGCATAGCAACTGAGCTCGTGCCACAACGGCAAGATAGTTGCTGACATTCTTCACGTTACGTAGCAGTCCTTTCTTAGCATATGCTCGCTTTTCCTTCACACATCTACTCTGCCTCCGCTTGTTGTTTATGCTTGATGGTGATAAGTCAACAGTGCGTATTTGCTCTGCATCGCAGGCAAATTTAAACAAATCCAGTTAACACTACTCTTTAATTTCAATGAGTTCCTGTCTTTTTTGAAACGACAATCTATTTAATTGGTATCATAACCTTTACATTAAACATACGTGTGTTGAATGTAGGACAATGGTATCTTTATTGTTTTTCTTAGTCACGGAGGTGACAACCATCCACAAAATTGTACTGGCTAAATTTCTCGTCTACAGTTAATGGCAGGGAATCGAACAGTGTTTCTTAGGACTGTCCGATGACTGACATGCAACTCCAGAAGCTTGGCGTAGAAAGGTAGAATATCTAATTGATACAATAAAATGACATCAGCAGCCCACCCAGATTTTATTGCGTGAATGACAGTAGCTACAAACCGCAATAAACGGTCAACTGTAGACATAGGCACTAAGCGTGCACTAACTTCGAAGCGGTAGAAACCCTGAAGTTTTAACGTACTTACCACCATGTCGTTAATGGCAAAGTGGTGTTTGCGGCAAAGTGTAGGAGGCCTTCAGAACGGTGAGGGTCTCCTTCAGACCGATGATGACGGTAACGAAGGTTCAGTATTCTAGGTTCCGTCAACGCACCCCACGACGTCGGTGTGCTTGTCGTGGTGGCGACGAAAGCCTTCTTTCGCACATGCCTCAGCTTCCTCGGTCCAGGGTTTTGTCGACCCAGCCGCCTCTTCCCAGCCGGTTGACAGCGACACTCGCGACGGCCGTCACGGCTCTGATCACCATCGACTGGGCATTAGCTATGAGATCATCGGTGGCTACCGCGCCCTTGTAGCTTCCCGTTGCGCAAAATCTCAGTGCGATTCGATTGGTAGCTGCTGCTCGACGGTCATCATCTCTCACCGTCTCCGTCTTTCGGCGCGCAGCTGGTCACACTGCGATCGCACGGTGCTTTTCGACAAGCGGTACTGTCGTCAGCAACAGTCGTCGTACATAGCGAAGGCAACCGGGTGCTTGCAGAAAACCCGTCATTGTACGCGTTGGTCGAGCCATCGTTGAGCGACAAGCATCGCTGCTATTTTCTACGCTCTAGAATCCTGCCCAAAGCTTTTTCCTCTTCGTGCAATAGAAACAGAAGTTCAAAGCACGAGCACATCACCCCGAACGATGCTTGCACGAGCGTTGGCTTGCACTGCGCAAGCGCGCCTGCTCGACAGGGACGCTGAAAGCCCGGAACACGTTCTTGTAGCTCCTATAGACGTTTCCACTGTTTACAAAAATCACAGTACACACGTGTTAAATCACAGTCCAGAACGCGCACGTTCGTCGCTTCGGAAAGCGAGCAAATCACGCGCCATACGCACGAACACTGAAAATGGAACCTGCCAAGTGCCCTTTTTTGGAAAGGTCTATAGGGGGTATTCACTGGCCGCCATATTTGAGGTCACTGTTTAGAGCGCATGCTCAGAACGAGCTCACATTAATAGGCTGCCAAGACCGGCACTCTTGATGGTGCGGGGTGCACGTTGCAAAATAACTGTAGAAGCTAGGCATCAGCACGTGCTCAGTATTAGCGCACACAGATATGGCCGCCAGTGAATACGCCCTATACTCGCACTAGCTCGCACTCATAGTGAAACAGAGATTAGGGTGTGTCGAGTAGTACCGCAGTTAATCTAGTTACGTGACTTCCGCTATGTGCTACGTAGGTCGGACGTGGTCATACGTCACTTTGTCGTCACGGTCCGAACTCGAAGAGCGGCACTTACGGCAAACGGTTGCCTTCGTGTTTCGCGATCGTTCCCATGGGAACCGCGTGGAATTATCACGCGCGCTCTGGCCAATAGGAGCGCGCGGTTCGTAGGGGGGAGGAGTTTTCGAGAAACACGAACGTGACCGTTTGTGACCAGAATAGCACCCCTGGCCACACCAACGCGTTTGACATGAACGATGTTGATTTTCAACAACACTATCACCTCTTGAAAGGCGTGGTAAGGTGGATGAGCTAGGAACTGCGTGGCGATCCCGGCCTGAGACGACAGAGCCTTGCACGGACCGTCGTCCCCGTTGTGAATACTACAAAGAAATGTTATTACGGCATGCTGCAGCCAGGAATACAATTTATCATTACCTACAGGCATTTATAATTATTGTGAGGGTTTGCTGCGCTGCGTAGATGCAAAAAAAAAACCGCACTTGATAAATTTTAAACTAAAACAAAGGATAAAAAAGCAAATTGCTGCGTGTATGTTTTTACGGCCGGAAGTTAGTCTGCCTGAGTGGGCGTCTGGTGTCTCAGCTGTAGATGAGCAATTTAGCCAGTGCGGTACAACCGCTAGCCTGGGTCTTTAAAGGAGTCATGAAACGCTTTTCCAACTTCTTCCTGTTTAGCTTTCCTCCTCAACTCATAAATCACGCATTCTACCAAACAGTTCAAGAAGACGGAAAGGGGGCGTCCCCTCTTGCTCGGACTCTCGTTTGTGTAATCCGGACACATCCATTCTCCCCCTAGAAGATTAGCCCATCGCTCAAAATTCAGACAAAAGTTGCTTTCACCACCCCGTTCACCCCGAAGCTGACAGTGCTGCGGAAGCTACGTGCTCCTTGGGCTAGCCACACTTTTTCCACGTGATCACGCTCTCTTGCGCATACCCGCGCGCAGAGAATGAGGTAAGGTGATGAAAGGGGGCGGCTGATTGGTCCGGCAAGCGCGTAGCTTCCATCCCAATGTCAGCTTGGGGGTGAAGGGAATAAGTGAGCTCCGGTGTCGTGTGACGTTCGTTTGGGCCCGTGACGCGCTGCGGGGGCCCGGTGACGCGCTGCGGGGTCCGGGGATGTATCACAGTGAAAAGGCAGAAAGCTTACGAAGGGAAGGAGGTACAAAATAGTCCGCTGTGTTTTCAAATTTCCGTACAGAAAGTCAGGCTTTTGACTTTCTACCTTTTTTCTTTTGGCCCACTGAACGATGTGCTATTAGTAAAATTCCAATATAAATTGATTTATTCCAGCCCAAAATTCGTTTCATGGGCCCTTTAACGTGTACCATGCAGTAGTGATACACGACCGCAAGCCGGTACGATGCTTATCCAGATCGAAACGGGCGGTGCCCAGGATCCCTGGGTTCTGCAGCGCGAGCTTTCGCTCCACGTGCTCCGAGCTAGTGTGTGCTAGCTCACTCGGCCCCCGATTTCCTTAAAGGGATACTGAACCAAGGAATTTAGTGTCCACAATAAGTGGCGCACGTTCGTTCCACGAGCCAGTAGCCGCCGGTGTGCACGAGCACACGCAACAAAAATGACGTCAAAGACCTCCATTCGCGGTTAAGATGACAGTGAAATGTATGGGCTTTGGGCCGAAGGAGAATGAAGACAAGTTTTTCATCTACACAGTGGTGTCTGGTGTAAAAGGTAAGCGTACAATTGGTCTAACAAGCACGTAGATTTCACTTGTAGAGGTGAAAAGCCTGTCTTTATTCTCCTTTGGCCCGAAGCCCATGCATTTCACTGTCCTCTTAAGCGCGAATGGAGATCTTTGACGTCATTTTCGTTGCGTGTGCTTGCACACACCGGCGGCTGCTGGCTCGAGGAAAGAACGTGCGCCACTTATTATGGACACTAAATTCTTTGGTTCAGTATCCCTTTAAAGGGGCCCTGCAATCATATTTAAGCGTCTCCCTTTTTTGCGGTTTCCGCGTCTCTTGGGGTTCGGGAAAGCCAGCGGGCACGGAGAGAGTAACTAAATATCAGTGCGTCATATTTTAACCGGACGACGCGGAAACCTCCTCCGCCTACGAGGGCGACCCGCGTTGCCGAAAGCGCGCGAAACGTGACGTCTTTGATCCTGGGCTTACTACTGGTCAGAGCCGCTAAAAGCTTTTTTTTTAGTCGAGATACAAAATATAAGTGTCGCGAACCGTTTCAATTATGTATGAAACTAGTTTTTGTTCAGTATTTTAGATCAGAAAAGAAACAAATGCAGTTTATAAAGTACGAAAACAAGAAATGACCCGTCGACATACCCGCCACCAAGCGGCGGAAAAAACGGCACATACTAGAAAGGGCTAGTGGGATGAGGCCCCGACGAACGGCGAGCGTAGAAAAATCCCGGATGTACGCGGCGGCGCTGCGATCGTATACCGGCTCGAGGATCCGACCGGTTCCGAGCGTTCCGAAGGCCTTCGGCGCGGGCTTGGTTGGCGATTTGGCCGTTTGGCGGTATGGCAGCGCGAATTGGCTCCCGTTCTGAACTGATCTTTACCCCGTGTTTGCTGTCGTTTGTGGCCAATGAAGTGATATGCCGAATTAGTTTTTAATCGCGCAGCAAATGCAATGCGAGCCGCCTTTGCCGCCCGCTTCGTACAGCCTATCCAACACATGCTTTAGTGGCGCCCTCTCGAGCCGTCGACATGGAGTGCGGCAGCCGTGAACGTTCGATGAGCACACTAACCCTCCTCTAGTTCTGGGCCACTCAAGCCAGGACCTACGACGTCATCAAGAAGGTTATTTTTTGCTTGTTTTTGTAATTCTAATTTGCCTATAACTTCTAAAATAAAGCGAAATTTGAGAAAAGAAAAGTTTCATTAAGTTAGTACGTTCAGTGCGCTCAGGTTCGGTGCAAATTAAAAACCATAAAAAAGTCATTGCAGGGCCCCTTTAACGCATAAAAAAAAACATAAATGAATGGCGTAGACTAACAAGTGTGTAATTTCTTTCTCACATTTTCCCCCCATACCGTATTTTGAAACATTATTGTGACTTTGTGGCGGTGTGAGGGGAGAAGGATGAGAAAGAAATTACACGGTTGTTAGTCTGCGTCATTCATGTATGTTGTTTTTCTTCTATCCTCTGCTTTAGCTTAAATTTTATCAAGTGTGTTTCTCTTGCATCTAAGCAGCGCACCAAACCATCACAATGTCTGACCAACTAGCCTATATCCAAGCTTTACTATTATAATTAGCATCCGTGCTGTTACCGATTTTTATTTGTCATTTACAATTTAAATCAAATCAAACCCTTCACTGTGGAGCGTAGGGGCAAATCGAAGCTACGCTGGGGAACTCCGAACTGGCCGCCGCCGGGGGGGGGGGGGGGGGGGGTGTTCGGAAATGTAAGAGGAGGAGTGGGAAACTGACCGGGGCGGAGTCAAAAGAAGCTCCTCCCCTCCCCCGTTTCGTCCTATCGGAGAGATTCTCGCCCAAGTCGAGCTTAGCCCTGGTAACTACACCCTATTGCTGGCCGTACTAATGACGGCCTTTTAGTGACTCATGAAGAAAGACACTATCAAAATGAGCTGTTGGGCTAGTTTTTTTGCATATTTACAATGTAGCGCAAAGACAAACAGAAGGGAGACAGAGACAGTAAAGAACGCTACTCACAACTATTTGTTTATTTATGCAAATATCTAGTTGTGAGTAGCGTTCTTTCCTATCTCTGTCTCCTCCCTGTTTTGTCCTTGCGCTAGACTGTAAATAAGAAGAAAGACGTTGAAGATTCTCCTCAGTGGATGGTGTGAGGTCTAAACAATCCAGGGATTCGTAAGTGTGCAGTTCTAACTCAAATTCCGTCGATCTGTGGGGCTCACCATGGACTTTAAAGCTCAATGGTGTATAGAATTTTCTCGGGGCGTTTACGTGGGTGGGAGCTTCGTTCTGGCCGGTTGTATCTTTGTCACCATCGATACCGAAAGTGATCGAGAAAGAAATGCTCAATGAACACTTCCTTGCCTGCCATTGACTCACGAATGTGACGGTGCCCGATATAATACAAGTTCATTCCCGCATTGGTATGGCAAAAATCAAACTGCCATATGAACTACCAGATGGCAACTCGTTGCCGCCATGTCTTTGCTCGTGAGGGAAAGCCCTTGCAACTACAAGCTTGTAGAGCTATGTTCACGTGCATGCTGTACCTGCTTGCACGCATGGGGCACCAGTCGGGGCGCCATGCTTGAAATTGTGAAGCAAGGCGTCCCAACTGTTACCCCATGCGTGCAAGCACGTGCAGTATGCGCGTGAAAATAGATTTGACAGGCCTGGATTTGCACGTGCCTGCTCACACGAGGAGGAACCGGAGGCCGCCAGATGCCCTGTTTGCAATCGACTATTAGCGGCGAGATGTTTGGGTGGCGCCCTCCTATGGTTACCTCTCGTGACGTCATTACCCTGTGAACAACAAGTTCGATGGTGTTTGTAATTAGCATGGTGGAAGCTGGAAATCATTGCGCTTTTAAACCAATACTGCCAACACCGTTAAAAAAGAAGTTCTTACATTACTGCTCTATCCGTCGATGAGGAATCTTTTGCTGACGTCAAAGTCGGCATTCGGCCAATCGTGGAGGGCCGACCACTGCGACGCTTTCGATCGGTCACGTCGCCAATTAGTGGCGAGATGTTTTAGTGGCGCCTTGCTATGGTTCCCTGTCGTGACGTCATCACCTCGGGAACACAGATTTCGATGGTGTTTATACTTAGCATGGTGGAAGCTCGAAAACATTGGGCTCTTAAACCAACGCTGTCAACACCGCTAAAATTGAAATTCTTACATTTCTTTTATTTCTGTCGATGAGAAAACCTTTGCTGACATCATGGTCAGCATTCCGTCAATCGTGGGAGGCCGACCACAGCGACGTTTTCAATCGCTTGCGTCGCAAATAGCGAGTATTCACTGCCAGCCTCAGCTGTGTGCTCGACTGCTGAACTCGTGCTGACTTCGGGCTTCCACGTTTCGTTAGCAACATGCATTCCGCACCATCATGACTGCCGGTCTTAGTAGCCTATTACTGTGAGCTCCTTCTGGGCATCCACTCAACATCTATGAGATGTTTCGGTGGTGCCCTCGTTCGGTTACCTTTCGTGACGTCAATACCTTTGCGAACAACACGTTTGATGGTGTTTGTAATGGGCATGCTTGAAGCCTGAAATCATAGCGCTCTCAAAGCAACACTGCCAACACCGTCAAAATTAAAGTTCTTACATTCCTCTTATTTCCGGCGATAAGACTACTTTTGCTGACGTCATAGTCAGCTTTCGGCCAATTGTGGTGGGCTGACCACAGCGACGCTTTCGTTCGCTCACGTCGCCAATAGACCGATATCACTAAGCGTTCGGCGCCTGCGTGAAGCCGCCATATCTTTGGTGCTGCCCGGAATTCTGAAACATGCCTTGCTATGGTCTTTGGTGAGACGGCTTGTGCCCTTTCGGGCACTGCCCGGAATTCTGAAATGTGTAGTATTTGAACAATCTCCGTGTTATACGATGTCTTGAATCCTCAATATGTATTTACCAAACACGGACATATCAAGAAGGATCGCCGGCGACTGACATACCTGTCACAGACGTCAAAGTGACAAGTCCAATGTCAATCAGAATGAAAATCTAGTCATGAAACAAAGCAGAGGAGAAGTACGAAAAACCCGGGGCTTCTAACAATTCGCGACTTACCTGTTGTATATTTGTTGTTAATTTTTTTGTTCTTTGGCAAGTTTATTAATTGTTATATTAAGTATCTGACAGCTTGCCTGCTTATTTATGTGGGTTAGCAACCATAGGAGGTAGAATTGAGTCGATCTTAAATGTTTGTTCTTTACGTTTAAATGATATTTTTAGACTCTGTAGAGACCAATATGCTCATTTGTTTCTAAATTTCTATGAGGAATATTATTTCGTGTAAAATAAATTGACAGACTGAAAGTGACGTTTAGCTTTTACGTCATTTTAGTCATAAAAAAGAAGTCACGTCAACTACGAACCGTCGCTTTCGTTAGAATTTAGTAATCTTGAGCACTGCTGACGCGGTGGGCTGTAGCAGGGTCCATAAATGCCACAATAGAGAGTTTTATTAGATCGTTCCGATACCTCCGATACTGCCGATCACGATACTCCGCCACTGCCTCCCTTGCGCATGCATAGTATCGTTATCGGGGCTATCGGAGGTATCGGAACGATCTACTAAAACTCTCTATTATTTGTTGTTGTCCACATAGTTTACCCCCGTTCGCGTTGGGAGTGGCAGTATTGCATCACGACGAAAAAGAATTGTGGTGTGCCGCTTTTACGTAGCAAGCAATGTTAATATACTCTGTTTCACCTTATGATGTACCGCAGGAAAGGCTACAAGCGCGAGCTCCTTGCTCTAGGGCACATCTCGTCGGCACAAGCTTTCGTGCATTAAGGTGCAACCCCACCGTGCATGACGTTTTGGTGCTTTTTTGACGGCTTTAAACTTTCTTTCTGTGTTTCTTACAATTATAAAGTTAATGTCGAATTAAAGAGCTGTTTTTCAACGATACTTTAATGTCTCAAAATTACAATTATTTTTAGATGTTAGTTAATTATTTAGCTTCTAATAGACCACAGCCTCTAATATTGAAAAAAGTATTTCTCGAGTTATAACGTCCCATCAACCACGATATTTTACGTGAGCGTTCGGTTGGATGTAATAAATTAAAAAAGTAAGCAACAAACTGTACAGATAATGTATATTTTAAAATAAAAAATAAAGTTTAAATTGGTCATATTTTATGGCGCTATAAAAACGGAATCAAGTCAACTAATCAAAATAACGAGACATTAAATTATGAAGCATCCTTCAATATTACATTTTCGAGAACTTCCATATTGATGTATTACACGTTAAGAATGTTATAAGACCTCAAACGTTTCCCATTCAGTTACGGCAAACTGGCAGTTTCTTAATATAAAATACAGATGGCGACACGTGTTCAAGAACAGCTTGATGTGCATTTTCCGTCGTGTGCCGCTTGGAACGCCACGTGAAAGACAGAAAAAACGCCAGATGTCAGGGTGTCAGATGCCTGGATGCCCGCAGTGAGCGAGCCAGAGATGTCAGAACAACAAGCGCGAGGCTGCGGGTGCACCACAGCTGCTTTTGCGCGCGTTCTAGCGTCGGTACACATGCCCGACGCGATCCAAATGAAATGGGCGCCATGAAATGCATCCTGCCATTTCAGATTCCGCCACGTATGCGAAAACATTTTAATGTTTTATCACTTGCAATAAATCACTTTCGCAATCAAACTATGCTTGTCGGAATGGCTTGACTATATTTTGTTTCAAAAACCACCTCGGAGTCTCTTAAGTGGCAATGAAATTAAAACAAAACATAAAACATTAAACGTCTTAGTGTCTCTGAGCCAACGCGCTGGCCCATGAATTCATATTTGTCGGGTTTAAATATTGGCCGAGGTGCCCGCAATCCGACGGAGGCCAATCTGAGATTTCGGTTGCACGTCAAAAGATATCCAATTAGTCAAAATGAACCCGCAATATTTTTTTATTGGGGCTTGTTAAGTGATTTTGTTGGTTTGGCTTGTGGAACCCTAAGATCTGAATATTTGCTTTGCTTTACCTTAGTTCGGAGCGCAGCCAACGTTACGGGCTGATGAAGCCTCTGAAGCAGCGCCAAGAGCGCGAGGTTAAGCTGTTCGTTCTCTCTCTGTGCCTATGCGGTCGGGCTAAACTAGAGCCACTAAATAAGCTACGCTTCATACACATCTTGGTGCTTAAAATGATGATTGCCAGTTATTTGAAGTTTTATCTGAAATCACAGGAAACGCTTTTCCGTCCTCCACAAATGTTTAAACAGTTCGCGACAAAGCCAAGCAATATTACGTGAGCTTCCTGACACCGAAACTAATGCTGAGAAAGTCGCACTTTGAATTATGACGATCGGCAGTCACGTTTGATTTGTTACTAACCAAGGTGGCGGCGTCTACAACAATATCGGGGGAAAAAGTGCCGATACTCTAAGCGTAGCTCATTTGGTTTACCTCGCAGGCTAAACCAAGTGCGGTGGGGGATCGTTGGCCGACTGTGTTGTGGCACCGCAGATCAAAGCACGTGGAGAAATGCTCGAGCGCGAGCTCCATGCAAAGCACGGAGCTCACGCTGCAGAACCTAACCTTTAGGGACTAAAGCCCTCGATGTGTTTACGTTGGTCTTACAAGTAACGTCAAACGTGCCAGTGCATGAGGCCCACCTCTCGAGCGGCCCTTGGGGGCAAATGGCGGCGCAGCACTAAAATGATTGGCCCTTGAAAGCGAATGGCGGCGGAGCACCTGCTCGTGGCACGTGTATTGCGCGTTTCCACAACAAAGGTTGGCGGTACTTGTAAAAAACGCCTTTATCAAGGGGCTTTAGCAAGGACCCTGGGTTCAGTTGTCCATCTTCATCCTACCGTCGTGCGATCGTGTACCACATATACTGCGTAATGCACGTTAAAGACCCCGAGCTAACAGTTGTACTGCACTTTTTATAATCTTCAACCGGTAACAATGTCGCCCTACGAAACTGCTGCTCTCTAAAAAACTAACGACTAATATTGAATGCGCCGTTACATTTCATTTTTAATGTATGTTCGCGTGTTCGAGTTTTTTTTTTTTGTCTACATTTTTTATTGTGCGGCTCTTATTTATGATGAAAAAGACTATAGTTGTCGGACTTCTGGAAAAATATTATATAACAAGAAAATGGCACGTGAACGCAAAAGACAAGAAAAAAAAACACATAGGCGCACCTTAATAAAAATAACTGAAATAATTGAATTGATTATAATTGTGTTTTCAAAGGTTTGAGCGCACCAAAAGCTATAAAAGCGAGCCCGATGCTTTGGATGGTGCGCCTGTTCACTGGAAGTGTAGTTCAGGGCAGTATGCTCGCACTTGTATGTTCCGCTTCGCTCGCACGATAAAACCAAATACTTTACTGGTAATGTATTTAGTGAAACAAAGCTTACCTTCTGTATATGTGCAATGCCCTCAGTTTTCGCTTGTATACACGCTTGTTTATCATTATTGTTTTCGCTTCCCACTGCGATTCATTTCGTGCTCTTTTGTGTGCTACATGCATTAGAGACCAAGGTAACCCAGGAGCATTCTATTTCGCGGATTGTAAAATACGTATGCAACTTGCCACGTGTGCCACAATTAATACAAAATATTCTAAGCTTCACATGTGACCGCTTGCCTGAGTAAACATTGTTGTTTTTCAAGAACAGTTGCGATTGTATGAAACCCCGTGGGAAAAACTCATTCTAAGCACGCGACCGTTGGCATGCAGTGAATACTCATAATCGGCGCCGAGATGATTGGTAGCGGTCAGCAGGTGGAGTTTTTTCATCAACCCAGAGTTAGAATGTTTCCTTCTTTCCGTTGCATTCAATCAAGAGACAACTTACACCAAGTCTGAGGGTAGCGGCCTGGGCAGTATATGTGTACAAGCTTTAGCTTTTGATGCACTCTTAGCTTTCGATACGCTCACCGCTAGTGTAAAATGTAGGGCTGTTTCATTCTTAGTCAGCGTACCATGTGCGTGCTTACACTATATTTTATACAGCGTCAAACTCTACCCGTTTGCATCTTTTTCATTTATGCACACCACTACTTGCGCGCATAAATCACCAAATTAAGACTGGTACAGGATGTCACAAAAAAAATTTACAGGTTTTCTTTTTTTTTACCGCAAAAATAAACTACGCATCGCCTAACGCTCATTCTCCGCCCAAAGGTAGCGCTAGGTCACAACCAGATGCCAAAGTTTCATCCCGAACGGACACCTTATTCAAAAGTTATAAGTGATTTTCTGAAAATTTCAATGGGAAAATGGAGCCCATTTTGTCCGTTTTCGGTTTCTGGTGCCATAAAGCCCTTGTATTCGAAAACTCCGTCGGCCGCCATTTTCCGATTGAAGTTTTCAGAAAATCACTTATAACTTTTGAATAAGGTATAGGATCGGGCTGAAACTTTGACATCTAGTTGTGACCTCTAGCGCTATCTTTGGGAGGAAAATGAGCGTCCGGCAATGCCTAGTATATTCTTGCAATAAAAATAAATGTTTTTTTTTTTTTTTGTGACACTTTGTGCATTGCTTAAACTATGCGCAAAAGCTATCCACAGCCCCAGAATCTTTGCCTGGCCAGCCACTGCATTTACACTGAACTCATACTAAAATTAATTCTTATCATTTATTGCTGTGAGTGAATTATTAACCTCAGCATTTTTTTTTATTATGACTCCCGCACCAGTCCTACTTTGGGTTTACCAAACTCAACATCTAAACCTGAGTGTCATTTTTTGTGTTTTCCAGCCTCGTGGTTTCGGTCAAAATAAACACCCAGCTACCTAAATGAGACACCTGACCGCCCAAAAAGTAGTTCCTTTGTTTTGATTTTTTAGGTAGTTAATTCCTCAAGCTAGAATTTGGAAACCTAAGTCTATCACGTCATCACGTTTTCCTGGAAATCCACAAAGAGCCAAGCATATGCACGAAAAAAGGGCCGACCCGTCATATTAGCCGCCTACAGAGCAGAGAAAGCAACACTCGGTCATGGACTTCAAGAAGATTCGCGTTCATCCTTGCACCAGACGTAACTTTCGCCCTGCTTTCTTCTCAAAAATGCCAGTTCATCCTCGCCCTCGCCTCGAGCGCGCGACGCTCGAACCTTCTTTGCCGAACTTCCGAGATTGTGACGCACTGTAGATAGTAGATAAGCAGCTGCCCGCGACCTTGTCGAATCAGTCTCGCTCTCGCTCTCTGTTTTGCTGCCGAATCGCCGCCTGCTTTTCTGCTTCCTCGACGCTGTTTCTTTACTTTTTTGTTTGGCACAAGTTCACCGATTAAACCTCTATTTTTCAGTTCACTGTTCGTCCTCTCGTCACCTTTATTCGTGACAATATAAGTCTGATCACATTAAAATATGTGTAATTGGCCTCTGAAATCTCCGATGACGGCGCACAGGCAATTTTACATTTTTCAACGCATCAGTGGCTTTGTTGTGCATGTGTCTCGCCATTTGGCTCAGGACGATTTTCGCGTTTTGTTCTGCCCCCATTTGCTGGAGACGTGAGCTCGGAGCGCAGGAAACTGGCCCCCTTGCACGAGAACTGGTGCAGCCGTGCGCGTTCGAAAGAAAGCTCGTGCAGAGAAAATTAAGCAAGGGACCAGGGATGTCAAATTCAGGAAAGAGAAAAATAACCCACTGTATCGAAGCGCCACCACACACGATTTCTCGCATTGATGTACAGGCCTGGAAGGCAATCTCACCGCCATCTGTTGGTTCAGAACCACACTAACCAAGGGTGGGGTTGCACCTTAACCTCTGACACGCAAAAAAAATATATTTTTTTTTTTCACGCTAAACGTTGCAATGGCATATCAGGACATTACAAAAAAATTGTTTCACTTTAGAGTTGCGTAGTTTTTTTATAAAAAAATAGAAATACGAGGCCCAATTCAAAGTTCCCGCCGTGCACTGTGACGTAACAGTGTACCGCAAGGTGTCGGGGCGGTCAGAAGGGAGGCATCGCCGGAAGTCACGTGAGTTGTATCCCTCCTCGTGCTTACCGCGAGCGCGTGTAATATTTTTTTAATATTTTTGTTATTCTCCGCACCTCCACGAGCGATCCAAGCAGACAAGGTTTCTTTTATTTGCTTTTCATCGCTTAATGTTGCTGTAAAGGTAGAAGAAGCGGACCTCTTGGCGAATATGCGCTGCCACCTAGACACGCGAATCGGTTCGAGACTAGGTGACTGGAAAACAACGCGCGCCCAAGGCCTCTCCCACCCGTTCCACACCCAAAACGTCAGCTACCTCCTGTTCACCCATTGAGGCGATGTGACCTATAGATACGGCTCCCCCAAGCTCACCTTTGTCCCCATCGTGCGTAATCTTCCACCCCGAGGTCGACACAACGAAACCGCTCAAAGGCGAGAAATGCAAGATGGCGGATTGTTTGGAACTAGATACTCTCGAACCCAGGCGCATGAAATACTCCGCGCATGCGCACCGCGTATTTCTACAAAAGGTCCATTGACGTGATCAACTACAATGCCTAGAAGGTTCTATGTGAGGGGCTGTCCCGGTATTTCAGCAACTGAAGAAGAGATCACACTGCATGCATTTCTGAGAGACATACATCGGCCGCATGAGCACCCAGTAAACAAGTTCTACTCATGCTCTAGACAAAATACGTACTTTGTGCTCGACGTTTACTTGTACTTGGTACACTCACCAGTTCGTATTCTTTAGACGGCAGGCATCTACAGCCTGGAGAGTATCCGATGATTCAACGACCTCGGTGTCTCAACCTTCAGCAATGCGATCGGGCGTGTCGTATGCTAGCAATCCTAATTTCTGCGAGCGTTCTAATTTTTTTTTTTCAAAACTTGATAGCTTGTTTTGCGCCCAGTATAGCCCTGTACTATCGGACTGACGGCATGCACTCGTACACTGGCTTGTACTCGCAACGCTTTCATCATTGACCTCCATCACGTCGATCCACTGACTCTTCGTCCTCAAATTTTACAGCACGCAAACTAACCAACGGTGCAGGGATAAAGAGCTAGTGGAACTGAAACTTCGTTTTCTACGATCGCTCGTACGAAGAGCAGAATAATAAAAAGAAAAAAAGTCTTAGGCACGGTCGCGGAGAGCACGAGGAGTGAAACTCACGCGACTTCCGGTTAACCAACTTTTAGTGACGTAGCTCGATGCCTCCTTTCTGACCGCCCCGACACCTTGCGGTACACTGTTACGTCACAGTGCACGGCGGGAACTTCGAATTGGGCCTCGTATTTCTATTTTTTATAAAAAAAACTACGCAACTCTATAGTGAAACAATTTTTTTGTAATGTCCTGATATGCCATTGCAACGTTTAGCGTGAAAAAAAAATATTTTTTTTGGCGTGTCAGAGGCCCTTTAAGGGCAGCGGCCAATGCTATGAGCTCGCGCTTGTAGCCTTAGCTGCGGTACAACATAAGGTGAAACGGAGTATAGATTAACCCTTTTACGGAACTGCCCATAGTCGGTGCTTGCACAAGCAGTATACCCCCTCTTCTTCCACGTCCCCCCCCCCCCCCCCCCCCCCCCCCCCACGTCGTTCGACGCATCATCGTTTTGCGGACGGCTACTATGGTAACTGCAGTGTATTCTACGGAATGCATATGTTCTTTAAAGCACAGCGTCTAGATTGTGTTAAGCATACTCTATAGAACAAAGTGTTGAAACGAAAATCTAGAGGGCGCTTCAAGCGACGGGAGGTGGACTGAAGGGGACGAGGGGGGGTACCCCATTTCGCGTGAGTTTCACAACGGAGGTAATGTAATAACTTTGCTTGGTGGGTGGCCAGACGACACATGTGACAGCGTGTCTGAAACAACTACGTCGCTCCTCGAACCTTTAAAGGAGCGGTGCAACGATATTCAATTGGAATGTTTTTCACTTCACACGAGCTTACTGGCACTATACTTCGTTTCACCTTATCGTGTACCACAGCGAAGGCTAGAAGCGCGAGCGCACAGCGTTGGCAGCTGCCCTTGCTGCACGAGAGCGTGTGCCGCTGAGATGTGCTTTAGAGCAAGGAGCTCGCGCTTGTAGCCTTTCCTGTGATACAACACAAGCTGAAACAGAGTATAGTGGGACTCAAGGATACTCGCACGCCACGACACTGACCAAGAAACTCTTTTGTTGCGCTGTAATTTCAAGGACAAAACCGAGTGTTTCCAGTTCAATCTCCCCTTCGCAAACCCTGATGACGTAGATGGGCAGTAGCAGTACCGCCCAGTGACGATATATGAATGCGGCTCATAGATTGGACCCGAGCATGACATGGACACTCGATTTGGGCTCGTGATAATCGATAGCTCGAGAAGCATTCGGGTATTGTCCTGTGTCCAATCGCTGCAATGATGACAACAGCCGAACCATAACAATGTCTGGAACTCAGCGCGTGTCCTGCGCATTGCCAACCCCAGCGCATGGTTATGATCAACATTGGCGGCATATATTCGGCTCCAGATCACGTGGTCGCTTGTTCTGGCTGCGAGTTGAGGGGGTGAACTCTGCTCGTTTTTTTTTTTCTTTTTTTCTGCGACTTCGATTGCGTGTGGTGAAAAACGAAGGGGTATTTCACAGGTCATTAACGTCAGGGATCCGTTCTAAGCGGTATTTGCGCAAAATAAAAAAATCATTGCATCGGCCCTTTAATATGGTAAGGGCTTGCGGCACACTTTTGCGCCCGACTTTTAAACCGGACGATATAACGCAATAACTGATTGACAAAAAAGGAAATGACCTTTTTGGAAAATTTATAAAATAGCATGACCTCTAATAGTAATTGCCACCAATTCTGCAGCTGCAATATTACCCCTACAGCCAATAATTAAGAAAAAGAAACTGAATTAAAAACATTTAGGTAATAAGTCAACTCTGGCGATTGTCCCCTCATCTGATGTTCGCCGAGGCCAATAAATATATGAAGAAGAAGGCACGTCTCCAACTCTTGTGCACTTAAAAAAAATGTTCGAATTACAAATCAAGCACCATGAATACCTTGCCGAGTCCGGCTTTCCCTAATCACGTCTGTACTAAAATATATACAGGGTGTTTTGTTTTAAGCTTAACAGATTTGTTTAAAAAAAAGCCGTGAAAGTTACACTTATGCCGCTTGTGGAGGTGAGGTATACGGCCATGGGGACATATTATAGGGGGCTAATCGTAATGATCAGTCGGCTAATTAACTAAAATTCGTTAATTAACTTTTTAAATAATGAAAATAGACATATGGTTCCAATTAGAAACTTGCTCAGCGTCATCGAAAACCCCTAAATCAGACATTTTCAGAAAGACTTTGAGCGCGTGAGAAGCGTAGTAGTGCACTGAAGTTACCGCTCGTGGAGCAGGTACAAAGCTAGAGGTTGCGATAAGGCGCCCGCACGATTTTTCCGTCTCTTATCTAGCCCCAGCCTTGTACCTGCTCCACGTGTGGTAACTTTGGTGCACAACTACGCTTCTCACGCGCTCAAAGTCTTTCTGAAAATGACTGATTTAGGGGTTTTCGATGACGCTGAGCAAGTTTCTAATTGGAACCATATGCCTATTTTCATTAATTAAAATGTTATTAACAAAATTTAATTAATTAGCCGACTGATCATTACGATTAGCCCGCTATATAATGTCCCCCTGGCCGTATAACTCACCTCCACAAGCGGCATAGGTGTAACTTCCACGGCTTTTTTTAAACAATCTGTTAAGCTTAAAAAAAAACACCCTGTATATATATATATACGTATATATATAAAGGAAAAGCAGTAAACAGATTTATGGCCTAAGTTTAAGCAACGCACCCCCAAAGACAACGTATATGGTTTCAATCCACATTTTCCAGGAACGTATTTAGTGCGAGCTCCAGAAAATCCTAGTAAGTCTTCTGCGATTCACTATTTTTATGCTAGAAACGAATGTGCTAAGATAGACCAAGATACACAGACAAAAAAAATAAAAAAAAGATATCCGTAGGGGGGTCTATTAAAGTTTTGAGGCAGGAAGGATAAACGGAATAAAAAAATAAACATCGCGAAACAACTAGAGAGTGTTTACGGAACAAGTTTATTATTTTGGAATATTTAAGCCACCTATGGCAATAGTAATAACGTTGTCGGCGAAGATAGAAAGCTTTAGTGTCTTTATTGAACTGTAAGCCGACATGTTGAAAGCTATTGTGTTCGCTTGCGCCGGCTGAGAAAGATAGGGCTTATAGCTATCACCGATAAAATAGAGGATAGTGCTGTAACCGAGGCGAGACTCGGTAAACGTGCCTAAAAAACTGGAAACGGGGACATGTATCACGTCTTTTGTCTCTATTGACCTGTGTAAAATTTTCCGGAAACCGCTAAAGATTTCATGATTCGTTTTCTACTGAGTTTGTAAGCTGATATTATTTTTTCTGTTGAACGTAAACAATTTGTTTTTTTATTTACTCGTTCACTGACGAAAAAGTTTTTTTTTATGTTTTTTTAGACTTTGTAGGGACCAATGTGCTCATTTGTTTATAAAATTTTATGAAGACTATTATTTTGCGTAAAAAAAATCAACAAGAGTAAAACTGACGTCTAGCTTTTACGTCATTTTAGTCATAATACCGCTTTTTAAAAATAAGTCACGTCAACTACTGGAACCGTCGCTTTCGCTAGAATTAAGTGATCTTGATCACTGTTGACGCGGTGAGCTGTATCTGGCTCTATAAAAGCGACAATATTTGTTGTTGTCCACATAGTTCACCCTCGTTCGCGTTGGGAGTACCAATTTTGCATCACGACGAAAACAAATTAGGGTGTGCCGCTGCTACGTACGAAGCAACGTTACTAGATTAAGCCATTTACGGAAGAGCCCATAGTCGCTGCTTGCACAAGCAGTACCCCCCTCTTCTTACACGGTCGGCTTCCCCTCGTTCGACGCATCACCGTTTTGCGGACGGCTGCTATGGTAACTGCAGTGCATTCATTCTACGGAATACGTATGTTTTTTAAAGCACGGCGTCTAGATTGCGTTTAATCGTACTTAGTGCCACTAAATAAGCTACGCTTCAGGGTAACGACACTTGGCCATATTGTGGGTTAATATCATGGTTGCCAGTTGTCTGAAGCTTTATATGAAATCACAGGAAACGCTTTCCTGTCCTGTACAAATGTTTAAACAGTTCGCGGCAAAGCAAAGCAATATTACATGAGCTTCCTAACTCCGAATCTAATCCTAAGGAAGTCGCACTTTTGAATCATGACGATCGGCAGCTGCGTCTGCTCCGCGCAAGCACCAAAATGGCGGCGCCCACAACAATGTCGGGGAACGGACTGCCGATACTCTAAGCGCAGCTCATTTAGTGGCTCTAATCGTACTCTATAATACACAGTGTTGAAACGAAAATCTAGAGGGCGCTTCAAGCGACGGAAGGCGGACTGGAGACAGCGAGGGGGTACCCCCTTTCGCGTGAGTCCTACAGCGGAGGTAATGGAATAGCTTTGCTTGGTGGGTGGCCTGCCGACACAAGTGACAACGTGACTGAAACGACTACGTCGCTCCACGAACCTTTATTGTGGTAAGGGCTTGCGGCGCACATTTGCGCCCAATTTTTAAATTGCCGATATAAAGCGATAACTGATTGACAAAAAACATTACCTTTTTGGAAAATTTTTAAATTGGCCTGGCCTCTAATAGTTACTGCCGCAAATACTGCAGCTGCCATATGATACCTGCAGCCAATAATTACAAAAGTGAATGAACAAATTTGAGGTAATTAGTTAGCTTACTCTGACGATAGTCAGACGATAGATATCTAATGTCCGCCGAGTCTAATATATTGTCACGAATGACAATTGGTGACGCGATGATAATTGAAGAAACTAAACGTTTAATGGGGCTAACTTGTGCCCGAAAATAAAAAAAAAAAGGAACAGAAGAAAGCAGAGCGTCGCGGGCGTCGAAGTCGGCGTGACAGCAGAGTCGAACGCTGGGGCGAAAACTGACTGCGGCTCGCCACGCGGAGCCCCTTATGTACATGCGTGAGCTTCTGGAATAATCGGCGTAGAATGTTCGACGCGTAGAACATTCGGACCTCGAACAAGCAATCAGGATTCTCGAATTTACCAGAAAACTAAATTGCAGGAAGAACAAAAGATGCGTCGCTCCCAAGAATCGAGCCCTGGCTTTTCGCGTGGGATTCAGGCACCATAACCGTTAAACCACGCGCGCGCTACCTACTTGGTCAGCTGCGCGCGCGGCAGTACTCCCCCCTTTAAAAAGTGCATCGTCCCGATGCAACACAAAACAAAACAAAGCAAATAAAAAGAACGGTGAACTACAGAGTCATTTGGAACACATAAGGTCCTACAGTCCTATCGAGCGTATAGTACGGCTTAAGGCGCACAACGTGGACAACTTCAGGTCGTGGTGGGCGGCGTGATGATGTTCTTGTTCCGTCGGGCATCACCTCGTAGTTCAGATCTCCAAGTCGACGAAGTAACTTGTAGGGTCCGAAATACCGTTTCAGGAGTTTGTCGCTGAGACCACGGCGGCGAATCGGTCTCCAGACCCATACCCGGTCTCCGGGCTGGAAGTGGACGTCCCGACGACGAAGGTTGTACCGGGTGGTGTCGACACGTTGTTGATCTTCAATTCGGAGTCGGGCGAGCTGGCGAACTTCTTCAGCTCGTTGAGCAACCACTTGGGCGTCGGGGCTCCCATCGTCAGCTGGTTCGTGGGGTAACATCGCGTCGAGCACGGTCGTTACTTTCCTGCCATGCACAAGCTGAAAAGGTGTCACCCCGGCGGTTTCTTGCACGGCCGTGTTGTGGGCAAATGTAACGTACGGCAACACCTCGTCCCATGTCTTGTGCTCCACGTCGACGTACATGGAGATCATGTCGGCGATGGTTTTGTTGAGTCTCTCTGTCAGCCCGTTGGTTTGCGGGTGGTACGCCGTGGTGCGCCGATGGCTGGTGTGACTGAGACGAAGGATTTCTTGCGTCAGCTGGGCCATGAACGATGATCCAAGGTCTGAGATCAGAACTTCGGGAGCGCCGTGCCGGAGGACGATGGACTCGATGAAAAACTTGGCGACTTCCACAGCAGTGCCTGAAGGAAGGGCTTTCGTTTCGGCGTACCGCGTGAGATAATCTGTGGCGACGATTATCCATCTGTTTCCTTGCGTCGATGATGGGAAAGAACCAAGTAGATCCATTCCGATCTGCTGGAACGGCGCGGTTGGGGGAGCAATCGGCTGCAGGAGACCTGCCGGCTTCATCGGCGGTTTCTTGCGTCGCTGACACTCGTGGCACGATCGTGTGTAGAGGTGAACGGTCTTTGGCAGCTTGGGCCAGTAATACCTTTCACGAATTCTGGCCAGCGTACGGCTGTAACCAAGTTGTCCGGACGTCGGGTCGTCGTGGCAGGCTTGAAAGATCTCCGCTCTAAGGTCGGTAGGGATTACCAGCAGCCATGGCGAGCTGTTGTCTCCGAAGTTCTCCTTGTAAAGTACACCTTGTCGGAGGACGAAGGTCGGCAGGGCTCTCGAGAAGACACGGGGGATAGTACTCCCTCGTCTTTCGAGGTGTTCGATTAGCGCGCGCAACTCAGGATCGTCTCTTTGACGTCGTGCCATGTCGTCGGTGTTCACTACGCCAAGGAAGTACTCGTCGTCATCGTCGTCGTTGCTACCGGGGGAGGTCTCGACAGGCGCTCTGGACAGGCAGTCGGCGTCGCTGTGCTTGCGGCCTGACTTGTAGACCACAGTCATGTTGAACTCCTGCAGTCGGAGGCTCCATCGAGCGAGGCGTCCTGAATGGTCCTTTAGGTTCGCAAGCCAACAGAGCGAGTGGTGGTCCGTGACAACACGGAACGGGCTCCCGTACAGGTACGGACGAAACTTCGTGATGGCCCAGACGACCGCAAGACATTCCTTTTCTGTCGTGGAGTAATTTATCTCCGCTTTAGACAGTGTCCGACTTGCGTAGGCGATGACTCGCTCGGTGCCTTCTTGCACTTGAACCAGTACCGCGCCAAGTCCGGCGTTACTTGCGTCCGTATGAATCTCGGTTTCCGCATCTTGATCGAAGTGTCCAAGAACTGGAGAAGTCAGGAGTTGCCGCTTCAGCTCGTCGAATGCCTGCTGCTGCTCCTCGGCCCATTCGAACTTCTGGGCGTCCTTTGTGAGGTTTGTGAGCGGTGCGGAAATCCTTGCGAAATCGCGAACGAAGCGCCGATAGTACGCACATAGCCCAAGCAATCTTCGCACGGCCTTCTTGTCTGTCGGTGCTGGAAATGCCGCGACGGCGCGAGTCTTCTCTGGGTCTGGGCGAACACCATCGTTGCTAACCACGTGGCCTAGGAACTTCAGTTCGTCATAGGCGAACCGACACTTCGATGGTTTGAGAGTGAGGTCGGTGGTCTGTATTGCTTGGAGAACAGCTCGGAGTCGTCGCAAGTGCTCGTCGAAGTCGCTTGAAAACACTTACGACGTCGTCAAGATAGACGAGACAGCTCTGCCATTTCATCCCAGCCAGTACGGTGTCCATGACACACTGGAAAGTTGCTGGTGCCGTGCATAGTCCAAAAGGCATCACCTTGCACTCGTACAGCCCATCTGACGTGACGAAAGCTGTCTTCTGTCGGTCCCGTTCGTCGACTTCGAATCTGCCAGTAGCTGCTCTTCAGGTCCATCGATGACAAATATCGAGAATGGCGCAACCGGTCTAGCGTGTCGTCGATGCGAGGGAGTGGATAGACGTCTTTTTTCGTCACAGCGTTCATCTGCCGGTAGTCCACGCAGATCCTAAGCGTTCCGTCCTTTTTCTTAACCAGTACGACTGGAGAGGCCCACGGACTGCTCGAAGGTTGGATTATGTCGTCGTTCAGCATCTCTTGAACTTGCTCCTGGATTACCTCCCTTTCTTTTACGGAGACTCTGTACGGCGATCGATGCACAGGGCGCGCGTCGTCCTCGGTAACTATGCGGTGCTTCGCAACGGTGGTTTGGCGCACCTTCGACGACGTCGCAAAGCAGTCGCGGTATTCGGCGAGGAGGTTAATCAGCTGTCGTCGTTTCGGGCCCGGAAGCTTAGGGTCAATGTCGAGCTGCGCTGGCGACGTACTGTCTTGCTGAGGTGGCGAGGATTCGTCAGTGATGGCGGTGATTTCGGCGGAGTTTCGGAGTTCCTCGATCTGGTCCACGGCTGCACCTTTTGTGAGGTGTTGCGCTTCATTTCGGAAGTTCGTCACGAGGACCACAGTGCGACCATCCTGAAGTTCAGCAACTCCTCTTGCGACGCCTATTCCTCTTCCAAGAAGCAACTGGAGGCTTCCTTCGAGCAGAACTTCGCCGCAGAAAGCTTCGGTGATCCCGACGGGTACGAAAACACTCGACCGCGGTGGTAAGTTCATGTGGCTTGCGAGGACTCGGACCGCGGAGGACGTCGCTTTGGGTTCCTCCGGTGGTGGAGCAGGTTTTCGTAGCGTCAGCCGGTTTGTTCCGAGGTCGATGACGGTGCCATACTCGCAGAGGAAGTCCATTCCGAGAATAACGTCCCTCGAACAGTCTTGCAGAATGACGAACTTGACAGGGCAGGTTTCACCGTGGATCTCAAGGCGAGCAGTGTACCTGCCGACAGGCGTGATGAGATGTCCGCCGGCGGTTCGTATCTGCGGTCCGTCCCACGACGTCGTAACTTTCCGAAGGCGACGAGAGAGTCTCCCACTCAAAACGGAGTAGTCTGCTCCGGTGTCGACGAGTGCCGTCGCGTCGTGGCCGTCGATAATAACGTTTAGGTTGTTGGACACCGATGCAGGGACGTCGTTGTGATGCGTAGCGTCGAGAGAGTGGGAGCGCTCCGGCGTTCTTGGAGGCTCTTTACTACGGTCGTCTTCGGCAACGCCACCTCCAGGCGTTGCCGCACTTAGTTTTCCCCACGAGATGGGGGGACAGGCTGTCCCGACGAGAGTGGCGGAAGGGCGAGAGCGCACGTCGTGGCGAAGGCGAACGGGAACCTCGGGGTCGAGTCGGCACCGGGGACAGGGGTCGTCGAAGGTATTCCTCAATGTCACGAGGGCGTTCGCCAGTACCTTGGGTGAGGGTCGTTCGGCGCAAACCCTCGTAGGCCCATTTGACGATTGGGGCACCTCCGATAGACGTGGTCGGCCTCACCGCAGTGGTAGCACAGCGGTCGCCTGTCGGCCTTCCTCCACACGTCGGTCTTCCTCGGCGAGGGTTGCTCCGGACGGACGTACTGGACCTGTCCTTCCTGACGCCGAGGAGACTGCGGCATCGGAGGGTCTCGTCGGGGTGGTGCCGTGGCCTGGCGGTTAGCTTGCGGCGGTCGTCGGGCCATGGCAGCGTAGCTCAATGTTGGTTCCTCTGGCGTCGTCGTGTTGGTGGAAATTTCAGGCTGGACGGCTCGGTGAACCTCCTCCCGGACAACCTCGGCGAGTGATAGTGAGGACGGGCTATCCGCAGCGGGGAGCATCTTGCGGAGCTCTTCCCGGACGACTTCACGGATGATTTCACGAATGCCGGGGATGCTAGGGCTGATGTCGTGGCCCAATGCAGAAGAAGCAGCGATGCTCGAGTGCCGATGGTAGTGGCTGGCTCTTGCGAGGAGGGCACGTTCCATGCTCGTGGCTTCCTTGACGAAATCTTCGACGGTGGCTGGAGGGTTGCGGACAAGACCACCGAAGATGTCATCCTTTACGCCTCGCATCAGGATCCGCAGCTTCTTTTCGTCGGTGGCTTGAGGGTCGGCGCGAGCGACCTGGCGCAAAACATCCTCAACAAAACTGGTGATCGTCTCGTTTGCGCCCTGGGTCCTCATTCGAAGAAGGTCCTCGGCCCTTTCCCGTCGATATTTGTTGGTGAACGTCCCTCTCAGTGCATCCTTGCAGGCGGTCCATGAGGTCAGCGAAGTCTCGCGATTCTCGAACCAGTGCCTGGCCGTTCCTTCGAGCGCGAAATAAAGACTCTGAAGGCGGTGTTCGTCCGTCCATCCGTTGTGCTGGGCCATTCGCTCGTACTGTTGTAGCCAGTCCTCGACGTCTTCATAAGGCTCACCGTGGAAAGACGCGGGCGTGCGGGCTGCGACGGGAAGGACAATGACGGGTGGAGTGGTCATCGCCGCGGTCTTCTTCTTTGATTTCTGCGGCAGGGGTCCAGAGTTCCGGGGGTAGGCCTTGGTTACGGCGACTTGACCGGGCCTTGGTCTGGTCTTCTGCGAAGGGTAGCCTCCCGGGGCTGAGCACGTCACTTGGCCGGCGTGTTTTCGGAGGGGTACGGTCCACGGGCATAGAAAACAAATACCCCGCACCTCCACCAAAATGTCACGAATGACAATTGATGAGGCGATAATAATTGAAGAAACTAAACGTATAATGGGGCGAACTTGTGCCCGAAAATAAAAAAAAGGGAACAGAAGAAAGCAGAGCGTCGCGGGCGTCGAAGTCGGCGTGACAGCAGAGTCGAACGCTGGGGCGAAAACTGACTGCGGCTCGCCACGCGGAGCCCCTTATGTATACATGTGAGCTTCTGGAATAATCGGCGTAGAATGTTCGACGCGTAGAACATTCGGACCTTGAACAAGCAACAGGATTCTCGAATTTACCAGAAAACTAAATTGCAGGAATAACAAAAGATCCGTCGCTCCCAGGAATCGAACCCTGGCTTTTCGCGTGGGATTCAGGCACCATAACCGTTAAGGCCTGTTCACTTTTTTTTTTCTTTATTGGTTAAGGCCTGTTCACACATACAGCGTAGCGCTAAGTTAGAGCTACGTGAGCGCTCGAAAGAGCGCTCATGTGGCGCTTCCTAGCGCGTGACTTTGTTCTAATATAGCGCGTGATTAGCGCTCCAGTAGCGCCTTGTTAGCGCTCCAGTAGCGCCTTGTTAGCGCTTCTGTAGCGCCGTGTTAGCGCTTCAGTAGCGCTTCTTCTACCGCGGTGCTGCGGATTAGCGCGTGCACTGCGGTTCATGTTCCTGCGGTTGGGTGTGCATGCATCAGCAGTACCATGGCGGACATGTGGGAAGCTGAAATAGAAATGCGACATGTGCTCTTTGCTCTTACATACTCGATTAGTGCATATGTGTGTGGACGGCTAAACGCCCGGAAGAGCCTTCTGGGTGCGCGAAATCTTTCGCCACCGAGATACCGACCGGTACCCGTCGAACCTTGTTCCTATAGCTGAGGGACCGAGACACAGAGCTTTTTCGAAGGCGATTATTTTTTAGCTGCGTGTCTTTGAAACCGGGGTCACGCATATCGCATAGAAAGCGATGAGGTCGTACCCAATCAATTAGTCGCTCAGAGTTCATGACTCTGGACCGCCTACCCGACCCTTTGCTTGGAGAGCGGCTCTTTTACTTCCTCTTCTTTCAATGCCAAAGGAAAAACAACAACAACGGAATCGCCGTGCACGCGCTGTTCCGCAGCTGCAAGCACAGCCCAAGGAGCATGAGAGCGCTAACAAAGCGCTTCTGTAGCGCTAACAGAGCGCTAACAAAGCGCCTCTGAAGCGCTAACAGAGCGCTACTGAAGCGCTAACCGAGCGCTACATCACGCGCTAGGAAGCGCCACATGAGCGCTCCTTGGAGCGCTTACTTAGCGCTCCGCTGTATGTGTGAACCGGCCTTTAGACCACGCGCGCGCTACCTACTTGGCCAGCTGCGCGCGCGGCAATATACACGTAGAAGAGGGCACGTGTATAACTCTCGTTCACTTAAAAAATTAATTTCGAATTCGAATCAAGCCCCCTGTGTTGCTTGCCGAGTCGGGCTCTCTCTAATCATCACTGTGCTCAAAAAAAAAAAAGATACAAAGGAAAAGCAGTAAAAAGATCGATGGACTAAGTTTGAGCAACGCACCCACGAAGACGACGTATATGGTTTCAGCCCACATTTTCCAGGAACGTATATACTGCGAGCTCCCCAAAATCCTGGTATGTCTTCTGCGATTCACTATTTTTATTCTAGGAAAGTATGTCCGAAGATAGACAAAAGATACACCGACAAAAAGGAAAGGAAATATATGCGTAGGGGGGACTGTTGGATTTTTGAGGCAGGCAGGATAATATGAATGAAAAATTAAACATTAAGTAAAAAAAAACTAGGATGGGTAAAAGCCGCCGTACAAAAACCGCCATTGTAAATACCCCTTCCGATAAGTGGGCGTCCAAATAAAACAAAAGGGCGTTTACAGAACAAGGATATAAATTTCAGTAGAGTCGATTGTTAAGCTAGTTGGTTTTGGAACTTGAGCGCTAAAATGTGTTCCAAGGTTATAATTTTGGAATTTTTAAGCTCGGCCTATGTCGATAGTAATAACGTTGTCTGCGAAGATAGAAAATTTGAGGCTCTTTATTGGACTGTAAGCCGATATGATGAAAGCTATTGTGTTCGCTTACGCTGACTGAGAGAGACAGGGCTTATAGCTATCACCGATAAAATGGAGGATAGTGCTGTAACCAAGGCGGAACTCAGTAAACGTGCCTAAAAAGCTGGAAACCGGAACATGCATCACGTCTTTTGTCTCTACTAGCCGGTTTAAAATCGTCTAGAAACCGCTAAAGGTTTAATGACCTGCTTCCTACGGAGTTCCCAAGCTCACATTAATTTTCTTTGTGGAACGTAAACATTTTTTTTATCTACTCGTTTACTGACGAAAGAGGTTTGCCAACAAAAATCTTATTACAAAAAAGAAAATAAGATTTATCGTAGTCTTATAAGCAATAGGAGCATAATTTTAGGTGAATCAGTGAAATAATAATGCTTTCTTATAAATATACTGCTCCATTGTTTTAAGCGTTTGTACTTCGGGGAGCCTCATTATCAATCTTATGTTTCCGGTTGTTTCATCATTGAGACGTGCAAAAACTATTGCTTTAGATAACGAGTGGGGGGATGGCTGACTAAGGTTATAAGTCGAGAGTGTGTCGGTGCAAATTCGGACAATTTTTCGTAAGGTACGCTCGCTTCAAGATACTTGTTAGAGATGTTTGGTTTAGACGTTTTGGCATTGATACAGTAGTAACGTTTTTTCAACAACGAGTGTCCTGCTTCCCGATGGGGTGGTTAGAACTTATATATAGCAAACTTACATAAAACAAAATTATATAAAATTCAGATGTAACAGTTCGAAAGTTCACACACAGGATACTCGTGAGTTTGGGAGGAATTTTGCAATGGTATTACAAAAACAAAATGCCGGGGACACCTAAGCACTTCTTATGAGTTGTGAATGCGAAAGCATTAATGTCCAATTGAACGCCGCTGTATTCGGAGACTTAGACAGTGATGGTGGGTTTCGCTGCTTGCGTCTTCGCACGTTTTGCTGCGTTCTTCCGCTTCTTTAGTTCATCTGCGGTGTACTGGCATGTTTGTTTGTTTGTTTGTGTGTATGAGTTTATTTGAGACAAAATTACAGAAAGTTTCAGGGAACATGGCTAAAGCCACTTTGAAGTGCCTGACGAGGCCACGCCACCCTTTTTGGCGGCCACGTTTCGCTACTGCCGAGGTTACGGCCGCCGACGATAGAGATGTTTCAGGCGCCGCCATGTTCCCCGGTGCCGATATGCTGGGAGGAGCAGAAGCGGCCGCAGCGCTGGCAGGGAGTGCGGCGGTGCGCCGGGCAAACCGCCCTGACTCGCTGGTGACTGCTGCGCCTCTGGGTGAGGCGGCGGCGGGAGTGCGAAGCTGGGCGGGCTTCCGTGACGATGCATCTGCGTTTTTGTGCTTTTCTTTGTGTTTTATTTCTGAGGCGCAGTCCGCTTTGACCTTCAGCGGCCCCGCCGACTTCCGTGACGACGCATCTGATATGACGCGTCTTAGGCAATGGGAATTTAAGGCTCGTTTGCTGCGACAGACAACGCCGGCTTCGCTCCATGGATGGCTAATGCTTTCGCTTTATTATTTACAGGTTTCAACTACCAGCGATACATGATACTGCCGTCCCTGCGTCCTCGATTTCTGCGTCTGCGTGCCCAGCCTCGGGATTAGTTTTGAATAGGCTAGCGTCGGGGTGGGGGAAACTGTAATTAATTACCTCAGTCAGTTGGCTTTCATCAAAACAAAGGCACCCAATCCAACCGATATTTATCTGTTCATCACCAGAAGCACTTTAGTCACACACAGTTTCCAGCACAGCCCTACACATATAGACAGAGTTCGGCCATTCTGGAATGAATAGTACAAACATAAAGTAACATTATGAACCGATTTCGTACTGGGAATGTTTGTAAATGCATCTTGTAAACTACCGAAAACCGCAAATAATCTCTCCGCAGTGATAGCGATCAAAACAGCTAAACCCTAATCGGCTTCTACATTATAGCCGCGCAGGAGTCCCATTGACCCATTGACTGAACATGTGGCGCACGTGAACCTTTGGCCACGGCCATATTCAACAGTGGAAGTGCCGAACGCGAGCTTGAAGCAGGTCAACTTCGGGAGATTAGCCGGTCGGCTTGTAGGGCGCCTTCGTACGGGCAGACTAGCTCTTTCGAGCTTTTTTCTAACTGTGTGCGTATTTCGCGTTCCCCATTTCTTTGTTATCCCTTTTTCATGTGCAAATAAGAATAAAATGATTAATTATGGCGATGCTCGGCATGATCGTCGAATGACCTTCTGTGAACCCTTCTTCAGTCGAGTCGCTTTGATTTTTAAAATGTCGATTTTGCTAGCAGAGTGAGCGCGAATAGACTGAAATAGGGGGAAAATAGGACTGATTTAAATAACGATTACGTACATCCGGAGCGACGCGTAATATTAGCTTCATAAGGAATCGTACTAAATGAACAAAATAAATAAATAAAAACTACCAGAGCTTGGAGCGACGTGTGTGAATCCTATTTATATAGGGCTATTGGTGTTGCTGAGAGCACATGTTTTCGCAGTAGTTAGATGTGCTGTCTTATGTTATCGGGCTGTTTCCGGTCAGTCAGAATCTTTCTCGATAGCATAGTTATTTGTTTTTAGTATTGTATTTAGTATTTTATGACAATTTGTTTTCTACAGTCACTCATTTTAAACACAGTGCTTAAAAGAAAAACACAGTACACACGCACACACATTTTAGTCACATGTTTTCTACGCGTCTGCCTCGATGGCAGTAATTCGCAAATCCAACGCATTTGGAGTTTTCGTTCTTGTGGTGTATTATCTTCTTTGATGATACAAATCGAATCACGCAACACACAAAAACAAAAAAAAAAAAAACCACTGGGTTTGTGAATAAAGAAGTGAAAAAATTTCAAGCGCACGTCTTTTTTTAGGGTTTAAACATCAGTTATGAACATGCATATTTCTTAACAAATGTTTGATAAGGGGGCGGGGTCCAAATGAAATTCTGTAACATTTGAAAAAGGTGATGGCTTCCTATGGTAAAAGGAAGCGGAGCACTCGGTGCTCGACAGACAGGTTGCTAATGTTTATGTCAAAGATCGATGTTATGTCCACTGCCTGGGCACATACCTCTCCAAGTTTATCTTAGTCTGAATCCCCCAACACTTCACATATAGTGGAAAACTGCGAAGCATGATTCGCGTGTTCTTTGTGGTTGCATTGTTTGAAGGCTTTATGATCGCTTTTGTATTAAGCTTTGAGTTTGCTCAACGCAAACGTAATTTATTTATCTCAGAGGATAATATTTTTTCTTTTCACGTAAATCTTTATCATGCTATTTGGTTCTGATTTGGTACTTTATGCAGACAAATAGCGGAAGACATTAAAAAAAAACACTCCAAAAGCGCCTTTTTTAAGAATAGCCATTCCTCTTATATTATGATAAGAATTGGCTGCGTGAGAGGTACAGCTCTTTCTCAAGAAGGTCAGCAAACAGAAACGGGGCTATCAAAGCGACAACAGTGCAATTATGAACAATATTAAATTATAAAAAGAATGTGCCATATTTTTAAAATGTATTAGATTTGTGCAGACGAGCCGCCGAGGTCAATCCTCCCGATGTCGATTCAAATATCTAGTCCGGTGATGAACCCTGAATCGCGTATACCTGCGCCGAAGAAAGTTCCATTTAGTGGAAGCGGTATAATCGCGCACCTGCCTTAATAATAAAACTAAACTAGTGCGCTAGACTGCCTCTGAAAGGAAGAAAGCCTATCAACTTTTTCTTGGGCACACGAAACGAAAGAAATGTCCGTCGCATAACATTTCGCGGAGAACAAGCAACGAAAAAGCTAGTAATGCGGATTTCCCGCTTGTCGCAACTGGTTGATTTGACAGTATAAAGTCTAACCGTCTAACGCTCGAGCCAACGAGAACCACGAACCGCGGCTTTTTGGAGTTGGCCCGCGACGTTTGAATGCAAACACGACAAAGTCCGAGGGTAAGCAATTAGACTATTTACATGACCGCGACGAGCTTTCTTGCATGGTCCTTCTTGCTGTTTTGCGGCACTTAAAATATAATAGGAACGCCTTGTTTTGTCGCCATTCGCTTTCTATATCATCCTGTCGTAACAAGACAAAGCTCGAGCGTGACTGATTGCTCTGAACCCGTAGTTAAAAAAAAAAAAAAAAAAATCGCAGTTAAATTGCGGCGAGCTTTTGGCTCCCCTGAAGCCGCAGTCACACACCGCCCACACATTATACAAAAACACGGCTTCAGCATGTCCTAAGCATGTTTGATTAATACCTACGCATGTTTGGAACACGACTGCTGCTAGTTCTTGTATGAAAAAGGTGACGGAACCGCCGTACAGGAAGACACGAACCTCAAGGGGTGTCTGCAGAGTGTTTTTCATATGATGCGTGAATGGTGAGCGACGCGCTCCTGGCAGTTTGCGAGAGTGCTTGGGATTATGTGTGATGTTTATGTGTTCTGTTTTCTAAAAAGAACAAAAACCTGCAGTCTCTCTTATAAAAAAAAAAAAAACAGACGAAGATCGGATTGAGAAATCTCCTATCCCTTTGACAATTCATGGGAGTATTTCTTTTTAATTCGTTGATTTATGTGGGTATGTGAAGCCGAATAGCGCGGCGTATAAGTATAAAAACAGGTGGGCAAATTTACAAAAATAAAATGTGTAAGACATTAACGCGTAACTTCGGGTCCTTTGTCTAAGAAACCCCAGGTGAAACACAACCAGTTGGGCAAATATGAATTCCACAGCCATGTGCCAAAGGTATCGGAGTTTTTTTTTTTTAGAGTTATAACGGTAATTGTTTTACACATTGTTAGCAAACATAACATGAATGTGAGTAAAAAAGATTCTTAAAGTCAAACTTAATTTTTTTTATTCGTTAATATCTTTTTGTTTAAATGGTCTTAAAATTAACGGGTCTCTGTTGTTTTGTTTTGTGACGCTGCACAGTCCCATTCGCCTAAGTTTCACCCAACAAATAATTCCTCGGAAAATTCTAGTACGCAATGAATTGAGCTAGTTCTCCGTTTTCAGATCAATTACACCACATACACTCGAAGATAAAGATGAAACACAGTATATTCATATATAAAAAAGATCGATTCGAATATTTAGGAAGAGGAAAGTTCAGTCCACTTGATTATTCGTGTTAAACCGTAATCACTGTTTTAAAGACAATTCTACAAAAAAGCTGTTGCTGTTCTAATAGATGGTGGTGAGTTTCGCGTGCACGTTCCCCCTTTGCTGTAGGTGGAAGGAGGCATCATTGGAATGTGCTTCTAATGCATGTTAAAATTACTTTTCGTAAACAGTGAAATAGTCGGAAAAAAAAGCGTCAAACACGTACAAAAGTCAGGACCGTGGAAGTGTCGAGTTACAACAAATTATAGTGGTAGACGCATACTTTCTTTTTGTGCCAGACGTCTGCAAAATATCTTTAGCGTTCCTCCAAGGCCCATCGAGATAATGTGTATCCTTGCAAAGAAAACATAGAAACATGGCGTAATCTACGAGAGATCTTGCTGCCCATCAAAGAAGAAATCGGTGATACAGGAAGCCCATTTAGGACGATTTTTCCGGGACTATAGTCTTCACAAAAAAGGAGCTATTCTATCCCGGCACACCAAGCTTCGGCTAGTATACTATGTTGAGAGAAAGTAAAACATGAACAAAAACAGAAAAAGTAAATTAAAAAAAAAGTTGAGTTTTGTGTTTGTACAGACGCTTGATCAATTTCCTCATTGGACGAACGCCAACACACTGATGAATCAACTCCACAGATACAGAATTGCACCGCATCGGCACGTATAACAAAAGGATGTGGCGCGAAGAAAGCATTCCAATTTCCCGGGCTGTTCGCTTTCACCAAGGACAGAAAAGCGAGGCAAGATGCTTGGAATGAGACTTGGCTTGGAATTGCCCGAACTGACCGTTATCGCACTTTAGAAGAACAGACCCTAAATCGGAAACCTAATATAGATGAGAAATGATCAACGTAAGCGTTTCGAATCCTGGAAAGTCAAGCGAACTTCACAAGAAATAAGGCGTAGCTTGGATAGCACAATACACCAGAAAGACGTATGGTGTCTCAAATAAAACAATTTTGCTCATATATAATCTTCTCATCCATGATGACCCTGTCTGCTTATTTTGAGGTCTTCAGCACTTTTGAAAATGCGCAAAAAAAAAAAAAAAAGCCTAAGTCACATCACAAAAAATTTGCATAAAAAATAATAATAACTACTCGGAAAGAATTATATTCCTCACAGAAAACCTGAGATGTTTTTCGTTCGCACATAGGAATTGTACAAAAAAAAACATTTTAAAAGGGACGTTTGTGTAAAGTCTCCACTAGGAAATATGGCAAATCACGTATCGTTTTCTTCTTATAAATAAATGAAAATTTGATATATTTATAAGAAATATTACAATGTTGGCAGTGGCCATCGTAATAGCATGGCCGCGTATTGCATGCTAGTTAGGCATATAAATAAAATTAAGTTTAATGTATGGTTTGTTAAGACGGAAGCTTGGGCGAGTTGGTGATTCATCTTGAAGTTACAGCGCACTAGATGAGGACAAACCTAGGGACATACAAAGAGACAAGCGCACGCGCTGACTTTCAACTCATTTTCATTCTTCTAGATCTACTTCCTCATCACGACACTAGTTTAAATACCATTATAAATGAAAATAAGGAAAAACAAAAATTCTAGTCACAAGCCACTGCAATTACCGGGCTAAAATTTTTACTATTCTTTCTGACAACGTTAAATATTCACACTAGCCCATCCCTAACGCTATCACAAAAAGAGGCATAATATTTAGCGTGATAATCGCAGCGGCTTGTGACAAGAATTGTTTCCTATTTTAATTTATAACCGATCTGGTGTTTAAACCAGTGTCATGAAGAGGAAGTACAATAATAATACACAGAAGTGTAAGTCAGCGCTTGTGTTCGTCTGTTTGTGTGTCTCTTCTTTCGTCCTCGTCTTGTGCGCTGTAGCCTCAAGAAATTTAAAATGTGCACAAAAAATCACACTGAAACTAAACTTCAATACACTCATCCCACAAGACTACTAATAATGTGCTCACCCCTTCCTACGAACACAAAAACAAACCAACAGAACGGTAATAACATGAAGCGCACCGCAAGGTTGGTTATTCAACAATACGTCCTTAACCAAGAGACAATTTTCCCTTTGGTACCAATATCGTGTACGGCGGCCAATATCGTGTACGGCGCACCAGCGTTTTCACCAAAGTCGCAGGGGTACGCAAGGTGTTTCACCGACCACTTCTTCTTCTTTCTTTATTGATACTGTCAATCTCTTGCGAGATCGTAACAGGAGTGGTACATTGAAACACTTTCAAGCAGCGTGCACTTGCTGCGACAACAAAAAACAAAAATCTGAATATGTGGTAGCATTTACAACGTCAGGTGGTAGGCTGTTCCAATCGATGATTGTACGAGGAAAGGAGAACTTAAATGTATCGTTTTTATATTTATATGGCTTTATTGTTTTGCTATGTGTATATCTGGTAGACCTGGGTCAAAAAAAGTTATATATTTATCTTTCTCTATTCCAAACTCGTCATTGGCGATAAGGTAAAGAAATTTAAGGCGGTTTATTCTCCTTCTTTCCTGTAGGGTTTCCAGGCCTGCGTCATTACAGAGTTTTGTTGGAGATACATATGAGGAGTACATATTATACACAAAGCGCACTGCTAGTCTTTGAATTCGCTCAAGTTCTGAAATACAAGATAAGGTGTGTAGATCCCAAATGACGCTTCCATATTCCAGCACTGGCCGAACAAGAGTTTTATACAGTAGTAGTTTTGTATCACAGGAGGCCTGCCTCATATACCTACGCAAGAAAACTCAGCTTACGCATTGCATTACTAGCGGTTAGATTGATGTGAACATTCCATTTAAGATCAGACGTTATTGTCAACCTCAGATATTTATATGAACTTACTCTCTGAAGGCTACGGTTCCCAATCGAATAATTAAAAGAGATAGGCTCCTTTTTTCGAGTAATTGACATACATACTGTTTTTGATAAATTAAGTGACATTTTCCAGTCATCACACCATCTAGACAATTTTTCTAACGAAGAGTTTAGTACTTGACAGTCCGCAGAACTTTTGATTTCTCTAAAAAATAGCACTATCATCCGAAAACAGTCGGATCTTTACTGGAATCCCAGAAACAATATCATTCACGAATATTAAAAACAACAAAGGCCCCAGGACCGATCCCTGTGGGACGCCAGAGGTTACTGTGTGTGGTACCGGAGCATGCGGTGTCAACTTGGACAAACTGCTGTCTCAGAGATAAGTAACTTTCGAGCCACTTCAAGATAGCAGGATTATCTAAAACTGGTGATAGCTTTATCAGTAACTTTTCGTGCAATACGCGATCGAACGCTTTCGAAAAATCTAAGTAAATCACATCAGTTTGCCCCCTTACATTAATCACAGATGCAAATTCATCTACAGTTTCTGTCAGTTGGGTAATGGTAGATACTTTTTGGCGAAAACCATGTTGAAAACTAGTAAAAAAATTATTTTGTTCAAGATATGTGGATATGTGTTTAAACACCACATGCTCCAACACCTTACTGCACGTGCTAAGCAGAGAAATAGGCCTATAATTGGAAACTGATCTTGAGTCACCACACTTTAAAATTGGGCTAACCCTTGCGACTTTCCATTTGGAGGGTTCCGTGGACGTCTCCAGAGATTTTCTGAATATCAAAACCAAGTACTTGGCGCTCCATTCCGCGTATCTTCTGAGAAAGACATTAGGAATGTTGTCTGGCCCAGCTGCCTTTTTAACGCCAACATTCAGTAGATAATTCACTATACCCTCCTCAGAAATCGTTATATCCGGCAAAGCGTTTCTACTATGTGCACTGTTTCCCGGCACAGCCGCCAGGACCGACCCTCGATTGTTGTCACGGCTGAAGACCGACGTGAAGTAGTTATTAAGAGTATCAGCAATGCCCTCAGGGTCGTCCACAATGTCGTTATCAATATGCAACTCGTTTACCTTAGACTTTGAGGGCGATATAAACCTCCAAAACTTCTCAGGCGAAGACTGGAGAAAAGAAGATAAGGTCACATTAAAGAAGCAATGTTTCGCCTCTCTAATGTTTTCCTTAAGCTCATGGTCCAACTGCTTCACGTGGCCTCCATCCTTCGATCGCTTACGTAGTCTACGGAGTTTACGGCGCTTTTGGATAATTTCCCTATTAATCAACGGATTTTTTTGTTGGCAATCTTTACTCTTTTGGTATGAATTTGTTGATGCAGTCGAGGACGACATTTTCGAAAAAGTTCCAGAAAAAGTTCACGTCGTACTCAGGCACTTCGTAAGCACTAAGAAAATCGCTAAACAGAAGGCTAACGAGTCAATAATAGCAACGTCATCAGCTTTAGAGAAGTCCAAGTATTCGTTACGTCTTTCTGTGTTGCGTGTTTCATTCATTAAAGACAAAGTAAGCAATACCATCTGATGGTCTGAAATGCCTTCCACTACATCAATGCACTGAAAATACTTTAAAAACTGCACCTCAAATTAAAAAAAAAATCGTATATTGTTGTTGACTACGACGGGAATGAGGATACGTGTTAAATGTGATATTTAACAATCTAATTGTCCCAAATAAGCTAAAGAGATCATGAAATATTAACCTTATCTCACGGATTTCTACCAGGGAAATGTTGCTATTCGCCCAAGTATGCTAGCTATAGCACTTGTTGGAAAAATATTTTTCTCCGCTATTTGTTGACGGGAAAGCGATATAAGCTGAGTGCCCGAGGGAGCGTTAAAGCGTGAACCGCCTTTACTTCGATCACGTGACGCTTGGATAATGTGGCGCTGTCAGGTCAATTTGCGATGACACTGCCCGCGCCCGCTGCGGGGGCTGACGTCGCTTTCGGGTAGGACTTTCGTTTTAGTTGCGGTATTTTTACACCCCACGGCTTAAATGTGGCAGAATAGCAATGAGCAGAATAATATTTGCCTTAATTTAGAACAACTATGGCAAATAATAGCGACACCCGAGGTTTTTGTGTTTTTTTTCTCATCATTTTCGACTTTTTGTTAATGGAGAAATAAGAATTTAAATCTAAATATTAATGACGGTCAACAAACCTTTATTATGGTGCTAAGACGAGTGTTTTTGAAAACTATTTGTCAGTCGCTGGCAAATAATTTACTACTAATCATTTCACACTTCTTATATGTCGTCAGCTGTGATAAAAAGAAAAAAAAAGTGATCCGAAAGAATAATTTATTCATTTCAAGTTATCTTCCCTCAAAATTATTATCAAACTTTTATAAAACACCTTGCATGCAAATCGCGCATTATAGTAAGTACCTAAAATATAAATTTGTTAAAACAGTTCTTTAAAGGCACAACATATTCGTCTTTCCGAGCTATGCTTCGGTGAAGGATCTAGTAATATTTCGTGTAATGGAAATGAAGACAAAATAAGCAAACGATGAGTTGGTTCGTTCACACAAACAAAATCGGAAACAACGGACACACACAAAAAAGGGGACAACACACATAACGTTTTAATTTGTTTTTCTCAAACGCAGGTAACTAAGTTTCAGTTAGTGTTTGTTGAGACGACATCTTATAATGACTTTGAAACTTGATATGTATTGTACTCTTTTTTCCGTCGGTCGTTTCCGGTTTCAAGTATCTAAAAGAATGGCTCGATTCTCAATTTAGTACAGACTTCTATTTTAAATCGAAACTTAATCTAGCAGATTGAAGGGCAATTAATTAGATATATTTATTTTGTTTGATTCTCGTAAACTCTATAAGGACACTTTATTCGATAATATTGCCGCGCGCGCAACTGGTCAAGCAGCGCGCACATGGCCGGATGGTTTTCGTGCTTGGCTCCCACGCAAAGGACCGAAGTTCGCTGCCTGGGAGCGGACGCACGTTTTTGTTTTTTTACTGTAAATATCGCGTTCTGGTGTATTCGACAATTCTGTTGCTTATTCGAGGTCCGAATTTTCTGCGCGCCGAACCTTCTATGCCGATTGTTCCAGAAGCTCACGCGTGTACAAAAGGGACTCCACGTGGCGAACCGGAGTCAATCTCGCCCCAGCGCTCGATCCTGCTGTTACACCGCCATCGACGCCAGCTATCTCCTATTCTGTTTTGGTCACAAGTTCGCCTCATTAAGCGTTAAGATTTCTTCAGTTAATCGTCGCCTCATTAATTGTCATTTATGACAATATCTATGCAAAAATGCCAATGAGTCGCCAACTCGAAGACGAACTGAGTGCAGTAATGTTCAATTATTCTTGCCATGTCCACCAGACAAGGTATGCAATATCTACCTTCAGATATATATTAATTGTTTTGAGTAATTTTGTATCGTATATTTTGTATCAGTGCCAGATTCATATGCTTCTAGATTATTGGGCATGTGTGGAGCCTATCCGCCTGTACATTGTGAAGCACGCCGCTACGGCCGGGGATTTAACACAGCATTATTACTTGCCGAGAGTTTACACGACCATGGGATGCTCCTGTAAATTTAAAGACTAGAGTACTGCTTTGGTATATTTCAAGGGTACTTGAGGACTTTAACATATATTGGCCTCTTGTTGGGAAAGTATGCCTCCCGCTTTATTAGAGAAAAAATGTAAAGTTATGCCGTTGTAGACAATGTTTTAAGTGAAAGCGGTAAGCAGTTGCGAGACATACGGCGAGATTGATTTTTAATTCGACGATCGTTTGCCAATATTTTGTATGAATATAAAACCTGCTCAGCACTGAGCAATGCAGATGTAGTGTAGTGTTTTGTTTAGGATTACGTATATGCTTTAAAAAAAAGCCGGAAAGGCTACACTAATGCGGTTTTCGCAGGTGAGTTATACTTCCGCAGGGCCGTAATAAGGGAGGCTAATCGTCAGAATAAGTCGAATAATTAACTAAAACGCGTTCATTACCTTTTTAATTAGTGAAAATAAACATTTTCAATAAGAAACTTGCTGAGCGTTGTCAGTAATTTTAGAAATACTTTGAGCGTGTGGGAAGCGCAGTAGTGCAATAAACTTGAAACTCATGCAACATGCATAGTGCTGGCGGCGAAAAACACGGATAATAAGAGACGGAAACACCGCGTGGGCGCGTTGTTGATCTTGCTGTAGGAATGGTAACTTTAGCGTTCCACCGTGCTTCACACATGCCCCAAGTCTTTCTAAAATTTACTGATCTCGTGGTTTTCGATGACGCTGTAAAAGTTTCTCATTTAAACTACAAAAATATCTTCGTCAAATTAAAAAAAAAAAAAATGATTGACATATTTTAGTTAATTATCCGGCTTATCGTGGCTGGCGATTATCCACCTAAAACATGTATACCTGGCCTTATAACTCACCTGCACAAAGCGCATTAGTGTAACTTTTACGGCTTTTTTTGAACACATCTGTAAAGCCTAATAAGAACACCCTGTATTTTTATCTACCATGTTAAAGCTCAGTCTTAGAAGGGCACGCTGTCAAGGTACTTATGCATGGCGAGAATTTTATAGAAACAAAGTTTAAGATAGCCCAGCTACCCAGACAAAATATGTGCAGCAAAAATATGATTTCTTTTTTTTTTTAGTTTAACAACCTCCTGCGAGAAGCGGGTGTTCAGGAAACTACACAACTCCAATGGCGTTTCTTCTCTTTTAAACTTCAGCTTCCAGGCCGCCCGAGTTTTAAATCCACAATTCGGTGGACGCAAGCTTCCCACTTCTCTCCCCTTCGCGACTTTCTCGCTGGGTGTCGTCGTTTCTCATAGAGTTGCAAATAGCCTGCTGGAATATAAAGTCAGAGAAGTGCAGCCTCGTCCACGTGATTTTTGCCGTTGATAACACTCCTGTAAAACCTCACAACGCACGAGGGAAGAAAACCACTGCGGCCTGGGCGGAATTTCCTCTGCAGATTTTATGGCAACTATGATCAGATGTTTTCGGACCTACCTTCAGGACTTCATGTTTTAACCGTCAGGTTATATGAATATTTAATCCTCTAGAGAAAACAGGCGAGTGAACCTGACGCGAAAGCTTTGCGTTCTAGCCGCCATATTCACCTTCATGATGAGAACGCAAGAGAGAACCTTCACTTGTCCTACCTCCAGCGCGAGCTTGCATCCAGGGTGGATAATAAAAATCAATATCATGTAAATTGTGATTTTAATACCAATTCAATTTGTTATTTATATTATAATTATAGTTGTGATTTAGATCACGATTTAAATCAGAGTTGTTTTACTATGATGACCTCAATCAAAAGTTTCCCGCAAAAATAACATCGAAGATGTTTTTATTCGTCGTTTGTCTATAATTTGATGCTTTCAATTTCTATTCCTTTCCGCCCACACTGCCCACACCGGGTGGTATGGGCGGAAGGGCGCATGTTTTGCGTGGGCGGCGCCATTGCATTTCAGCATGGCGCAAAGCTGTCTATCCGCTAATTGCACCGAAAGGTGTCGCAAAACTAGCAGAGTTTCCACAAGTTCCCTGGCGAACTCTGAAAACGCAGAAGGTGCATAATATCCGTGGATCGAAAAGAATGGTCGCCTTGAGCGGACAACCGTTTGTGCGACAAGCACGTTCTTGAAGGCAATAGTGTGGCTTCCATTTCAATCTCCGTCCCGAGGCTTGCTTATGTGCGGGGAAACTGTCGTCTGATCGAAACCACCCAGATTTTGTTCCCATGGTGTTCGCGCAAAAAGCACCTGCCGAAGCGCTCGTCGGTGGCTCGCTACGGCCATGATACCAAGCGGAAGGAGATCGACGACAGAACGAACAAAGCGTTACCTTTTGTCGTGCCTTGTAGTTATGAGGGAAAGAAAAATATCATACCTTGACTGAAGGACTCTGTGTGAATTTAATCAATCAATAAATACACTTCCGCAGATCAACAGTCTGCTTATCCCGCCGGCAGCACGGAAACCGGCTCGAAGTAAGCGTAGGCCTCGAGAGACGTGTACGCCTGCGCCGTTTCGGCCGCGAACTGACCTGGCGAAAAAACTAGATAAACGACGACGTGAACCATTGAGGTCGGTGGCACCAACTTCACGTCGGAACTCCAGCAGGCCTTGTTTACGGCGTACGGATCGTCGAAGGTAACACCGTCCACGCAGAGTTTGTGTCGATACCGCTGCCGTTCAGGCTCGGGTAGCCCAAATAGTCGGGCATAACATACGACATACGTTGTCAGCAAATACGACGCACAAATAAAGCTAGAAGCGTCCCTCCAACGTCAACAGCGAGCACACGACACAGAACACAATGGCGAAAACACGGAGAGCCTGGCCGCTTCTGCCCACATAGCTTCTGAGCGTGCACGGCTTCCCGGCCGTGTTAGTAAACAGAGCCGCGCCGCGTGTCGGTCTATAAGGCTGCACATGAGTACAAAGCAGTGATCTTTTGGGGAAAATCAAAGTGTTGAGCTTGATTTTTGTCGTCCACTTCGTTTGTCAGCTAGGTAAGGTTGCTAAGCTTTATTACTAACTTACTACTCAGCGTGTATGTTGAGAAAACCGTTTTACGTGGGGTGGATTTTTTTTTACGTATGGCATTGCATGTGAGCTTGAACTAGAAACACGCTTGTCGAATTTGTGTGTGAAATTCGTTGTCTAGACGGCTCAAGCTTGCTACGTATCCTGATTACCTGTCCGACAGGATTTTATAAGGAAATTTGCACTCTTTTTCTTGTTATATATCGTACGCTTGAAACTGCCAAATTTTTAATGGGCTTGCTCAAGGCGTATTGGAACTGCGCTCCTAGTGGGTTCCCCGAGGCAGCCCATGCGGGCTACCTAAGCGAGCCCCATTTGGGCCCGTCTTGTAAAACCGACGTAAGACCCAGCTGGACTGCACAAGGGGAAGCAAGACATGTACAAGTTACTCGAAAAAGTAAGTAAGTTAAGTTACTGAGTATTGGCCTCAAAAGTAATTTGAGCAGAGTAGAGGTTACTCAAATGGAAAGTAACTGAGTGAATTACTAACTACCGAAACAAAGTAGAAAATTACTTTTGAAGTTACTTATATATATTTTATAGTAAAGAGAATGTACATAAATGTTTTGATCAGTTAGCAAGATTCTGCTAGCCAAATATAAAGCGGCTCGTGTTTTCACATAAATGCTTTAATAGCTGGTTCTGCTTCTGTGAGATTAATTGTTTTGTACTTTTTGTTTTCTGGTCAATGATATACTGCAGATGTATCATTTCTACTTTGAGGTTTAGCACTGCCTGAGCTTGATCGTGCAGACAGTGTTTGCTTGTTTACAGTGTTGCGTAAAGTACATCAGAAAGTACTTCAAGTAAAGTACAAAGTCAATTACATCGGGTGCAATGTACGTGAAGTAAAGTACTATAAATACAACATATTATTAAAGTAAAGTACAAATATTTTTAACACAATCGTTTATTATGCCCTTTCATACCCTATTTTATTTACTTTGCTTTAGATGATAGACATTGCTCCAGGGGTAATGGAGGAGCATCAGTCTTTTTTTCGGAAATGGCAACAAATATTGGATAAAGTTAAGTCGCCACGGAGTAGTTGCACTACTCTCGCTGACGAACTACTTAACACAATACACTTATGAGGCGCTTATTTGCATCGGTATTATAACCGCCATTACTTCACTCAGAGAAATGACCAGATGACGTCTCGAAAGACGGTAGCGCGTTTTCACATGATGATACGCCATTTTTTCGTTTCCAACTTTTGGGGAATGTACTTTGAATTCGGGAATTTTACTTTCTTCCGAAATTACCAGAAAAAATACTTTAGTAAAGTACAAGTACATGCTTAGAGAATGTACTTCAAGTGAAGTGCAAGTTTTCTAATACTACTTGAAATAGTACTTTAAGTACCATGTTCTTGAAGTACTTCGCAATTCAGCTTTTTTTCCCCCAAAACCCATTGGGGGAATTATTAAGCTTCTCAAACGATCTTCGAATCTTGGACGATGTGCATATGCCAGGTTTCGAGGGGAAAGTCAACGCAAAGAGGTCACCTTCGCGTTGCCCTTAAGCACGCGATCCTTCAAGTACAGCACAAACTACGGGAGCACCAGACGGGCTTCTGAACTGGTGCTGCATTTTGTTGACTCCTTTGAGTGAGGCTGCAGTGTGTACACCTCCTTTAGTGGGAAAAAGGACCTACGTTGGGGATAGGCGGGGACAAACCCTTTTTTTTAAATACATTAGGCCTCCTTGAGCTTCGTTAAACAAAGAAATGGCAGTCTTAGGCGCTAATGGCGCAGTTACTCGACCTCGCTTGTAACGTGTCTGTCCGCTCCCCGCGCCTCGTAGCAGGGTTCTTGCCGGGAGGAGGGGCTCGGGAAAATTTAAGAGGGTTTTCGGACCTTCCAAACCACCCCCCCCCCCCTTCCAACGCAACCTGCTTCCCCTGGCTGATCTTCCAACATGTTATATATTTTTGTGCAAAAATGAAGGCTGACTAGCAAACCTACCACTAAAATTCGAAAGTAATTTGTAATTTCAGTAGAAGAAACTCGGAAAAAGTAATTAAAGTAAACTACTGGGTACCGAAATAAATATGTAATTGGAAGTTACTAAACTACTCAGAAAAGTAGTTAAGCTACAGTACTTGAGTAGAATAGTTGAACAACGTACAAATCTGAGTGGAACCTTCGTCCGCCCCCCTTTCAGAGAACACTTTGCGCTACTTGGGATTGCAACAAAATAAAAAGAAAAGAAAAGAAGAAAAATAAAAAAAAGTAATGTCCTATTTGAATGGAGTCAGAAGTAAAAAAAAAAATCAAACGCATTTTAACTAAAAAATAGAGGTCCTTTTGTTCTAGTATGCGTTACAGAATTAAAACGTTGAACTATACTTTAGATTCACAGTAATTATTTTTCCAGCATTTTCCTCAGTTATAGGGCGAATTGTACAATCAATCTGCTATGTTAGAAAATGCAGCTAGCGGTAAACAACCACCATTTTTTTAGCTACACTGATGTAAATCGTACTAATCTCATTTAAAAAAAAAAAAATCTGACATAAATCAAGTAAATTTGACGTAAATAAAAAAAATATTTATTGCCTTTAAAAAAATGTGGAACATTATTCGCCCTAACTTTCGCTAGCTCTTCGGCGCCTAGTGAGCTTCAAGCGTGCACGCACAGCCAAAGCAAGACAGAAGGCAAATGGCGCGTTCTGAAGGCCAGGCATTCGAAATAGACGTCCGAGAGTTCTCCTCCTGTCCTTGACTATGGGTGACGTCAGTTTTCCTAAAGTCCTCAACAACTATCAAGACCTGCGCGTCTTGCGCAAATGAGCAATCGCCATTTTTTATTTTTTTTTCATGCTTCTTTTAAGAATCGGAGGGTTGTCATCAAACGTAGTAGTTTTGTGGAAGCTGAAAATGTGGGACACTTAGCTAAGTGGCAAAGTTTGATGCCCGCCACTCCTCGTTCCCACTAAAATGTGAAACAAGGACCGAAGACGTGCTGGCGCGAACAGTTTCCCGTAACGGACCTCGATCGATATAGCGGGCGCAGATTGGACGTTAGTGCTGCTTTTGGGGTCCGCTGGGACTTGTAGTCAATCAGTGGAACACTGATTGCCCCAAAGTTGTAGTCGCTCCCTGGTGCGGCGCTCGCGTCCAATCTGTGGCCCGTCTGTGCCCCGCGCTCAACCCAGATAGATGGCAATGAAAATCCAGTACACGTAAAGTCCTTCTATACTGGAGAGTAACGAAATCTTTCGAAGAATGCCGCCTGTTATCTTGATGCGATCCGGGCGGCGCTACCTGTCGACTCGCGAGTGCAGAAAAGTAGAAATTAACGAAAAATAAGTAACCGCTGGGGACGAGGAGGAGGAAAGAGGAATGCCAGTGCTGTCAGAGCGCAGTGGACACCTGAAGTCCATGAAGCCAATCAAGTAACGCCGAAAGCGCAACGAAACGGCTTTTATCACCTTTCGTTTGGCATGCTCTTTGCGGCTCATCCGATATATCTTTTGCGTCACTTACCAACCGGGCGAAAAATGCTGAGTCACCTAGCTGTGGACGCATGCGCAGCATCTGATATAACGCACAGCAGATGAAGAGCGCATGCTCAGAATGCGTTCCATAGTCCAGCAGACAAAGATAGCAGCGCGCAGAAGGCGATTTTTGCAAAGGTCTATTGAACGCAGAAGGTACACCATGACAGTGTTCTTTCAGTTTGCGTGTATGTTTTTACGTGACTCGTGTTTTTTGGCCCCTGACTGCGCTCTGATTCAAGTTGAAACCAAGGCCTCTAAACTCGTCAAACACAAAGTTGGGGCCGGAGTTGACGGAGCGCACCAAGTGGCCCAGCGCGACGATGACTTCGCGCTTTTTTCGCCAACGTCCAGGTGGGGCGCTCCGCGAACTTTCGGCTCCAACTTTGCGTTTGACGAGCTTAGGGACCCAAGTGTAAGGCAGCCGCCATCTTGGAGCGAAGCAGGCTGTGCTACAGTCAACGCGCGAGTGGGAAAGATACAAAAATGGAGATAAATGGTGAGCGTGGCCGAGGAGAAAAGAGAGGTAGCCATTTCGTTACCTTTCTTATTCAGGGGCATCGAGTACACGGGTTTCGGTATTAAGAGTTAGTTGAAGGCTGCTCACTCTCTATTACTTTGTTACGTACCCTGGCGTCCCGGTTTTAAAAAAAAAAACCTTTTCTTGTTGTTGTTTTTAACAAATTGTGTTTAATCGCATAGCGCCAATGTCATTCCTAGATCTATCATTGCAAAGAAAGCTGGCACGTCATGGTTTTCTCTTGCCCCGTAAACGCTATGACTGACGCGCAGCACTATTCGAATCGAACCACTATTTGCTCAACTCAATTTGGTATGGTTGTACACCATCTGAGGCATACATTGATAACTGAGGTAAGATCATCTATACCACGCAATCTTTGATACCACTGACACACAAACACACGCAAAAATGCTTTGCTTTACTTAATCTGTGGGTACGTAGTCGCAGGATGTGTCAGTGCCATTTCATTATATCAGGCGAGCCACGTTAGAGGTAGTTTATTTTGTTCTTGCAACTTTGCTACATTATTCTGACCGGCATAGGTCAATTGTAAGTGGCCAGAGCAATTGACATATAAATAATGCCGATTTACGCAATAATGCACCAGAAAGCTAAAGGTAAAAGTGTTTATACAACAGTGTAAAAGAACGGAGCAGTTCAATTTCGCGCAATGATATAGACATTGCTTAGCCTTCGCTAGTCCGTGGGTTCTAACTTCTCAGTGTTGGAACAGCAGGCCGAGACTTGCTCACATGTTTCAAACAAGCATAAAATGCAACCTGTAATCTTGCATCACAGATAGACCGCTAAGCTCTGAGGTTGAAAAGGACACTATTTTCTCGTCACGGAACTCAATGCAGATTTGAGTGGGCCTCCGTCGCAGTCCCGCAGTAGAAATTCTGCTAAATAGAATAGGGTGGCATTATTCTAATGACATTTCCATGTGTATAACCCAGGTAGCGTGTTCATCAAAGATTATGCCAAGGAATCGGTAATGCTTTGCATTCGCCAGTACCAGAACTTTAATTGGGAGTTAAACCTTCATCAGGTATCTGCCGCAAAGCCTTTGTCGTGTACATTCCTCTCACTCGTCCTTCGCCTAATTTTTGCGTCTTTTTTTGGTTTTTGGTTTTCGAAAAGGCAATGCCTAAAATTACAAAGTACTAAAAAATACATGTTCCTTTTTTAAAAATAATCATGTCGTTTAAAACCTAAGAGTGTGATGCTGAAAAGGAAAAGCTTTTAGTCGAAGGAACAGACACAGGTGTTAAACGACATGATTAGCTACCACCAGCTGGCCTGCGCACTCACAGTTTACATTAAAACTACTTTTATCATTTTTAGCCCATACGGAAGATTGCGTCAAAAGTTTATTTTAAAATGCTTAGAATTTTAATTTTCGACGTGCCGTAAATTAATTTGGATGTGCCGAAGACCGAGCGCCCTGAACAGAGACACGAGTAGACCAGCGCGTTTGTCATTTTCAACACTGCTCGCTTTCGTTCGGTTAGGCCTTGCAGAGAGTGAAATCCCTTTTTGGAAATAGCGCTTTTTTTTTCGTTGGCACTATATGTTGTTTTATAGTGGGCAGCGCCAATTTGAATAGTGTGGGGCCCTCGAGCGAGCCTCAGGTGACGCAGCCATGCTGAGTGGTTAGAAACGTTAGCAAAAGTGTTCTTTAGACATGTACGTAACGTGTTACAAGTAACGAGCTACAACTGCCTAGTTACTTTTTTCGGCAACAAGTAACATACCTAGTTACTTTTTAAAAAAGGAACGAGTAACGTTCTTTGTTACTCCTGAGGCCAAGTAACGAGGGACTGTATCGTTAATTTTGAGGAGTAACGTGTACAACACCGTTTCAACGGTCTTCTTTTAATTATAACCTGAGTATTCGTTTATTGGGACAAAGGCAGATGGGCAAACTGAAAAAGAACTAAACAGTACACAGTAGAGCAACGTTTATTGTTGAACACGAACTCTATAATTGGGAATGTCCTTCTTCCATCAAACACAATAAGGTTCGTTGGCTGAATCTTCTAGATTAGAGTACATATCAAATGTAAACCCGGAGGTTGCCAACACGGGAAGGCACAGAACCCATCGTCAACTTCGAACTTCAGAAGCAGATAGAAGAAAAGATTGGGGAACCCCCCATTCACCAGCTCTTGCTGAAGGACAACAGTGCCGTTCCTTCGAGCGCGCCAGTATAGACCGACACGCGGCGCGGCTCTGTTTACCAACACGGGCGGAAGGCCACGCATGTGCAGAAGCTATGTGGGCAGAAGTTACCAGGCTCTCCGAGTTTTCGCCATTGCGTTCAATGGCGTGCGCTCGTTATCTCGGTAGAGACGTTGTGGACACGCTTCTAGCTTTATTTGTGCGTCGGATTTCCTGCCAACGTATGTCGTACGTTATGCCCGACTATTTGAGCTCTCTACCCGAGCCTGAACGGCAGCAGTATCCAGACAAACTGTGCATGGACGGCGTTGCCTTCGACGATCCGTACGCCGTAAACAAGGCCTGCTGAAGTTCCGACGTGAAGTTGCTGCCAACGACGTCGATGGCTCACGTCGTCGTTTATTTAGTTTTTTGGCCAAGCCAGTTGACGGCTGACACGGTTCAGGCATACAAGTCTCTTGAGGCCTACGATTACTTCGAGCCGGTTTCCGCACTGTTGGCGGGATCAGTAGACTAGGGGTCTGCTGAAGTGTATTTATTAGTTGAATAAATACACACCGCGTCCCGAAGTCAAGGTGTGAAATTCTTCCTACCCTCATGACCACAAGGCATGGCAAGCGGAAACGCTTTGTACGTTCTGCAGTGTTGGCGGTAAAGCGTTACAAGTAACGGCGTTACCGGCAACGCGTTACTGTTTCCGGTAACGTAGTAACATGCTCGTTATTTGTTTTCAAAAGAGTAACTAATAACGTACTTACCTAACTATTTCAAGTAACGTGTAACGTAGTTACGTCACTCGTTGCTTCTTCTCAAGTCTTAAAGAAATGACACTTCAATTTTGTCTGTGTTTTTAGGCGTCAAGCCATGTGAATCTTGGAGTTTTCTGCGTTTTTTTTTTCTCTCATGAGTATTTAGGTAAAACCGTAAAAAGAGATAACGTAATTATGTTCAATTTCTAGATGAATATAATGCTTCTTGAAATATGACCTGTACCGTCAAAACAGTGAAATGAGTTAAATTACATTTAAAAAAGTAACGCAAAAGTAACCTGCTTTACCTTTTATCGGCAACGGTAACGCCTTCCTAATATTTTGGGGTAACGTTGGTCGGTAACACGTTCCTATATTTTGCAAGTCGAGAGTAAAGTATCTCGTCATTTTTTTTCGGTAACGCCTACATCACTGCCGTTCTGTTGCCGATCTCTTTCTACTTGGTAGCACGGGCGTAGCGAGCCACCGACGAGCGCTTGGCCGGTGCTTTGTGCGCGAACACCGTGGGAACGAAATCCGGGTGGGCTCGATCAGACGACGGTTTCCCTGGACAAAGGCAAGCCTCGGGACGGAGATTGATATGGAAGCCACACTTTCCTCCAAGAAAGTGTTTGCCGCACAAAACGGTCGTCCGCGCGAGGAAACCATCCTTTTCGATCCACGAATATTATCCACCTTCTGCGCTTTCAGAGTTCGCCGGGAAGTTGTGGAAACTCACTCCGCTACTTTTTTTGCACCTCTCGGTGCAATTAACGGCTACACAGCTTCGCGGCATGCTGAACTGCTATGACGCCCATGCGAAACGTCCGCCCATTTGCCCACACCACCCGGCTGCGGAGCGATTGCAACGCGGCCGCAGCTGCGTGACGTCAAGCCCGCCTGTCGGTCTATATACCTTTGCAAAAAACGCTCCTAGGCCGCCGTCATGTTGCTGATGCTGATGCGGTTCGGGCGACTCTCGCGCCCTCTATCAGCTAAACATTTTCTGCCACTCTCTTGGACTGTGAACACCCGCTCAGCGCGATTCTTTACCTATGTTTCGCCGCTTAGCATTCGACGTTTTCTGGCCCCTCTTGAACATTTACGCTTAATTTTTTATGCGTTCTGCGTACCCTTTCTGCGTTATCTTCCACTGTGAGAAATAGGACTGGTAAATGCCTGACATTCAAGCTTTTCTGCTCGACATTCACGGGAAACGAAGGAGAGGAATGACGTCGAACGGCCCTCGACGCGATTTTGCGAACAATGAAAATTGTTCTTCCCCCTCCCAGAAATAATCCGCGCAGAGTCCTCTCAAAAAAAAAAAAAAAAATGACCACATCTCCACGTGGTGAATGATGTTGATTAGGGCAAAGCTCTGGTGGTGCTGATGATACTGATTTTATTGTTCATAGGTAGTGCTGACGGTGCTGATTTTTTTTTTATTGCTCATAGGTAGTGCTGAGTTCCGGGTTGCGTTTCGACTTCATTATTACTGCTTTATGGTCGGTGAAAAGCAGAGCCATGCATGCAAAGTTTAACGCGATTATATACACACTTGATCGCAGCGCCCTCTCCTGTAGAGACGTTGAGCGGCTACATGAAACGTTTCATCCATGACATCCCCAGCTCTTGAGTTACTACCACATCTCAGAGCCCCCTACTCGTCCCGCAGTCGTGACCGAGTGGTTAAGGCGATGGACTAGAAATCCATTGAGGTCTCCCCGCACAGGTTCGAAATTCGAATCCTGTCGACTGCGCAAACATTTTCTTTCTTTTTTTTTTTTGTGAGCACGAACGCCGGACGGACGGACGGACGGACAAGGCTAGACCCTAAGGAGCTTCGCCCCTAATAGTTGTCCGGGTTGGGGTGGGAAACGGGTCAGTCGCGTTCGTTCCTTTGCCTTGGTGATGCTGTGAAAAAATGAAGCTCTCCCCAAAAAGTGCTCCAAAACGAAGTCAGCTTGGATTCCGTCCCATCGTCAAGATGCGACTGTCATCGACTGTGACTGTGTTATTTGAGATCTTTCTCACAAAAATTATTTTCAGATAACGCTGTGTCGTGTGGTACGTACAATATATTGTTCGAATTTTAAAACTTTGTAAATTGTATGTCCGTGTCCTGTTCATCGGTAAGCACGTTATTCGTGAGCGTGAAAAATGCATACCTTTCGGCTATCTTCTGTGGTAATTTATTTTCGACAGCTAAGAGCTTTGTCAGCTGACACGCGGCTGATCGGGTGCCGCCGTCAAAACTTATTGTAGAAAAAAAAAAACACGAGAACTTACATTCCAGTTACATTCGTTTTGTCAAGCGCGTACCCAACCAAAATAGTTTAAAGGTTGTTTTTGGCTTTTTTTTTTTTGTTCAAATGTGGTACAATGCTTTCTCAATGTCCTCGGGAAAATACATGCACCATGAAACACAAAGAATTTGCCGTCAGCAGCATTTGAAACTGCGCCTACTGAAATCACAGTCCACTCGGTTAGGGTTAGCAGGGACGCCGGTGAGAGTCTAGCCTCAAACTCAGTGACTTGACTCGAAAACAGTTTGTTGCCCCTGGGGTCGAGTGTTTCTTGGAAAGGTGTATAGAACGACTCATACGCGTCGTCTGAAATGTATTCTCAAGAAAACGGGAAACATAACTGATGGAAACTTGGAGAGGCAGATACTGCGTAAGTGCAATGACTACTGAAAAGAAAACAAAGCATGAAACAAAATTAGTTGTGCATTTGGTCGTTAAAGCAAGGAGAAAAGTAACTCGTTACATTTGAGGTAAAGTAACGCGCTCCTTTTGAGAATCAGTAATGAGTAGCGTATTTATTTGTTTTTTTAGCGAGACACGAGTAGCGGTTTTTAGTTACTTTTTTGGTGTAACGTGTACATGTCTGGCGCTCTTTGGGGCGCCACTCCCGAGTTGGGTCTAGTTAGGTGCTCCAAAGTGCTGGGTACACTACTTAGGGCGCGTCATATGTTCTTGTGTGCCGCGGATGGTGTTTTAAACTGATTGGGAACGTTTCTTGCCATACATTGTGGCATCCGCCAGTGCGGCGATGTTGAGAAGAGCGGCACTGAACGCGCCACCGATAGAAATCAGAGGTAGGTACTCACAATATTGTATCAGTTTTACAGCGAATGAATTTTCCTTGAGGCCTTTGTTGTTTTAGACGCAGAACAATGAGAATATTTTTGGCGTTTCATGTCGTCCACGAAAATGCCATTTAATGTGAAGAAGCACGCGCGAAATATAAACATTGCAGGGAAGGATCGATGGCAGCTCCTTACGGCTTGCAGATGTTAATAAAAGTTTTAATTCGGGATCCCGTGTCGAGGAGCGCGTGTCCTTTGTCTAGAACTGGAAATATCGAAGTCCAGATGGGCTCATTGCCGGAGCGAGTCGATCGATGATTCAATGATTTGAAATTGATGCATCAGCATGTTTCAGAAATACAAATTCCAGTTGTGTTTTTTCTGGCCACGTTATGTACTAATTTGCAAAATAAAAAATGAAAGCCGTTTACAGCTCCCTGTAACGCCGAATAAGAGAGCAGCTCTTGAGGAGGAGGAGGGGAAGGTGCGGAGAGGGGGCTATGCCTTTCCTGCTTTCCTGCTCGCCTCCCATTTAGGGAAAAATTTTCCTCTAAATTTGGCGGGAAAATTTTTCCGCTAGATCTAGCGTAGACTTTTTTTCCGCTAAATTTAGCGGGGAAAATGTTCCGCTAAATCTAGCGGAGAATTGTTTGCGCTAAATTTAGTGGAAAATTTTATCCGCTAAATTTAGTGGGGAAATGTTTCCGCTAGATTTAGCGGGGAAAATTTTCCGCTAGATTTAGCGGGGAAGCTTTTCTGCTAAATTTAGCGGGGAAATTTACCCATCATGCACCGCGCGGTTACGCCGACGCCGCTCAAGCCGGAAACGGGTGCCTAAGAGCTGCGCTCTAAAAGAACCCAGTCGCGTTGGCACGGTGAACGCAAGTTCACGGCTGTCTGCTATAGCGAATCCGATCGTGATTGAGGAAAACCGATCGAACTAACTTCATGAAAATTTCCAGCCACACACGGCAGCGGAAATGAGCTTTCGACTATACGTTGTGGATAATAAAATCGAGTCAATGTTACCGCTGCAAGATATCAGCATGAAGATAAATTAACTTACGAAAGGTGAGTAGCTGAAACAGTGATTCTCACGAGAAAACTTGCACCCACCTTGCGAGCGTTGCCTGTTCATCGCCAGTACAGCGGTAAGTTCGGTGCGCGCTCTATTCACGAAATGTTCCGAACACACTCGAGAGCTAGGATGGCGTCGGGGAAAAGAGTTCTGTTTACGGACGCGACCCACTGCCGCCTGAGTTTTCGATCATTTGAAAAGCGATGGAATTTGAAGACATCGCAGCCGCAGTTGCCCTATCGTATCCCGTGCGTGATATACAGGGTGTTTCACGAAAGGTGGACAAATTCGATATTGCGAAAACTACGCGTCGCAACAAAAAAAGGCTTGTGTCGTTTTGGTCCTGGGCCAGTGGCCTATTCAGGGAAATTATTAAAGTCCGGGATAATTAGGTTGTTAATTATGTTTCCGAGATTAACTTTTTTTAATATTGTCGTTAAGGGCCTGGTTTCATTTAGAAAAGTGCTGAGCATCATCGAAAAACACTAGATCATCAAGTTGCAGAACGATAGCAGGCACGCGCAGCATTTTACACTTTTCTGAAGAACCGCACAATTTTGACAAGTTTTTAAGTTTTGGTTTGCTATCGGAGTGCATCTCGGCCCCGGCGGCACCGCGCCCCGTGGAGAGATAGTGCAACCAACCTCTGCTGCGCCGTCATTGCGCAACGCAGCAGAGGCTGGTTGCACTACCTCTCCACGGGGCGCGGTGCCGCCGGGGCCGAGATTCGCTCCGATAGCAAACCGAAACTTAAAAACCCGGCGAATTTGCGCGGTTTTTCAGAAAGTCGTAAAATGCTTCGCGTGCCTTCTATCGTTCTGTCATTTGTTGATTTAGTGTTTTTTGATGATGCTGAGCAATTTTCTAATTGAAACCATGCCCTTAAACACAATATTAAAAAAGTTAATTACGCAAAAATAAATAACGACCTAATTATCCCGAACTCTAATAATTTTCCTAAATAGGTCCCTGGCCCAGGACCAAAACGACACAAGTCTTTTTTGTTGCAACACGTAGTTTTCGCAATATCGAATTTGTCCACCTTTCGTGAAACACCCTGTAGATGTCCTCCGATAATATTTCGCGCATTTGATTGTTATTCATGAAGCCTGTTACCGAACAATGATGTCCTGATGACGAGGGAATTGTCGTCATTGATTCGGCTAGCTCTAACTACATCTGAAAGTAAAATAAAATACAGGAAACTGCGAAGAAAACAACCGAATTTGGACAAACCCACGTGTCCAAGGTGTTCACCCGGGTCTTTCGCTCGTTCCTAGCCACACAGTGTGAAGGAAAGCGCTAGAGCCCTTTCCCCTTTTTTTTCTTGCCCTTTTTCAGTAAAACGGTCTATAGTAGATGTTTCTGGGCCCTGTGTTCAAAGGCAAAGCCCCGCGAAAAACAACATTCCTAAAGCACCTGCAAGCGCTGTAGATGGCAGCACGGCGAAGCAGCATCTCGTATTCACTCTTGAAACCACGCGTGAAAAAAATAAATAAAACACGTCGCGAGTGCTAATTTGGCTATTTGTCTTCAACTGTTTCATGTGCTGTTGCTTAATTTATGTTCTTTCACGTTATCGCTACTATGCCGATGATTAAATGTAGCGAGTAGTTAACGTCTGGTGCTCTGAAGACCAAGCATGGACAACCAAGAGCGACCAGAGGCGTAGTCGACATCGATAAACTGCCGCTCCGCCGTCCCGGAGCTCCCCTGTCACTCGGCGTACACATCGCGCCAGGGCTCTGATATATGGACCTCACGGGATCACCTAAGTTTGTGTCATCTCTGCCGATAACTGACATCCCCGAAAGAGAACGAGTTGACAGCGGTTGAGTGAAAGATAGCGATGTTGAGGTGAGATGAATGGCCCGAAAAATAGACGCCGTTTTGTTTTTCGGTAGCATCGACATGGCGGATCGTACTACGAGATGTTCTCTTCCACGATTGTGTCGTTTCTGCGGGTTCAGCGCCTCGCGCGTAGGTGCGGGTCCTCTGTGTATCCCTTGGGCAAATTTCGCTAAACAAACCTGAGTTTCTGGAATGCACGGGAGTATTCGTTGATATGGAGGTTAATATGAAGACGTAAGGAAGGTTGTACGGCCCTTGGATTTTTCCTTGAGAGCGCTGCAGAGTTTTAATAAAATCCAGAAATATGACCGTTTTGACCGTTTTGAGCGCGTTTTGAGGCATTTTTAAAAATACACTTATTTAAAAGACCGACGTGACAAAACGCTCGCCCTTAAGTACTAGCGGTGCCTCTAATGTTAATTTTAAGACCATGATGAGAAATCTATATATTGTTGTATTTGCGTATTTGTGTAAAAAAAATCACCCTGTTAATTTTATTTGCAACCTTCTAAACGAGATGGCGACACTACTACTAAATACCTCAAACCGGAGATTTTCTTGTTGTTGCTGTTTTGCTTTCGAGCTAGAATTCGACCGCGATGTCTGGTTGCTTGTGGATTGGCGGCAAGTGTGTTTAAGACTCGCGCTGTAAAGCCAAATGATCGTGGATTCAATCCCCCGCCCCTGCCTGTTTCAATCTGGACGAGCATCGTACCGGCCTGCGGTCACGTATCACTATTGCGCGATGCACGGTAAAGACGTCAGACAAGCAGCGGTATACTGCACTGGCTTTCATCTCCAACGAAGACACCAGACGCCCTTGGGGCTGACTAACTTCCCGCTGTCTAAACATACATGCAACAGAATTACAATTGATGGCTCCGTTCGCCGGCACTTTTTGAACGTTGCAACAAATAATGACTAGCGTGCCCATTAATGACCGACCCGAGGTTCCGCAACTTTGTCGCAAAGCCCCTCCTTCGTGATGCCTCACTGTACATTATCAGTGCTCCACGTTATATCACACTGTATTATCACCAACCTTTATACAAGCCTCTCAGGTATTCATTGTACGGGCTGCATGCCTCTCTGTGGCGTTTGCGCTTACGGGAAAAATATTGATGCTTTTAAGTGCTGCCGAAACCAGATTTTAACGAACACTAAGAATTAATACCATGCATAATAGGATGTTTAAATACCCATACACACAGTTGCGTTTTAGTGCGTTTGACTGCTCTGCGCCAGGAAACGGAAGCGAGCCACCGGCACATCAAGGCTTCGTATGAAACGTGGAATTTAATTCAAAGATTAGGTTGGCACGCGACATAGAAAGCAGGGATGTCCTGGTTTTTCGCAAACACACACAAACCCTCTCCAACGCAACTGTTTATGGGCGTTTAGAAAAGCGTTACCGCTGCCCACCGCGGCCATGGTGCACTGCTCCTGGTACGTTGTACCAACGTGTACCACTCCATCTGGGTATGCCCCCAAACCCCCGGGTGAGGTTATCACCCCCATTCCTTCCCCCACCTTTTCCTTTTGGGAGGCGGCCCTATCCGGCACAGAGCTCCTGGTTGAGCGAGCCTGCCGAATCTGGGCGGCCAACGGAGCTTTGTACTAAGTGCACCGACCAGGGACCGCAAGGTCCTTTCACTTTTCGAATATTAAAGTTTACGATGATGATGATGATATAGCGTACTTCGAAATAATAGCGCGAGCTCCCGGTTGTACTGCCGCTTTGGGCAGTTGCGGGATCGCTATGCTCATGCCCAAGTTCAAGGAGAGTGACTAATAGAAACAACCAAGACTGACACGCATCAAGCAACTGAATCACGTACGCGAATATATCTTTGGCAGGCTTACAATCGCTCGTGCTTGCTTCAAAAGCACCAAGAGACAGCAAGCTTGTCAAAGATACCCTTGCGTTCATGCTTCATTTGTGTTTGTGTGTGTCTTTATACTGCCTTGATTTAGTCTGCCTCAACTGGCGACTTGTCTCTCAGCTGTAGACCAGAAATATAGCCAATGCAGTACAACCGCCAGCCTGGGGTCTTTAACGTGCGCCACGCAGTAGTAATACACGACCGCACGCCGATACGATGCTCATCCAGATCGAAACGGGCAGGGGCGGAGATTGATTGTGTCCTTTGCTTGAGGCTTATTGGTGTTGGCTGTTTCTATTTGTCGCATAATAAACAACAACCATTTGTGTCTTTTTTTCCTCTTCCACTGGGAGTAAACTTCGGGGCTTCTCCTTACTTGATCATGTCATCTTAATTGGTAGCGGAGGTGGACGTCCGGAGGAAATATTCCTTCAGTGTACTGGAGTGCAAAACATAAAACAGGAGTCGCATATAACGAAAGCTCAAGCTACGAATAGTGCTTCTGGCAACCTCGATGGACCCTTTCGAAAGTTTAACCTTTGTTGCGAGCTGTGGAATTCATGCGCAACTACGGATACAAGCGTGAGCTCTTTTTGTTCGATTGCACTTCTGCTGCAACAGTACTCGTGCAGTGGGAGCTCAAGCCAAAGGTACAAATAAGCTTGCGCTCGCAGCATTTCTGATTGTCACCCAAAGTTTCAGATTCTCACATTCCGCAATGCCGGTTGTTTCGCCATTGTGAAGTGGATCAGCCGACGTCCACCTAAGTCTAATATCGTCAAATCAAATAGAACTAACGTTGAGGAGGCATGTGCCATCTATATAAGCGAAATGCACTTGGCAGCAAAAAAAGAAACTATTGTTTCATTTTTTGCTGACAAGTTTTTTTTTTGTTTCAATTAAATAAAACCTAAAGGTGTTTATAACGTAAGCTCTTGTTTTGACAATATTATGCTCAAGTGGACGTCGTTCATAGAAAAATTTCTTTTCTCGTTTCTTTTTATCTTTTGATCCAATTGACGTCGTCCTCTCAAATTTTCGCGCTTTATTCCAACTGCTGGCGTCCCATTCTCAAAGTTTCATCTTCCCGCGATGCGTAATTTATTTACACGGGCCAAAAAACAAGATTGTCTCAAAAAAACATTACTAAGTGCATGCACTGCACGCACTGATTTCTTCTATATAAGTAATTAGAGGTAAATAATCAACATTAGATAGGACTGCTTGAAAACAAAATAGATATTTGCTTTCAAGCAGTTATATTACTGCAGACGCCAGCACGTGTTGCACGTGTAACTAGAATTTCAGCAGACTCCTAGTAAAACGCCTGATAAGGCTCGGCTCTGAAGGCGAGGTTTTTGTTCATTATATATTTTTTCTATGCTTTGTTAGCGCGCGTGGTCACACTCTTGCATACGCTACAAGTGTGGCTCGTAAGCACCCTAAGGTCGTGCAGAGCTGAACACAGATTCCCTAATATGTATTTGGAAATAAAACAAAAATACTTTAACGCATTGCAGATACGGCTAAAATACTTATTCCGAACAACATTTATTTTATGAAACTTTATTTGAGATATTTTCATTCTCTGTAGACCTAGCTGTTTGGGTGGCTACTGGATATGAAAAAAAAAAAGCGTGGTCTCTATTATTTTAAACAATTACAATATATTTTCTAAACCAACAAACAAGTGCTTACTGTAAGATGCAAATTAAATTTTGACGTTATCGTTTCGGCGCCCGAAACAATTTTTTTTGTAAATTTAACTCTTCCCGTTTTGCGGATTGGTAAGAAATCCAAACGGGTCTTCAATAGGTAGAAAATACGTTTCTACCAAAGGTGAGGCGCACGTTTCTTTTTTTTCTATTTACCTTTCTCATTTTTAGACAAAATCACATGAACCTCCAAATAACTTTAGTGTCTTCACAAATAACCTGGCGAGTTCACTATGCTATTGCCCGTTATGAACACCTCTTTCAACAGTGATCTTACTATGTCACGGTGGAGTGAACAGATGCAACCGTGCCTCTCTGGTCTAGAGTTCCTGTATAGGCTCCCTACGGGAGCCAGAGTTGCGCGTTCATCCCCGTAGCGCCGTTTTTCCCTGCGCGGCATGTTGATCCTGCTCCTCACGTGACTGAATTCGGCGAATAGCGGCGTCGCGCGTTCAAGGCGCGCGGCGCGCACAAAAGCAGAGGCAGAGCGCGACATTGTTAGCGCGAACAAGCGATCGCCGGTTTTTCCAGTTTTCCTCTTTGAAACCAAGGGATGTCATCCAAGTTATTATTGCTACGGAAAGAGCTCACTTAAGGTACATTTATACTCCAACGTAACGTCGTCGGGCGCCGCGTAGCGCAGCGCGCGCGGGTACTTATTGGTTGCAGATATCGAGTTCCTGGTTGCCGGCCAATAAAAGGCGCGCGTTCTGCGCTACGCTGCGTTCAGTGCGCTCAACGTCGGAGTATAAACAGCCCTTTAGTTCTATAACGTGAGCGAAAACATTTCGTGTTCGCTAATACTATTTAGAAGTAAAATGCGAAAATGCGCCGATGTCGTGTTCGCGCTAACAGTGTCGCGATGTGTACGTACGGCGGGGCGCGTGCAACGTCTACTTTCCTGCACGGCACTTGATCCGGCTCCTCACGTGATCGGATCTCGGCGAATAGCGGCGCGGCGGCACGTGGAAAACAGACGCGCAACTCTGGCTCCCGTAGGGAGCCACAGGAACTCTACTCTGGACTAAAGCGCTTCCATGTGTTCGCGTTTGTCTTGCAAGTAGCGTCAAGTGCGCCAGTGCACGAGGCCCGTGTCTCGAGCGGCTTTTGGAAACAGTTGCCGGCGCAGCGCAGAAATGAGCGGCCCTTGGAAGCGAATGGCAGCGGAGCACCCGCTCCTGCGGTTTGCTCATCTTGCGGCCGCGGCCGCGGCAAAGGAGGATTTTTATGTCACGTGACCAGCTCCATGAGGACAAGAAGTACCTAGCGTCCCTACCTAATGGCTCAGAAATCCGTGTCGCTTCGAATACAAAAGTCTAATTTCGCACGCTGAAACTGACCGCAGAGGCTTTAAACTGAAGTCCAATTAACCGCCCCATCCTACTTTAGCAGCGGCAGGTAAAGTCACGGCCGGGGAAGGTAAATATAAGCCAAAATAAAGAATAAAAATGACCGCATCTCCACGTGGTGAATGATGTTGATTGGGGCGAAGCTCGGGTGGTGCGGATGATACTGATTTTGGTCATAGGTATTGCTGCTTGCTGTCGGCGTTGACGCTTTGCCGCCGCTTCCCGAGCTCTCAACTCCGGGTCCGCTTGGCGTTTTTGACGCTGTGCAGCAGCTTCTCGCGCCCTGGTCTCCGGAGCAGCTTGCTGTCTACGTCGACGCTGAGGCGCTGCATGCCGAGCTTTTCGGTCCTTTTCATTCATGGCAGTAGGAGAATGTGTGGTTTTCTTCTTTTAGAGCGCAGCTCTTAGGCGCCCGTTTCCGGCTTGAGCGGCGTCGCCGTCGGCGTCGGCGTCGGCGTCGCCGTCGGCGGCGGCGTAACCAAGGTCATCCCAAGGTCACGTGACCCCCCAAGGACACCCCAAGGTCACGTGACCCCTCCCAAGGTCACCTCAAGGTCGCGTGACCCCCAAGGTGACCCCCACGTGACTGGGGGGGGTCACGTGACCTGCGGGGAGGGGGGGGGGGTCACGTGACCTCGGGGGAGGAGGGGGAGGGGGGGGGGGTCACGTGACCCCCCCCCGGAAGAGATTGAAGAATAAGGGGAGGAGGAGGAGGAGGGGTATACGCTCCCCTGATTACCCTTCCTTCCTCCTCCTCAAGAGCTGCGCTCCAATTCGGCGTTACAAGGAGTTGTAAACGGCTTTCACTTTTTTTTTTCTTAGCAGACAGATGGGATGGCATCTCAGAACCCCCTACCCTTTTTTTTCTTCTTTTTCTTTTTTCAGAATTTTTTTTCACCTTTTTTTTTCCAATTTTTTTTTTGCCCTACACGAGCACGTGAGCATGTGCTCACGTGCTCGTGAGCACTTGATCTCACGAGCAGAAGCACGAGCACCCGACGCCGGCCTACGGCGGACGGCGGACGGACATACGGACATAGCTAGCCCCTAAGGAGCTTCGCCCCTAAAATAACGCGAGATAAAAGGGTGCAGTATAGTTGTATACCTACGCCAGCGTTGGCAAGACGCGCCTTTTGCTGTAGTCGAGAGGTAGGAGCGCCGGGACTTGTCGTCGCGGCGTGAAACTCCGAGTTCAAATCGCGCCATAAACTTTTTTATATATATCTTGCACGTGTGTCTTACTTTTTAACTGTGATCCTTTTTACAAATCGTCCATATCATGCACCTGCACTACTGCGCCTTACACGGTTTTTACTATTTAATTTGTCCCCAATGTTGAATCGACACACCGAAAAAAAAATCAAGCCAAGTTAACGTGCTAATATAATCATTTCACGATGTTCATTAAAAGCAAACCAAGACTACAGCATCGGTATGGCTTTAAGACAAACTGGGTCGAAAAAAGCTTTCTCCCCCCAGCAATTGCAAGCACTTTTATGTATTTTCAAATATACAACGCTCTTGCTACGACTCGCTTTCCCACCTAATTCGTACTTGTACGCACTGTAGTTGTGTCCATTAAAAAAAACAAAGCTTCCACAAAATAAGCACTAAAAAAAATACAAAAAAGAAAAAAGTTCCCGGCGACGTTTGAACCGGGAACTTCCACGCCGCGACGATAAGTACTGGCGCTCTTACCTCTCGACTAAGGCAAAAGGCTTAGGTCTCCAGCGCTAGCGCGGAGATATAAATTTACTGCCACTGCTTTTATCTTGCGTGATTTTTCCTTGATTTCCGCTAATATTTACCTTTCCTGGCCATAACTTTACCTGCCGCTCCTAAAGTATAAAGGGGCGGTTAATTGGACTCCAGTTGAAAGCATCGGCAGTCAGTTTCTGCGAGCGATATTAGACTTTTGTACTCGAAGCGACACGGATTTCTCTTCCATTAAGGTTGAACTCCATGGGACGAATATGCTGCGAAAATTAACGAATTTTGCCCGGCGTTTTTTGCTCTGCGCGTGGAATCAGCACAGTAGATGCTACGTCGCGTGCAATGTGAGCGTGCCGTCGGGCAACATTCGTCATTCGCCGCATAATTCGCTCCATGGAGTTCAGCCTTTAGGAAGGGACGCTAGGTACTTTCTTGTCTCCATGAAGCTGGTCACGCGACATAAAAATCCCAATTGGCCGCAGCCGCGGCCGCGGCCGCAAGATGAGCGAACCGCCCCTGGCATGTGTAGCGCGAGTTTCCACAACAATGGTTGGCGGTACTTGTAAGCGGGAATTTTATCAAGAGAATTTAGTCTGCACTTGCCGGCAGCACCTTCAACTTTTGGAATTTACGAAGATAGTATAGACCTCCTCGAGTGCAACATGGCTTTGTGTATCTGAGTGCTTCTTTTTCGCTGACAGGCAGACTGACGTAAAGTGTCCTTTCTTGCCATACCCGTTGCCAATGTTGTCAGCTGGTGGGCACTTGGCTCGCGATTGTGGCCGAGTAGTAGAGCCGCGCCACTTGCATGGACAGAAAACTCCTTGGTGCAGTTGACTGGTGGGAAACGGTTGCTTCTTGTTGCTTTTGACTTCCCATGCAGAAGTGCTGACCTCGCCGGTGGTCGCGTTTGACTGCGCTAGTGGTCCCAGTTTCTTTAGCTGCTGCTTCACTGTCTCTGAATTGCGCGCAATGGAAATGGCGGTTTCTAATGTGAGGTCTGCGTTGAGCTGGAGTTTTTCCTTCAACATGACATTCTTGAGTCCCACAATGAGTTTATTGCTTATTAGCCCTTCTCTTAAGTTCCTGTAGTCGCACGTCTCTTTCATCTTGTACAAGTCCTCGACAAAGTCGTCGCCAGTTTCGTTTGCCTCTTGTTTACGCCTGTGGAACTTCGCCGGTTCGTAGATAAAGTTCGTACGCAGCACGAAGTTTTTTCGCGAACGCTGGTTTCATGACATTGTGGTGAACTTTATCAACCTCCGTCAGTCTGAGCGAGGTCAGCACGCCTTCTGCCTCAGCGTAGAGTTAGGAGTATACAACTGCTGTAAAATAGTTATGCACATTTATGTCACTCTACTGATAACGCAGAGGTAGAAGAGATCCTGTCGTGTATTCTACTGTTGTATGAAGTATTTGTTCATTATATTGTGCTACTGGAGCAATGTTCCTCAAAGGGGAAAAAAACACAAATATAGTAAACAAAAAGGGTACAAACAACACGGCCTGTAGTTTGACCCTTGGTTTAAGATTGTATCTGTGGTTTTAGTTCAACCTAATGTTGGCAATATACATTGTATAGATGATAAAAACTGCGATATTAGTTTTTACAACGGATGTTTCATAATAATCTTGTTTTTTCGCTGCCGATACCGGCAACTTAGAGGAAGGTAGATATGACCACTTTCTCAATATATTCCCCCTGTAGCCGAATGCACTTGCACCTTTAGTGCAGCAGTTTGTTAGTAGCCTGCCGGTACCACCTTTTAGTAGTGCGCCATACCCACGCCTGGGCAGTTGCTTCCAACTTAACAATGACTGCAAAATGGCGCGTCGGAAAACAAGCCAGGCCTCGGTTCATTGCGGTGTCGCGTGCGTTCACGTGAAGTCGTGATTCGCCGGGGGCCGATGGGGGCCGATGGGGTGATGCCATTTTTTTGACGTGTCGTGCGACCCGCCGGACGTTTGGTTCTGCCTGGGTACGACCCGACTTGGCAACCCCCCCGTGTCACTCATGAGCCGGAAGAAGCTGTCCAGGCGTGAGTGTGACGCACAACTTGAAAGTGGCACCAGCAGGACACTAAAAAGCTGCCAAACCTGTAGCAGAGAAAGCTATCCTGTTTGTAAGGGTAGCTTTCGCTGCTCTAAATGTGCGAGCATGAAGCGGTTTTGGATCGTTTCAAATCTGTCAGCGCAATTTACTATTAGCCTATCACAGACAATATATAAAATTCAGAGAACAAGCCTATTGCTGGAAACGCCTGCCGCATTTTCGTGACACGTACGTCTCCTCGGTTGCGCTCGCTACGCCTCAAGCCCCAAAAAATTGGGTTGTGTGTTTATTTATACAACCTAGAATTTGGTCTGCGTCAACGGGTGACGAGCCTCCCAGCTGTACATGAGAAATTCAGCCAGTGTTGTACAACCACAGCCTGGGGTCTTTAACGTGCATTACGCACTAGTGACACACGACCGCACGCCGGTACGATGCTCATCGAGATCAAAACGGGCAGGGGTGGGGATTGAGCCCAGGATCGGAGGATCGGTCGCCGAGTGGGCTAGCGCACACCAGTTCGGAGCGTGTGGAGCGAAAGCTCGCGCCGCAGAACCCAGGGATCCTGGGTTCAATCCCCACCCCTGCCCGTTTCGATCTGGATGAGCATCGTACTGGCGTGCGGTCGTGTACCACTACTGCGTGGTGCACGTTAAAGACCCCTGGCTAGCGTTGTACTGCACTGGCTAAATTTATCATCTACAGCGAGTGACTTGACACAACTTTGAAATGGCTGACCAAATACATGTTGTGTAAATACCCCCACAACCCCAATTAACTATTTAGCCCAGGATACCTGGGTTCTGCAGCGCAAGCCTTCGTTCCATATGTTCCGAGCTGGTGTGCGCTCCCACTCGGCCACCGATCCCCCTCAAGCCCCTTGACAAACTTCACACTTGGTGTTCCTTACAAGTACTGCAAAACAATGGTGCTCAATCGTGCAAAACAGTTGCCACGAGCGAGTACTTTCATTTACTTCCAAAAGCCGCTCATTTCAGTGCTGCCGAGATTCGCTTCCAAGGGCTGCACGGAGCACGGGCCCCGTGCATTGACCCATCGGATCCCGTATGGAAATCTTATATCTGGGGCATATCTGGCCATATAAAACATTATATGATTATATACGGCATATATACAGCCTTATCTGGAGTATATACAGCCTTATCTAGCGTATATGCAGCCTTATCTGGCAAATATAAAGCCTTATCTGGAATATATACAGCCTAATCGGGCGTATATACAGACTTATCTGGCATATATACAGCCTTATCTGAGGTATATACTTCGTTATCTGGCGTATATACAGCTTAATCTGGCGGCCGGTTTTCAATTTATAAAAACGTTTAAAAAACAAGTAAAAAAGTGCTTTGTTAGCAAAGTGTGAATGACACATTGTTCGCGAGCTAAATAATACCACAAGTAATCTCAAACTTCAGCTCTGGCAAGCTTAAGTTTTGGATTATTTGTGCTTATTTTCACGAGAATTTCAACGTCGCGTAAATATTTCGAAGTGTTAACATTACGTCCGAATAGGTAATTTGCTAAATCCCCCAAGCGCCTCGGTCCGTTCTCGAAGAATCACGGGGACGGTGTTCCTTCAGCTGCCAAGTGATCGGAAATTCGGACTAATTCAATGGTTACAGAGCTTTGAGTGTAATTCGGAGTCACCCAGAACAAGTGTCGTATAGAACCCAAGCACCTCTCATATCACTTTTAAAATTTCTCGCCAATGTCAGTACTGTGCATGCTGTCCAACCTTCAACTCGGATGAGCTGCAGATATATCTCTTACATTATTATCATTCTCGTACAGCTTCAAAGACGCTGATATTAAGTTAGAAACGCTAAAAATGCTATAAACAGCTCCACTGAATCCGAGCTAAATCCCCGTTTCGGTTGTTGTAATTTCTTGGCTTTTAAGTAATTGCTGCTAAAACAACAATCACGAGAACGATAATATTGCAAGAGATTTCTCCGGCTCAGCCAGGTTGAGAGGTGGATCGCATGTACAGTATCATAAACGCTGCCATTAACGAGAAAGTTTAAAAGTGATATGACAGGTCCTTGAGCTCTATGGGACGCATGTTCAGGGCGACTCCGAATTACACTCGAAACTGTGTAACCATGGAATCGGTCGAAATTTCCGATCACTAGGGAGCTGAAGGATTACCGTTCCCATGATTCCTCGAGTGCGGGCCGGGGCACTTGCGAGAATTGTAGACAATAAAAATATATATTGTGCTGATTTCAGAATTGTGTGCTTCTTTTGATATGCCTGGCCAGATCTGGAATTTCCAAACTTAGCCAGATCTGGGATTTCCATACCTGGCCAGGGATATTAGAATATATCTGGCAGATTTACCATATCAGGTTATATGTGGCCAATTTTTGATATGTGCCATATCTGAAATCTTTACATCTGGCCAGATATAATTTTTTTTTGTAAGGGATGCACAAAATGAGCGTCGTTCGGAAACGATGCTTTTCCGTTGCCGTGCGAGCGGTTTCGCTAGGATCGTTATACGCTTGTACTTGCTCGCGCGCAGGCGACAGAGGAGAACTGTCTTCGAACGACGCTCTTATGTGGAGCTTGCGAAATGATAGATCTAAGAACGCTGTATAAAGTGGAACCACGCTAAGAGAGAAATGAAGGGTACGCCCATCCCCATTATCACCTCCTACCCCCTATCCTCTTCTTCTCCCGATCCCCGCAAGACGACGAAGCAGACCCCTCCATGGGTGGCGAACAATGCGTCGTGCATCCCTCTTTGTATTTATTCATTTCTTTTAATTTATAATAAAAGCAATGTTTACACATAAGAGAGGAAAAAAACAACAAAAAACATTGAGGTCTTTTTACTCGAACAAAATATTGACGCTTCACGGAGAAATTGCAAAAACCAAACTTAACAAACAATAAACAAATGCCATGCATTAGAAAGGACAAGTATTAAACAAGACCCCAGAAATATCAAAGTTGTAGTGTTGTTACGTAGAGCAGGCCAGGGCACGAGGGCAGGGCAATGACGCGATTGCTGCTTTAGCGTTCAGATGTCTTCAATCTGTAAGGAGTCCCAGTCTCTGGTGTCCAATCTGTGCTCAGCGCTGGCCTCCGTCGAGGGAACCACAGCGGAAGCTTGTTATTGTAACTGGCGTTGGTTTATACGTCCTCCTCTCTCTCTCTCTGTGTGGAATGCTTGTAAGACAGCGTCCCTGTTCTATGAGCAGATCTTATATTGTCGTATTTCTTTTTTTATTTGGTAGCCAAAATGGACGTCGGAAACAAATATAGACAATTTCAAGCTGGAAGTATCTCCAAAACCAATATATGTTTTCTTCTCTCTCTCTTTCTACTTACTTATCATTTTATAAAACGGCTTCTACCCGTGTCCATTTTGCGTTTTATACTTGTGGACAACTTTTTGTAGTTACGCAGCCAAATCTATGGGCGCGCGTGCGCTTGCGCATTTTGGGCGCCCATCAAAGCTGTGCACGCGCCCTCTCAAGTTTTGAAATGCCACAGAAAGTTGTCCTCGAGCTCAGTGGGTATGACGCGCGCTATGTAAGTTTTTTGAAGCTACAAACCTGCGCGTGCTGAGTTGTGAATATTGCAGGCAAAGCTATGATTTGTTAAATATTGGAATGGTGTATTAGCGACGTACACGACCGAAAACGACGCTGTGGTCGGCTTTCCACGATTGTCCAAATCACGGGCATAAGAGCATTGTCAGAATGTCAACTTCGACGGTGCTGGTTTGAAAACGCGATGGCTCCTAGCTTCCACTATGCTTTTTAAAAACACCATTTTACGTGTCGCATCTGATGGTAAGTAGCCCGGGTCAGAACTCTTGACGCCACGGCGAGGCAAATCCTTGTCATGATGTCACGGAAGGAAACCCTAAGAGGGCGCCACAAAAACATCTCGGAGTTGGAACCTGGGAGAGTTGCGCCATTGCATTCCCTGACTGATTGCAGGACACAAACATATACTAACATACAAAAGACCGAATCCTCGCAAGGCGACTGGTTGATCAGTTCCTGGTGCCATGGCAATCGCCATTTCAGTTTTTTCCAATTTTCGAAGTTTCGAAAAGGTCGATCTGAACCAGCCGTGCCAAGATTGCTAAGGAGCGTCATCGCAGTGTAAGCGTTCCTCGCCAATATAAGCAGATTTGGCACTGCGTATGCAAGCAATTTATTAAGCATGCTTAGCTAGACAGATATCTAATAATGTCATTGTATTTCAAGAAAGAAAAATTATTTTTCAGTGCTGCCAAGCAACGGCGCTCCATTTAATGGAGCAGCGAAGATGCGTCCTTGTTTAGCTGGTCTGTGAATAACAAAAGGTCAGGAAACAAGGAATTCTTTATAAAGAACCTGTCACCGTGATTTTGAATCACCTCACCAAGAATAGAGAAGTCAAGGATAAACTGCTCACACCATGAACCAAAATGGCGGCCATACTGGGAGCTTAGAGCATCTTTGTCAGGATCTAGTGACTGCACTATAATACAGAAGTATAGGCCTGTAGCTCTCAAGGTTAGAAGAGTGCCACTAGAGAGAAAAATAAGTAAGTTTCCGAGAAAAACGGCCCGTGATTTTCAGCCCGGGTAAATAAGTTATGCATCACAGAAAGGTCAAACTCGGTGAGAATGTGACGCTAGCGTTTGGGACAGATAGACGCGAAAACTTGAAAATGTAACGTTACCTGTCTAAAAAAAAAGATTGAGAAACACGAATTCTGTTCGAGTCTACGTCTACCTAAGCCTAATATCTTCAAAATAAGAACTGACATTGTGAACGCTTGTGGGGATTTACATCAGTGAAAAACACTTGTCAGCAAAAAAGAGAATATTGCTTTCTTTTTTGCTGACAAGTTCTTTGTTTACTGAAATAGGTGCTATACAGGAGCCCACAGTGTTACTTTTTGTCTTGGCGACGTTAGGCTTAGGTGGACGTTGGGTCAGAGAGACTTTTCGTCTTTCTCAATTATCTTTTGATCCAGGTAACGACATGTCTCAAACTTCCGCGTTCTTTCCCAACCGCTATGACCTTCACACGGCGTTTGAGCTTTCTGCGATGCATAGTTTACTTACCCGGGCCGAAAAAACACGGTTCTCTTTTCTCAAAAACCTAACGTGTCCCCCCCCCCCCCCAGCAAAAAAAACAAAAAAAAAACAAACAAATAGCAGTTTTTTTTTAGACGCAAAAATAAACTATGCACCGCCCATAGCTCTTTCTGCGACCTAATATAGGGCTAGAGGTCCGAACCAGATGCTAATATGTCAGCACTAAATGTTAGCTTATGAAAAAGTTATGTAATTTTCCGAAACTTTCAGTAGAACATGGAGCGGTTTTTCGCCCGGCTTCGGTAACTGACGCCATGGAGCTCAATGTAATTGAGTGCTCGGCCTGCAGTAAATTTTCTAATTAAAATTTCAGGATATCACTCAAATTTTAATAACATAAGGCCCGCTTCAGACGGGGCAACTTTTCCAGCAATTTTGAGGTTGCTGGCGGGTTGTTCCCTAGCTTTCCCTAGATCGACGCGAATTGCTGAGATCGGGTCCGGCTCGAACAAGCGAGCAACTCGGAGCAATTCGAAGACGTTTGAAGCGGCTGCAGCCAATCAGAGACGCGATATCTTCACGTGACACCCCTGTGGTGGTGATGATGACAGCGAAAGACTTAGTTCTGGTTTGAAGTGAATCGTTTTTGGAAATAAACATTTTTAGAAAAATGAGTCAGTATTCTTAACGCCGTTCAAAGATATAAGAACACGTTTTTAGCGCGTAGCTGGGCGTCTAAATAGTGAAAAAAATATCAAATTTAATGACGATGATGGCAAGTCGGAGCAATTCGGTTGCTGCGTGTGAACGCGGGCGGCCCGTGTTGCTGGTGTTGCGACGTCAAGTTGCTGGGTGAAATTGCTCCGTCTGAAGCGGGCCTAAGGGTTAGTGCTGAAATGTTGGCATCTGGTTCGGAGATCTAGAACTACATTTGGGTGGAGATTCAGCGTTCGGCGATGCATAATTTATTTTTGCGTTAAAAAATTGTGAACTTTTTTTTTGTAATATAGGGTGCCCCTCGGGGGGGGGGGGGGGGGGAGGAGGGGGGCACTCTGTATTTGACTATTGTTTTTAGCTCCTCCCTACGGGTCTTCCCCACACAGCAGATATACGCGAACGGATAGCAGACGACAAAATAAATAAACATTCGTCTTCATTATAATATCTTTTTAGCAAACAGAAAAGTTTGTTTTTAAATGCGAACTGAAACGAAATTATCGCTAATATATATCATTAAAATCATTATTTATCGCGGTTGTTCTGCTCGCCGCCAGTCTCTCTCTGGGTGTTTTTGCGTTCTTCACACTAAAGCCCCTTCAAGTTTTAAAAGTTGCGCAAGGTGCATCGATGCACGAGGCACGTGCGACGTGCAGCCATTGGGAAGATCATGGCGGAAACGCGCAGTACTGGACAGGACGAGTGGGGCCACCGGAGGGCTATTTTGGTAACTAAGCATGTAGACAAAAACGGCTAATCCAAGTATGTATGTATGTATGTATTTATGTGGCGATTCCCTTTGAATCGGGCGTCTACTAAATAGACACGCCAAAAAAAAAGGTTAGAAGGCGGAGTGTATCCACTAGTTTCAACAATGTACTGCCCACTAGGCCTCGAGTCTCCGCTTCGAGCACTGCACATACGTGTTTTCCTCGGTAAACCCGAGGGCTTGCTCGATTCGAGCGCCGACGTCTGCTGCCGGTGCAAGTGCCGGACACTCAAGGACCAAGTGGTGTATAGTTTCTTCCACTTCCCCACAAACACTGCATAGGGTGTCGGTCACGTTGCCGTCATACTTTCGTCGATAGAGGTGGGTACGCAAGGCGCCCCCTCGGGCCTCAGCGAGGAGCCTGCTGCCCAGCGTATTACCACACCAGAGGATTGGAGCAATGGTGGTCTTGAAAGACGCGTAAAGGTGCATGCTTGAGTGGTCTTGCATGTCTGCTCTCCACCGGTTCGCCTCGACGGTCTTAATTTTCTCTCTCACCTTGGCAACCCACTCCTTCTTTGTCGGAGGCTCGTCCGACATTGAGAAAGCCCCGTATTTCGTCCCCAGTCGGATGGTACGGCGTCTCCATGTTGTGTGCGCGCCTCTTAGGTGAATATACACTAAAACCCGCCGCGCCCAGCGATCTCCATTCATGTGTCGCAATCGGGCCTAGTATTCCAACTTGCTGCTGGCCTCCCGTGCCTCAAAGGAGGACCAGCCAAGGTCTCCTTGGACCAGTTCGTTTGCGACTCTTCCAGGGCATCCTAGTGCCTGACGTCCGATTTCCCTTTGGCGCCGCTCAAGGTATTCTCGGATCTCGCTGGGGGCACATGTAACGGCATTGGCGAAAGTCAAGCCTGGTACAGCGACAGCTTTCCAAAGTTCGCGGGTGATTACATACCGATCGCAGCACCAAAGGCTCTTTTGACGTAGCACATTTTGCTTCCTCAGCGCTGACGCCTTGAGAGTTTCATGGTGCTATGCAAGGTAGTCTTCTGCACTGGTCAGGGTCACTCCAAGGTATCTGTATCGGCTACCAACAGGAAGCGCAGTGTTCTGGATGGTGAGGGATTCAAGGCCCTCGCCCTGCCCGGAGAAAAGCACCACGGCCGACTTGTTGGTATTGTGCAGTTGAAGCCGAGCCGCTTCCGCTTCGCAGGCGATCAGCAGTTTCTTCATATCTAAGACGTTGTCGGCCATCAGTACTAGATCATCTGCGAAAGCGAGCCCGGAAAGCCGCCATTTAACCATGTCTCTTCGTGTTGCATGTGTCGCAGAGTAAAGCCAATACCTGTGTGTTCCAGCACCTTCTCCATGCCGGATGTCTAGAGCAGGTACAGAACGGGGGATAACGGACAACCCTGACGTAGTCCCCTACGCACCGGAACGTCAGCAGAAAAAGCTCCGTTGAACGTTGCCATAACTTGATTTCCATCATATAGCCGCTTTATTAGCTCCACCCAAGGTTCCGGCATGTTGAGCTGCTGGAGCCGCTTAATCAGCAAGGAATGGGGAACACTGTCGTAAGCTTTAGCAACGTCCAAAAAGCAACAGATAAGGTTCCGCTTTTCCAACCGAGCGATCTCAATGCATTGGGTCAGGGTGAACAAGTTGTCATCCAGTCGACGATCTTTGCGGAAACCAATAGACCTATTGCAATATTACCCAAGCATCAAGGAGAATGCAGGGATTGGTGTTCCACGCGCCGCACGTGCTGGCCTCAGCAGTAGTAAATTTTCCAAAGCAAAAACCTAAAATAAATTGTATCTTGCACGCGCGTTCGTCAACGCTTTATTTTGGTTATTTACTTCGAATATTTTATACGGGGAAGACGTGCGCGTGTGGCGCGTGGAACACCAATCCCTGCATTCTCCTTGATGCTTGGGTAACACAGCAAATGGTCTATTAAGGATGGTTGCAAACACCCTGTAGGCTACAGCTGTGACAGTGAGTGGGCGGTAGTCATGCAGATGTTGTTTGTTGCCGCCTTTCTTAGGAATGAATGTGACTCGGCCACGCTTCCAGTCCTTTGGGATGGGTTCATCGCCGCAAACTATGCGGCTAAACAGGTGTGCCATTTGGGCGCGAGAATCGGGTCTCAAATTCTTCACCACCGTAGCCAAGATTCCGTCTAAGCCCTGAGAAGTGCTGCCGTTCAATCGAACGAGTGCACTGTCTACATGCACTCGCCCCACTAGTATTACAAATTCATCATTAGATGCTGACGATAGAACCTCTTCTATGATTCGGCTCTGAGTTTTCCAGTTTTCTGAGGAAATTTCTACATCCAAAACTCCGAACAGAATGTGGAGCTGTGTCTCAAGGAGTTATTTATTATTTATTTATTTACAGAGTACCTACATCGCCTCGAGGGCATTATTGTAGGAGGGGCAGGAAATAGCACACATACATAAAAACACAAAGTGATCACTTGTCCGCACAGATTAGATATACAGCCGAGAAAAAAATACACTGTTGTCCAAGGTGCTTACCACATCATCAGGCAGCAAGTTCCACTCTCTAATTGTCTTTACAAAAAAAGAATGACACAAGCTGTTTGTTTTATAGGAGTATTCAAAAACATTTCTAGGGCTATCACACCTAGCTGCGTTGGCCCCAAAAGATACTCATTCTTATTAATACCAGTATTATTATAATAAATGCGATGGAAAAACTTCAATCTTAATTTTTGCCTTCTAATGCTCAAGGGCTCCCATCCCAGCATGGTTTTAACCTCTGTCATACTAGCGTATGGATCGTAGTTGTTAATAACAAATCGCACTGCTTGATTTTGAAGTTTCTCTAATCTATCGATCAGATACTGCTGGTAGGGATCCCATATAATGCACGCATAATCAAGCATTGACCTTACGTGCAAGAAGTAAAGAGTTTCTTTTACGTCTCGAGACGCGTGTTTGAAATTTCTACGGATAAAAAACAACATTTTACTGGCCTTATTAATTGTGTAGTCAATATGTTTATTCCATTTAAGTGATTGGTGAAAATAAACGCCAAGATATTTACATTCAGAGACATTACCGATTGTCAGGTTTTTGATAGTATAACTTGTAAAAAAATTTAGGGACGTTTCTAGCAAAATTAACGAGGTTACATTTTCCAATATTTTGGCTCATGTTCCATTGGTTACACCAGTATGCTACCTTATCTAGATCGCTCTGTAGGATCTCGATGTCTCTCGTCGAATTTATTTCCCTGTAAATAACGCAATCATCAGCAAAAAGTTTTATTGTCGACTGAATATTTTGTACAATGTCGCCCCCTGAAGTCACGGAAACGACTGAGGATTTACTTCCATTTAAGACAACACATTGCTCACGGTCACTTAAGTAATTTCGTATACAATTTAGTACCTTACTATTAATATTTATAGAGGCTAGTTTTATCAGTAGAAGGTTGTGTGGTACCGTGTCGAAAGCTTTGCTGAAATCTAGAAAGACTGCGTCTACTTGCGTATTTTTGTCATTTGCTTTTAATAGGTAATGCTGGAACTCTGCTAACTGCGTGTTGCATGAAAATCCACTCCGAAAGCCATGCTGGGATGGAGTAAAAAAGTTAAAGCTATCAAGATATTTGAACATTGCGCTATATAAAATATTCTCAAAAAGCTTAGAGCAAACTGACGTTAGTGATATAGGCCTATACTTTTCAACAAGTTTCTTATCTCCGGATTTAAAAACAGGAATCACATTCGCCGTTTTCCAATCTATTGGGACCAACCCTGTCTCAAGTATCGTTTTAAATATAATAGACAAGTACTGTGATACAATCTCGGAACACTTAATGAGAATAACTGGTGATATACCATCAGGGCCAGTGGCCTTTGACTGATCTAGGCCGCGCAAAAGAGAGGCAATACCATGAACATCAATATCAATTTCCGCCATCATGCCAGTAAAACAACTATTCGGTGACTCCACCACATACCCAGATAATCCCGGAGAAAATACCGATTTAAAGTAGGAATTGAAGCATTCTGCCTTCTCCACATTTTCCTTTAACATTTGGCCGTCAACATTAAGAACTGGGATAGAAATATCGTCTTTCCTGCATGTCTTCACATATTTCTTTCTTTCTTTCTTTCTTTCTTTATTCTTTCTTTTCCCGATTGACCGGGAGGTGGGCAGAGACTAAAGGCGTGATGCCTGACGAGGTCTCTGTCCTCTTTACAGTTCTAACACAGCAGTGCAGGGTACATACATTTTTGAACACGAAAAATACAGAAAAGAAGCTATAAAAATCTATACAACTCAGAAAACAAAAAACAGGATCAATCAATTATCCCACGATAGTTTTTCCAGCAAAGAATGATAAAGAATACCTTTGGGTTTCGTTTAAGATCGCAGTTTAGCCGGGTAAAAAATGACTGCTTAGCTAACTTTGTTGTTACTTTTAATTAATTATTAATATATTTTAACCCTTCCGATATTCTGAACTGGATACTCACTATCGTAATCTAGCAGTTATGGACTGCTAGATTACTATCGTAATCTAGCAGTCTTTGCCAGCCAAAGATCCCAAATATCTCCAGAACTTTTTGACGGCCTTTTTTCACTGCATAGGGTGTCGGTCACGTTGCCGTCATACTTTCGTCGATAGAGGCGGGTACGCAAGGCGCCCCCTCGGGCCTCAGCGAGGAGCCTGCTGCCCAGCGTATTACCACACCAGAGGATTGGAGCAATGGTGGTCTTGAAAGACGCGTAAAGGTGCATGCTTGAGTGTTCTTGCATGTCTGCTCTCCACCGGTTCGTCTCGACGGTCTTAATTTTCTCTCTCACCTTGGCAACCCACTCCTTCTTTGTCGGAGGCTCGTCCGACATTGAGAAAGCCCCGTATTTCGTCCCCAGTCGGATGGTACGGCGTCTCCATGTTGTGTGCGCGCCTCTTAGGTGAATGTACACTAAAACCCGCCGCGCCCAGCGGTCTCCATTCATGTGTCGCAATCGGGCCTAGTATTCCAACTTGCTGCTGGCCTCCCGTGCCTCAAAGGAGGACCAGCCTAGGTCTCCTTGGACCAGTTCGTTTGCGATTCTTCCAGGGCATCCTAGTGCCTGACGTCCGATTTCCCTTTGGCGCCGCTCAAGGTATTCTCGGATCTCGCTGGGGGCACATGTAACGGCATTGGCGAAAGTCAAGCCTGGTACAGCGACAGCTTTCCAAAGTTCGCGGGTGATTACATACCGATCGCAGCACCAAAGGCTCTTTTGACGTAGCACATTTCGCTTCCTCAGCGCTGACGCCTTGAGATTTTCATGGTGCTCTGCTAGGTAGTCTTCTGCACTGGTCAGGGTCACTCCAAGGTATATGTATCGGCTACCAACAGGAAGCTCAGTGTTCTGGATGGTGAGGGATTCAAGGCCCTCGCCCTGCCCGGAGAAAAGCACCACGGCCGACTTGTTGGCATTGTGCAGTTGAAGCCGAGCCGCTTCCGCTTTGCAGGCGATCAGCAGTTTCTTCATATCTAAGACGTTGTCGGCCATCAGTACTAGATCATCTACGAAAGCGAGCCCGGAAAGCCGCCATTTAACCATGTCTCCATGTTGCATGTGTCGCAGAGTAAAGCCAATACCTGTGTGTTCCAGCACCTTCTCCATGCCGGATGTATAGAGCATGTACAGAACGGGGGATAACGGACAACCCTGACGTAGTCCCCTACGCACCGGAACGTCAGCAGAAAAAGCTCCGTTGAACGTTGCCATAACTTGATTTCCATCATATAGCCGCTTCATTAGCTCCACCCAAGGTTCCGGCATGTTGAGCTGCTGGAGCCGCTTGATCAGCAAGGAATGGGGAACACTGTCGTAAGCTTTAGCAACGTCCAAAAAGCAACAAATAAGGTTCCGCTTTTCCAACCGAGCGATCTCAATGCATTGGGTCAGGGTGAACAAGTTGTCATCCAGTCGACGATCTTTGCGGAAACCAATTAAGGATGGTTGCAAACACCCTGTAGGCTACAGCTGTGACAGTGAGTGGGCGGTAGTCACGCAGATGTTGTTTGTTGCCGCCTTTCTTAGGAATGAATGTGACTCGGCCACGCTTCCAGTCCCTTGGGATGGGTTCATCGCCGCAAACTATGCGGCTAAACAGGTGTGCCATTTGGGCGCGAGAATCGGGTCTCAAATTCTTCACCACCGTAGCCAAGATTCCGTCTAAGCCCTGAGAAGTGCTGCCGTTCAACCGAACGAGTGCACTGTCTACATGCACTCGCCCCACTAGTATTACAAATTCATCATTAGATGCTGACGATAGAACCTCTTCTATGATTCGGCTCTGAGTTTTCCAGTTTTCTGAGGAAATTTCTACATCCAAATCTCCGAACAGAATGTGGAGCTGTGTCTCAAGGAGTTATTTATCATTTATTTATTTACAGAGTACCTACATCGCCTCGAGGGCATTATTGTAGGAGGGGCAGGAAATAGCACACATACATAAAAAACACAAAGTGATCACTTGTCCGCACAGATTAGATATACAGCCGAGAAAAAAATACACCGTTGTCCAAGGTGCTCACGACATCATCAGGCAGCAAGTTCCACTCTCTAATTGTCTTTACAAAAAAAGAATGACAGAAGCTGTTTGTTTTATAGGAGTATTCAAAAACATTTCTAGGGTTATCACACCTAGCTGCGTTGGCCCCAAAAGATACTCATTCTTATTAATACCAGTATTATTATAATAAATGCGATGGAAAAACTTCAATCTTAATTTTTGCCTTCTAATGCTCAAGGGCTCCCATCCCAGCATGGTTTTAACCTCTGTCATACTAGCGTATGGATCGTAGTTGTTACTAACAAATCGCACTGCTTGATTTTGAAGTTTCTCTAATCTATCGATCAGATACTGCTGGTAGGGATCCCATATAACGCACGCATAATCAAGCATTGACCTTACGTGCAAGAAGTAAAGAGTTTCTTTTACGTCTCGGGACGCGTGTTTGAAATTTCTACGGATAAAAAACAACATTTTACTGGCCTTATTAATTGTGTAGTCAATATGTTTATTCCATTTAAGTGATTGGTGAAAATAAACGCCAAGATATTTACATTCAGAGACATTACCGATTGTCAGGTTTTTGATAGTATAACTTGTAAAAAATTTAGGGACGTTTCTAGCAAAATTAACGAGGTTACATTTTCCAATATTTTGGCTCATGTTCCATTGGTTACACCAGTATGCTACCTTATCTAGATCGCTCTGTAGGATCTCGATGTCTCTCGTCGAATTTATTTCCCTGTAAATAACGCAATCATCAGCAAAAAGTTTTATTGTCGACTGAATATTTTGTACAATGTCGTCCCCTGAAGTCACGGAAACGACTGAGGATTTACTTCCATTTAAGACAACACATTGCTCACGGTCACTTAAGTAATTTCGTATACAATTTAGTACCTTACTATTAATATTTATAGAGGCTAGTTTTATCAGTAGAAGGTTGTGTGGTACCGTGTCGAAAGCTTTGCTGAAATCTAGAAAGACTGCGTCTACTTGCGTATTTTTGTCATTTGCTTTTAATAGGTAATGCTGGAACTCTGCTAACTGCGTGTTGCATGAAAATCCACTCCGAAAGCCATGCTGGGATGGAGTAAAAAAGTTAAAGCTATCAAGATATTTGAACATTGCGCTATATAAACTATGCTCAAAAAGCTTAGAGCAAACTGACGTTAGTGATATAGGCCTATACTTTTCAACAAGTTTCTTATCTCCGGATTTAAAAACAGGAATCACATTCGCCGTTTTCCAATCTATTGCGACCAACCCTGTCTCAAGTATCGTTTTAAATATAATAGACAAGTACTGTGATACAATCTCGGAACACTTAATGAGAATAACAGGTGATATACCATCAGGGCCAGTGGCCTTTGACTGATCTAGGCCGCGCAAAAGAGAGGCAATACCATGAACATCAATATCAATTTCCGCCATCATGCCAGTAAAACAACTATTCGGTGACTCCACCACATACCCAGATAATCCCGGAGAAAATACCGATTTAAAGTAGGAATTGAAGCTTTCTGCCTTCTCCACATTTTCCTTTAACATTTGGCCGTCAACATTAAGAACTGGGAAAGAAATATCGTCTTTCCTGCATGTCTTCATATATTTCTTTCTTTCTTTCTTCTTCTTCTTTCTTCTTTCTTTATTCTTTCTTTTCCCGATTGACCGGGAGGTGGGCAGAGACTAAAGGCGTGATGCCTGACGAGGTCTCTGTCCCCTTTACAGTTCTAACACAGCAGTGCAGGGTACATACATTTTTGAACACGAAAAATACAGAAAGGAAGCTATAAAATTCTATACAACTCAGAAAACAAAAAACAGGATCAATCAATTATCCCACGATAGTTTTTCCAGCAAAGAATGATAAAGAATACCTTTGGGTTTCGTTTAAGATCGCAGTTTAGCCGGGTAAAAAATGACTGCTTAGCTAACTTTGTTGTTACTTTTAATTGATTATTAATATATTTTAACCCTTCCGATATTCTGAACTGGATACTCACTATCGTAATCTAGCAATTATGGACTGCTAGATTACTATCGTAATCTAGCAGTCTTTGCCAGCCAAAGATCCCAAATATCTCCAGAACTTTTTGACGGCCTTTTTTCACTGCATAGGGTGTCGGTCACGTTGCCGTCATACTTTCGTCGATAGAGGCGGGTACGCAAGGCGCCCCCTCGGGCCTCAGCGAGGAGCCTGCTGCCCAGCGTATTACCACACCAGAGGATTGGAGCAATGGTGGTCTTGAAAGACGCGTAAAGGTGCTTGCTTGAGTGTTCTTGCATGTCTGCTCTCCACCGGTTCGCCTCGACGGTCTTAATTTTCTCTCTCACCTTGGCAACCCACAATTTCTTTGTCGGAGGCTCGTCCGACATTGAGAAAGCCCCGTATTTCGTCCCCAGTCGGATGGTACGGCGTCTCCATGTTGTGTGCGCGCCTCTTAGGTGAATGTACACTAAAACCCGCCGCGCCCAGCGGTCTCCATTCATGTGTCGCAATCGGGCCTAGTATTCCAACTTGCTGCTGGCCTCCCGTGCCTCAAAGGAGGACCAGCCTAGGTCTCCTTGGACCAGTTCGTTTGCGACTCTTCCAGGGCATCCTAGTGCCTGACGTCCGATTTCCTTTTGGCGCCGCTCAAGGTATTCTCGGATCTCGCTGGGGGCACATGTAACGGCATTGGCGAAAGTCAAGCCTGGTACAGCGACAGCTTTCCAAAGTTCGCGGGTGATTACATACCGATCGCAGCACCAAAGGCTCTTTTGACGTAGCACATTTCGCTTCCTCAGCGCTGACGCCTTGAGATTTTCATGGTGCTCTGCTAGGTAGTCTTCTGCACTGGTCAGGGTCACTCCAAGGTATCTGTATCGGCTACCAACAGGAAGCTCAGTGTTCTGGATGGGGAGGGATTCAAGGCCCTCGCCCTGCCCGGAGAAAAGCACCACGGCCGACTTGTTGGCATTGTGCAGTTGAAGCCGAGCCGCTTCCGCTTTGCAGGCGATCAGCAGTTTCTTCATATCTAAGACGTTGTCGGCCATTAGTACTAGATCATCTGCGAAAGCGAGCCCGGAAAGCCGCCATTTAACCATGTCTCCGTGTTGCATGTGTCGCAGAGTAAAGCCAATACTTGTGTGTTCCAGCACCTTCTCCAAGCCGGATGTATAGAGCATGTACAGAACGGGGGATAACGGACAACCCTGACGTAGTCCCCTACGCACCGGAACGTCAGCAGAAAAAGCTCCGTTGAACGTCGCCATAACTTGATTTCCATCATATAGCCGCTTTATTAGCTCCACCCAAGGTTCCGGCATGTTGAGCTGCTGGAGCCGCTTGATCAGCAAGGAATGGGGAACACTGTCGTAAGCTTTAGCAACGTCCAAAAAGCAACAAATAAGGTTCCGCTTTTCCAACCGAGCGATCTCAATGCATTGGGTCAGGGTGAACAAGTTGTCATCCAGTCGACGATCTTTGCGGAAACCAATTAAGGATGGTTGCAAACACCCTGTAGGCTACAGCTGTGACAGTGAGTGGGCGGTAGTCACGCAGATGTTGTTTGTTGCCGCCTTTCTTAGGAATGAATGTGACTCGGCCACGCTTCCAGTCCCTTGGGATGGGTTCATCGCCGCAAACTATGCGGCTAAACAGGTGTGCCATTTGGGCGCGAGAATCGGGTCTCAAATTCTTCACCACCGTAGCCAAGATTCCGTCTAAGCCCTGAGAAGTGCTGCCGTTCAACCGAACGAGTGCACTGTCTACATGCACTCGCCCCACTAGTATTACAAATTCATCATTAGATGCTGACGATAGAACCTCTTCTATGATTCGGCTCTGAGTTTTCCAGTTTTCTGAGGAAATTTCTACATCCAAATCTCCGAACAGAATGTGGAGCTGTGTCTCAAGGTGTTATTTATTATTTATTTATTTACAGAGTACCTACATCGCCTCGAGGGCATTATTGTAGGAGGGGCAGGAAAAAGCACACATACATAAAAAACACAAAGTGATCACTTGTCCGCACAGAATAGATATACAGCCGAGAAAAAAATACACTGTTGTCCAAGGTGCTCACCACATCATCAGGCAGCAAGTTCCACTCTCTAATTGTCTTTACAAAAAAAGAATGACAGAAGCTGCTTGTTTTATAGGAGTATTCAAAAACATTTCTAGGGTTATCACACCTAGCTGCGTTAGCCCCAAAAGATACTCATTCTTATTAATACCAGTATTATTATAATAAATGCGATGGAAAAACTTCAATCTTAATTTTTGCCTTCTAATGCTCAAGGGCTCCCATCCCAGCATGGTTTTAACCTCTGTCATACTAGCGTATGGATCGTAGTTGTTACTAACAAATCGCACTGCTTGATTTTGAAGTTTCTCTAATCTATCGATCAGATACTGCTGGTAGGGATCCCATATAACGCACGCATAATCAAGCATTGACCTTACGTGCAAGAAGTAAAGAGTTTCTTTTACGTCTCGGGACGCGTGTTTGAAATTTCTACGGATAAAAAACAACATTTTACTGGCCTTATTAATTGTGTAGTCAATATGTTTATTCCATTTAAGTGATTGGTGAAAATAAACGCCAAGATATTTACATTCAGAGACATTACCGATTGTCAGGTTTTTGATAGTATAACTTGTAAAAATTTAGGGACGTTTCTAGCAAAATTAACGAGGTTACATTTTCCAATATTTTGGCTCATGTTCCATTGGTTACACCAGTATGCTACCTTATCTAGATCGCTCTGTAGGATCACGATGTCTCTCGTCGAATTTATTTCCCTGTAAATAACGCAATCATCAGCAAAAAGTTTTATTGTCGACTGAATATTTTGTACAATGTCGTCCCCTGAAGTCACGGAAACGACTGAGGATTTACTTCCATTTAAGACAACACATTGCTCACGGTCACTTAAGTAATTTCGTATACAATTTAGTACCTTACTATTAATATTTATAGAGGCTTGTTTTATCAGTAGAAGGTTCTGTGGTACCGTGTCGAAAGCTTTGCTGAAATCTAGAAAGACTGCGTCTACTTGCGTATTTTTGTCATTTGCTTTTAATAGGTAATGCTGGAACTCTGCTAACTGCGTGTTGCATGAAAATCCACTCCGAAAGCCATGCTGGGATGGAGTAAAAAAGTTAAAGCTATCAAGATATTTGAACATTGCGCTATATAAAATATGCTCAAAAAGCTTAGAGCAAACTGACGTTAGTGATATAGGCCTATACTTTTCAACAAGTTTCTTATCTCCGGATTTAAAAACAGGAATCACATTCGCCGTTTTCCAATCTATTGGGACCAACCCTGTCTCAAGTATCGTTTTAAATATAATAGACAAGTACTGTGATACAATCTCGGAACACTTAATGAGAATAACAGGTGATATACCATCAGGGCCAGTGGCCTTTGACTGATCTAGGCCGCGCAAAAGAGAGGCAATACCATGAACATCAATATCAATTTCCGCCATCATGCCAGTAAAACAACTATTCGGTGACTCCACCACATACCCAGATAATCCCGGAGAAAATACCAATTTAAAGTAGGAATTGAAGCATTCTGCCTTCTCCACATTTTCCTTTAACATTTGGCCGACAACATTAAGAACTGGGATAGAAATATCGTCTTTCCTGCATGTCTTCATATATTTCTTTCTTTCTTTCTTTCTTTCTTTCTTTCTTTCTTTATTCTTTCTTTTCCCGATTGACCGGGAGGTGGGCAGAGACTAAAGGCGTGATGCCTGACGAGGTCTCTGTCCCCTTTACAGTTCTAACACAGCAGTGCAGGGCACATACATTTTTGAACACGAAAAATACCGAAAAGAAGCTATAAAATTCTATACAACTGAGAAAACAAAAAACAGGATCAATCAATTATCCCACGATAGTTTTTTTCAGCAAAGAATGATAAAGAATACCTTTGGGTTTCGTTTAAGATCGCAGTTTAGCCGGGTAAAAAATGACTGCTTAGCTAACTTTATTGTTACTTTTAATTGATTATTAATATATTTTAACCCTTCCGGTATTCTGAACTGGATACTCACTATCGTAATCTAGCAGTTATGGACTGCTAGATTACTATCGTAATCTAGCAGTCTTTGCCAGCCAAAGATCCCAAATATCTCCAGAACTTTTTGACGGCCTTTTTTCCTGCATCTTTGATGTCCGCCATCACCTTGCAGTCATGGGCTTGTATTGTTGCTTCCACAGTGTCTTTCGTTTGTATCTTGCACTTGCGGTATTCCTCCCATAGGTGCAAGGTCACAGGAGTTTTTCCAAGAGTCCTCAGTGCTTGCCTATGTGGCCGATTAGCTTCTTGTCGTACTTGGATGGACCTCTTAATTTCGACATCCTACCATGGGACAACTTTTCATTTTCCTCATGCGCTCTTGACGGTGGAGTGATTAGCGATAATGGTCCTGAGCTCTATTGCAAATGTCGTCGTAGCTTAGTGCGTGCGTACGTCGAGTGCTCTCGTCAGAAGTTTGGACGACAGTGAATATGTCGTCTTCGCGTAGCTGGGTTACAACTTTGCGCTGTGAACGACTCGGAGTTCCTCGAACAGTGCCGAAGTGCAGGAAAATGCTGTTGTGATCGCTGCTGACGCTCTACTCACCTTCTTCGTCCACAACCACATTTTGAAGATTACTCCCAAGTCTTTTTGACGCGAGCGCATAGCCTATGCACGTCCGGCGGTCTCGCACCATCCGAGTGTGCTGTCCCTCAAATCTTCTCTTAAGTGCAAGATCTCCAGTTCGACGTCCTCCGCCAACTGTCTCATCATGGTCCCGGTATTATCTTCCCGTCCATCCAATTCGACCAGGTGGCCATTAAAATCTCCCATTATCAGCACAGAGAGACCTGTGGGCAGATTGTGTATATCTCGACGAACACACTCGAGGGTATTGTTATTCTCTTCTTGGCGTTTGTTTCCCACCGAAAGATAAATGATGCAGACGGCTGTCAGCACGTTACCTATTTTTCCGTGTACCCATAGGTGCTCCCGGCAGTTCTCGCATGTCCGAATCTACGCTGGTCCTTGACTTGACCAAGCAGTCCTACGCCTCCCCCTCGCCTCTCTCCTTCAACTCGATTGCACCCAGTCCAGCACCAGGCTGGATCTATAGGTGGTCCTTCCATGTCCCTCAAGTGGGTTTCCGCTACACTGAATATAGAAGCGGACTTCGTAAGGAGAGCCGTGTACAATTCAAGTCACTTTCGTTGACGGCGCGCACCATTCATATTCAAAAAACCTACCACAACACTTCCTTGTTTTCGCTTCTTGGTTGTTCATCTCCGTTTCGGAACGCAAGCACGATCAACTGCGTCTTGTGCTCCCGCTCGCGGCCTTTCTGTCACTTCTGATTTTGCATAACTTCGACCTGCTGCTGGACTACTTGTTGCACGAAGTGTAGCAACTCCAGTGATGGGGGAGCATGAGGGGGTCGAAGAAAATTCTCGTTGATCGAGAAGCTTGGCCGGAGACCCGGCACTGATGAAGGTCTGTTGATCTGAGCAGTTGCACTGGGAGCTTGGAAAGAAGGGGGAGCTGGGAAAGAAGGGCGAGCTTTGCTCGCAAGCGCCCTCTCGGGCGCTACGAGAGAAGGAGCTTCGAATTATCCGCTTTTTATGAAAAACGCGTTTCGTTCCAACACCAAGCTCGACCGGCACACTGGTCAAGGTCATAGAAATGATAGAACGCCGGACTATATTTTTTATACAACCTAGACGTCAGGCGTCACGTACATAAAGTCACCGCGACCTGACTTGTCGTCAGAACGCCCTGCGACATCAGGACGACACCTTGTCGTCAACGTCGTCATCGACGTTGACAACGTGCGTTACACGACATCAAGACTGCGTACTGACGTCATATTGCGTTGACAACGACGACGATGTCAGCGTTGACGTTGATGACGAGGACGACAACATCACGGGACGTCAAGATGACGGCGTCATTGACAATGCAATGTCATAAGGACGCTTGGTGTCAGTTCGTTGACGTCGTTGTCGACATGATGCAACTTGACGTCACGAAGACGCCCCGACAGCTCACGACGTCGACATCATCGTCGACGACGTTACACGGCGTCAAGACTTCGTCGTGACTGCGCGTCAACGTTGATGCTGGCGAAGGCGAAGACGTTACACGCCGCCAAGGCTTCGTCGTGACGTTGACGTTCACGATGGCGTCAGGACGACGTTAACGTGACGTCATAGCGATATTTGACGTTGCGTGGGGCGTCGACGTCAACTTCGGCATCCGACGACATCGTCCACATCGTCCTCGATGTGGCGCGCGACGTCATCACCGCGTTACAACGGCGACTTGATGTCGCGTAACGGCGTCGTCCGCAACGCGACGCGATGTCACGACCGCGTCACAACGGCGACTTGATGTCGCGTAACGGCGTCGTCCTCAACGCGAGGTCACGACCGCGTTACAACGGCGACGTGATGTCGCCAAACGGCGTCGTCCTCGACGCGACGCGATGTCACGATGGCTTTACGACGGCATCTTGGCGTCGCGTAACGTTGTCGAAGATGACGTCGTAGCGTCGTCGCGTCGTGGTGCTTTGACGTTACCTCTGATATCAAAATCATAAAAAAAACAATATAGCCCTTGACCGCAGCGAAGGTGGCGCTGCGATCAAAGTGGCTTGGTTCCACCTGATCGCTTTCCACATTTTGAGGCGCAACTGAAAGCATGAGCGGAGCCTATTGGCGACGTGCGCGACCGAAAGCGTCGCTGTGGTCGACCTTCCACGATTGGCCGAACGCTGACTATGACGTCAGAAAAGGATTTATCATCAACGGAAATAAGAGGAATGAAAGAACTTTAATTTTGACGGTGCTGGCAGTGTTCGCTGGCAGTGTTCCTTTGAGAGCGCAATTATTTCAAGCTTCCACCATGCTATTTACAAACACCATCGAACTTGTTGTTTGCAAGGTAATGACGTCACAAGGGGGAACCATAGGAGGGCGCCACCAAAACATCTCGCCGCTAATAGCTCGTCCCACTCGTACCTTCTATAGACCTTTTTCGCATAACCTCAAACCAGCCAGTAACTGACGTACCCTCGACCTGGTGAATTTTTTAATTGCCCGCTGACACAGGGTATGCAACCGCCAAGAGTATTGGCGAAAAGGCTTAAAAACGGACGTCGCGCTTCTAGCGTTATCTGCGTACAACAGAGCTAGATTTCAGACGCCATGTTCTTCCCAGAAGTGGCGCGTGACACGTGTCTCGAGCATTTACACATCAATGAATGACGCCACTTTTCCCAGGATAGAGGGTCTTTACTCCACACCTCCTGGGAACTGATTTGCAAACCAGTATTCAGACGAAGAGCGTGCGATATAAGGCATAGCAAATGCAAAACTGCCGCTTTCTTTCTTTTTTTAAAAAATTTTTAAGCTTTAAATTGAGCTCTAAAAATATACTTTTTTGTTTTCGTTAAACAACGTTCGCGTGAAAAATGTGGTGGTCCATACGGCCGCACCGCCGGATCCTGTGCTTTCGATAATTTCGAACGTGGTTGGAACTTCGAATCCATTCGGAAATCAGAGCTTATTTGACGTTATGTAAGCCCCTATAATCTATGTATGTACTGGCTCGTATATCGCGCCGCCCGTTGGCCGCTTCCGGCAGCGGCGGACGCAGAGCGAAGATCTAGCTCGAGATCGGTGGCGAACAGCCCGTGGCCCGAGCCAACCTCGAGCGCCCGACCTGCATGCGCAGCTGCGAGCATGCAACTCGTTTGTTCCGAAAAACTTCTGCGTCATCTATGAGGAAAAGGGCACAAATAAATAGCGGTTGAATCCCCCTTAAGCCGAACCTTTTTTCACGCTCGCTTCTTCTTCTACTTTCATGTCCTTTTCAGCGCCGAGCCACCTGCCCGCTTTCATTTTCGTGTTCTCTCTCCGCGTTGCCATCACCATCATGGCATCACCGTCAGGAAATAACCAAAATAACCGCAACCACCACATCAGTAACTTCTTGGGCAATGATGGACTATGACGCGGTGCCTCCATTCTAGGGATCATTAAAAATGTTCTTTCTACCTTCGCTGAATACTCCTGGGGAATGGGTTCTTCACTTTAAATACCAACTAGAAACTTTTTTTTGGCCCATAACGCAATCGAGAGAACAAAAAAAAAAGACTTTTATTTACATCCTTACCTAGAAGCCATAACAAGCACCCGCCTGATCTAGGAGATACGGTTTGCCACGATTATTTGTACGTTTGTCATAATTACAAGCTGAGCATGGTAATAAACAGGGCCCACGCTGCTCAAGACATTTCTAAAGTTCAGTTATTCAAGTCACAGCAGTTAGAAGACACAAGCACGAAGTCTGAAGCCGCGGAGTCATACTACATAATACATCATACAAAAAAGACCGTCTGTAACACTGTCTGAGGCGGGTTTCTGCCTTGTATTACGATCCTGTCACATCAGTCATAAAATGAAAAAAAAAAACCTTTAGACACGTTCATTGCGTACACATGTGTAAAAGGAAACATGCTTTGAACACTTGCTTAATGATCATCTGCCAATAATTTTGTCATCATGTGTGGAGAGAACACCGGCTGTGTCTTTTGTAAGATGTACGAACAGTGAGACGGCAACTTAAAGGGCAACTCCGCTTCATTTTTGATATTTAGAAAACTATGCAGCCCTCTTCAGTATCATATAGGAATACCCCCTGTCAAATATTACGATCTAATTCCGTTTATATATTTAATAAACTGGCCAGCAAACTTTCAGATGAGCCAAGTCGCCGAAATCTGCCAACTCTAGCGTGTGACGTGAGGCGCAATCGTCAGCGCAGTCAATGCGACGGAGTTGGAGCGGCCAACGTTGACCCACTACGTCAGAGGCATGACTACGTCATTCTCACGTTTTGTTTGTTTTTACTTCTCGGAGCGAAATTGAACCATGACGTCATGAGTTTCTCCTCCCGGTGTTGGCTCAACGGCGTCCACGTGATCACCGTAACGCGGATGCGCTAGTTTGCACTGCCCTGCGCGCTTATCGGTCTGCTTCTCCGCTCCCCTCTCCCCCGGGACATCACCGTCCACGCCATGCGAAGCGACCTGCCCCCGTCGCGTGTCCTGTCCCTCGCCCCCACGAACGTCGCAAGACCACGTGGTTCGACGTGACGTGGCCATGACTCTGACGACACGAGACCAATGCTGCCTGACGCAACCGAAGTTTCGGTTTCGGTATCGGCTGATGTTTAAATTGAGATTACACAAATAATATTCCACATTTCGCGAATCCGAAGACGTAGAGCTGTTTAGTAGTGCTTTGTGAAATGGAATCACATGTAAACCTAAATTTTTCGGAATTGAGCGGAGTTTCCCTTTAAGTAGATTCCCGCGACTACGCCTACATCTCAATTGGACTACAGAATACTTCGCGAAGGTGAGACTGAAATGAATGGTCCGATTCTCGTATTTTAAAATTTCATTTGCGACAACGAAGATATTTTGCTTTGTGGCTTTGAGGTTAAATATACTTGTATACCAAACCTGTGTCTGTGCGCTTGAGCGAAATTCGTATCGTTCAAACTGAATATTATTGGATTTGCTTCGTAAGTGTACAATGAGCAGCAATGTTGGAGCTTATCGTTCGCTTCCAAACGTAGTTCGCGACTATCCGTCCTGACATTCTCATAATATAAGCTGTGGCACGAGAAGTGTATTCTTTCGTATCTTGGTGACTTAAGAGATTTTACAACATTTGACGGGTTTGCAAAGTTTGCTGCAGCTCCCTTTTTTTGTGCTTGTTGCGTTTATTTTTAAACAAACTCTGCTATCTAGCTTTCTTTTCATGTGACCCTTCGGCATACCTTAATTTGGGCGCGCTGTGTATTCGAGCTGTATTTAAATTTCAGAATGTTTAAAAAAGCAAACAATAATTTTGAAGAAAAAAAAAATGTCTGGCTACCATCGTCCACATTGGTGTCGACATTTAGACAATTACGTTTGATTTGGTGCGTGTGGAATATTTCTTGAATTGCTCGGATAAAATATTGAAGGTGTTTTAATGAAACTGCAGCATCGGCTCACGTCGCCACTGCACCGATACCTAATTAATTCCGTACTCGTAGGAAGTTTGCGCTGAATATCGCCCTTTGTTTACTCTGGGCGAGTGGTCGATGCCATTTGTGTAATTGAGAGACATTGCGCAAACTCGCCGGCGTCACAAACTCCCACGACGTCAAAGAGTGCGAGACAACGAGCGAGTGGCAAGTGGCCAGCCCCTTGCACACCTGACTGTAGCGAGGAGCTGGTCAATAACCCAGATGTCGAAACTTCTCTTCCAACAGACAGGTTGTCGTTGTGAGTGCAATCCACCCTTTTAGAAATAGCTGGCGCCGCCTGGCGGAAAATGGGGTTTGAGGATTCCGAAGATGAAACAATGAGAGCGTAAGGAAGGTGAAGGAAGAAGCGTCTTAGCACGAAGAGGGACAAGAAAAGAAAAGCCGCAGTACACACAAAAGCTGTTTTGCGGGAGCCCGTGCAATCTTGGTCACTGCTGCTCAATGGAGCCAGCAGGATCCAGCTTCCTTTGGACGAGGGAGTGGCGCCGCTTGTTTAGGTGCTTGCTCACGTAGTTCTGTTCCAGAACCTCCTGAATCGGCGATTGCCGAAAATGGTCTTATATATTTATTTTGCAAGCAGTATCTTTAGTAACTACCTGGAGTGTTTTGCGCGCGTAATTACATTCATGTTTTAGAGTGAAGGTGGATACGGCTTTATAGGAATGCAGCATGGTTTTGAGCTTCGCAGCTCATATGTGAATTTGTATTAACAACTCACATCTTCTCAGCGAAATAGTTACTCTACATTGAACATTTGATTGCAATAATAAAATGAGCTGCATACGTCAAAAATAAATTTGATTCTCTACATCGTTCTGCCTTGTCAGTGCTCTGCCCTGTTCTGCTTTGGCCAGCCTTCGCTTCAACAGATGTATCGTGATTGTGAAAATTAATATAAATAAATAGAGGAATGGGAACGTTATGGTCACTCTTATGATGAGAGGCCTTGTGCATTTTGTTTCACCTTAGGACGGACCGCAGAGGAAGCTACGATCCACGGATGCCAATCCAGTGCCGTGAGAGTGCTGCATACCGTTTGGGAGCAGTGCAATGACTGGCGGAGTGCGGAGTCACGTGTCACATTCACAGCGCTCGATTGGCTGGGTGGCTCGTATCGTCCCCTGTGGGCCATCGTTAGGGGGAACAGAGTATGGTTCCCGCTGAAAGATCGGGATGGGGACAAAGAGAAGGGCCAGAAAGGATAGAAAGATGCTGACGTCGCCCGGGAAATGGCGTTATCGTTTCTCTGTTCAGACGCTGTGCAGGAGGTGCATGAGTCTACTCAGTCGATGCTTTCTTTTCATGGTACTACTTGAGCTTTTGTGAGGCTAGTATGTGGAAAATAAACAAAAAAAAGTTGCAGCTAAAGTACATGATTTTCTGTAGTACCCTATACGTTGACGAGCCTTGCGCGAAAAAAACAAAATTATATCGGAATGGCGAACGTTTTTGTTCTGCGAAAATTAACATGATCCTGAACTCCCGTTATGTTGAAATTGCAACTGTCTCTAATGAGTGCTAACATGTATAGGAAGTATTCACTGGCGGCCATAGCTGTGTGCACGACTGCTGAACGCGTGATGATGGCGAGCTTCCACTGTTCTTTTGTAACGAGCATTTCGCACCCTCAAGATTGCCGGTCTTAGCAGCCTATGAATGTGGGCTCGTTCAGAGCATGCGCTCTAGACATCACCCACAAATATGGCACCCAGTGAATACTCCTCTTATGATGATGTCTACAATTAGCCTATTTCACAGTTTGGCCACAATCGTGATGCGACCTCGCGGGAATCGCTCGAAACACTTTTGGGAGTTCCGGGACCGTCGCTCCATCGCCCGCGCCAGCGCCTCGCGCCTCCCGGTCCGTGTGTTTACGTGTGTTCTCGTTGTTCCGTCTTTCGCCATTCTGAACGTGTCTTTCTGTCATCGCTCGGCTTGCATCTTTGCTTCGAAATGGTTAAGGACGACCCTGGAGGATTAACGAATCCACTGTGTACTATACAGGCTACCTCGCTCGTCTGTATACCTTCAAAAATGGTTGGACTGCCGACGTCGCATCGGTTTCTACCGTCGACTCGGAGTCACTGAATCCTCACTTCGGTGTCGCGTCGTGCAAGGAACTGAAAAAAGGGTTGGCTTTCGAGGCATAGTGTTATGTAAGGAAAGTAATGGTGACCAGTTTCGATCCCGACCCAACTATCCGCCTTGTGCGGAAGTAGTGAGCTCCGTTTATAAGGTTCAGTCATTAAAAACAGCCGATTGCGCTCTCCTTGAGCGCCTAAGTTATTCAAGCTTCTGCGGAGGGCAAGTTCATCTGCTTCTTGCACAGGGGTTGCAATAATATCAAAACACCGAACTCTTATTCGCTGATTAAAAAAAAAAGAAAGAAATAGTGGGTAGACCTCAAGGCATTGAGGTCTACCCACTATGCTTTCAATCAGGGTTGGGCAGAAATACTCAAAAATGTATTTGAAAATACAAATACTGGGATACATTAAAATAGTAGCTAAAATACTGATACTGAAATATATCTGTAAAAGTGTATCGCGATACATATCGGAAACACATTTTAAATAGAGGCAAAAAGTATTTGGAAATACAAATACAGGAATACATTTTATGGAGGAAAGAAATAAAAATACAGAAGTACTGATACTGCAATACATTTTTCAAATTTGTTTGATATGCCAAATGAGATGAAGCTTGAAGTTGGAAGTGGAAGTTTTTAATCCTGAAATTACTTTCCCGTACGCTTGGCACTTTGCCTTGAAGGTAGTGATTTCGGACGACGAGGAGTCTTCAATGGGCTCGAAAAAAACGTTCCATCAAGGACTGACCGCGGTACCTTCCCTGACATCCTGTCTGTCTGACGAGAGATACGAAAAGACTTCGACTTATAAATAAATTCTATGCCATCCTAAATCTCATCAAAGCGTCACCACGCCCCTGCCCAATGAGGACGCCCCTGTCAACATTTATCACATGACGTCACGGTGGAATGAACTGGTATTTTTTATCTGTAGGTGTGGCCTTGAACATGAAACTTTACCACGCTGCTGTATGAAAGGACAGTACGTACTTTCGTTGTAGTTCACCTCGTTGAAGATCGTGCACGGCAGTGTCATTTGGAATTTTCGAGAATAGTGGACCAGCTGAAGCATCCTGAAGCACACGTCTTGAATTCTGTTACGGTTGAAAAATCGATACGGTGGCATCCCTGTTGAGAAGGTTCTTCCTGCCGACCCTCCGCCACCAACGCATGGATTGCAGTCCTCAAGTTTCGTCTTGCATACTCCAAATAGAGACGTCATGAATTGCGACCTGATATTGCCGGCACAGGTGCGAGCTCTCCGAGAAACAGCGCGCTGCAGACGAGTCGCAGGTCTACAAAGTCTGGGTCGGCACAGAGAGGCCAAGTCTGACCTCCTTCCTGGGTTTCGGATCACCAGAGCAGCAGGTCACTTTCACGTCGGTTGACGACGTACCCTTGAGCCGTGCAATATTACGGGCGCAGCCGCAGACGCATTCGAATATGTGTTGTACTTCACTGCGTGAGTCATCCTACTATGTCAAGCCAACCACCGCCAGGCTCGTGCTGCAACGGACTGTGACTCAGCTTTGCCGGCTGGGTGTACTGTGTACGCTAAGGCAAGAGAGACGGTTAGCAGCGGGTTTTGGATGCCAGGAAACAATGACTCAAAATACCCCTACCTAAGGACCTGCGGCACAAGATGCTCTGACTCCACTCCTGGCACGCCACCCGGTTCGAGTCCCCGACTACGCAGCACTTCTCGCAAGAGAGAAGAGGACGCATAGAAAAATAGTTTGGAGAATCGGAAGGAACCTTGGTCAGCATGGTAACAATGCCCAAGCATCACCTTGACCCTGGAGGCTAATGCCCTCAGAAGTAAAAAACGAAAAAAAAAATTCGTTCGGATTTGTATTTCTTTTTCGGGGGGGGGGGGGGGGGGGGGGGGAGGAGTATTTCTCAAGAAATGTAACGAAATACATTTCACCCTGATTGTATCGCGATACAAAGGAAACATTCAAAGTGTATTTCGATACAAGAATACAGATACTGGTGAAAAAAATGTATCGCGATACAGAAATACAGATACGAAATGTATTTCTGAAATACTATCGCGATACATTTGTATCGCGATACTGCCCAATCCTGCTTTCAATCAAAGCCCATCGAAGGTTTGTGTCGTTCTGACGTCACCGCAACTCCCGCGCAAGAAGCAGACGACTTGCACAATCCGCATTGAGTTCCGTCACTTCGCCGTCCTGTGTACCGCGCGAGCGCACGGGGCATCGCCGTACCCGGGCCATGTAAACAAACTCGGACGGGTGAAATACGGGCAGTCTTGATATCGCGAATGCTCGACTGCACATTCAAAGAGTAAGTAACAGTATGTTAGAAAGAATCTCTTCTTTGAATTCAGCCCGTTTACAAACCTCCGACGAAGTGGGCCCTGCAAACAAGGTTGTTCACGGTTGGTTGTCAAGGCGTTCGTTCAGGGTTCTGTCGCCATAAGGCTTGAATCCTTTTCGAACGCTTTAATTGTTTTGCCAATGACAGTTTTCTTTTCACTTTTAACGCGGCATGCCGCGTTAAAGAGTACGTGCTTGAAGAACGGAAAAGTTTATTCAGTTATTCTTTACTTAAGTGCCGGGTAATGCGTGATTACGATACACAACCTCGCGTGCACACTTACTGTCTTTTAGTAAAAGAAGAATGTCCCGCCGTCACGTTAAGGACCCGGCGAACTGACACGGGGGGTTTGCGTCGTAGGCTTCTGAAATGGGGGCTTTAGGAAGCAGGGCAAAGAGGGCGGGTTCTTTGACATCGGGTGATGTCGTGCACCACACGCAAAAGGTTAATGGAAATAAAATATTTGCGTTTGAGTCATTTTCGCTACAATTTGTGCAACTTACAGCTGCACAGTGGTGAGGCGTGACAACTATGAAGCCAAGGCACGAGAATAGCCGAAGGAGACAAGCCGAACCAGCACTGTCTGAGCAATTCAGCCGACGAGAGAGCCCCCAAAAATGGCGCCTTTCCATTTCCTCCCCTCTCTCAGAGTTGGCGGATGCGCCGAGTGATCTCTGAAAAAGTTCGATGACATTTTATGTAAAATGAACCACAAACAACGACACCTTCAAACAGCGAGTTAATATTTTCCTCTAAAGTGTATGTTTAGCGGTCACCGCTTGGGATTTCTAAGGACATTTAAGCTTCTAAACTACTTATTTATGAAATGACCTCATTTGTGGTTCGAGCTAATCGGGGAACACGTGGTAGCCACGAAATATTAGCGCATCATATTTTAATTCGACTAGGCAAAAACAGCACAACATCCGGTGGCAACACAATGTGTTGAAAACGCTCGACCAGTGACATCACCGGTAGCGATTTTGTGATTGGCAGTCGTCAAGAGCCGTCAGAAGCTTCCTTATGCAGGCTAAATAACGTGTATCGCTCTGTAAACCATCGTTAGTTTTTCAAAAAAGCCTTTTTATTGAGCGAGAAATATGGAAAATAGTGAGAAACATCCTTCAAATATGCAAAAATATGGGAGAAAAAAAAAACATGGAAACATCTAAAAGAAAAAAAAAACAATACACGCCCGCCTCGCAGTGGCGGAACCCGCCGGCGCGCATGCGCACTAGCGCTGTTTGCACATTGAGCTGATTCAACGCTGCCGATCCGCCCAGCGAGCCCTCGCGCGGGTGCCCATTGCCCCACCGGGAGTCGGCGTGTTCGGTCTAGTCTATTATTTCAGCAATCTGCACTGATCTCTATGTCTATTTGCTGGATCGCGTTTTACCAGCTCCGCCTATAGAGGGGAATGCGACCACGGTCGGCCATCTTTTTGGTAGAGTTATATTATCTCTAGCCATCATAAAAGGGGGGGGGGGGGGGGGGGTAGTACGGCGGACAGCGCTATGGCGGCAGACTGGTATAAAAATAGCCGTGGGTCTAGTACACTGTACCGTGGGTGATATTTCGTGCTTGATCGAAGTTGTTCGACGAAGCAGAGTCTTGAAACCCGGCGTGAACGGTAGCCCCATCTTTGAGAACCCGGCGAAAGTTCTATGAAAGCGCAGCATCGGGGGAAAGCAGCGCAGCGCGCATCGAAAGAAGACGCCGTAGGGGTGTTTGCTTTCGATGCTTCTTTCGATGCGACTTTCGATGCGTGCTGTGCTGCCTTTCCCTGGTGCTGCGATTTGGTGAAACTTTCACCGGGTCCTCAAAGAGCGGACTACCGTTCACGCCGGGTTTCAACAATATGTTTCGTCGAACAATTTAAATCAAGAACGAAATATCACCCATGGCTATTTTTGTGCCAGCCTGCCACCACAACTACCACGACGCTGTCTGCCATGGATGGATGATAGTGACTCAGAGCCGTGTATTTAGAAAGTTTGGTCAATGGGAGGCGCGGGCAGAGCCAGGGCAGGCACCAGACTCAGAAAGAGGGCTTGGCATGCTCTCTTGATCAACCAGTAGCCGAAAAGAATCTCCTAGTGGTGGTAGTGAGAAACAGTTCTGGTCAAAGGGGTAGGTTCGTATATGGTTTTATTAAGTGCGTAAGAGTGAAGTGTAGTAACTCTTTGTGGTTGAAAAAAGGGTGCACGTGATGTTTCGTTCATGATCATGCAGAACGATGTAAGAAACGAACGCGCCGCTCAACTCTGTTTTGCTCGGACAGAGTGTGACCGACCGCTCGGACGGCAGATTCCCGGCCCTCGGCGCTTGGTGTAAGGATTATGTCCATCGCTCCGCTAGTCGCACTCTTTCACCATCGTTTTGGATGAGCGTGATTGAAACATCACGTGTACCATATTTTCAGTCACCGAGAGTTACTCCGATGCACTTATCAGGTTTGTTTCTCGCGACCACCGCCAGGGTATTATTTACGGCTTCTGGTTGGTCACATTCAAATTTCTGAAGACGGCCTGGAACACGCCCAGCCCGCTTTCGGCCAATGGCGCCTTCTCATTTGTCTCCTATACTTCCCAACGAATGGCCGAACTCTCTACATATACGGCTCTGTAGTGGCTGTACCAGCTGCACATGGGCTAGAGGTAATATAACTCTATCAAAATGATTGCCGCCAGTGGCCGCATTCGTGGAGCGGGCAAACGCGATCCAGCAAATAGGCATAAAGATCAGTGGCAATCTGAATCTGTGAATCTGCCGTGTGTCGTTTGTAGTTCTCTCCATTCAACGTGACGCCTCCATGTTCTTGTGTTGGTGTGTACAACATCCGTGCGCTCGATTGGGCGAGTTTGTATAAATGAATGGCTCTACGCGCTACACCGAGAAGCTTCGTAGGCCTAGCGAGTCGGATGTTATTTCACGTGGTGACACCCATAGCTTGAAGGTCGATGACGAAACAAATTAGAGTTAATTAAATTTCAGGACGACCTCGTGTATGAGTTACGTATGGTCATGTGATAGTTGTTTCTCGCCAGCAGCCGTTTCCGCTCAAAAAAAGAAATGGCAAATGTAGAAGCGGCGTGCAATAAAAACAAAGGTGAAGCCCGGAATGTTTATTAGGAGTGCGCTACAAATGGATCATCCGTTCCCTTCGATTTTATTCGTAAACCAACGTGAAAGGCTGCTGCAAAACGCGAGTGCATCAAATCCGTCGAAGCCGGCCGGTGGATGCTTTGGCAGACGCAACATATTGATATCCTATGTTTTGGCGGATTTTTGTTTGACATTTGGACGAAAATAAATGCTTATTGTCCCTTGTAATTCTCAGCATCTATTTTTTTTTATTCTATTTGAAAACCTAGCACGGTGCATTTCTCTTCCCCGTATCGTTGCTTTGATCCCACCGCGCTATATTGACGGGGTGCGGCGAAGTGGACGACGAATATCGTTCTACGCCGTCGCGCGTTGGATTTACCGACGCCGAAGTATAAATAGGCCAGGTCCATTGGTAACGCCGATCGTGTTCGGGGCCTGACCTCGTGACGATGCAAGGGGCTTTAGCGACGATGGCCAGCCGCTTCGCTCCAACTTTCCAGTCTTTTAAGTTTACAACTGTGTCACGGAGCAACAATGTTTAGCTTTTTTTCGTACTTTTAATTTGCTTATAACTCTTAAAATAATAAGAATTTTAGGAAAGCAAGTGTTTTTCATGTTCCTAGTTTCGGTCAGGTTGCTTTCCGCACAAAATTCAAGCCGGTTGAAAAATCATTGGAGGGCCCCTTTAAAAATACACTGCAATTAAAAACTATATATATATATATATATATATATATATATATATATATATATATATATATATACAGGGTGTTATTTTTTATTCGAAACAGATTTGTTTAAAAAAAGCCGTAAAAGTTACACTTATGCCGCTTGTGGAGGTGAGTTATACGGCCAGGGGGACATATCATAGGAGGCTAATCGTAATGATCGGTCGGCTAATTAATTAAAATTCGTTAATTAACTTTTTAATTAATGAAAATAGACATATGGTTCCAATTAGAAACTTGCTCAGCGTCATCATAAACCCCTAAATCAGTCATTTTCAGAAAGACTTTGAGTGCGTGAGAAGCGTAGTAGTGAACTGAAGTTACCGCTCGTGGAGTAGGTACAAAGCTAGAGGTTGCGATTAGGCGCCCGCGCGATTTTGCCGTCTCTTATCTAGCCCCAGCCTTGTGCCTGCTCCACGAGCGGTAACTTTAGTGCACTACTACGCTTCTCACGCGCTCAAAGTCTTTCTGAAAATGACTGATTTAGGGGTTTTTGATGACGGTGAGCAAGTTTCTAATTGAAACCATATGTCTATTTTCATTAATTAAAAAGTTAATTAACAAATTTTAATTAATTAGCCGACTGATCTTTACGATTAGCTCCCTATAATATGTCCCCCTGGCCGTATAACTCACCTCCACAAGCGGCATAAGTGTAACTTTGACGACTTTTTTTAAACAAATCTGTTTCGAATAAAAAATAACACCCTGTATATATATATATATATATATATATATATACACATATATATATATATATATACATATATATATATATATATATATATATATATATATATACATATATATATATATATATATATATATATTATATATATATATATATATATATATATATATAGTGGGCATGGTGGCATAAGAGCCAAGGGGCCGAAGGCGTATATATAACGAAGTGAAAAACTCACGGTGGAAAACAACAAACAGCGGAAGTTTAATCGACAGTTTCGCCGAGAGACTCGGCTTCGTCAGGAGTTGATATATATATATATATATATATATATATATATATATATATATATATATATATATATATATATATATATATATACATATATATATATATATATGCATTTTTTTACGAGCATGTACATGGGGCATTTCGTTTGTTATTATACAACAAAACAAATATTTGGCGCAGTATTTACGCCGTTAGACAGAATTTAGGCGGAGGTCATGTTCCACTTTAAGCGCTGGCCACAGATCAGTTGCCCGCCCATTACTACTGGATTTACTTGGCTGCTCGGCCGAACACCCTCGGAAGCCTAGTGTCTCTGTTTCGCGACATCCGGTGCGTCTAGTCTGGCGCCTGACACCGTACATGATGGAACGCTAGAATGCCGCTTTCATGGTCGCGTCTTGTAAGCGTTGCAGACGTTTTTAGACGGGGGCGGAATAGCAGACGGACGAAGGCAAAACGGACGCCGACGCGCAGCTTTCGTGTCCGCGTCTCACGGGCATTGAGACGACAATAGACAGCGGTGAAATAACAGGCGATGCCGGAGGCTGCCGCGCGTCTGCTCGCACCTCTAGCAGGCAGTGTCAGACGCCAGTCTAGACGCACCGGATGTCACGAAAAAGAGACACTAGGCTTGTTAGCGTGTTCAGTGAAGCCGCCAAGCCAGTCGAGTAGTAATGGGCGCATAGAGTTATTATAATGTACGCTAGAGGTTCAAGTGGCGCTAGTGTGCTGACGCAAATTGAAGCAGACAGCAACCAGTCCGAAATTGACTTCCGGTAATGCATTTCTATGGGAAAGAGAGAGTGCATTTTCTCCCTGCGCTCGATCATAAGACCAAATATCCCAAATAATTCGTACGTATTAGGTAGCTTGTAACATTTCTCAGTCAGGCCCATGAAATAATTGGTCAGTTACGGCGTTTATCTTTCAAATTCGTCGCATCAAAAACGGTGTTTTAACGGCATCGTACGTGTATTTATGCGCACTGTCGGACAGTGTTGGCGCGAACGCGACGTCGGCGCTTTTCAGCATGAGGGATATACGTGCCAAACGAACGAAGCACATCTGAAAACCAAGGGAGACGGCAAGAACTACGCAGTAAAGGGCTGTTTATGCTCCGACGTTGAGCGCAGTGAACGCAGCGCAGCGCAGAACGCGCGCCTTTCATTGGCTGGCGACCAGGAACTCGATATCTGCGACCAATCAGTATCAGTGTGCGCTGCGCTACGCCGCGCCCGTCGACGTTACGTTGGAGTATAAACGTACCTTAACACTGAATCAGTAACTACCCGGGCATGTAGAATCAAAATAAATTGAAGGCCACGTAATTTAGTCCGATTTTAAATAAGTAAGTACCGCTTTATTGTTTATGCTTGTGAAGATGTGTGAAGATGTTTGTTCTGCGTTGAAAACATCACCCGAACGTTCGAAATCTTTGAGAACAAGTGCCCGATAAAAGCTGCCCGGCAGAGAAAACAATACGAAGAGACACCTTTCATAGCCCACGTACGTTATTCTTTATTTTAATGTTTTTATCCGCTTATGCACGACGGGGTCATTTTCATATAGTGACAGGAATGGCATATTATCAATATATACGCGTCACCGGAATGCTGGTGAGCCTTGAAATACCCTATATTTCTTTCGATTGTAATTTTGCTTTGAATCGTTGCTCGTTTTTACGCACCTGCTGCGGAACACATGTTTGGGACGGAAATGTAGCGAAGTTAAACATCGTTCACTGACGAAGAAAAATGCGCTAACTAAAGCAATTACACTTTTACAGTGTTAATCAAGGTACATACTATTCGGTACGACCCAAATAACCATAGCGTTTCGTGTTATTTTCCGGCGAAGAGACAAAATGCACGCGCGTTTTCCCATACACTCTAAAGGGCTGTTTATCACTCCGACGTTGAGCGCAGTGAACGCAGCGTAGCGCAGAACGCGCACCTTTCATTGGCCGGCAACCAGGAACTCGATATCAGCGGCCAATCAGTATCTGTGCGCGCTGCGGTACGCCGCGCCCGTCAACGTTACGTTGGAGTATAAACGTACCTTAAAGGGGCCCTCCAACAGTATTTGAGCGTCTACTTTTTTTTGCGGTTTCTCCACGCTAGTGGTCCCGGAAACCCAGTGGACAACGAAAGAGTTTAAAAATATTAGCGCATCATATTTTAATTTGACAACTCGGAAACACCTCCTCCGACGGTGGCGCCGCGAGGTGCCGAATGCGCGCGCACAACGGCGCTCCCTTTCACTATACGTCACATTCACTGGGTTTCGTGATTGGCGAGAGCCGTCCCAGAATTTTTGAAGCGGAATAAAGTATATCACACGTTAACCGTCATTATTTCTCTAAAAAGTCATTTTTATAGAGCTAATAAAGTTGCAAATTAAAGTTCAAAAAGGGCGAAAACAACGCCTCGTCGTTCGTCGCTCATGCGCGCCTCCCAGCGGCGGAGTACCTCCTACTCGCCGAGGTGGCTCCGGTGGCGGAGTTGCGGCGGGAGACGAGCCCTGACGACCCTTCCGCGGCTGTCGAAGCGGACTGAGGCAGAGACGCGTCGCGGCGCTTGCGTGGTGTGTCCTCGTACGGCGCGACGCCCAGCTCCGCACTACTTTTCAAGAATTCGGCGCTCAAAATCCGATAAGCCCGGTAAATTCATCGATGATGGCAACCCGATTCCAAAGCTACGATGGTTGCAGCGAGGCCTAATGGCCGACCGGGCCGACGGGCTATCAACCAAACTCGCGTCCAATTGGCCAACCGCTTTGCTCCAATCGCTAAACTGTTTCATTTTACGTCATGAAGCGCTATGTTTTGCTTATTTAAAGTTGTTTTTTGCAATATTTAATTTGCTAATAACTCACAAAATATTGCGAATTTCTGTAATATTTGTTTCCCTCGGTGTTCCTGCTTTCATGGAGCTCCGTTTCAGCGCGAACTTCAAACCAGTCAAAAAACTGTTGGTGGGCCCCTTTAAGAAATGCCTGCGCGTCTACTTATCCAGGCGGAACATCTGTTTAAACCTCAAAATTTAGTCTGTGCTGTGGCATTACGCAATGCAAGCATGACGCTTTGCAGTGCGTAATGCCACAGCGCAGACTTCATGTTTAGGTCTAAACGGATGTTCCGCCTCATCATTCGCTGAGCTGATTTCCTAGATCGCAGAGATTGGCTGTTCGAGTATTTTGCGGGTAAGTAGACGCGCAGGGATTTCTTAGAGTGTAGGAATGCACAGGAACACCGCAAAACTAGACTGGTTGCTGTCTGCTTCAATTTGCGTCACGGAAGTCGCATAGACACTAGCGCTATAGTAGGTTACAAGTCAAGAAGGTAGCGGCAAATGCCCCTCAAAGGGAATCATATATCCCGCCGCCACCTCCGCATCCAATAGCGTCACATCGTTTCCGTGACGTCGCGGCCAACGCGCGAGGAGGGTCTGCCTTTCTGTACATATTTGCTTCATCTTTCGACTTTGACTTAGCATTGTGGAAGCCACGAGAGGGAGTTTAGAGTTTCCCCCCTCCGATGGAAACAAATACGACTTTCTGGGATTAGGCTTCCCCCTCCGATGGATACAAAGGCTGCTTTCAGGGGCTCGGTTCCCCCTCCGATGAATACAAAGGTCACTTTCTTAAAAAGTGGGATCGGAGACAAGGTGGCATTACTCTGTAGCCAATATCTATTCATTGAAGCGGAACAAGGAGCATTTCCAGAGAACTCTTCTTTCTACTGTGGAGGGATTTGAAACCGGCGCATCACGCCTGTGGGAGGAGCTTCTCCTACCTTCTTGACTTATAACCGACTATAGTTGAACCACTAGAGTGCATTATAATAACTCTATGGATGGGCGTTGCCACTGATTTTTGGGCGGGGCTTAGAGCGGGCCATGTCCTCCATGTCTAACAGTCTAAATATTGCGCGAAATCTGTTTACCGTGGTAATAATATATTAAAAAAATAAGTGTCCCAAATAAGGTTTAAACATTTCTTTTTATTGCAGCGTCATCTTAAGTGTGGGTCACACGGTTCATACATCATACAAACGACAGTCTGCCAACACGAGTCACTGTCATATCCTTGGTTCGAATTCCGCGTGCCAAGTTTTCGTGAGATTCGTGCTTCGAAAACGTATGCAGCCTGTCTTTTGTACCATGTACAGACCCTTTTACTGTTTACAAACATCAACCGCTGCTTACATCCAAAGCGACTTCCGGTTGCCCCTTCTTTGCAAGCCTGTCGAACTTGTTTATATCACGAGCAAAAATGCTACAGGGAAACTAAGTTGGAGATTTAGGGAGGGCCTTCGGTTGTACGATTTAACGAGATACAAGTCGGTTTACTAAGAATATTCGAACATTCTGAACATATTTCGCGCTTCTTGTTTTTTTCTTTTCTTTTTTTGCATTCATTGGTGGTTAAATATTTCAGTGCCGTTTTAAGCAGCGGTCTTAAGGGGGCTTGGTTTATTCATTTTATAAACCTGAAGTTCGGTGGGACGTCAAAGACTGAAGCACCGTCTGGTGGCGGTTGCAAAGAAAAGGGTCGGTGACACCGACTTTACTGTTTAATTAGTGTTTACGTTTTAGAAGAACATTCTAACTGATGCACGAAACTTTTCTTGGGTTCGAACTACCGGCGATGCATGGTATCTTTCAATCGTGTGTTATGTTGATCACGCAGGCTTAACCAGGCTTTTGGCTTGGTCGAACTGACCCGGCAGTCTAGATCTGCGTTCGGCGACACGATATTCAACCATTTTTTCTTGTTGTCTCCAAAAGAGTTGAAGCTGACCACTAGAGTACAGTTCTAATTAGAACAATATTTCGCAAAGCCTAGGCTCCATCTTCCCGGCCTCGTTCACCTCTTATTTGATAATTATTTTGATACCACTGTACATATAAAGGCTACTGGTGTTGACCTTTGATCGGGCTAAGAACAATTTACAAGAAGAAACGCCGTACCGAGAAGAACATGCACCATCTTTTAAGTTAAGCTTTTGAGCCAGAAATATTTTAGTGCGTTAAATGTGTTATTTTGCTGTAAGAATCCAAATTTCCAAATTGACATCACCAAAATTTGCGTTTTTTGTATTAGTGCCTTGTTAAGAGAGCTAACCTTTCTTGCTTGCTTTCAATATATAAAAAGTAGTATCTAACTGAATAAAGTTCTCAATGCTCCTTGCATTATGAACTGTAAAAAACTTTTTAGAAACAATCTTCATATCGTCAAATCAAGCGCAATTAATCGTGGAGGCTGTTAAAATTACGGCAAGTAAAACAGAGTGTAATTAAAGCAATCGTTAGTATGTTTTTATAATGCTGTTTTATAAATATGCTGCTGTAACTTGCCATGGCCTCCAATACTACTGGACCATCTACAGCCCGTATATCTTCTATTCTATGTTATTATTACAGCAAAGAAATGGAAATAAGTGCTGCGTTAAGGGCCTCAAATAATATAGTGGGTTCTTAGTAAACGTAACTCCTCATTGCAGGTCAGCAGTTTCTAGTTAGGGGTGTCTTTGTTTATTTTTTAAGTGCGTATTTCGTTTAATTTCAACTGTCCACATTAACTGCTAATAAGAGCTAGCGCAGAGGTACGACGTAACCTGTAACTAATAAATATATCTGTTCGAACTCTATGCGCGCGTTCAAGAGCACCAGAAGGTAACAGAATTATCGGAACAATAAGATATATGGAAAAGCCGATGCGTGGTAGGAAAAAGTGAAATTAGTGTAGAGGGCCTTGTTTCCGGCTTTCCAGACAAGTGTATGAGTAGCGGAGAGCCGAAGCCGTCGGAAATATCATCCGATTCGAGAGGGGGTTCGGGATTTCCGGCTGACAGGCAGAGGCAGGCTGACATGGCGCAAGGTTTCGGCAGTCAACCTTCCGTCCACTTATCGACCCAAGCCAGCCGGGCATGTGACATGCGGCGGTCAGCCGAACGGCAAAGCCAAATCACGCTGGCTTGACCCGGTACAGAGGGAATGAGGACAGAGTCAGGATTATCGGGCTCCAGTTGTCACAAAAATTCCAAAGAGACGTCTCTTTTTTTATGGTTGGCACCAAGTAAAAATACTCTACTAAATGTCGATGAGTGAAGTCGAAGAAGTTTATTTTATCGATTTTTTTGCAGAGCTAGTGTCTCTGTGTGTCATGTGTGTGTGTGTGTATTTTCAACACAAAAAAATACCGAAGAATTTCTGCAGACTGACTATGGAGAGACATATCAGGCAATGCGCTGGATATTACATCCTTGGATGAAACAGCGCGGATAAAGCAGTCACACTCACAGGCACACAAAAAGGAAACAGACTCGCAGCGCTGTTTCCTTCTTGTGTGCCTGTGAGTGTGACTGTTTATCCGCGCCGTTTCATCCAAGCATGAATTACCAACCAGCCCAAGCGTCCATATTACAACCAACTGCCAGTTTTTGATCATACAGCGAACATTTCAGGTGCCCTGCCGCGACTGCCGCTAACACACCACTGTTTGCGTGCGCGAACTTCTACTAGTATGCCTGAACTGCTCGTGACGCGCCACCACTGGCGGTTCCGCCCCATTTAAATAAATAAACAGCACTACCACGATGCTGCTACCCCACTCCCCACCCCCCCCCCCCCCACACACACAAAAATCCTTTTTTTTTTGCAGTTTGTTTTGTTAGGTAATTTTGTTTTCCGTTCGACATCATTCCTTAATTGCGGCAATGCGCCAAGGAAGTGAGGGAGAGGAGGATACAAGAGTGCTCTGGGACGTCATAACGCCAAGCTCTAGTTCGAATGATTAGTGGACAGGCCTAACGTTAGCTGCCGTTGTCTACACTGCACTCGTCGAACGCATTCGAATGCGAGAACCAAACGCCTGATGCCGACGTTCATCGTTCTAAAGCCTTTGACGAGGGCAGTGGAGACAAAGGCAGCTAGTTTTAGGTCCGCCCACTGATCATAACAGTTAGTTGTCGGCGTTTTGAATGTCTTTGCGTGCTCTCGTTTCCTCCTCTCCCTCAGTTTCTGGGTGCATACCGCTATTTCCCGGGCACTTGAAGGGCCTTCAGGAAGAACTACTTTAAACAACCGGCGAACCAGCGCGTGCTACGGAAAAGCGAATAGTCGAGATCGCGAGCTGACTTGCGTATGTTTAAATGAGCTCGTTCCGAACGAATCATTATCAGCTTTTCTATTCTCTTTGGGGGTTAAAACAGGGCAAAAGACGAGGGACCAGATGAAGAAAGACACAGACGAAGCGCTGACTGACAACTAAATTTTATTGGACACTGGGTTTAATTCCCACCCCTTCCCGTTTCGATCTGAATGACCATTGAACCGGCTTGCGGTCGAGTATCACTATTGCGTGATGCACGTTAGGGACCCAAGGCTAGCGGTTGTACCGCACTGGCTAAATTGCTCATCTACAGCTGACAGACAAGTCGCCCGTTGAGGCAGACGAAGTTCAGGCTGTATAAACATATAAACACCAAACTACTTTCACTAAATTTCATTGACCCAAACAGCGCTATACATGTCAGCGCAGTCAAGAAGAAAACAAAAAGACAATATAAGAAAAAGAGGATCAGCTTATAGACCAACACACTGTTTACAAACAAGCCAGCATTTTGTGGGCACTACGTGCGCGCAGAAATCAGAATTGCCCGAGGCGAAGCATTTGCGCATGCGCAGTGGCGACAGCAGCACTACCGCAGCGACGTTATGTCTGAAAGTTGAGTTGGTCTATAAAAACACGTGCCTTAAAAAAAAAAAAACAGCGCCGAAAAAGCCTTAAAACGATAAAGCGCACAACACAAGCAAGTCATGGTACAAGGCCAGCAATCTTTTTTTGAGAGGGTAATTGAAGGACGGCTTACGCAGGCACTACCTATTCTAGCTATTTCTAAGGTCTCAAGAATTTCACGTGTAAGCTGGTCACGGTGTCGTTTTATAACCTCACATTTTTTAAACTCGGGCAAACAACGAGAGTCACGGCAATGAATGCCAAGGTGACCAGATATCACCGAAGACATATTGTAAGCGTGTTATCTTAGCCTGTCATTAAAGGGGCGGTGCAACAATATTCAATTGAAATATTTTTAAGTTTACTCAAGTTTAATGCACTAGTGGGACCCAAGTATAGTCGCAAGCAACGCCATTGACCAAGAAGCCTTTTTTTTGTTGCGGTGTAATTTTAAGGAATAAAGCGAGCGTTTTTTTATCAGTCTCTCTTTCGCAAAACGTGAAGATGTAGCATGGGGGTAGCAGCAGAGCCGGATCGCAGAGACGGCATAGTCCCTCGGTTACTATATTTGAATGCGGCTTATAGACTGAACCCGAGCATCGCGTGAGTACTCGATTTGGGCTCGTGATAATAAATAGATCGACAAGCATTCGGGTATTGGCTCATGTCCGATCGCGTCATTGACTACATATTCGAACCCCGACAATGTCTGAAACTCAGAGCGTGTCCTGTGCTTTGCCAATTCCAGCGCGTGGCTATGATCAATATTGGAGACATATAATCGGCTCCAGATTACGTGGCCGCTTGTTCTGGCTGCGAGTTGAGGGGGTGAACGCTGCTCGTTTTACTTTAATCTTTGCTGTGAAAATTATTGCGTGGGAGAAAAATGAAAGCGTGTTTCATTGGTTCTTATCGTCAGGGATTCCTTTTAACCGGTATTCGCGCAAAGCCCAAACATGTTTGCACCGCCCCTTATAGACAGCGGCTTGTTTGGCCCGCATAGCGCTTGCCGCATTACAAAAAGAGCAAATAAACAACCCTTTCACCACAAGTGACGGAATGGTAACGATGCTTCGTCTTGCAAGTGCTAGCATTTCTAACGGAGGGATTGACGTCCTCCCCCCCTCCAGAACTCCAGAAGTTGTGGTGGCCATCCCTCGTTCATTACATTCAAACTATGATGGGTGACGGAGACCGGCACCGCTACATAGGCCCGGACCTGGGCTAAGATCGAAGAGCTTCCACTCTTCGGTTAAAATAAAGTTTCTCTCTCTCTCTCTCTCTCTCTTGACAGTTTGTCAGGAGCGGAGAACAACACGTCCGCGTCACATCTGCCCCCTATTCTTTGTCCACCTGACTTCTTCTGATAAGCGATGGGTAATAAATATCAAGGCCTTAAACGCCGTAGTACCGTTTTCTACACTATTATCTCCACACCTCCTTGACTCAAGTGCAACCTATGATGAACTGTTAGCAGCCTATCATAATTCGTCTCACCTTAAGTCAAGACGCAGTCGACGCTACGAGGTGATGGGACCCATCATCGATCTTGAAACTTGTACCACCATGGTATGCGTCGTGTTTCTATGCGCGTACTACCATCGTTGAAGCAATCATTGACAAGACAAACGCCTCGTGACTTGCGCTTTTGACGCTGCTTGGTTGGCCCATTAACTGGTAGCGTCGGCTGCGTCAAGGCTTAAGCTGAAATGAGGTATAGCACCGTCTATCGGCCCCATAAGTGTAGTGGAGGAGAAGGGGACCGCCGTGTTTGAAGTGCGTATTAAACTCACCGTGACGTGGACCGTCATTCTGTTCTTACGCTTTCCTTTGTTCTCCTCATACTCGTAACACCACCACCATGGTGGTACCCGAATATTAAAAAAAATCTCTTAACTCAGCGCTTTAATAAGAGGGGAACGAGAACGCCACATGAAAAGGTAAACACCAGTGTAAGCTGGCCGTATTTCAAACTATTGGTTTTATTGGTTTGTAACAGTGTTGTAGGCATTACCGAAAAAAAAAGAAAAGTAACGAAATACGGTCCTCGTTACTTGCACCTAAGCAGAACGCTTTGCAGATTTACGTCACCTCGAAATGAAATGAACGCGTTACCGTTACCGATAAAGGTACCGCGTGTCACTTTTTTGTTACTTATTTATTTATGAATTAAAACGCTTTACACTTTTGACGTTACAGGTATCTATATACAAGATGATTGCCATTGACGCCGACAGCGTTTTTCGGCACCAAAACAAAAGAACGTGGGCTTTTTTTCTATCTTGAAGTGGGAGTGTTTGCGTGGGAAAAATAGAAGCAAATTGTTGAAGGATGTGGGATGAGTGCAAGGATATATGTGACTTGGCGACTAAACACACAGAGAAAAGTCATGTGCAAAATTGTTGAAGTTCATGGTTGAGATAACCCCGAGACTGCGGGTAAACGACACGACACTAAAAAGTCTCTACATTTTTTTAGTGTCGTGTCGTTTACCCGCAGTCTCGGGGTTATCTCAACCATGCGCAATGTACACCAGCTCGTTTGCGCCCTTACATTTTGTTGAAGTTCTTATGGAAGAAGTTGTAACAAGTAACGCTATACGTTACCCATTACTTGATATGAGTAACGTAAGTATGTCATACGCTACTGTTTTGAAAACGTACCGTGTGCGTACGTTAATGTATCAATGTAGCGATGCAGGCGAGTTGGTTCACGATTACAAATGGGTAGCAGGGCGCAAGATATACGCAGACAAAGGGAGAAATGGACAGGTCGAGCTCCGAATTTTCCGTAACATTTCTACATTACGGAAAAAAAGTTACGCGTTACAGGTAACGCGGTCACTTGTAACGCCTATTGTCGTCACTAGTTTGTGGTGAAGGTTATCAACTACCTTTTTTTTCTAACTTTAGAACGACTATTTTTATGTATACTGTGCTACTTTGGGCCGGTTGCACCAACGTCGCTTACCTTAACCCAAAGCGGCTCTTTCCTAAGTCGGCTTAGCGCCCTAAACCGAGCTCGGATAAGCACGGGTTTAAATTCCGGTTGCACCAACGTTAACCCGGCTTTACAAACGCGCCCCTAGCTAAACGCTGGTTTTGCCTAGGGAATGTAGGGACAAACAGAGCGAACTAGGGAACGCTCAGAGGGACGAATACGATTGGCGGAGAGGAATCTCGTGATGTAAACAAAAAAACCTGCTGTAGTAGCCGACGTCGGCGTCTGCTTTTTGCTGTATTTCTTCGGTAAGTAACGAATTAAAGGTCTCCAAATTCAATCATTTTTTTCGCTTAACTTTAGGGGTGTGCGAATATTACCCTATTCGATTCGTTAATCGAATCGAATTATAATTCTCAAAAGTTTCGAATATTTTTCGATTAATTTCCGAATAGTCGTTACGGTGTCGCGCCGCGAGATTCCCTTCACAGGCGTCTCACAACGCGCCGGCACGCCTGCCATACGTGCCCGCAAGATGGCAATACGTACCCTCTTCTCCTAGACAATGATTGTCATCATCGGCAGCAGCAGTTCCTTTCTATACGTACGTTGCTGTTGCCTCCATTAGGGACCACTGTGTTAAGTATAACCCGCATGTAAGCGATTTGCCGAGAGACAAGGCAGGCGACGTCGCACTTCGCTCTCGCTCGGTCAGTCGCCCGATGAGGCAAGCCTCATGAAAGTGGCGTGAGAAAGTGACCAAGGCGATGAGGACGTTTTCTGGAAATCCAAACACCGAGCGACGCGACGAGCGACAGTGAGATATCTCCGTGGCTCGCTGCTGAGTGCTGACCCTCGTCGCTGTCGCTCGTCTTGTCGCTCGTTAAATCGCTTACATGCGGTTCAGCATTTAGGGACCGCTTTCGCACGAGAACGCTCGTGCACGCTTTCGGAAAGCGTGTCGTGGAGACATTTCAGAACTGGTTGCAACGGTACCGCCACTCTGTGTGCGCGAAGTAGAAGTGGTAGAAGCAGGAAGTTGTTCGAAGAGAAAGCGCAGTAGAATGTGGAAGTTTTGCGGCCGCTTCCATGCGACCAATTGAAGAAGCCACGACAGCTGCTTGTGTCGGGTCTTTGCAAACACTTTCCACGGTTGTTCCAATTGTTCAGTGTGTGAAGATGTTGCTTTTTGAGGGCGCAAGTGGAACAAAACAATGCGTTTTCCCAGAATCTTCTCAGATCATTGAAAACAAGGTTCCTGGACGTACGCACACAGGCCCATCACGCCCTTGCCACCTTCCTTGATCCTCAATTCAAGAACATCTGCTACAACAAGGAATAAAAACAGAATGTAGAGTTCGTACTAAGTACTCGTACAATGCTTCAGGATGTGCCAGGCTCAAGCGAACTGTGATTTTATGTTCAGCATCCGCGTGAACCGTGGTATTATGTTTAGCATTCTAATATTCCAATAGCTTTTGTCTCTATTTAAATATATATCGTTGAAATCTAGTTACTATTGTCTAGTCGCGTTTTTACCATAATTATAAGAAACATTTTGGAACAATAAAAATAAATTTATAATCTCTTCTCCTCTTAAATAGCTGTCTACTTACTATTCGGAAACTATTCGAGAATTATTCGATTCGTATTCGTATTCGATTCGTTCCCACAATTATTCGATTCGTATTCGATTCGGTTTCAAAAATCACTATTTGCACACCCCTACTTAACTTTCAAAAACAGGAGTCAACGCTTTAAATAAACACGAATGCTCTTTACATCTGTGATTGTGTGTTTAATATCGGTTGATAACAGAATATTTTGACAGTGACAGTAGTTTTCGTGCTCACATTTTGAGATAAAGGAGCCATCGGGACCCCAAATCTCACCGAACGCGAGAAGGATGCTCTACTCGCTACATCGCTGAAGACAAAACTTCATCGTGAATAAGTAGGCAGGTAAGATGACTACTAAAATCAAGTCATGCCCGAGACCGATGAAGTTCAAAACAGTGACGAACTCGCCACGGCTGCGAAAATGCCCGGAAATCGTCGAATAGAAGTCGTCGAGTTGTCGTCGCCACGAATAGAAGTTGTCGTCGCCACGAATGAAAGATATAAAGCAAAATATTCTTAAAAAGCGCGATCACCAGAAAAGTTACGGTTATGGAACGATTCAGTTTTCTGAAGCCAAGATTCTACTCGCGAGACAAGGAAAATTCACTTAAGATTGTCTCGAAACTCAGAAAACGAAAGAAATTGACTTTTCGCTGTTTTATAATTTGAAAGAGTAAAGCTATACGCACTCCGGAGTGCACTTAGGTCGGAAATGGCTATATGCACACCGCGGAGAACTCATGCCATTTGGGTCACCCTTTTCGAACGGCGCGTGTATCACTGGGGAGCTCGTTAACACAGCCCCCCGCCTGCGTTCACGCCGCTTCGCGGCGACAGTATCGGCTGCTAATTACAAAACTTAACCAGTACACGCCGCTTCGCGGCGTCCAGCCGGCAACACAAGCCCCGCTGTCCCTGATCGCACCTCCGGAAAGGGAGTCCCATACCATTTAGTTCTGCGAAGTTTCGGCGACAACATTCGGTTTTCTCAGTGTTAATCGCAAAAAGAAATGTCGTAAATATCGCCAAATGCCTCGACAAAACAAAATGTTCCAGAAAAAGGGAAAAAAAAGTAGGCCCACCGCGAATCGAACCCGCGTCCACTTGCGTACAAAGTGGACGTCTTAACCCCTACGCCATGCCTCCGCTTGGAGAAGTCGCTGTAACCATTCGTTTTATAGGAGTTTAGGGGAGTGCGTATAGCCATTTCCGTTTGAAGTGCACTCCGGAGTGCGTATAGTTTTACTCAATTTGAAAAGCGCCGCAATCTGATGCAAACGGCAGAACTGTCGACAATCAGCTGATCGCCGAGATCATGTACTGTTCAACGCGCTGATTGGATTGAAGGACATGAGTTGCAAGTAGAAATAAACAAGCTGGTAAATAACATTACGTTACAGTTATGCGAAAATCAGTAAGGTATACATACGAATAAGCTCGTTGACAGAATAACCAACGGGAAGACAGACGTGAGCCCCACAGCTCCGTACGTATCTCGGTTAGGGCTAACACGCACTGAGAGTGGAGACCCAACTTGAAAACAGGGGTCGATAAACACTTCACGCGACAATATTTTGCATCCTTGTCACAATCGAAGGTCATTCTGTCGAGACTCTCACGCTGCTGTAGCCTAAAACACTTTGTACAACCAATTTCGTCCACCGCGTCGACCGCCACAGACCAGCCGCCATGTTTTAAATCCAGGATTAAGAAACAACCAAAAGCAAAGCGCCCAATGTTGAGCGCTTACGATAAGCGTAGTTTAGTGCTAGGTTTAGCGATAAGCGAGTTTGGTGCAACCGAACGAAACCGAAACTTAGCTTAGGTTCCCGGCTAAGCTCCGCTTTGCGCTAAGCGGCGTTGGTGCAACCGGACCTTTGTATATTTTGATACACGCGTGCACTCATGACTGCAGGGACGGATGCGCTGACAAAAAATAATTATTTCAGCGGACGGTCTCGGCTGTGAAGCGCCTTCGCCCAAGCTGCAGCGACTTATATGATCGCAGAAGCAGAGCTAACGAAGTGCAATGCATAGCAGCGTTCAACTAAGCGCTATGGCACGGGCATAAACCACCAATCACCAACCAGATCGACCAAGGCGCGCGGCTGGGGTGGTATGCCGATTCCGCCCAACGTATTCCCGCTTTTTTTGTAAGTCATGCATTATTAGGTGGTCATTTCCAGTAATAAATAAACACATGCGCCCGCTATTATGTACACCAAATCATGTTTACAAACAAACCGGAGCGCCCCTAGCGGACACCACCGGCGCCGCGCATGCGCGATGAAGTGCGGGCAGGATGCGCCCTCTTTCTCATCAACACACCGTTGAAATGCGATGTTATCGGCGTCAGTGCAAGTCCCAGTGCTCATTTTCGCGTTAGAATTGTTGATTCTACGTTTTCGTAACAATGGCTGACTATTTAGTTGCCTCGGCAAAATTAACGGTGCTCTTTACACCCGGAAACTTCGCGTGAATAATGTGACATGCGGTGATGTATTTCCCGTGGGGGCCGCAGAATGGACGCTAAAGCTTGGTTCACATGATCAGATTCTGCTCGCTACTTCCAGTCACGACGTCGCTCGGGCTGTAAATAAAGCGTGGACGGTATCAGCGGTTCTTGACGTCGATACTGAAAATCGCAAGTAGAATCGGATCATGTGAATCTGGCGTACACCATGGCACCGTTAACAATGATCAACATCCACTTGCATCTGTTGTTTACACCGAGACTACTTACCCCCCAAAAAAACCTTCAAATTTGCAACCTATTAAAGACTGAACTTACTTCTTATTGTAATTACCGCATCAACGTGTGGTCTTCGAGCCGTGGTCGATTGATCGAGCGGACGACGGTCTGAACAAGCGGAAGAGTTTGAAAGTGCAGACAACAGTTTAAACCATGAGAGGGTCGCTTGAGCGTCGTTCGCGGGTGGTCCGGACAACTTGGCAGTTTTCCTCGCGTTCATGTTGGAACAGAAGAAATAAATCTGACGATCACAAATCTGAGTCAATTTAACTCGGTGTTTCCCGCACAAGCAACCAATAGTTGTTTGACGGTATCTGCATTTGGCTTTTCACGGCACCCTTCCACGTTCTCAGATGAACCGATCAGGCATAAAACACGGAAAAACTACCTTGATATATTTTCCTATACTTTCGATGCGGCTCCAGTCGCGGCGTTTTTACGAGAAGGCATGTTTTAGTCTGGTTTCTTCGAAAACAACACAGCAATGCCCGCCCGCATGACGACTTCCGCCCATAGCCCCTAGACCGTAAATTGGCCTGAAGCCCCACCACCGCGGTGTAACGTAACAGAGTTGATTTGGTGCATACGCAGTAGCCAAAGGCTGCATATCTTATGTTCGCAACAGGAACGAATAACTTTACCGATTAACAACTTTATAGCGACCCTTTGCTATTTTCTCCTATTTCCAGTTTCAAAGAATTACGCTCCAAATTGTAGCGGTATGTAACCGAAAAACGTCTTCAGCTAGAGCCTAAATTACCTGCAAAAAAGTACCTTAAAAACGTTATGAAACGATTGTATTTCTTCCGCTAACTATGATAAGAAAAAATGAATACTGCGTAACCTAGACAGCGCAAAATATTTTTTTTTTCTCTAGACACAAGCAGTTTCAAACGAAAATGGACAAAAACAAGCAAATGTCGCAACCCCCCCCCCCCCCCCCCTCCTCCCCTCATTTGCCCGGCGGGACAACCATAAGGCCGGAGGTCCCGATATTAACAAATACGCCCAACCCCCCCCCCCCCCCCCCCCTGCCTCCCACCTCACCTGCCGAATTAATCTGAATGAGCGTTTATTTGGTAAACTGAACAGTGCGCATTAGGTTTTCTCTATATACGGCATTAGCTTGGAACAGCTGAAAAAAAGTTAACATATCATCGACGTCGCGTGCGAGGGCACATTCGTAACATCTGTGTCAGCACGCTCGTTTAAAATGCATGACATTCAAACCCAGCTTATCCTATTGAAATGGGCATCAATGACGTTTTCAAGATGTTCGTAATTGGCGAATTTCGTAATTTCGAAAAGTATTACAAATTGAGGTTGTAAAAAAAAACTGAGGTATTAATTTTACGAGAAAAATCGCTGAAATACCAAAATAAATAAGACCTTCATTACTGTTTTATTTTTGTCACTAGTCGAGTTATTTTGCAAAAATCGAGCACCTGTGACGATGCAGTCGAAGAAGTAATGAAGAAAGTTATCTGAAGGCATTGTGTGCAAGCCAACACGTGCTTCACCTAGCTGCAGGCGTAGCATTTCTGGGCTCGATATATATCGGGGTGCTATCTTCTTCTTCATAATTTTTTGACGATTGTACCGTCACGAAAAGTTTTACTCACGCGTATTTTTCTTTTTTTTGGGTGGGAGGGTGGGGGGCCTTTTAACTGGTACTGTGCTCATTAGGCCTGATTTATTGCGTTTTGATGCTGTGAAATCGATAACTATAAGCCCAAACGAAGCCCAAACGAACCATGCCATTGTTCATGAGCCGCATTCAACTATAGTCAAACTAGTGTGATTTCAGCGACTCTGCTAACATGTTGGTTTACGCGATAGGTCGCGAAGTGAAGTGACTACAAAAAAAAAAAGAAGTGGTTAGCTTTTACTCTAAAAATTACACCGCTAGGAAGAAGTTTTTTGGCTGAGTGGAGTGGCGTGCACTAAGGATTTTGCCAGTATGCTTGTGTGACGTTCCTAACGCAGATACCCAATATTGTTTCATGGCCTCTTTAAAGACCTTCTACGAAAATCTACAAAATCAAGAACTCCGACAGATTTTAATAATATAAATATCCCCTAAAATACAAGTAAAATATAATTCTTATTGATGTAGTAGCGTTCCCGATTCCTGTGACGGCACAAAAATTATCGGCTGTTGAGGATATAGCTAGTTTCCTTTTACACCTTCCGCTCTTCAAAGGAGGATAGCGTGCCCTCGAACCATGCCGTAATTCACGAGTACACGACGGGAAGCGAATGTTGTCAGCGTTGTCGGCCGGTGTTCTCGACGGCTTACGCAGCAACAACAGCAGCAGCGGTAGCATAACTGCGCCGTTCAAAAGTAATTAACGCAGTAACGTTATTCATTTTTGTGTGTGTGTGTGTTGCCGGCTTTTCTGTCGGGTTGAGTTAGTAGTGTTTAATCAGCAAAGCCAACAAGTTTTTCGAGGAAGCTGTTGTTCTCGCAACATTCATTAGGATGCTGATCTTTAAAAGCCCGGCATTATACTAGCCATCAAGTTTCTAATGAGAGCAAAAACAGGTTCTTTTCTAACGTCGCTTGATGCATTTGCCTCAAAGTCTGACGTGTTAGTGGCGATGACTTTGAGTTTGCCGTTTGCACGCTAGAAAATATTTTCTTCAATTTCAGCGCGTAAGGTAATTTAATCGGGGGAACTGTGCCCCGGGAAGAGAGAGGTGGGGTGGATGGAGAGAAACCGCCTTTGTTTTATCGACACATCACTCTAGGGTTATCGAAAGGGTATAAAAAAGCTATTTGTTGCGAGAGTTAAGTTTATATATATATATATAATCTTCAGTATTTAGCGAACAGTATCAAATTGTTCACTGCCATATTGGACGTTTCTACACTTCGTACCGTGCCTTGGAAAATAAAACATTGTATAGAGAAGCAGTGAGAAACGAAGCTTATTTATTTGATTTTCATTAAATTATACCAAAGCAAGCTGAAAATATCGGGTAAAAGGTAATACAAAAAAAAGAAACAGCAGGATTTTGACAAGGAGTAATGAAATATCAGGTGAGGATATGACGTCAACCCCGCAGCTTCCCCAAGTCATCTTCTCTTGTCGTTTGTATGTTATTTGTTGTCGTCCAAAGAAGCTCTTATCCAAAAAGGACTTCCTGTCGCACGTTGCGCGATTGATGGTTGCGTGTAAGAAAATAAGGGCGTTCTCTGTGTCGTCTACGGTTCTACCCATCAGAAGCGTAGACCGCGGAAGCAGTACAGTCGGCAGAGGACTGTCCATGTGCTTTGTTCCTTTGTTCGGTATCGCTAACTGCGAAGGCAATTAACCGTGTTTAGGAAAGGTCGTTACCACAGTCCAAGTTATAGTGCCTAACGTGGTGTGCCAGCGAGGCAGTGTGGCGACTACGCGTTGAAAAGTCTTGACAATAGTGTTTGACATCGATTGAAACTTGGGAAATATTGATTTATTTTTTTCGCGACCATTTAAATAGCGAAAATACGTCTATCCAGCATGTTTGACGAAATACTTATGAATGTTTATGGCCATCATTCCAGCGCACGTCCGCGCAAAACCGGTCTGGCAAAGTGGTTAGACCAAAAATCGCGATACATGTAGCTTTTTCTTTTTTTTATTGTTGGAACTATGCATCTAGGACATAGTAATACGTATTAATACGTACGTATTAATAAAGCACATATTATTAAGATAATAGAGTGTCATCATAAAACACTAAATAGTTTTATAAATACGTTTCATGAGCTACTCTGAACCAATTCATTTGGACTTTAAAGTTCAGTGAAATTAAAAAAAAAACGCGCTCTGGTCAATGCTATTATGTTCAAGGCTCACGAAGTAAATACATTTCACTCCACTTCAATAGCACCCAGTGCCTGCCGCGAACAAGGACTGGAATTATCATTTGCGCAGCTCGGTGGCTTTCAGAAATTTAAGAGAACCACTGAATAATTACGTCAGTGCGAAGCTCGGAAAGTAGTTCACAAAGGGCATGGCGGTGAAACAGAATTCTCCTGGAAGAATAAGAGAAACGATTTATGTGGCCACTCATACTGCAAGCCCCCATTCCTGCTCTTGGCAACGTGCGACGCAATACACTTTCGTTTTCTCAGACTGCTAAGCTCCTCAGTATCTCAGCTTCTTCGCTCTTCATATAGTCCTGGTTCGCCCTCTGCCGCCCAACAAGATTTTGCCATCTCGCCAACCTCACCGACTTACCTTCGCTTCGCTCTCAATAAAACCTGTCCTGCGGAGTAGGCACAACACGTCGAAAAAATCCTAGAAACAACCACTTAACTTGCACGTGAAGTGGTCATAGGAATGTTTATCCTCCTTTTTAATTTTTGTTTTCTGACTAGGCTTCAAAACATGGATGTATGCCGTCTTCCAACCTTTATCACCTCATTGGTTAGTAGTATTTTTAATAAGACACTTTCTTTTGCTTTGCATGAACTGCTTTTTTGTGATAACGTGCAAAGTGTCGCCGAAATGTAGGTTGTACACTAAACACATAAAATTATATTGTGGTAACGAAATAAAAAACAAAAACAAAAAAACAATGAAATTGTAACTTTCCTAAATATTTCTTTCACCTTTCGTCATGGGACACGTCACCGTACGTTCTGCGATGTGTGCTTGCTTAAAGTGATACTGAACCGAAATTTGGATTTCGCAAAATAAGGCCGTAGAAGCGTTGAACGGGACGCTACGAACTCCAAAACATCAGTCATACATCGATACCTCAAACGGGTGGCCGTACTTTTGGAAAAGAAGGGCGCGATGAAGCGAGGTCTCTGACGTCACTGTCCTCCGGGAGAATTTGAGAATGAGGGGAAGCGGCCTCGCTTCTCTCCTCCTCGCTTCGGTTCACCAGCTCGACGGGATGAAGCGAGGAGGAGAGGGAATGGGAATCGTGACGTGCCTTGTCTCGTCGGCCTCGTCGGCCGTGTTCAATCCCAAACTTCCTTTCCCGAAATACGGCGATCCGTTGGAGATATCGCTGTAGAAGTCATGTTTTTGGATTTTGCAGCGTCCCGCCTATCTATCCAGCCCTGTTTTGTGAGCTCGAAATTTCAGTTCAGTCAGAGCGTTATAAAAACCTGCTAATACTTCGACCAGGGCTGGGAAGTATCGCGATAGTATCTTAGATATACATTTGAGTATCTGTATCTCTGTATCAAGATACATTTGAAAAATTGTATTTATATTTGAGTAGTAAAATACATTCGCGATGTATTGCTTGTAGCGCGATACATTGCTAGGGTTTGGTAACTTGTGACGTTTACTCTAAGAAAATTAACTGTTGGTTTTCGTAAGGATAGGCTGAAAACTACCTTTTTGGCACGAGGGGTTCAAAACTTTATAATAGGAACCCACCCCAAACCCCTCCCTGTAGGAAGAAGCCTAGTTGACTGGTATATCAGTAATACGTCTCCAAAATAAAAAAAAACCTCCCATCTATGTTTTGTCCTTTACACGGAAGAGGTGCTGGTGAAGGCATATCAGCGTTAACACTGCAGTATGATTGTTTCTACATTTTACAACAAAGCAGATTAATTTAGCGGTATATCACTTGCATACCAAAGCTTTAAAAGACAAAATATCCTTAAAAGCAAACTGATTTGTTACCAAAAGATTGTTTCAACCGCTCGAGCACTCTCCCTGCACCTCTGGCACAGAGCTGGTGTCACCAAGTCGCATCTCAAAAGCGCGACGGTGTCGCCACGTGGTGCGTGCTCCGAGGAAAAATTCGCCGGAATTTCTTCAATCGGCAACCAAAATCTGCAACAGACAAGGCAACGGCGATAAAGTGCCAAAGAAATAAAAGATCGTTCAGAAAAACGCGGTCAGGATTTCCCAAGGGCAGAGGAGTTTCCAACGAGAAATACAGAGTTTTCGAAATCGATTAAATCAGAACTACAAAATCATGAAGAGGATCCACCAAGTTACAAACTAAAGCAAAAATAGAGCAGGACTGGCGGAAGCAGCTAAGCAATCAAGCAACCGATGACGCAAGACTATGCCACATTTACGTGTTTCGGCATGGTTGGTAATGAGGCTGGCTATTCAGTTCCACTCATCAGAGAACTCTCAAAAAGTTTACTCGGCGCCGAAAATCTTAGTGTTTGGAAGGAACAGAGTAGTTAATAATTAAAGAGATGATACAAAAAATAAACGACAAGACTGAAAAAGGATTACCAATTCACATTCCCGAGCGGGTTCATAACCTTGCTATGCTTGTTTTTTTTTTAATGTTATAAATTAACATACCTCGCAACAAGCGAATTCAACAATGTCTTTACGGAGAAGGCTTTTAGTCTGTATCCTGATAATAAACAAGGTAGACAAAACGTTGGTGATACAGTGGAGCGAAATTAACTATGACAATTATGACAGGCAGAGGAAGACGTACGGCGAGTGCCGATTTCTGCTTATGCCAAAATGAACTTCGCTTGTTTTTTTCCCCAATTAAGAACAGGATATTTTCAGCTTCCCCCCACAAAGCTAACGAAGTAAAAAAAATATGAATTAATGTCTTTCAAAGCGGCCAGAGCGCAAAAAAGATATATACATAAATTTGAACGCTTCATTTCAAACTAAGTGGACAAAATTGAAAGGCGCATTCAATACTTTGCAAATCTTTCATTTTTTCAAACTTCTAGGAGACGATAATATAGTGAGAGTAAGGCTTACGAAGAAGAACAGAAAGAATATTTTTTTCCTAAGTTCAGCACGTACAGAGCGCGACACTGTTAGCGCGAACAAGCGATCGCCGGTTTTTCCAGTTTTTCTTTTTGAAACCAAGGGATGACATCCAAGTTATTATTGTTACGAAAAGAGCTCATTTAGTTCTATAATGTAAGCGATAAAATTTCGTGCTCGCTAATACTATTTAGAAGTAAAATGCAAAAATTCGCCGATGTCGTGTTCGCGCTAACAGTGTCGCGATGTGTACGTCTTTACCTAAAAAGAAGACAAAATGTTTTCAAGTTTTCTCTTCTATACTTAGAGTCGTTATCTTCGTCTGTAATAATTATTGATGGAAAAAGACAAGGACAAACAGATTGGACGTTGCGAATATTTATACAGCGAGGTCTGCCTCTCCTCAAGACATAATGACGTTGGTTCAAAGCTGTAGGCGGGAAATGTTGCCAGTAAGTGCAACTCCTTACCTGGAGTTTTAACGTGCATCACTCAGTATTCGTTACACGAACGGACGCCGGTACGACGGTTATTCTTATCGAAATATGCAGTAGTGGGGCACGAAATAATACCTGGGTTGTACAGCCCGATCTTTCGCTCTCTGTGTTCTCAGAGCTCGCTATGTCTGCTTTCGGTAGGCCTCAGAAGTCTGGGCTTTTTTTTATCCCATTTAAGTTTTACGCCCGTAGGTTTTACGAGCGTATTACTATCATATTTCACCGACAAACACATCCCTTCCTCTAAATTGTTAAGGGTGGTGTTATGACAAATGCGTCAATCAAATTGGATGGTATCGGAGGAGTTACCTGATTTTTCTGGCTCGCTCTTCTTCCTCCGATAACTCCGTTTGTTAGTTTTCCCCGCTGTATTACGTGTAGGTCTGGTTTCATGAAATCGTCAGGAACCAAAACGTTCAGCCATTCCACTATGATGAAGGGGGAAGACCAGCGAAGCCCAGAGTTCTGTATCATTAGGTCATTTGAGGACGGACACGATCCTGGGGAAACTATCCCTTAACAGCTCCGCTGTAAAAAGGTGGATAGGGAGAGTGGGAACGACGATAGAGATACGCCTATCTTTCGAATCTTGCTGCGTCGGGATAGGTACTTGTTCGACTGCTGCGGTTGTTTCGACCTGCGTTCTAGACGTTCTCGGTCTCGGCGGAAACTAACGAAAATGCTTTACTGGAAATTGTCATTGCTGTTCATCTACTCCCCTACAATATGGGCACACGCGCAGGTACTGCCAAGTTGATGCCCCGGTGTGCCCACACTGTGGGGCAGAGCATGTGGGTAGATGCAACAGCGAAGCGAAATGCACAGCATGCAGCAAATCGAATGAGAGGCAACAAACAGCACATACAACAACACATGTATGACACAACATGCCCGATATACAAACAACGAAGGAAAAGAAGCAAATTTCACACTGCATACTAAAATCCCCAGCTAAAACAAAAAAAAAACTGTAATATAAAATGGCTATAAATTTAAAACTATTGCAAATAAATTTAGCACATTCAAGAGCAGCAGCAAACAACCTCTCTCGAGTTGTGACAGATCTCCAACCACACATACTGTTCATTCAAGAAATCTTCTATGTACCAAACAACCATTTAGTAGGATGTTCAATGAGCGATATAGTGTTTGCTGTAGAACTGAAACCGCTATGTGTGAGAGTTGAAAGAAATCAAGACTATGCAGCCTTTGCAATTAAAATAGAACGTGACAAAATAATAGTGCAAATACAAGAAAAACTACAAAAAGTTATACTAATTGGCATATACTGCTCACCATCAAGTAATTTTGCCGAACATGTATTCTCATTAAGCGACCAATTACTAAACATAACATATAAAATCTTAATTATAGTAGGGGAGTTTAATGCAAAGAGTAGGATTTGGGGAAAAGATAGAACATATCAACGAGGAAAAGAACTCATTGAATTTATGCGGCATAATAACCTAACAACCATAAACAAAAGTGACTCTATACCTATTTTCGAAACAATTAATGTTAAAAGTTGAATAGACATAACTTTAATAAACTCCAATATGCTATCAGAAGTAGTCTTTTGGAAAGCTCCGAAAACTGACTTTCTCGGTGGCCATATACATATACATAATTTTTCTCTCTATTTCACGAAAAAAGTATACAGGTAAAACAATTAGAAAAAAAAAGAAGAAATGCACTTAAAAAAGAAAATTCATGACGAGCGTTTGTGCCAACAAATAATCTTACCACCAATAACCCCAGTCTTCCGATTAAAAATAATATTTAATATATATAAATGAAATTCCAAAGATAAAGAAATAAATTTATGCGTAATGTCTAACCTACAGAAAAAGCACATTCTTGGTGGACAAAGAATTAGACAGCATGAGACAAAAGTAAGATCTCTTAGACTCCGTTATCAAAGGTATAAAAATGCAGATTTAAAACAAACGTTCAATAAAGCTTATTATTAATTTCTTAACGAGTACAAAACAGAAATGTCCAACGCAAAAGATACCTCATGAAAAATATTTTGTACAGATAACGCAGAACAAAATATATTTGGATTACCATATAAAATAGCCCTTGAAAAACTCAGAAAACCAATTATAATTCCTCCCATACTAAAAGAAGAGTGTACTTTAATCGCAGGCATTCTTAAATCACTTGGACACATACTACCACATTTATTTCAAAAGGACAATTCCGAAATAGATACACCTGCACAGAAGGAGACAAGAGCAAATATTAATATGGAAACATATAACCCTGATGACCTTTATTTTATTAAAAATGAAGTTGAGAAAAATTTAAAAAAACTGAAACCTAGAAGTAGTCCAGGGATAGTGAAACCACAAACATAATGGAATTCATTTTCTTCTCATATTCACAATTTGTATTAAATATATTCAATAGTGCTCTCAAATATAGCTATTTTATAATAGAGTGGGAAAAGGCTAAATTAATTTTTTGAAACAAACCTGATAAGCCAACAGAGAACTCTCATTAAAATAGAGCATTTTGTTTAAACTCAATATCTGGAAAAGTTTTAGAACGACTACTAAATCCTCGTCTCTATCGTTTTTATATAAAAACAATTTGTTCTATCCAAAACAATATGAATTAATTCATAAAAATCAGCTTCAAATGCTCTTTATCAACTAAAACACATGCTTGATGAAAATAAAGCCTGTGATAAAATTCAGTTTTTATCTTATTAGACTTCCAAAGCGCGTTCGACTCAGTTCGGGATCCTTTTGTTTTAAATTATTTAATAGAAAACAAGTGTCTCTAAAACTTATCTAACTTGCTAAAATTTGTTTTTTTCAGAATTGATCAATAACATACTACTCTCATGCAGGTGAGGTAAGACAATCTGTACAGCTGGGATACCCTCAAAGGCTCCCTCGTATGCCCGCTTCTATGGAATATATTAATTTCTAAACTGCTAAACATCGACTTCCCTTCTTCAGTAAGTATCCAAGCGTATGCAGATGATAGAATTTTGATTATCACTGGTGCAACTAGAAGAGCTCTATAAGACATTGCGCATTGAAGTTTCATAATAGTTTCTGAATGGTCCAAAGAACACTGAATTACTCTAAATCACTCTAAAATGCCACTCTATGCTGCAGGTAGAAGACTAACAGAGACACGCCCACCAATTATACGATTCAATATATTAGTCTAAAATATGTACCTTCAATGCGTATCCTGGGAATTAAATTTGTTCCCACACATGTCCCCTCTACCCCATGCAGAATATATCCGAGAAGAAGTGATAAAACACACAACACAATTATCACCATTAAAAAAAATGAACTAACTCGGGTGTTAATCAAAAACAGCAGCGGGGAATATCTTAGATGTATTGAAAGATATATTGTTTATGGAGCAAAGACATGGTGGAAAACAATGAACAATTGAAACATAATTAGAAAAGTAGTAAAAATACTGCGCATACCATTATTAAATATATCAAGAGCATACCGTACTACAGGTAACATCAGTCTTCCGATATCATGTAATATTATTCCCTTTTATATTACATTAAAAAGAAGTACAACAATTCCTGCTATTTCAAGCAAATAAAACAATAGAATGTAATATTGAGGAATTTAACTCAAATAATAGAGAACACAATTTTGATCCTTGGTTATTTCACTTATTCACTAAATACAATACAGAATATCAACTAAACATAACCATCCCAAGTAATTTTTATATATACACAAATGGTTCACTAACACCTGGCGAAGTTGGAGCAGCATTTGTAATTATAGCACCATTAAATGAAATAAAACATAGTGCACAATACAGCTTGCCCAATCACGCTACCATGTATGATGCAGAAAAGAAGCTTTTGAACAAGCAGTAAAACATATCAAAACATATATAACTAATCATGCAAAAATAACCATATACAAAGACAGTCGTTTTCTACTCCAAAATGTTGCAAACATAGAGACCAAAACTAAAGGAAGACACAATATAAAACAATTTTTTAAACGAATTCAAACTAAGCATAGTTTACAACCAGTATATGTTAAGGCACATGCTGGGAATTATGGAAATGAATTTGCAGATTATTGCGCCAAAAATGCACATTCCTGTGGAGAATTAATTACTTGCTTATACTCTAAACATATGTGAAAAGCAGTTATATAACCGAGCCAGAAAAGAATGGGACCGAGAGTGGAAAGAACTGGGACGTGGGAAATAACTGAGTTCTTGGATTCCTAGCATAATCAACATGTCAAACACATTCCCACCATCAAAATTCTTAACACAAATAATCACATGTCATGCGAAATTTCCATTCTGTGTTTTCAGATTTAAAATCGCCAATACCAACAAATGTTTTTGTGAAATAAACGCATTTGACTTTCGACACTACTTTACCACCTGTCCATGGACCCTATTTTGTCGCCTTAAATTAAATCAACTTAATTATACCAACTTCAACACCGTAACCAAATCTGCAATATTGCTAAATGGTAAAGCAACAAAACAACTTGAGGACATTATGAGATTTATAAAAGCGGAGATGGAAATCCAATAAAAAGGACAAAGAAGAAATACACATGCGGCAGGGAAACAAATAGTGCGCGGCGTGCCTTCCACAATTAGGTCGGTAGGGGTTTACTTGGTAAAACCAACATAAACCAAGAACCACCCGGTCTTGCGGACTTGTTCTTCCAAACCCTCACATAACCAAATAACAGAACATTCTTAAAAAGGAGTGGATGGCAGATACAGTTAGTTGCGTGCCACTCCACTTGTGGTTGGCAAGGGGTTATTTGGCGAGCCATCCCAGGACAAAAACCGCCCGGTCTAGCGGACTTGTTCTTCCGGACTCGCGCATAACCAAATAACAAAACATCCCTAAAAGGGGTGCACATGGATGACAGATACAGTTGGTGGCGTGCCACTCCACTTGGGGTTGGCAAGGGGTTATTTGGCGAGCCATCCCAGGTCAAGAACCGCTCAGTCGAGCGGATTTGATCTTGCAGACTCGCACAAACAACCCAAAAAATTAAAATATTTACCTTATTTAGATAAAATGTGCTGCACGGAAACACCTGAAACAACTGAACCCTGAAAATCAAAAAGATCCTAATGACAGAGGCTAACAAAACTGTACATCAAATTCAAGAACCATCATATCCAAACCTAATTGCAAAAATGAAAATATTACGACCAAATATACAGTACAAAAACTAATATAATTTCCAAAACGACAGGTAAACAGTAGTATTTGACTATGTAAAAAAATTGTAGTGTTCCTAACTGTTCTCACCGCGTACGGGTCAAGTAACGGGTCAAAAACAGTTGTGAAACGTAACTAAACATTTTTTACTTAACCGCAAGAGTCTAAATCCGGGACCGGCGCGGGTCAGCTCCCTGGCTCGTGGATCCCGTCGTTCCTTCTGTGCTCGGGCCCCTCGTTTCTCTCGTGCCCGAGTTGGTCCTTCTTCTTCTTTTCTCCAAACTGATAGCCTCTCGGTTTTCCCGGTGTTCGTAACTTCAGATGAACACGCCTAGTAGAAAAACCTCTGGCGGTCCCAGCGGGAGCGCATCGCTACATACTCCCCCTCCAGTGAGGAGACGAACGATTCTTCAGCGACGTCCCATGACTGCGCGGGGAAAATTTGTGGGTGATGTACAACGGCGAGTAGTGGCTTTCGTTGTTAGGTCTTGGCTGTCGAAACGCACTGGCCAGTAAACGTGTCGTCCCGACCGTGTCGTAGTATGTGGTTGTACTGGTTTCAAGGAAACGGAGTGTGAACGGTCTATCGAAGACTTAAAGGGTGGGTGGTCCTGTGAGGTCGACGTAGCTGTTGACGACGTTCCCGGTTGATCCAAATCCACCACCTTTGGGGATGTATCAGGTGGAGCAATGTCTAAATGAGCTGGCTTCACCCGATCCAAAGTTACAATCTCCTGCCGTCCGCAAATGTCCAAAGTCATGGTCTTGGACGTTCTTCGTAGCACCTTATACGGGCCATCGTAGGGTGGTTGAAAAGGCTTCCTCACTGCGTCATGGCGCAAGAAAACATGAGTGCCGGACGCCAAGTCGTCGCTGATGTAAGCCGACGGGCCTCGAGCTTGGCGAGGTGCCGTGGCGCGGATCTGCTTCATGGCCTCTCGTAGTTTGGCGGCATAACTCCCGGGGTCCGGACAGGTATCGGCTGGTGTCGATACACAAAATTCACCTGGCAGCCGGAGAGTGGTTCCGTAAACCAGCTCAGCTACACTGCAACCGATATAACTTTTAAGTGCAGTGCGTATGCCGAGAAGCACGAGTGGCAGCACCGCCACCCAGTCCTGACACTGGTGTGCTTTGAGGGCCGCCTTGAGTTGGCGGTGGAAGCGTTCCACCATACCGTTGCTGGCGGGGTGATACGCGGTCGTTCGGATTCTTCTCGATCCCAACAGTGTCATGAGGCTGGAGAAGAGATTAGATTCGAACTGCCGGCCCCTGTCAGTTGTGATGGTGGAGGGCGTGCCGAATCTTGAAATCCAGTGCGCAACCACCGCGCGTGCCACTGTCTCCGCAGTAATATCGGGTAGCGGAATTGCTTCTGGCCAGCCTGTGTAACGATCGACGCACGTTAATAGATAGGTTTATCCCTGGGATGGTGGCAGCGGTCATGAAATAATGGAACTCGACAATGTGAATAAAATATACATTAGCGTAAAAAAGAAGAAAGGGAAACCTTCTCCCAGCTGATGAAACATCTGCAAAGGGTAAAAACCGGAAACATTACCAATGTAAAGAATGTAAAAAGTATACATGTAAATAAACGAGAAAGTAAAACTAATGTACCTAATAAAATTATATCGGATACTTTAAAATACTGTTTACTCCATTGTAATAAGAAAAGGCTCATTGTAAGCCTTTTCTTATTGTAATAATAAAAGGCTATTTAAAATACACCTTGTATATTCCTTTATGAATAATAAAACCCTTATTTTTTAATGAGCATCTTAATATGTTGGAACTAGGTAGAGAACCGCATTAAAAACTAAGACTCAAATTATGTTAATAAATAATAAAAATGTTCAGAGATATTAGTATACTAGTTTTTCGATTCCGCATTCGAAAAATCAAAATGAAAGCCGGGTAGCTACTTTGCTTCTAAATTCAGCTTACTAACTCTTTATCGCATATTATTCAACACACCATCAAAATCATTCTTCACGAAAACATGCAAAACCATTATATCAATGTAATTGCAATTCTTCATGATCAAATTACAATTTCTCTGGCCACACCATCAAAATAGTTATTCATATAAAAGTTCTGCATCCAACACCCTGATAATTACATTTCCTACCTACAAATTAATTCCAACCTATTGAACACCTACAAGATTGTATCACTAGGCCTTAATATAGTCAGATTTCATTGGAACTTTCAATAAAAAATTAGATCATAAATACATTCACACAAGACATTTGTAGTTTCTTGGTTATCGTTAATAATTTTTTTTTTTTTACATTACAAACAAATTAGGTGAAAAAATTACTAGCCCGTTAAATATAAGAATAAAGACCATTCTACATACAATATTTACAACCTTGACATTATTTGATTCACACGTTATAACTGACATTTATAAATCTTTATACAGGAAAATGGCTGCTCACGAATACATGGAAATAAATGGCACGAGCTTACGGGAATGCGCCTTAAGCCCGGTTCACACATTTGCGTTTGACTGCGTTTGACTGCGTTGCGGCAGCGAGACACCAGGACATCCCTGCTGCTTATATCGCGTGCCAAGAAGAGTCCTTGAATTGGATTCCACGCTTCATACGAAGCACAGATGTGCCGGTGACTCGCTTTCGGTTCTCGCCGCAACGCAGTCAAACGCACTCAAACGCAAGTGTCTGAACCGGCCTTTACTTTCCCATTGAAACCTTTCGAAAATCCCCTATAACATTTGAATATGATGGCAAGTTTTGAAAGATTGGCGTCTGGTCCAGACTGCTCGCGCTAAATTTGATCGGAGACTGGGCATTTGGCAATGTATTGGCGACGTGCGCGACCGAAAGCGTCGCTGTGGTCGGCCTTCCACGATTGGCCGAACGCTGACTATGACGTCAGAAAAGGATTTATTATCGACGGAAATAAGAGGAATGAAAGATCTTTAATTTTGTCGGTGTTGGCAGTGTTCCTTTGAGAGCGCAATGATTTCAAGCTTCCACCATGCTATTTAGAAACACCATCGAACTTGTTGTTTGCAAGGTAATGACGTCACGAGGGGGAACCATAGGAGGGCGCCACCAAAACATCCCGCCGCTAATTAGCCCCGTGCGCGACCGAAAGCGTCGCTGTGGTCGGCCTTCCACGATTGGCCGAACGCTGACTATGACGTCGGGAAGGGGATTTATCATCGACGGAAATAAGAGGAATGAAATAACTTTAATTTTGACGGTGTTGGCAGTGTTCCTTTGAGAGCGCAATGATTTCAAGCTTCCACCATGCTAATAACAAACACCATCGAACTTGTTGTTTGCAAGGTAATGACGTCACAAGGGGGAACCACAGGAGGGCGCCACCCAAACTTCTCGCCGCTAATAGTAAATTGTTGCGGTGATAAAACACTTTAAATGTTTTAGGGGACACGCTGTATCAGTGGACAATGTTTGGAAGTCCAGTTTTGCAACATCCATAACTTTGTGAAATTATTTGTATGCCCCTGTTGTGTGAAAGATACATGCACATATCACTGTTGAAGCCCATTTTCCTCATGGTGTGGATGCGGAATTTCTTGTGCAAGGAACTCCGGTGGCGGCCTGCAATATGAGCATGTACCAAGGAGAAAATATACATCTAAATTCCTAAAGATTCGAAGAAAGGTGAAATATTCATTCTTGGGTCGTGATGGAGTTGAACTATTAAGTCAAAACATTGTGAAGGAAAGAGGACTGTCTATTTTCTCAAAAGGCGTAACATTTATTTCCAATACCTGTAGTACCCGTTGACTAAATAAAATTATATGTTATCACCTTAAAACATTCCCTAGAAAATAAATTGTGAAAATATGTCATAATTAATTAACAAACGAAGCCTCTCGGCACAATCTCTAAAATCTAAATATGGAGGTATGTAGTGCTGATAAACAAATTGAATAGATATATGAAAAAAAAGCGTAACCTCTAGGTTGTCGCAGGTCAGAAACGCGGCCCAAGGCACTCCCGCAAAGCTGTCCGGTCACCATGATTAGTGGTGTGCTCCTTTCCTCTCGCCTCCTCTTCAGCGTTCGCTCCGTTAAAGTAGAAAAGGTGGAGGGCTTTGTAGGAGGAGTCTGTTCTGAGTTTCTTATGTTAAAACAAACTGTAGTGACAAACTGTAGTGATAAACTCTCCTGCTACTTCTTCTTGAGCTTTGAAAGTCTGGAAGGCTCATTGGACCCTATTGGCGACGTGAGCGATCGAAAGCGTCACTGTGGTCGGCCCACCACAATTGGCCAAATGCTGACTATGACGTCAGCAAAGGAATTATCATCGACGCAAATAAGAGGAATGTGAGAACTTAAATTGTTTCGGTGTTGGCAGTGTTGCTTTGTGAGCGCTATGATTTCAGGCTTTCATCATGCTCATTACAAACACTATCGAACTTGTTGTTCACAAGGTAATGACGTCACGAAAGGTAACCAAACGAGAGCGCCACCGAAACATCTCGCCGCTAATAGGGTGCGCTAGAGCCACCTTCCGTGAAGACTGCCGGGACCCCTCAACCGGGATCGTGCCCACGAGTCGTCTGCATGAAATGTTGTGATAAAAGTGAGATGGCTTTAGTTACAGGAAAACTTATAACCTCTTTTACTTATGCATCTTTAGTTGTGCTCCTACCTAGAAGAAAAAACGCTTTATATATATTAATTCATTTATTTATTCAGTACACATTCAAATCCTGCAAATATATTCATCCGAATCAGTCTGCTACAACCTCTGCCAATCTAGCTACTGGGAATCTTCCCGATGTCGAAAACCTCACTAAGTCTGACATCTCCTGAATTAGGACAGGCTCAATGATTACCGACATTACATATGCCCTGTGACCAGAACTCAAACACCGCTCTAAGTTATACAGGTCGAATGCATGCCATAATTTGTACTAGTTCGAGCTTTCTGTTTTTGGCGCTAGCTGGAATGAGCTCACACATCAGCGTCATCTTGTTTTGGATATGATCTTTTGGCACGAAATCCTCTCTTTTCGGTTCATTTGATCAATATTTTATGGTAAAACTTTCAATGGTGTGATCGAATTGAATCGTTTTGAAACACCCTTCACAGCCCACCCAAATTCCTTTTTATAAAAAAAAAATCTAGAAACAAACTTGTGTAGGACATGTTTATATTTTATCTTCATTCGTTACACCGCATATATTAGAATAAGATAAGCTATTACCTTATTGAAGTAAACGACAGTGCCTCTCTTGCTTCTCCAATCTTCTCAAACCACGCATTGGCTTTGATTGCGTGGCAGAGAGTTTAATGACCCCGAACTGTTACCTAGCTCTTAAGTCATGCTTCGAAGCACTGGACACGAGAACAAGAATGTTGTAACAAACATAATTACTCTCAACATTGTTTTTGTTATTATTTCTTCCTGTTTTGCTTTAGAGTGCGCGAAAGAGTGTCTTTATGGCCACGAGCTCTTGGTATTGACAGTGGTACAGCATTTTTTTTTCTAGGCTTTCCCGCTCATAATAATCGAAGTGCCAACTTTTTTAATCCCAGCCTCCCTGAATTTAATTCAGCTGGACTCCTATTCAATCTAAGTGCAAATTAATTTAATTTAACTTATTACCGCTCTAATCCTAACGCCATCTATTTTAATCGAAGAGTCACTCAGTTCAATTAGTCATATATGTAAATTAATGACTGCTACTTCTCTGTCAGAACTGTTTTAGAGGTCTGAGGTGCTTCAAAGTCATAAATAAAATTGTAAGGTGTACGCCCGTTTCATGATTGCTTACTCACATTCCAAAACCGTGCCCTCGCGATATGCTTGCGCCGTGCCGCGGTTTCATAAACAGACGTTTATTGCTCCCTTAAAAAAGCGAAGCGTGAATTATTTTTTTTTAATTTGCGCAAAAACGGCTTACAACGAATCCCTGACGTTAACGATCTATGAAACACGCGATCGTTTTTTACCACACGCAATAAGAGACGCAGAAAACAAAAAAGAGCTGCGTTCACTTTCTTAACTTGCAGCCAGAACAATCGTCCACGTGATCTGGAGCCGATTATATGCCGCCAATGTTGATTCTAGCCAAGCGCTGGGGTTGGTAAAGTACTGGATAAGCGCTGAGTTCTAGACATTGTAATGTTACGATTATTGTCGTCATTGCAGTCATTGGACACGGGTCACTTCCCGAATGCTTGTCGAGCTATTGATTATCACGAGCCTAAATCGTGTTGTCACGGAATGCTCGAGTTCAATCACATTCAAATAATGTCACTGGGGTATTCTATGCCGGCATTGCGACCGAAAACTGTACATTGGATATAATGCCGAAATATGGGACATCTTCTATTTGATTTCTCCGCAGATTGATTGTACAGTACCTGGTTGTGAACGAAAACAGTAGATTGGATGTAATACCTAAATATGGGATATGTTCTTTTCGTGTTTTTTTCGTAGAATGTTTTTTTTTTTTTTTTTAGCAGTGTACGTCTCCTGCAGTATTAGGCGATATGACTTTTGATTCCGCAGTACTAGCCCAAAGGTCGGTTGGGTGATTTCCAAGGCTGGTGGGTTGTCGGAGCGAAGGCGGCTGGAGTGAATACAGGTATCGAAGGTGGGGAGTGGAGTTGTTGCAACGAGGTAACTTGCGGAAGGGGAACCCTATACTCTGTTCACCCTTAAGTTGAGAATGCAGCCAAAGCTGCCAGCACGAGCTAGCCCGCGCTCCTGGCATTGAAACGTGCATTTCTAGCGCGAGTGCTCGGTCTGCGGGAAAATGTTTCAAAGCAGCGACTTCGTGCTCTCGTGCTTGTGGCATTGGCGGCAGTCTCAGCTTAAAAGGGTACGGAAACAAAATGTTTGTGGTTATATCTTCGTTTAGGTGTGGTCTATGTTGTGCAGGCAGCCCAGAAACACTAGCCTAGACTATTGTTTCTGGTCTGCAGGCAAAGAAGTCAAGAAAACTAAGTTTAAAACGAATTAACAGATTTCAAAATTTTGTCTGTGAAGCTGCGCTGGAATGCCGCCACGCCATGAGTTCCTAATAGACGCTTCCCGCTAGAGCGACAAACAGCAACAAACGACAACGACACACGACAACGAGCGACAAACGACACTGACAGGCAGCCTGTTTGTCGGAGTCCGCGGTCCCACCTGGAGGACACGACGCAGAACACGGGGACAAGGAAACTTGATTCCTAGTGAGACTGGAGTTCTCAACGAAACACTTCAAAATACCCAGACAAGCAGAGTCTGGCGATGCGGTTGTTGTGTTTTGTTCTTTGGGTGTAAAACGGCTCGACAAGCACGGTAAAAGTAGAGACGATTACTTTATTTCTTGTTTAAAACTTCCCCTAGTCTTCATTTGCCGTTAGCGACCTTCCGCAAACAGTCATGCCAATCGACACCAAAGTTTCCGAACTAGAATTCCCGAATAATTCCCTTTTTGGGTCGTTCGAGGCATTCTAGGTGAGCACCACTAAATGTAACGCCAATTTAGAGTATGTTTATGACTTTATGTCCAAATGATCGAGGTAGGGCGTTTGTTGGGGGACATACGGCATCCCGATTATCAGAGAGCGTGATGTCTAGACTCTCGTCTGCCGGAATGACTTGCCGAAACGTCGTGTCTTAGTTCGTGGTGAGCGGTCTTACTTTGGTAAGTCCTCGAACGTCGGTGTACCTATCCTGATGCAGCGGCGTAGACCTCAACGTCTTAAAGCACCACCTCGCGCACCATGTTTTCGCGAGCTAAGCCTCTGACAGCAAATTTCCTTCCGCAACACGACCGCCAGCAAGCAAGCCACAACCACTACGGGTAATCGAAGGACGCGAACTCCGGGAACTCTAGGCCCCCTCTGAAGGTCGAGTGGCGGAGCGAGCCACGGTAGAAAGAGGAAGGGTAAAAGGGTGGGAACAGAGGCAACAGAGGATACAAGCTGGCGAGAAGGTTGAGTTCGTCTTCAAGAGACGTTCCTCAGTGGGACTGCTTGCGGCGCTTCAAGCCCAAGGACAAACAAGAAGCTGTCCGCCGTGAATCGTTTGTCTGCGGTTGTCGGTGTTTCTCGGGGGTGTTGGTCGTTTCAGTGGGACAGCATCAGCGACGCGGGACTTACTTGCTGTCGCCGGACAAAAATCGGTATTTGACATTCTAATGGGACGCGGCTATTCGCAATATGACCGCCAGCAAGCAAACCACGGCCACTACGGGCAATCGAGGGGCGGGAACTGCTGGAACGATCAGTGGCCTCCAAGGCCTTCTCTGAAGACCGAGCTGCGGAGCGAGTTACGGGATGAACGTAGAAACGGGAAAAGGAGTAGAAGGGCGGGAAGAGAAACAACAGAGGGTACAAGAGGGCGAGGAAGATAAGTTCGCCTCGGAGAGATGTTCTTCGGGGGGACTGCTTGCGGCGTTTCACATCCAACCACAAACACGAACTTGTCCGTCGTCGATCGTTTGTCGGCGCTTGTCGGCGTTTGTCGGCGTTTGTCGGGGGTGGTGTTCGTCACAGTGAGAGAGTATCAGCAACACGGAAATCTGTGGTGTCGCCGGACAAAAATCGGGGTTTGTCGCCATATTGGAACGAGGCTATAAAAAGCACCGCCAGTTCGCGGCAGTATGGCTCGCTCATGGAGTTAATTAATCCTGAATGTTACTTGGCGGAGAACGCTAACGCGTTTACTATTAGCGCCGAGATGTTTCAGTGGCGCCCCCTTTTGGTTTCCATCCGTGACGTCACGACTAAGATTTGCCTCGCCGTGACGTCGCGGGTTGTTACCCTGGCTACTTATCATCAGTTGCGACGACAAGTTCGACGGTGTGTTTAAAAAGCACAGTGGAAGCTAGGAGCCATCGCATTCCGAAACCAAGACCGTCAAAGTTGACAGTCTGACAGTGCTCTTATGCTCGTGGTTTGTCCAATCGTGGAAATCTGACCGCAGCGACGCTTTTGGTCGAGCACGTCGCTAATACTCCGTTGACCCATAAGCTGAGACTGCAGACAAAGCTACAAGCGGGAGCTAGCCCGCGCTTCTGGCCTTGAGACATATACTTCTAGCTCGAGCGCTCGTTCTGCGGAAGAACGCTTCAACGCAGCGACTTCGAGCTCTCGTGGTTTTTCCATTGGCTGCAGTTTCAGCTCCACAGTGCTTCTGCAACGTGCCTTCCAGACCATCAAAATTGCCGTTCTTCGCAGACGTTAGGTGGGACCTCTACCTGAAGTTACGGGGACCTCTGTCAAGCCAACCTTACCCCCCCCCCCCCCCCCCCCCCGCTCCCCACAAGATGAGCTGTAAATAGCTCGCTCAAATATGACACCCAGTGAATACCTTATATACACATATACACAACTTGGAGGTGTCGCATTCGCAAAGCACTGACGATTGTTTCTACTCACTGGTTCACTGGAGCTACTACTTTTGCGGCGTGAAAGGAACACTGTGCACCGAACTCTCGTAGCACTTAAAATACTAGCCTTGCCGCAAATGACGTTACGGACAAGCTATACATTAACCATTTGGCGTACAGTCCTCGGATATCTCTACTAGGCGAGATTGTGATGCGTTGACGCCACCAAGCGGCAAGGTTCTCAACTACAGAGCCCTTGACCGTGCGAGAACTATTGACGTCACGAGCACGATACGCATTGCGCTTCTCGCTGACCGACTTTGACGCGAGGGGTAGAGAGCTCGCGTCACGTCATTTCGTTTACGTACCCCTCGAAGGGCGAACTGAGTATAGCGGCGATCTCAACGTTGGTTTGTAAAGGTGTTGCTGGGAGAGGAAGTGTTGCAGGAGGCAGCGCTGGCAGCCGTTTTTGAACGAGGGCGCGCAACCCGGATGACCTTGCTTCCTGTTCAGGGCCACGATGGGCTTCACTGAACATCTGCCAGAGCTCTTCTCGAACAATGTCCCCAAGGAGGCTCCGTAATTCAGCATTGGATGTCTTTGGTTGTCTTTGCAGGTGACTCTGATGGTTCACATCCCGTCAAGATGCCGACAGACAGATCTTATGTCGGCTATAAATTTGGGCTTAAAATAAAGAAAAAAAACACATTAAAAGCAACCTCCGACATTCATTTTAGTACGTGACGTACGCGCTCGCACTCGCGCATGTCACTGTATGCGTGGCAGCGAAGAGCGAGAGCATCCTCGATGTACGAGCTATGCGTCTCTTCGTCTTGTTGTTGCCAAGTCTCAAATTGTTTTCGCTCTGTCCTTGTGGTTCGTTGAAGTGCCGAATATATCTTTCAGCTTCGTGGTAAAGGCATTCGAGTCTAGAACTTGTTCCTCGTAGTTTAGAAGCCATGTCTTGACAACATCGGTCAGGTAGAACGCCACATTGCATAGTAGTAGAATTGTCCCACCTGTTATATGTGCTAACACGATCGAAACTGTCGAGTCAATCCTCCACGTCCTCGTCGCAAAGAAAAGCAAAACCTTTTGGGTTGTACAGTACGGGGTCTGAAGAACGTACCTCCACCACGTTGTGAGGCAGAAATTGGTTAGTCCGTAGATAATTTACTGATGGTGTCGAATCTCCAACACGAGTATAACAGCACCATCGCAAGTCAGGTGATGATGATAAAGGGGTCACGTATCAGTCACCGACAACGACGAAGTCAATCGGCAGTGGCACACATGATCTCTCTCAAAATACTCAGGTGCGTGTTTCTTGAACGTCGGCATGCTTGGCGCCTTGGTATTATCAATTTACGCAAGACGCTAAAAAAATTGTTGTAACCTCGCGCAAGGTTCTTTTATTGGCTAAGTACAAAGATTTATTGCCGGTGATTCATTCGTCATCTTACAAATGTCTGCAGGGCAGACAAAATAACACACGTGAATGAGCCTAGTATAGAAAAAATGCTTTGCTTGTACAAAGACACTTTCCAAAGCCTGGCACTTGCGTCCATGCCTTTGGCAATATTGCAGATGTTTCTGAGATGGAGGAAGCAGAGACTCTCTTCAATGTCGGCTTCTTAGCTGGTGACTCCGAATGAAGCTATCTCGTCCCAACACCAGCTTCTTATTTGTGGTTCTCTTTTATCGCACTTGGTGCGTGCTCGCCAATGCTATCGCTGGCTCTCTTCTACCCTCCTTTGACCGGCCTCTACCATCCTTCCTGCTGCGATAAGCGGCCTTATATTAAGCTGTAGGATCTTTCTGGTGTATCTGGACGTGAAAATACTCCGTTTCCGTACCTCGCGAGCAACAGCTCGTTGACTTAAAGCGAAAGAAATACACAAAAGAACGAAACAAACGGCAGAGGTTTTGACACAGTTTGGTCCTCCTTTGTGTTTCTTTCGTTTTAAGTCAATTTATATCACCAGCACGCTCAAGCCTTCAATTAACAACTCGTGTTTTTTTTTTTTTTTTTTTTAACTTTCTTTAATGCTTTAAACTCAACTGTTCGATTCCTGTGCAGGCGGTATATTTTTAAAGATTGCCATATCTGAACGTTTATAATAAATTAGATTCAATACTGTTGTGTCTGTTTATAATCACGAAATGGAATTACCTTTTTGTGAGTACCGCTAAAATCGGTTACTTAGGAGCGTTATTATTTTTTTTATTTTTTTTCAGAGCTTGGCAATTCAGATTAGAAGTGTATTTTTAAGTCCTCGACTTCTTACGAGCTTATGGGCTGTCGACAGCGCAATTCAACACAACCAACGAATGTTTCTGACTGCTAATAAATATTTCTTGACCGAATGCTGAGCACTAATGTAAACCCCAGCTTAAACAAATGTCTGATGCTCTAATGTAAGGAGCGTCAAAGCCCATTGCACACAATCAGAACAACAAGCCCCGTCGTCTAGTGAAGGTTGCACCCCTTCAATATCTATTATAGCCATGTTCTTGGATAGCTATTACAAATATTAGAACCAATCACCGCGATATTTCAGTTAACACGGGGATTGGAAACGAGCCTTTACATGACTGTCCGCCGAGTTATTGACCAGAGCTGAGCTCACGCCTGACGCTGACGCAATTCTCTGTCCAAATTATGACCAGCGTTCAAAGTCGTCAAACTCGGGGTAGTCCCATGACACTTCAGCATGCTACGCGAAGCAGACACGTAAGGGGACGGTTCGGTTCTATCCTCCAGATTACAATGGGACGTAGACTCTGCCCTCTAATTAGCGTTAGGGGTTCATACAACAGTGTTATGCATATGCCTGTATGCTTGTGTAAACCGCGTAAAAATGTAATAAATTACAATTTCACAGGACCAGAGAAGTGAAACGCTAAAAATAGTAAGATGAGGGGAGATAATCAAAGATGCTAATACAAAACAAAATGAAAATACCATAGTCTGGACCCTGAGATAAGACAGTTTCAAGGTCCAAATAATAGCGTTTCCTAACTAGCTCGCCTGTGTAATTTCTCGTTTTGCAAAAAGAAATCAAAATATTTATGATAAAAAATGCGAAAGGAAAAAAATATGTATTTCTTCTCAACATTTTTCTCCTGCGCAGCGGCAGCTTGGTGATGAAGCAGAAAGAACAAACCACATTCGGGAAAGTAAACAACATAACAGGAGAGCCAATATCGCTGCTACCATGAGGAAGGAAAGCAAGCCAGACGTTTATGACAGATTCTCATCAGACTCTACGTACACACTGTGCGCACAAGAAAAGGAGAGGCGCGTGTTTACGTCGTTGCAACAGCGCCTGAAGGTGTAAATTCCAGCGAAGCAGAGCTGGGAACAGCTTCCGCCACTAGAGCCTCTTGGCGACAAACTAAAGCAGCAAATCGTTATACTAAAGCGTAAAAAAAGGAAGTGAAGACGATGCTGCGGCAGCAGCCTAGCTACCGTTAATGGGCGTAAAATTTAACCAATGGCGTGGCGTTTGTTAATCGACGTGATGATGGAACACTGAAGAGATGATATATTATATATGGTTACGTGAAGTCTAATGCATTAACGAAGTGTTCGCGCGTTTGCGTTTTTATGCGTACAACTTCCATTGTTTACGCCAATAACATTAACGAGGGAGAAAGGCCGAAAGAGAGAAAAAGAGGGAAAGGGAGACATCCAGAAACGTGAACAGATCGAAAAGGGAGAGGAGACATTTTTGTAAAATAAATTGATCAACAGTTTTTTTAAATATTTCTTGCGAAACCGTAGAAGTACGATGCCAATAAGATGGGATGCGATAATCTATAGAATAATATCGGTACGCCCATACGTTTGGTTTTTGCAGTGTGACGTAGGCCTCATCGATGGACGTTTACAGCGAAAATGGCGTCACAGGCTGAGAGATGATCGGTTCAATATACACTTGTTCCGCACTTGACATAAATGGGACGGTATGGCAGTATAAATATGCGAAATTGATGCTACGATAAGAGAGTAGAAACGAGGTAGCAGTTGCTCAGCATTGACTGAATTTACCTTCTTTACAGAGAAGCAGCACATAAGGTGACTTGTATCTCCTCTGCATAGTGACAACAAACTTGAGGTTTTCTAAATATTGTTGCAATAAATTTGTCGGATACTTATAAAAAAGGGCGCATAGTAAAACCTATAGCCCTTTTGTCAAATTACCCAGGCACATGGTAGAACACTTAAGGCCCCTACGCACAGGTGCGTTTCAGGAACTTTAAGTGCGTTTGACTGTGTTGCGGCTGCGAGAAACCAGGACACCCCTGCTTCTTATGTCGCATGCCAAGCTATTCCTTGAACTTGATTCCACGCTTCATACGAAGCACACATGTGCCGGTGATTCATTTTCGTTTGTCGATGCAACGCAGTCGAACACACTCAAACGCTCTCAAACGCAACTATGCGTATCGGCCATTAGAGGATAGATACGCGTGCTGCACACGCTCGCATTGCGTTTGAAATATCTGAAGTAAATTACAATATATATATATATATATATATATATATATATATATATATATATATATATATATATATATATATATATATATATATATATATATATATATATATAGGGTGTTTTTTTTTAACTGCACCAAATTTTTAAATAAAGGGGGTAAAAGGTTTGTGAATGCGGTTTTAACTGCGTGTTTATATGGCTTGGCGGACATTACATGGGAATATAACCATCACTATTATCAAATTAATTAACCGAAATCCGGTAATTAACTTTTTAATTACTGTAATTAGGATATATGTTTATATTACAAACTTTGAGGCAGTCATATGCCAAAACTGTTCCATTTTGTAGAATTCGCGTAATGTGCCTGTGTTCCAAGATATCTGCCCCCGAATGTTTTACTTAATCCGACTTTTTATCCACTCAAATCGGCAAACCCACGAAAGTGGCCACTATAGCCGAACTTTGCTACATTAGCCGGATAAAAGTGCGAAATTCGTGGACGAATATCGCGGTACACAAGCTGCTTACGCGAATTCTACAAAATGGAACAGTCTTGGCATATGACTGCCTCAAAGTTCGTAATATAAACATATATCCAAATTACAGTAATTAAAAAGTTAATTAACGGATTTTAGTTAATTAGTCTGATAATAGCGATGGTTATATTCCCATCTAATGTCCGCCGAGCCATATAAACACGCAGTGAAAACCGCATTCATAAAACTTTTCCCCCCTTTATTTAACAATTTGGTGCAGTTAAAAAAAAAAAACCCTGTATATTATATATATCAGAAACTGCCCTGCAATTTTGTTGCTACGTGAAACGTTCTTGGTTTAGCGCTGGTGGTGCTAAAACACTAGCACTAAACCCAGTGTTTAGTGAACTTAGTGTTGAGCTAGTGTTAGAGCTAGATTTAGAGTTAGAGCTTGAGTTAAAGTTAGGGCTAGTTAGGGTTAGTTAGAGTTAGATAGGATTAGAGTCATAGTTAGTTAGAGTTAGAATTAGTTAAATTTAGAGTGAGAGTTTGCTTGGTTTGAGTTACGTTAGTGGAGTTAGTGGTGCTAACTCCACTAAGTCGCGGTTACGTTTTTTGCGGGTTCCCTTAATCTGAAAACCTAGATTAAAAACGTTCTACTTTAAAACGATATAGTAGGTGCTGAAAATGGAACCTGCAAATGGCATTTGTTTAAAATGTTTGGCTTGGATTAACGTTACTGTATTTTGAGAACACAGCGCCACAGCATTCCTTGCCTGTTAGCGAGACACAAGTAATGATGTTGTAGGTATGTATAGACAGCCGGAAGTTCAGGCTGAATTCCGTGGAGCGAACTATGCGACGAATAACTGACGAAGTTTCCCGACTGCATGCCCGCTTCGCACGCGACGTAGCTGCCGCTGTACTGATGCCACGTGTGGAGCAAAAGCCGCTGGGCAAAGTTCGTCGATCTGTTTTGCAGCACGTTCGCCACATAAAGTCCAGCTTTTAGTCTTCCTCATGGGCGACTTGCTTTTCAGCTGTAGAGGAGAAATTTAGCGAGTGCAGTATAAGTAACCGCTAGCCTGGGGTCTTTAACGTTCAGCACACTGTAGTTATACAAGACCGCACGCCGGCACGATGCGCATCGAGATCAAAACGGGCAGGGGGATTTTGAATTAAAATCCCTTGGTTTGGCTGCGCGAGCTTTCGCTCCATGCGATCCGAGCTGCGGTGAGTTAACATACTCGGCTACCGATCCCGTTTAGCCAGACACAAACATATACTAGGTATACAGACGACCCGAACCTCACAAGACGATAACCGGTCTCTGTTGTCATTTCAAAATTGTCATTTATGTCCTTTCAACTTTTCGAAGCTTTGAAATGGTCGTTCTAAACCAGTCGCGCCAAGATATCTCGAGCGCCATCTTAATAAAAGCGTTCCTTGCCATTATATTCGTCTTTTGCAGTGTGTATGCGATCAACTTATCAATCATTATTTTCTCGATATAGCTTTTATAATTCTGTTGTTCTTCTTGCGTATTGCAAGATAGGGAAATTATTTTCCAATACCGCCATGCAACGACGCAATATGCGTTGACTGTGCGAAGATGCCCGCTCTTTGCACCGATGTGTGGATGATAAAATCTTAGCATAAAAAAATGTCTTTAAAAATCAACTTGTCACTGGGAAAGCTGATCGGTTCACCAAAATTGAAGAAGTCAAGAAAGAACTGCTCATTCCATGGACGAAAATGGCGACCATAGTGGGAATTGGCGCTACTTTCGTCGGTTCCAGTGACTTATAGGGCAGCCCAGCCGACATGCCGGCATCTGCAACGGCAACAAATCTAAGCTAAAGTCCCTGGATAGTGGGAACGTATTACATTAACTTCCCTGCCTGCTAGCAGGACACAAAGATATACGAACAGACAGACCGCCAAAAACATCGAAAGGCGATTGGCTGATCGGAAGCTGTCGCCATGGCATTCGCCATTTAGGTTCTTTTAAAACTTTGAAGCTTCGATAAGGTCGTTGAGAACTATCCACGCTAAGATTGCTATAAAACGCCATCCCACTAAAACAATTTCTTGCAGATATAAGAGTTTTTGGGACTGTGTACGCAATAATAATAATGCTTATCTTCATAGACATCTTAAAATTATAATATTTTCGTGCGTATTTCGAGAGAGAAAATGTATTTGTTAATGCCTTCAAGCATCGACGCCATATGTGATGGCGCTACAACGATGTGCGCTTGTTTCGCGGGTGTGTGAATAACAAAATGTAGGTATGCAAGAAATGCCTTTATGAAGCAAACTGTCGCCTCAAATACTAACCGGCTCATGAAAATCACAGTCATCAAGGAGAACCTGGTCATTTCATGAACCATGACGGCGACCATATGGGGACCTTTGGGGCTACTCTCTTAGAATTCAGTGACTTAAGGTTGTAAATGCCGGCATCTAAAACAGTAGGCTCTTTTGATTTACCTGCCCCTCCTGCGCTGGTGCAGAAAGAGTGTAGAAAAGTGCTCTTTCGGTCGTATCTCAATACACATGTTAGAAGTACACCGCCCTAAACTTTTCTGCACCGGTGCAAGAGGTGCAGAGAAATCAAACGAGCCTGGTTAGGCAAACAAACGAGTTGTTCGCCTAACCAAAGTTAGGCGAACAACTTAAAACAAATAATATTTTCACGTGTTGTTTGGAAATTCACTTTGGACACTTCGAACAGGCCATGTACAGCCCAGTGCACAACAACAGGGTTTTACTCTGGGCTGCCTGGACACTAGAAAAATTAACAAAACGTCTTTTAAATTCGGTGGAAACTGAAAAATACCTAATTTTCAGATGCATTTATATTGCACCAATATTTATCTTCTAAGTAACAAGTGAAACTTCTCTTTACTTTAAGCTTGCACATTTTCGACAACGGGAACGCGCGCTGCGACCGATTGTTATATTGAGATAAAGTTACTGCGCCTTTTCAGCAGGCAGACACGTTCCTCCTCCGTTTCTCCTTAAAGGGATACTGAACCGAAATGTGAAGTCAAAAATAATACTAAATGCAGTACCCAAATGTGCGATTCATACGTATGAACAATGAGCGATGAACGATGATCGGATTATAATATTTCTTGAAACGAAGTTCTCTGATCGCGACGATCGCGTGAACCGTCAACGGGAAGCAGATGGTGCGAGCAAGGTCTTCTGGGAGTAGCGTTGGCGGAGCTGACGTATGCTGAATTGCTATCTCTCTCATGCTTCGTTCTCTTGTATGCATGTTGGCAAGCACGGCGTCTGGACTGGTGCCTCATGCGTACAAGCACGTGCCGCATGCACGTGAAGGTGACCGTGCTTCCTTACATGAGGAGGAATATGGCGACGGCCAAACGCCGCGTTTGCAAATGTCTTAAGGGTTTTTGCACAATATCATGATGCAAAGCTACTCACCGGAACCTGCCGGAATCCATGTTGGAAGCATTCGTCTGCTATCTCTTGTGTGCTTTGGGGCGGTGTCAGCACTGTAGTTTGTCCGCTACTCGAGGTTTAAGATGGTCAGTTTCGCCGTAATGAATTGCTCTAGCTGTAAAAGTCGTCAAAAAGAAACAAAAAAACACGGAGCTACGGCCAGCAGAATTGGTTGTTCTATAATTCCGGCAATCATTAGGCACCACGACAAGTCGACGCTCGAGCAATAGGTTCGGCGGCGTCATGAATGGCTCCGACGGATACGCCAGCACAACCTCGAAAAGACGGGTAAAGACTGGAGCAAAACTTGTCAAACCCTAGGAGCTAACAACTCCGGTCACGAGAAAACTAACGAGAAAGAAAACAAACAAAGGATTAGGCCTGTTCATTTTGCCATGACAAGTTGAGGTTGCTCTAGCGCTTCACAAATTTATTTAATTTTGTCAATGCGCGTTTCCTGGTTTCGTCTGCAAACTAAAAAAAAAATAATAACAAGGCACAGATCTTACAGCTGATGTTTTGCTGCTTATTTGTGCATATTAAGGCATCTCCTGCGATATGGGCTCATCGGGATCGCCAACTGGGACCGCCGATATTCGCGGCTATGCCCCGCCATTCCGAAGCGGCCAAATGCATGGAACCTTTCACTCTAGACTATTTATATTAATTCCGTGATCTCGACAGGAAGGCTTCGTACCCCAACTAAGGGTTTGTGGACCGCACTTCGTGTCAGGTGAGGAACCTCTTTGCGATTGACTAGGACAATAAAATATTCTGAAGTGTGGTTATACAAGGACGGCTCTATAACTCTGCGGAAGTATACTGCTGCCGCAATAAGACTCCGAATGCCTCCAACATGGCGCCAATGCAGTGATAACCGACAGCAATGTTGGTTTCAAATTCGAGCCTAACCGGAAGTGACGTCAGGTGCAAGAAGCCCATAGACGATTGCAAGTGCGGCCACTGGCCGCTGCCATGTCTCTGCTGGTGCGGACCAGTCCGTGCAAATGCAAGCTTATCAAATTTACCGTCACACGCACGCTGCGCTGCGTATTTCGCAGTACTGGTTTGCCGTGCACGCTCAAACTAGCTCCCATTATTCTTCTTCCAATAACTACGATCCTGATTGTGTGGAATAGACGTTCAACCTACATTCGCGTGCATTCCTCGCACGTAGCGAAGCCAAAGCTATAGGTACCCGTGCGCTCGCGGACCTTGATCACCGATCGAATCTCTGCACGCGCGGTGTTCACTTTTCCTGAAATGCCAGAAAAAGTTGTCCTCGAGCATTGTTCTGAGCATGCGCTGTGACGACCTACGACGAGGACGGGTCCCAGGTGTACAGAACTACTTTAGGCACCCTCTTTAAGACATGCTTGCGCTCCTCATCCGACAGCACTTTGCTTCCGCTACTGGTACTGCTGCTGTTGCCGCACGTCGCCATAACACAACCGACGTAGGAGCTCGAGGTACAAGCGCGTACAAGCACACTTGACTACCGCATAGCCGTGTAACTTGCGTTACACGGCTATGCCTTATGTAACGGGCGACAGCTTGCGCCGCCTAGCCTAGACCGGGCTGAGCACTTTCTCAAGCTGGCCTGCGAGCTTCTAAAAGCGATCTTCCAAAAAATGAAACAGGTTTACAATTCTCTGTCCCGCCGAATTAGAGCGCAGCTTTTGAGGAGGAGGAGGGGAGGGTACGGAGTGGAAGGTACGCCTCTCCTTCCCCTCCGTACCATACCCTCCTCCTCTCCTGCAACCGTCCCATTTAGCGAAAATGTTTACGCTAAATTTAGCGAGGAAATTTACCCGCTAACTTTAGCAGGGAAACGTCGCATAACGCAACTCGCGGTTACGCCGACGGAGACGCCGCTCAACACGGGAACGGGCGCCTAAGAGCTGCGCTCTCAAACGTGCACCAGGAGTTGCATACAATATTTATATCTTGATTTAATAAGTTTTGGACAAAATCTCGCTCAAAACAACATAGCTTATAACTAGAGTTTCGTGTTTTCGGATAAAAAACAAATCTTTCTGAAAGCATTTGTTGGTAAAATTTTTGTCAATTCTGATTTTTCCGCTAAACTCTGAATTTTGACGGCCGACGTCTCCACCTCCTCCCCCCACCCCGTCCCCCCCTCCCCCCCCCCCCCCCCTAAAAAAAAAAATGTATTTTTGGAATTAAATTTGATGAGCGCACAGGGTACATGATCCTGGGAAAATGACACTATAGTTATTATTCAAATATCGGACGATTGTCAAAAAGGGTCCAGCTCATATTTTCAATGTTTATTCAGGACAACAGGCCATTGTACTTTCGGATCACAACAAAAGCAACTGTTTTGTTGTTCAGTTTGGGCCATATTATTAGTACCTTAGAAGAACTAAAGGTTCTGTTTTTGTAATAATAAAAGCTATGGACAATAAAGTTTGTATAAAATGGGGAAAAGATGCAGTTTAAACTTCTCTATTACGTCCGTTACCATTCCACCTCGCGCGGTTGCGGGGTAGGTTGATGGAAAAGAATGGGATAAATACGAGCCTCTCAGGGACTACCATCAGGAGTTTATTGATTTTAAGGTATCGACGTTTATCAAAGGAAGATTTGTGTGCAACGTTTGTCGTGGGACAAATTTTGTATCGCCAATGGCAATGGCACTAACGCCAAATTCAGCTGATAAATTATTAATTGACACAAGCGCTTTTTATTTTTTATCTAGCACAGATTTGCTTCCAAATTTTATATATTTACTCATTTAACTTTAACAGCAAACACTGTAAAATTATACCCCTGTCAGACGGGAAAGTAAATGTCATTTTGATCGAATGTCATTCACCGCTCGGCAAATCAGATCGTGATCCTGGTTCAGCACGTGGCGCGTGCACGCACAGCGTGGCGTATTAAGCACGCGGATTGGCCGAGCTATAATGTCATTTTGCTTAAATGTCATTTAACGTGCCCGTCTGACAGGGGTATTAGACTCTGAATTTCAAAGAATTAATAATCAAACAAAAATAAACAACGATAAACAACGAATTTAAAAAAAAAAAAAAAAAAAAACTTCGGAAAACACCTTTTGAACCTGAGGAAAAATAATCTACGAAAACTCGGAACCCTACTTATAACTAATCGGACTGTAATAAATGCCAATACAAACAAAATTTTCACCTTAAATTCCGGTTCAGTATCTCTTTAAATCATAAGGGCAAATATTACTCACTCACATGCTCTTCACCGGGACCGGTGTTCTCACTCGTGCAACCTAAACGCATTCCAATGTGAATTATTTAGAGATAAGACAAACTAAAGTCGCCAAATAAACACTATTTTTTTTTATTTTGAGTTTCCAGCATTTGCAAACAAAAATTCACCTTACTTAACGCTACCCATGTTGATCGCTGTTGGAAAGAGAAAAGGTCGTCTTTTATTGTTTAAAAAAAAGTACATTTAAAAGTGAACGAATTCTTGGGCGCCAATCAAGCAAATAATTGGGGAGAAGCGAACAATGCAGGTGTCCACGAGAGGCAACAGGTCACGGGGGTTTACAAGCGCTTTTTCCCGAGTCACTGGAGCCTGTGAAAGACAGTTGCCAAGGGCAACCAGCAGCACACTGTTGCTTCTGCGAGCCCGCTGCCAATGCGCGTGAAAAATGAGCTGCATGCAAATTCCCCGCCTAACGTTCTCTTCCCGCGGGATAATTTTTTTTCCTCTTCAATTGGCGATGCAAGAAGCAACGGATACGAAAACTGGATTGTCAGTATGTGCTGCAGATGTTTACACGATCCGCGGAGTGCTCAGAAAATCAATAACGATAGTTTTTTTCTCTAGGGAAGGTGACGCCCTCTCCTAGATATAACGCGAACTAGATTTTGCGTTCCGTGCCGGTACTTTATTTTTTCGCGTTATCCGAAAGCCATTCGATAGTATGATCTCTGTCCTCACTGTTGAAAGACCGAGCGAAGCCTCCCTTTGGTGGGGGAAGTGTTCGCTGGTATCTTACTATACATGGCTTGCCCTGCGTGACTAGGGCGGCCATGGTGACGGCCTTGCTTCTGTGCACGTATCTCAGAGAGCCTACGTTTCGCAGCATCAATTTTATTCTTCTCGGAAAGGACAAGTAGGAATGACCACCGTAATGATGCGACGACATCACGCGAAAGTCATGTGTTGGTTTAATTCTTGTCAGTCTTGTTTGTTCACAACACTTCAGAAGAGCTAGGCGATGAGTGCGGGTGCATTACACGGAAATTTACCCCAAGGTAGCTTTCAATATTCTCAAAAAGTCCACATGTTCATGGATCATTTACGCGAGCGCTTCAGCTAGCGCTTTAATACTATCATCCAAATTGTATTAAGAGCTGGTGGTACTAAATGAGAAAAAAATGGTTACCCTGAGACAGACATCTTAGTACCTTGACTAACATTCGTTTGCGTGAACTTATCTGTCTTAGGTTGATGAAATCAGGAATGGTACTAATTTTATCTACCTTGATGTTCTCCAAGGGAAAGAGGTTCTTTCCACTCTCAAAGCCGCTGCGTAACCTTTTGGTTTGTTTTGTTATATGTATTTTTGCTGTCGCAATGCGTTGTATCACGCTAAAAAGAGCGTTGATGTATCCCAACTAAATGCTTACTGAGTTCGTGAACCTGCTAAGGTGAGGGCTCAGCCAGGTTTGATTCCTTGAAACTTTTAGCTTCAACAACAAAAGTTATAGAGAAGTTCAATTGTATTCATTGGCGGAAATTGAGAATAAGTTGACGTCACCTGACAGAAGAGTGTTACAAATTAATGAAATCATTAATACATTTCATGCTTAATTCTTCATCAAATTTGATACTCACTTTGCAAAATTAAAAAAAAAAAAAAAACTTTAGCAAAAATGATTACTTTTCTGAAATTTTAACTTTTCTATGAGAGGACAAGAACCACTGTCCAGAGCTGAAATTCCTCGAATTTTGCCCAAGTTCGAATTTTAATCCTCGACGCACAGGTTCGGCGATATTCGCGACATCTTTCGTTGTGATTCGCTGAACGCTCCGACTTATTACTGTTGAATGGGCTCCATAACTGGTACTCAAGTTGCTGCTGTGAAATGTCCGAGCTTCTAAATTGTTACTAATTTCAATAGGACTAAACTTTTTGACATCGTAAAAAAAGCGCTATCTCTAATTGGGGATTTTTAAAGAACAAGAATTTTACTCATGCTACAGCTGGCTAGTTAAACACTTAGCTGTTATATAACCTGTCAGTCTCATTCTTGATTACTTTGAGTTTATTTGCAACACTCCCTCCCAAACAAGGGTCAGTAAAAAAATGAAAAAAAAATACGGAACTACGGGGTTAGGTTTATGGATACTGTACAGTCAGTGTCATTTGTCGCTATTTTTATTCTCAAAACTGGTCTACGCTAAATAAATAGGCGTTATTAAAGGTCCAGCTTTGAGAAATCGATTGCATATTTAAGATTTAATATTCATGCACATTTTCCACTCAAAATATTGCTTAAAACTGTTGAAATATTTCTATTTTTGCTTTTTGTGTTTTGTTTGCCTATTCAAAATTTTGTGGATGTATGCAAGTAGTCCTTATTGTAGTTACTTTCTTATCATTACCACAATCGTCATTTTATTTTGTTTGGTTTGTCATAATTTTGATATGAGAGTTAGCCCAAACGCCGAATAAATAAAATAAATAATAACCACGTAACCATATTTCATCGCAAGATTGGTGATAAACATCTCTGGCATTTTATCGTTTTCTAATTTAATCGTACGAGCAATCTATCTACCTTATCTTTATTATAAAGCTGGGCAAGCAGTAAAACTATCAAACTTGTAATATCGAGACTCGGTTAAAATTTGTAAGGCAGCCTGTCTTAGAGTGCTCTGTGATGCCTCCGCTGAACATGGATCGTTTTTTTTTCTTTCGCAAAGCGACTGCAGACCTGGGTCCCTGAAAACATTGAAAGGAGTTAAAGAGGTTGTTGAATACTAAAGTCTGGAAAATTTTGAATCTGCGAATCTTCAAATGCATACACCGCAACCATTTTTTTTTGTCCGTCTTTATTTATTGGAGTTAAGCGACTGCCGAATTAAATTCCGCCGTAGCTTTACCCCCTGCCGCCAACGACAACTAAACAACAAGGCCTGATAGACGAGGTTTCTACGTCACCAACCGAAAGTCAGGGCGAGGCACAGATTGGGCCCGAGTGCTGCTTCAGCTTTAGGCTGGGACTCAGGTTCAGTCAGTATACACACGTTTCACCTTTACTGTAACTCAGCAGTCGTGTCTAATCATTGACCCGAGCTGGGTCCCGGAAGGAGACGTGGAAAATTGAGCACTGACGCCTCGCTATCTACGAGGTGGTGCAGCGGAACGAGCACCCTCAGTCCATTCCAAATGCCCTCCCTGAAACTTAAAGTTTCCGAAAATTCTGTTCCTTTCAACTGCTAGGAATGGGGACACTGGGTCTATTTCCACTAAGGTAATGGCCGAACACATCCAGTCAATCATACTTTGAAGCGTCCAGCTATTTTGCCGATGGAATGACTGAAACCTTCCAAGTGATCGTGCGCTTTTCCGAAACGAGCTGATATGTGTAATAACACGTATGTAATGTATTTGCTATGAGCAATGTCTATTCTTTTTTTTTTTTGATCGTGTTATTTTTAATTTGTATACGATATATTCCTTTGATAACAATATATTATTACCTTTATGCTCCAATGGGAAGACCCATGCGTTTGTTATTGGACGCAAAATATAATATAAATATTATTAGATTAAATCAGATTATATTAGAACAGATTATTTAGTTCCTAGAGGCAAACAAAATGGCTCTGGACGGCTGCAGTGTACTGCCGGCAAACGCGGCGTGTAGCTTACGCTATAAAACACATGGATAAATGCAAACATATGCGAAACGCGTTCCTGAGCGATGAGTGTACTAAGTCGAGCCGTGGTCGCGCCTAGCGCTTGGTGGCACTTGGTAGAACTCCAGACATCGATCGCACGATTCATTGTAAAAGTCTCAAAACATATAGTTTTGTCGCTTCGCGTTTCTGGGTGCATTGACGCTGTCTCAAGAGTCGCTCTGACCTTGAGCTAGTGTTGAACCAGCAGATCGTAGGGCCTAGTTGCAGATCGACCCATCTGACATGAGAGCCGAACACCTTTCCTTCCCACTCCATTCCCGAGCGGAAGACCTGCAATAGCATTCCCATTACATTTCTCCCAGAGCTACCGCCACCCCATTCCCATTCTATTCTGGGGGTTGCCAGAGTGCGCAGTGATTCCTGAATAATTCCAACTCCGGCGTGGCAACTCCGCAATACTGCTACAAGGTGTTACTGCTGCGCGACGAACGAAGGAGAAGACGAATGAGGAGAACGTAAACGAGCCGAGGCGAGATCATCGTTAATATGAAATGAGCCTAGCTCCCTTCCCCCGAGAAATGCTTGGCTAAAAAGTAACTGCTACTGGCTTGTTTTTTTTTTTTTTCTTGTTTAGTGGATGGCTGGATTTTGATAAATGATTTTGGCGGCGTGAGTGTGCAACCCTAAATAAAATCTCGTGCTCATCACGCCAGGGTTTTATGCAACGTTTGGTTGTGCCAAAGAAAATAAACAAGCAAAAATGTCAGGATGACGCTCACAGTGACTATGGTTCCTTTTGCGTTTTTGCCGTGTGCAGTATGAGTCAAACGTTCAGCCGTTATGCCATTTTCCGGGACGATATTAGAGAAGACAGCGAATTGTCTCACTCCCTATTCCCTAATAGTGAAAATATATGAGAAATGTGGGTTGTATTTGTTAATGGCAATACGTTGTACATCCTTAAATAATATACAGGATTATTTTATTAAGATATTATGACTAAAATATTAATTGGGGTTTCATTGAAGCATTGTAACACTCAGCCACTCTTCTTTATCGTGACTTTCAACAGGATGGTAGACCGACGTTGAATGTTTCCTTTGGGACATTAGTGCGAGATATAGGCGTAAGTAACATATTGTATGTCGAGAACAGCAAATATAATGCTGGTAAAAAAAGACTCGATTTCCCTTAAAGCGAGTACTATGGTGGACACAACTGCCTATCGCACGTGAGCGGTTGAAGTTTCGTACTAGCAGTGTTACATACTCTCTGAGAGGAATCAAACCTTGCGATTCCACTCGGAGATCGATTGTATTATCAATTTGTGACCACACGCTTACTTGAGCAGACGACGCCACAGCGCCTGCCGATGTTATAGCTAGCTGTGTCCACGATAGCACATGCTCAAGTGTATCACGGTCAGTTATGGGGCTCATTGAGTAAACAATATTGTTTGAACATTTCGCATTGCTTTCCTACTCCTTCTTAACGACAATGTAGCAACTCGCGCATGCTCGCATAGGGGGTGAACGCCAGACGCACAAAGTACTGATCTAAAATCAAGGGAAGGCAAAAGCTCTTTCATCTTCAAGCTGTTTTCCCCCTGGTTGTGTCATAAAAACAAACAAACAACGCATTTCGGAGATTTGATATACCGGGTGTTTCTGCAAAGACTTCGAAAGAATCCTGAATCTAGGGTGGTTGAGAAAACAAGATACTCTTTTTGGAAACAAACTGCTAGCCGAGCGGACGTCAGGAATTGCAAAAAACAACAAAAACAAACATACATACGAAATATTAATATATTTATCTAATAAATTTTTAGTAGGTAAGAATAAACTTAGGTTCGAATTTAAATAAAAAAAAATTGACCGCATCTCCACGTAGTGAATGATGTTGATTGCGTAGATGCTGAGCCGGAGCCTGCCGAGCCTTTCGTTTGTTTTCATCCATGTCAGAAAGAGAATGTGCGGTAGGGAACGTGGTTATATACGCATTTGAGCATTTGACCGCAGCGCCCTCTCGTCTAGAAACGTTGAGCCAATGCATGCAAAGTTTAACGCGATTATATACGCCTTTGACCGCAGCGCCCTCTCCGGTATAGACGTTGAGCGGCTACATGCAACGTTTCATCCATGACATCCCCAGCTCTTGAGTTACTACCACATCTCAGAGCTCCCTACTCGTCCCGCAGTCGTGGCCGAGTGGTTAAGGCGATGGACTAGAAATCCATTGGGGTCTCCCCGTACAGGTTCGAAGCCTGTAGACTGCGCAAACATTTTTTTTTCGTCATTTTTTTCATATTTTTTTTTTATTTTTTGCCCTACACGAGCACGTGAGCACGTGCTCACGTGCTCGTGAGCTCACGAGCACGAGCACGAGCACCGAGCAGGATCACCGGACGCCGGACGCTGGACTGACATAATTTTTTTTCATCTTTTTTTTTTCATTTTTTTTTTTGCCCTACACGATCACGTGAGCACGCGAGCTTACGAACAGGAGCACGTGCACCCGACGCCGGACGGCGGACGGACATACGGACATGGCTAGCCCCTAAGGAGCTTCTCCCCTAAAAAAAACAGCTTAATTTAAAACCCCGAAATCAGATTTTAGTATAACTCAAAGCACGTGGGAAGCTCGTAGGTGCGCTAAAGTTACCCTCGTGCAGCAGGCACAAGGTCTTCGATGCGAAAACCTAAATTATGTTCTTATCATTCGCGTTTTCGCATTGCAGGGCTTTGGGCTGCTGCACGAGTGGTAACCTTTACGTATCCCCGCGCTCCTCACGTGCATAGAGTGGTCCTAAAATTAACCGATTTAAGGGTTTTTGATAACACTCAGCAAGTTTTTTTAACGAAACCATATGTTTATTTTCACTAATTAAAAATGGTGATTCGTAAATGTCAGGCCATTCTTTTTTTTTTCTTGTAATTTACATGGTTCTTGATTTCCCTGTGGTCCACTGTCGGTGGCATTTTGTTAAAAATATTCCTTTTTCTTGCCTCGAACGCTCTAGTTAAAGAGATTTCTGAATTTACTCGTAGAAACACATGGTAGTTATACCGGTGCCTTTCTTGCACTCCGTGCTAGAGTAAAATGGAGCATAGTTTGGTCTTCTATCAAACGAGGCCGATCGTCAAAAGGAGCAACATTTATTTCAGATGTTCGGCGTCATTACTTGATTTTTTCTATTTTCAAGTAAGAAAGGAAAAAAAACAGTGTTTTTGTATCTGACACGCAGATCCCGTTATCTCTGTACGACACTATTTCAAGCCTTCGCCTGTTTTCTCCTTTTTTTTTTCATCATAGTATTGAAGTATTGTCCCGAAAAAACACTTCAGTGATCCAAAGTGCGTAGTGGTGGCACTAACCCAAGTGGTAAATTTTGATTCCCGTTAGTATCATTTCGATGTAAAATACAAAATGCCCGAAGTCGACGTTCGCACTAACCGTATTGCGCAGTGCACACAATTTTTTCACCCTAGGTAAGGGCCCCTGCTGCGGTTTCGCTCTCGCTTTTTAAGAGTCGAGCCGTGAAGTCCAGTTATATATAAACCTTCACGTTGAAGGATTTTACTCGAAGAAGTCATTATCGTAACCGAAGCTCAAGGGGCTGCACGAACATCGAAGCATTTTAAATCGTAACTGCAACCCTACGGGCGATTCGGGCACAACCGGTGGATTTGGGAGTGGACAATGTAAACTGTACTTTGGGGTCAAAGCAGTGTGGCGTTTTATTCCAATTATGTTTGTTGCGTCGTGATCCATTAACTAACTGTCTAGTGAGTCCTACAAAACATGTACACAGAGGAGCGAGTTGGTCTCTTAAGCACGCTTCACCCTCAAAAGAGCCATAGTGCGGCAAAGCGACCTTTACGAGCAAAATACCAGGCCACGAACGGCGTCTTGCGACATCCACACTAAGTCCTGGTTCAGACAGTTGCGTTTGACTGCGTTTGACTGCGTTGCGGCTTCGAGAAACCAGGACATTCTTGCTGCTTATATCACGTGCCAAGGCGATTCCTTGAATAGGATTCCACGCTTCATACGAAGTACCGATGTGCCGGTGACTCGCTTTCGGTTATCGACGCAACGCAGTCAAACGCACTCAAACGCAAATGTCTGAACCGGCCTTAAGTAAAACCATGAGGCCTATCTAGCGGGCGCGTATTTATGGGTGACCTTAAAGGGCCTCCGCCCCCCCCCCCCTTTTTGAAGGAGTGGTAGGGGGAGGGGCGGGAGGATCTGCCGGGAGATGATGTCATGGGTGAACGTTGCCCAGGTCGATTTTGTTAACGTAATATTTGCTGTGACCGAACACTAAGCATTTCTTCCTAAAATTAAGGTGGTGTATCTAAACTTTTCATTAAAAAATGTTGACTTTAAAAATACTAGGGGGGGGGGGATGGGGGACAGGGAAACGACCCCCTCCTTTATCCTCTTAAGTTCGCCGATAATATCCAGGTCCCTGATTGGTCTATTTGATCGTCCCGCTCGTTTGGAAGCAGCGGACGACCGTGATCCTTTCGCGCTCGTTATTTCAGATAAGACGGCTCGTCTGCAAATCGAGCCGCATTGACGCCATGTAACGACTTCAGAGTTTGTTTTTTTAACAATGTCGCGCGAACGCCGACCGGCCGGTAGATCAGCGCCTTACCACGGCATTAAAGAAATGGTGAACCGAAATTCGGATTTCAAACAAAAAACAAAAAAAAAAAAACAATGCAGGAGATATATGCGGAACGCTACAATCCCTACAACACTACTCGTAAGGCGATATCTCGAATGGACGGTCGTATTTTCGGAAAAAAAGGTCGAGATTGAACCAGGCCTACGAGGCGCGCGACGTAGAGATATCTCGTGTCCTCTCATCGCTTCCCTCCCTCAAGGCGGCGAGGCAGAAAAGACGCGAGGCCGTTCCCTCTCCTTCTCGGAGAAAAATGACGTAAACATTTCTGTCAAACGCGCTTCCTTTTTTTTTTTTTTTTTGAAAAATACGGTCATCCGTTCGAGATATCGCTGTATGAGTGATGTTTTGGTGTTTGTAGCATCCCGTTGCACGCGTTTGCCGCGTGTTTTATGGAATTCAGATTTCGGTTCAGCATCCTCTAAAGGGCAAGTCAGCGAGGCTATGCGTGTGCCTTCTGCCACACGCGCGCAGTCCCTCTGATCTGCAGTTTCTGACCGCGATAAGGCGCTGATCTACAGGCCGGTCTGCGTTCGCGGGATATCGTGTCGAAAACTCGGAGGCTTTACCATCGCAGACAATATGAGTGCCGAAGCAGTCCTCCGTCTTTTTATGGCTTACCTGTCATTTTCAGACAAAGCTGTGGTCCGAACACGTAATGGAGTGAATGGCTGAGGTCCCTTGCTTCAAACTGTTTGACAATTTGAGGGATAGTAGAGGTTGTGGCGACCGCAAAATTAGACAAAAAAAAATCAAAATCAGGTGTTCAGATTGTCCGCGGGGGCACGTAGTACATAACTACAACCACCGAAAATGCTGGTGACGCGATGGCTGGTGACATTGGAAGTGTAAACAATACTTTTGGCAGCGAAAACAACCAACACCTCGTGGCGCCCTAAAACCGCCGTCCGGCGGCAATAATCGCGCTTAGAAGCACACGCGAAGATGGGCCGGTTCCAGCAGGGCCGTAAGTAGGCAAATCTTCGAGGCGGTAATATTATTAAGTGGTAGTCGTGAATGCGCGTTAAACACTGACGGCTTTTTACCTAAACTCTCTCCCCTCGTTTCATTTCCCTCCTCGTTCTATCGCATGAAGCCAGAGTAACGTGTGGAGTACAAAAAAAAAAAAAAATACCGTCGCTGTCTTGAGCGCCTAGTTGCCGAACACCACGCGCGTTTGTGACGTGTTTGGAAAAAAAAGGCCCATCAGGGGCTCCGGATTCGCCCCATGGATTTACTCTGTGAGGAAATCCCAACACGCGCCGCATTCACAATGCTAACACATCGTACAAAAGACACATTAGAAAGATTTAGGGAACCGTCTAGGCACATCCAATATGGTACGATGGGCTCTCCGGCAAAAAAATGCTCATGTGCGAGTCTTCTGCTGTAGCGCGTGTGCAGTGGAAACTGGGGGGCCCACCGTACCATATCGGATGTGCAAAAGAGGTTCCTTAAAACTCCCTAATGTCTGAGGCGTGCTCCCTTATTTTACGGCGGTCCTCACACTGAGGCTATAAGAAATCTGTCTTCAGACATGTTGGAAGCAAACACATACCTAGAAAACAAACAAGGTTGGAAATATGCTCGATTCGTGTCCGCAGATAATTCTTTTACTATGTCTGCGTCTCCGCGGAGAATTTTGATGCGTGTCCGTATATAATTTTGTCCTCGCGTGTGCAGCGAACTTAGTGTGTTTTGTTGCATGTTGTACTACGAGCGGTGGGACTGGGGCCTCGGCTACGCCCATCTTGAGCGGCGCCGTTATAGGTCTCCCTTGGAGGTCGCATATGCTATTAGCAGATAGCGTAACGTTCTTGTTTTCATACGTATTGCACTACTCCGCACATTTTTGAACAGATCGAGACGCATGTAGCGCAAATATCCAATCGTTTTTCCTTTGTTGTTTACTTTTAAGTAAAAACAATGTAATCAAAATCATAAGTGATATTAAAATTGTTCATTCGGAGCACAAACATAAACAAAAAAGATTTGAAGATCCTCGATATCTTGTCTGCGTAATATGTGAGAAATCACCGATGCCGTGCTTGCGCTGATTGTGTCGGGCAGTGTACGCTCCAGATGCTGTGCTCGTATTTTTATTTTTTTGCAATTAAAATAGACAATTGACCATATTTATTTGCCGCGTTGTAATGAAGATGACGTTAAATAACCTAAGATTGGGGTAAAACAAATGGAAGAAGCCAAAAAAGAGCAACGAAAATGGGAACAGATATTGCTTGTTCTCTTTTTTTTTTGTACCTTTTCACTCTTTTTGTTTTACCCAAATATCAGGTTAGTCTACACTATAGGAAACTTGCACCAACTCGTCAGCACTCTATTGTGTTTTTTTTTATTTTTGAAGTCGTGTATTGTATTTGTGCTTATCGCTGTATATATATAATAAGTGCTGCACAAGTCTTTCGCATAATTTTTATTATCTTAGACGTGCTTCGGTATGTGGTTAGATGTGTACGCCTTGGGAGATTTTAAATTTTATACCGATTTTGAAACAGGTATTTTCTACGTCGAATTCAGTACTTTTTAATTATACAACGTATAATTTATTGTCATATGTAGTTGTTACAAGCAACGGCTGTCGCAAGTAAAAAAAAACAATTCTGTACCAAATGAATCTAACCCAGGTGGTCACGATAGTCGAGAAATGCATAAAGTATGTGAGTGTCGAAAAAAGTATTAAGAACTGACTTTTGTGAAGGCGTCTGTCTATCGGAAGAAAGCGTGTTTATGTAGTGAACATCATATTCTGAAGTCTGAAACCCGGGGAAAGAGGGAACTGGCTTCTGAGCAGCAAACATCGAAAAAGCAAAAGAAAGTTCTGGAATTTATTTAAGCATTGTTTTGTAAAAAAATCAAAAGTTTCCTTTTTGTGTCGTGGTGTTGATGTACATCACTCTAGGTATATGTTTCTTTGTAAAAATTGTCTTGAGATGTATCGGTTCACTTGTTTACTCTTTGAATACTGTGAATTTATTTAACAAGTGTATTTTATTATTTCTAAAGGTATTCTAGAGATAATGGTTTTGCACTAGAGATGGTAGAGAGCGCTATCTTAAAAATCTAATTTCTATAAACTGCTTTTACACAGTCGTGATAGCTAAACTGTGCAAACTGTATAAAGAATAAAAAGACGAACCTTTCATGATAAAATAAATTATTGATTAACTGCAGTTGACGGAGGCGGCTGAACGAGAGACAAGCAGCTGGTTAAGAAGTGCGAAGATGAGGGGTATCGCTCAACTTAGAAAAAATATATTTAAAACAAATCTGAAATGTTTTATGGGCAAATAGTTAAGCATTGGTCCCACATCAATGTGCACAAGTGTACTATAATTACTTACCTGCGTATAAAACTGACGTAATAATTTAATATTTAATTTAGTAGGCCTCAAACACACAGATTCCTTTATTTCTCGCATTTGGCGAATTAAGTTCAGCGGGAGAGCATAGACAATATACGGAATACTAATATAAGGCAGTGTCAGCATTTTGACTTCTATCCTCCAGCCAAAGTTATGGACAGTTGTTTTCATAATAATGTTTAAAAACTAATTTATCTTATGCAGGCGAATCACAAATGTAGCAGAAGTTTGAAGAAAGAACTAAACATTATGTAGACGTCCAAGCTTTGCTTGATATTAAAGCTTACCGTGGGAGGCTATGCTATAACCTTTCAACACTCTTCTTTTTCACACTAGTGCAGGTAATGTGAAGGTCCTCAAAAATATGTTTTTATCAGACGAAATAAAGCGGCTGTATTTCGTTTTGAAAGAAACGCTCATTTGTAAAACTTCAGTTAGATTCCCCTAAAATCTGTATAGACACTAGTTCAGTGTCATAAAGAAACAGTTTAACTTGAAATATATAACAATTCATGCAAACAATACTCGTTATCGCACACTCATATTAGCATTGGCTCGATTGTGTGTCATTTAAGAAACAAAATAGCGCTAAACAAAAAGAAACAACAAAGCGAGACGTATAAATGTGAAAAAGCACGGCTAGATGTTCTACTTATTCACTTGGTGCTTTTTGTTTCGCGATGCTTTTTTTCCTTCTCGTGATCACTAAAGTACTTCTTATAATATTCGCCTAGAGAATCTGGTCATTAATGTTCAACCCGTGGTTCTGCAACCCAAGCCACGTTTAGAAAACCGTTGAAAAGCACGAAGTTCATCTGAACCAAGCGCGCAAACCCTCGGCGTTCCCAAGTATCCCACTTCCCCAACAGATGGCGAGGCGCGTCCGCGTCCTGCCGGACTCCGGTTTCCTCCTCCGAAGCTTTGCACACACACGCACGCACAGTCTAAAGGCGCCCAGAAGCAAAATCCAGTTACCTCAACTGAGGGAGCGCGCCGTCGCGTGGTCCAACAAGAACTCGGGCCGGAGCGGGGAGCGGGCAAACAGCGACAGTCAGAGCAGCACCCACGAGCCGGCTCGACGTTCCAAACCCAGGAATGAGATGACACCTCCACGGCTGTCCATCCTGCCGTCCGTGGCACTCACGCTCGCTGCAGTCGTGTGCTCGTCGCGTGCACAGGTCTCCGGCAGAGCCGACAGAATCCGCATGGACAGTCTTCGCCAACTCTCTCCAAGGACTCCTCACTTTCTCGTGCTGGCGCCCGACGATAACAGCCTTCCATACGCCCTTAAAAAGGTCCTTCCAGCCGTCCTGGTGGCCGTTTCCAAGACAAAGCTCAACGTCATCGTACACCACTACGACACCAAGTGTTCGTCTACAAACGGACCACTTTCCGTGTTCGATTACTACATCTCGGGCCAGGTAGACGTCTTCTTTGGCCCATCCTGCCCCTACGTTCTGGCGCCGGTGATCCGGTACGCATCGGAATGGGGGCTTCCTTTGCTCACAGCTGCGGGCCAGAACGACCATTTCGACAGCAAGTCCGTCTACTACCGACTGCTGACACGGATGAATGGCTCATTTTCCAGTCTTGGTCAGGTGTTTGTCGAGGTGATGCGGCAATTTGACTGGACTGTTGTGGCCTTCCTGTTTCACCAGTTCAAGGACAACTCCAAGGGTCACACGGAGTGCTACTTTTCGCTCTCGTCTGTCTTCACTGCTCTGGGAAAGAATGCGTCGCACCACTCTTTCGACGAGGATGACCGCGACGTGGATTTTCATCAGCTGCTGGGAAAGATCTCCCAGAAGGCACGAAGTAAGTGGATCGGCCTTTTTCGCGCAAGATATTTGACCAGTAATTTAATAGTTAATTCTATTCTTCGAATATTTTGTCACTCTCTTATGAGGCAAACAATATCCTGGGTTCAGATGGTTGCCTGTTCGTTATATCCCGGTCTAAAATTTCTTGGCAATGATATTAAATAACCTCTTAGTATTGGGAATGAATATTCAAGACTACAGACGTATCCACTAAGTAATTTTATATTAAAACAGCTTGTAGATGCATTATCTTATTAATAATTTGGAACAAGTAGAGAAAAACGGCATACCAATGAAACATGCTTTACATTGTTTACAATGTTCTGTTTAACAAGCGGGCAGTCGTAAGTTGCATAGTTTCAACGGAGTTCTACAAGACTGCAAAGTACGATAATACAACGCTTAAAGTGATTAAACCACAATTAGTTTGCGTGCACGGAAATCGATCGCTTTCTTCATCCTGGTTGGGGGGTGGGGGGGGGGGGGGAAGGAAGAGTAGATGTCTTCAGTAGTGAGTAAAGACTGTTGGAAATTCAAACAAATTTTGGTGTATAATTATTCAAAATAGTTTTTACATATGTTTCATTCTTTAGTTTACATTATATTATTACACGTCTTCCACCTCTTACGTCTTGGTGGCTGAGGCACACTCAAGCTTTTCATGTGCAATTTGTTATTTATTGAAAACAATAAATACGCATTCAGTATTCGTCAAGAATATAGTCTTACAAACATTTTACCATCAACTTAACTATCGCTTCATCGTACCCTTGTCTTATTTCTCATAATGCACTCCTTAACTAAAATAGTTTAGGATAAAAAACAAAACTAGTCGTACCGACAAAATAATTTTAGATACTATATTTTTGTCACTCTTCGAACCATTTTCGCTGTGGTTAATTAGAAACTATTCGAGTATTTTTTCTCAAAAACTAAGTATACAAATATTACTTAGGTAATTGTAAGGCTGGCAAGAACAGTTAACACCGTGCGACCTGGTTTTACAGACACAACAACTGCTCTGTAAATTAAGAACGGTTTGTAAGTACCTACAGCATGAAATATTATCTTAGCAAATATCATAAGGGTGCCGGCGAGCCGGTGAATAATAATCATGTTTAATGAACCTGAGACAGTCGTAGAAAGGAAACACAAAAACGTAGAAGAGACAAAAAAAAAACACCAAAAAAAACCGGACGACCTCTAAAAAAACAAAATAGACCGGCGACGTTGTTTTGTCTATTTTCTGTCTCTTCTACGGTTGGATGTTTTCTCTACACCCCAGTCTCAGGTTAATTCAACATGGTTATTATCGCAATGCCTTTTCTTCTACTTTACAAGGTGCCTCTAGGCACAATGAACACAAAACAGTGAACAACTTGGCATCGCTTGATACAGTCAAAACGAAACGCTTATTTACTTTAACTTGAGCTGGTGCATTACTGGCTCTTTTTTACAATGTCAATGTCGTTAAAAATTGCAGGAAATATTATAAAATTTCACTGTTTATTAAAACTATATTTTACTCGCTCTTAACGTTCTGCAAAAAAGGGGCCGCGTACGTTGCAAATGTTGTCTAGTATTTAGTCATTCGGCTGTAAATATACACATGTTGCACGGGTTCTTACTGATGTAAGATAAGAGCCCCAATTTTGCTCCTTTTGCGTTTATGATAATCAGATCCTAGTGCAAAATATAACAAAGACTGTGTGTTTGTGAATAAGTGATGAACTTATGAAAATGCTTATACAAGCCTACTAGTTTGCGAGTAAAAAATATTTTAACGACCTGGTTGCGTCATATGTGAAGCAAGGTCACGAAAAGCGCGGTATGTCTCAATAATAAGCATGTTTTTTCATTGCAATGTAAAGTTGTTCACGAAGAAAAGCTCAGAACGTTAAATATTTCGTCCTTGCTATGGAAATCAAGGGGCTGTTTTGGTAGGAATTTCAGGGCACTATTAACTTTTTAGCAGAGTTGGGCAGTATCGCGATACAAATGTATCGCGATAGTATTTCAGAAATACATTTCGTATCTGTATTTCTGTATCGCGATACATTTTTTTCACCAGTATCTGTATTCCTGTATCGAAATACATTTTAGAATGTTTCTTTGTATCGCGATACAATCAGGATGAAATGTATTTCGTTACATTTCTTAAGAAATATTCCTCCCCCCCCCCGCCCCCCCCCCCCCTCCCAAAAAAAAAGTCCGAACGCATTTTTTTTTTATTTCTTAGGGCATCAGGGTTGAGAGATGCTGGAGCATTGTTGCTATGCTGACCAAGGTTCCTTCCGATTCTCCAAACTATTTTTCTATGCGTCCTCCTCTCTCTTCTGAGAAGTGTTGTGTAGTCGGGGACTCAAACCAGGTGGCGTGCCAGGATTGGGGTCAGAGCATCTTCTGCCGCAGGTCCTTAGGTAGGAATTTCTTGAGTCATTGTTTGCTGGCATTCAATGTCCGCTTATAAATGTATCTCTTGCCTTAGCGTGCACAGTACACCCAGCCGGCAAAGCTGAGTCACACCCAGTCCGTTGCAGCACGAGCCTGGCGGTGGTTGACTTGAAATAGTAGGATGACTCCCGCTGTGAAGTTCACACATATTCAAATCACCGTGATTCGAATGCGTCTGCGGCTGCGCCCGTAATACTGCACGGCTCAAGGATACGTCATCAGAAGACGTGAACGTGACCTACTGCTCTGGGGATCCGAAACCCAGGAAGGAGGCCAGACGTGGCCTTGCTGTGCCGACCCAGCCTTCGCACACCTGCTACTCGTCTCGAGCGCACTGTTTCTCGGAGAGCTCGCACCTGTGCCGGCAATACCAGGTCGCAATCCACGAGGTCTCTGTTTGGGTGATGCTAGGCGACACTTGATGACTGCAATCCATGCGTCGGTGGCGGAGGGTTTGCAGGAAGGACGTTCACAACAGGGATGCCATCGTATCATTTTTTCAACCCTAACAGAAGATGAGACACGTGTTCCAGGATGGTTCAGGTGGTCCACTATTCTTGAAAATTCCAAATGACACTGCCTGCATGATCTTCAACGATGTAACCTACAACGAAAATACCTATTGCACTTTGATATACTAGCGTGGTAAAGTTTCATGTTCAAGGCCACACCTACAGATAAAGAATACCAGTTCATTCCACCGTGACGTCATTTGATCAATGTTGGCAGAAACGTCCTTATTGGACAGGGGCGTGGTGATGTTTTGACGGGAATCAGGGTGACAGAATTTATTTAGAAGCCAAAGTCTTTTCGCATTCCTCGTCAGGCAGACAGGATGTCAGGGAAGGGACCGCGGTCAGTCCTTGATGGAACGTTTCTTTGAGCCCATTGAAGATTCCTCGTCGTCCGAAACCACTACCTTCAAGGCAAAGTGCCAAGCCTGTATACGCGAAAGTAATTTCGGGATCAAAAACTTCCACTTCAAGCTTCATCTCAGTTGGCGTCTCTAAGAAATGTGAAATGTATTGCAGTATCAGTATTTCTGTATTTGTATTTCTGCCCTCCCTAAAATGTATTCCTGTATTTGTATTTCCAAATACTTTTTGCCTCTATCTAAAATGTATTTCCGATACGTATCGCGATACATTTTTACAGATGTATTTTAGTATCAGTATTTTGGCTACTATTTTAATGTATCCCAGTATTTGTATTTCCAAATACATTTTCGAGTATTTCTGCCCAACCCTGCTTTTTAGGTTCCTACAAAAGTAAATAAAATCTGTGAACTAGGCTTTAGGGAATTATTCGAACAGTTCTAAAATCCTAGAAGATGATTTTTAATTTAATTTGATATATTTTAAACAAGAAAGTGCGAAAACAATCATTAAAATATTTAATTAACAACTATGTCTTCTGTTCTTTGGTCTCCTGCGGCGGGAAGAAAAAGGTAATATGCGCAATAGGCGAAATATATGATTATTTACAACCATCTCTTCTGAAGTATGCGTTTTATGAGTGCAATTTCTGTCAAGTAGAAAGTAGAAAAACGGGGTTTCTGTTTTTGTGATACAAAACTATGCCGTCACATTTTATTTCTTACAGCAATTGTAAGTCACTATGTTCTTGGGCCCCTAATCAGATGTACATAAAATTTGGGTGCTAAATATTTCGGGTTGCCAGGCTCGTTTTCTTTCTTCATTCACCTCGCTTTGACTGTCTGGCCGATGAACGCAATTACGCTGGCTGCACACGTGCTTTGCGCTCACGTGAGAAAGGCGCGAAGTTTCATTGGGAAACTGCCTAATGACCGTGGGAACTTTTCTATCATTAAGCCCGTCCGTTCTGTAGTCCATTTCGTTGCGGCCGCTGACAGCCTTAGCTAGCACATTTCTAATCTACAGCAGGCTACCGATGTTTTCCCTGGTGGTATATCAGGTCTACAGCTGTATATATCATGAAATATTTTGTTATTTTACGTATGTTATAAATAAAGAGAAGCTAATAGTAATAAATTTAGTAATATTAATAATAACAATAATAATATTTAACGACTCGGAGAGCCACGGCACCGCAGAAGGACGGCAGCCAGAACCAAGGAGGCCCACGGTTCCTCGTCTAGTGAGGGTGATTATAAGAAGGCACACTTCCAAAGGGACCATGTGCTCTGTTTGGATAAACTATCAACCCTCGAGACGTAAGTTTGTTTGACTCACGCCCGCCTTTTTAGAATAGTGAAGATAACATATAAGGAGCAAAAAATATTCAATCTTGATACATCCTATACGTCTGGCTAGGATTTTGTACATTTCAGTCAACAAATTTCAATTTGACAAGAAATTCTCAGAAATTCGAGGGCAGAAGTGTCATACTCACAAATGTTAAATCATGCAGTTTAAATAAACAATACTAAAACAATAGTGAGAGCAGCCTTAGCTGTCAACGTGCGCAGAGTAGTAAAATTGCTTATTACTAAGAATATTTTAAATTTCTATGTCCAAGCAACCCATGCCGCAACCACGAAGGTTAAATACAATCAAACAAATATAGAAAATAATATATTTTGCATAGAATTATTAAGTGAGTGGGTAAAACAATCGAGCAATTTTAGAGAGAACGCCAGAAAAACGAGAAGACGCCGTACCCCGTTGACATCTGCTTTCCTTTTGTACGTGTTTGTTTTTCTCGTAAGACTCTATTGCAATAAATACCCACCTAGCCTACCAAAAAATGAAGAACATTCTAAACGTGTGGTAATTAAAGTTTTTATGATTCCGAAAAACAAGATAATTGGAGGCTATATATGAACACAGTCTTGAAGAGGTGCTGATTTTGCCAAAAAGCTGCTTTCCAATATCAAGATTCCAAGAGGAACAAAAAGCTTACATAGTTTTTATCTTCAACTTTCGTCGAATGATTTCACAAAAAGACACTCGACTCTGACGACCCAGTCACGTGATTGCAGTTGAAAGTTTTCGTGCAATAAGAAACAAAAACAATTTTTTTTTTGTAGTGGCTCTACGCATGGATACACTACATGCAAAAGCTGCAAAGTCAAAAACGCTTCTTAAAAAAAAAAAATCTTCGCTTTGAGCATTATTTCAGATTCATTTTATATTGGACTGAGTCACCACAGTTTTTGGTTACGGTACTTACAGGGCAAGTTGCTATGGTTTCTGACGGTAATAAGTTGTGTCTGACAAATAACCACCATTGTTGCTTGTAGAGAATACGTTCAATAAAATGTAATTTTTATCTATAAACAAAAAAATTACTTCAGCATTTCCTTAATGCGGTCGCTCACGTCAGAGAAAGTTAAACAACAACTACGAAGTTATTTCATAGACTACTTTATTGAAGAGCTTGGCGCTGATGTTGGGCGAACAAAACATAGAGCTCTATACGGTATTAAATTAAGAATGGTCGTCTAAAATTCATGAAAACACCAGCGAGAGCTTTGCCATAAATATGAAACTTATAGTATCCTCAAAGAATATCTAAATACACCTGTCACTTCCCTAAAAGCGGAGTGCCGGTTTTTAATCGTCATAATTTTTTAGTGAAGATGACCGTTATCTGGTGCTATTTTTACTGTGAAATTTGCTGTGAGCTTGCTTGGCATGTGCGGAACAGTGTTATTATCTTAGCCTTTTCCCCGCCAAATATAACCTTTATTGGTGCTTGTTTTGGGGTCCAGAATATTTGATCTGGCGGCTAGCGAGAGACTCCGGCTTGTTTGTTAGAAACCTAGTGTGATTTCTATCTTTTTCTGGTAACGTGTAGAAAGAAAATAAACTTTACCTTATATCACAATATATAAAAAAGATGCTGCCTAACTTTGGGCTCTGTTCAATAAGTCAGCCTCCACGGTTAGCCATATCTCGCCCATCTCATTCTGGTCACGTGATATGACCCTGCGGATTCCGGCAGTGACACGGATCTACTTGAGTGCTATCGTTTGAGGTTAGTCGATAACAGTTGAAATGAACATGCATTGCTTTCACCTGCAGCTACACGTGGTATTGATTGATACTTCTTGTGGGTGGAAACATGGGAAATACAAAAAAGCCGAGCAGAGCTACATCCAAAAGTTCAGGTGGGAGTGGCTGAAAGACGACCGATTCAAACAGAAGACTGTTGATGTGACACCAGACTGCACAAGAACCGCGTGATGCATGTGCCGACGTGGTCAGTTATGCCGCGGCCAAAAGGCATTTTTTGAAGAGACACACTTTTCTTAATGTTATTGTTATATGCGAAGACATCAGCGCTGCTGAAGCTGTCATTGCTTTATTTCTGAGAGCACACTGTTTTGTTCTGTCTGTCGATAATCTAATGTACCCTGCATACCGCAGGGTACATTAGAGCTACCACTACAATGGGAATCTTCTTGAGTGTTCAAGCCTTTTGGTGACTCTGTAAAAAAAGCCACATAGGGGCTCGTGAGCTCGCACGCATTGCACACCTATAAGAAGAAAGGGAACCTGTGCCTTTTGTTTCTCTAACTTGTCACTGAAAGTTTTTTAGGAACATAAACTTGAACATAGAAAGATTCCCTAAACGAGAGATAATTGGCAAATATTAAATCACTTTCCAGGCTTGTGGTTACCAAGAACTTAGAATAAAGTGAGTTGACGACAAGATTTTTATGTAATCTTCTGGGAATTCCGAGTTATCCTTAAAATTACCATTAGTTTAGAATACGTTGAGCTGGCGAAAGGGATTTGTACGTAATCTTAGGAGATTCCGAGTTATCCTTGAATAATTACGCTAAATAGGTCCCATGAAACGAATCAATTAAAAACAAAAGATTGTTCTTGTCTTTTGACGCAATATATTTGTGTGGATAGCAATAAAGGGTTTTTTCACATTATTACTATGCGCAGAAACATCACATTTTCAATCAATACGCATAGTCAAAGCATACGAATTTGGTAATCTCAATTCAAGTATAGCTTGCAGAATCCGTAAAGGTCTGAGCATTTATACACAGAATTTTCAGTTTTTCAGCGATTGGCTCCAGAACATTTGATGAGCAAGTTTTTTTGGCGATGGCATGTATTCAGCCATTTGTTTTATAGATCACAGCATTCACTGAAACATCCTTCGACACCAGGCTAACAGACGTTGAATAAAATTAGCGTGAATGGTTACGAATGAAATTCAAGTAATTCCAACTAACTTTTACTTCGAAAGTTGCTGGTTCACAAACAAGAACAATATTGTAGCAGAGGTTAGAAGAACTTTAATTAAATTCAACGGACATGAAGAATCCGAACAAGTTTTTCTAAAATAATTTAGAGGGGGGGGGGGGGGGGGAGGCGGACATGGGATACGCATAATTTGTTTTAGCTTTTATTATGACGAAAGCATATTTTTGAGTGGTGAAGTTGACTCTTTGCGTGACTGCACATTATCGTATCGGCCCAACGTGATTAGTTCTCGGCCCTTAGTCAAAACAAAATCCTTGTCTCAATCTGTAACTCAGCGTCTACGGAATAGTTTTATTCAGAGGGTTCATGTATATACCAAGTGAGATCAAACGTTGGACCCTACTCGCAAGTATAAATCTAGCACGAAGTAAAAAGATGTCATAAACTACACGCTGCAGCTGCAGTGCAAAAATGCGTTACACTGTTTTGTGAAAAAAGTTATGAATAATATAATAAACTTAATTTTTCAAAGGTGTCTTTGTTTTCTATTAGTCACCAAGAGTGTGTTGCACCGAATTCCGTTAATTCAGTCTCCTGCAACCCGTTAGGTTTCGCAATAATTTTGTAAAATATAGAATACATTTGTAGGATGTATACAAGTTTTGTAAATATTAAAAAAAAAATATAAAAATACTAGTGCAAATCGCTGCAAACATATCCTTGTACCCAGAAACCAGACTGGTGTATAAGTTTGATATCCCGTTCTTTGTCGTCTTCATTGGAGTCTTTTGAATTTCAACAACTGTGCCCTTCCTGTGGTTTACGATTTTCTGAATTCCTTGAATCAAGAACTCAAATAATAAAAAGAAAATCTAGCCAATAATTTAAGAAGGAATGTTGGCTGTTTCCCCTGCGGCTTTTATGTAGTGGACATCTCGCTTCGAGCTCGAACTCTAAAATACCTTTAAGAGTCGAAATCCCATCTTCAGCGTAGCCAGATGAACCAATGTTTGGAGGAACTTCCAGCCTGACAACGTTTTATAACACGGAACCAGCTGGAAACTCAAAACTGCTCACGATGAATGAACTACATTGACGATGGAAAATATATTAAAAATGCAGGTTAGAATAAAGGTGTAGCAGCATTTTTCTTTCAGACGATGCATTTTTACAAGCAAATATTCGCACTGCAAAAACCAGTCGCTCGGGAGCCTTATCCAAACGCTGAGACTTTGGGTAACGACCTTTCTACGTGAAAGTACTAACTAGCGCATTAGGTTTATTACAAAATGCCAAGATGTCAAAGTTTTATATGAATCGTTGAAGCAACAATAAAATAAAAATTCAATGTCATAACAGGGACCTGGATTTTATTGATGCTGGAAACAGTCTTAGTTATTCAATTCTTAGTTTATTATTTCAATCCTCAAAAAAATGTGAAATACAAAATGAAACATACTCAGCGCTGCGAGTATCAGACGAAATTTGTAGGCGCGAAAATGCGATATAAGTTCACTCCAAACAGTGTCTGCATTTAAAATAACACTGAACTCACAAACGTTCTCTTAAGCGAGTGGACAGGGCACAAGTATGCCACAAAATAAGGATTCTCTCCTATGCGCCCCAAAACAAGTTAACACAATGTTTACATCAGGGGACACGTCTTGAGTTAGAACCTTTTTGAAACATGCTTCAATATAAATACATCGTCCCTAAATACGAGCATGTTCTGGAAATAAACCTAGAAGTTTCGAAGTCGCAATAACACTTTCTATTAAAGTCCCTGTATCGCGCACTTGTGTCATATAATGAATTTTCTCCAGAAGGCAATTCTTTGGTGCAATATTTACGTCGAGAGACTCGTGTTAACGAGGAGTGATTTAGATGCCTGCTTTTCTTTAAGCATGTCGGCTAGAATTAACAGCACGTTTCGATACTAAAAATGAATATAAATATTGCGCTAAAATGTTTATTCTTTCGAAACGTTTTTTTGTTGTTGTTGACATACGTTTGTTTTTTTTTTGCACTTACAAAACGTTTAGTGATCAGAATACCTTTGATGCAAGACCTATGACCGCAGGAATAACTTGAACATTTTATATAGTCAAGTAATAAAGTAATTTACTATATTAGATGAAGGGTGTTACAGCTAACTTGACCCAATATCTAAAATAAATCTGGTTATCGCTACGCGTGTCGAACCAATGCAGTAATGTTAACAGTCCTATTGAGCGAGTCAACGTATATGTTAAAATGTGCCATATTGGCTAGTTAATAAAAATATGTAGTTAACTTTTTTAAATATTAATTTTGTGCAAAAACTTTTTAATACAAATGTTCTAAAGCGCATCCAAGAATATCTGATTGTGTCGTTTCCGTCAAGGTAGACATGGTGTGTCTAATTTCTTCGAGCTTTAAAGAAATCGTGCGACAGCTAAATAGACCACATAAGTAAGGGCACTCACATCGCAAGTCTCTAGCTGGTAGTCGTGTGGGATATTTTTATTAATATTGCGCGCTTTCCTTGGAGCTAACAAATTAGACAGAAAAGACGCCTTGATGAGAACGACAGAAAGGGATGCAGGCTTCTGAAGCCGCCCTACAGTGTTTTGTGATAGAAGTTTTGTGTCCAGATTAATATTTCAAAAATTATAGCTAATTAGTTTGTGGTAATTAGTCAGTTTGGTAGATCGAAAAAAAAAATATCTTGACATGCTTACGAGGTCTGCGAACAAACCTGCGTTGGTTCTACACTCGTAGCGTCAATTTTTTTTTTTTTTTAAATCTTGGCACAAGTTAGCTGGAAAATTCTGTGTAAAAGCCATTACGGTTACTTTAATATTCGGGCATATTAGCTGGCTACATCTTGACATATTGAAGTGCAAAACACACCTGTGAGATTCATCGCAGAAGGTGATGCGTAAATGGCGTTCCATGTCAGACAAATAAACAATGTCTGAACTTCCGCTCGGCTGAAATCAGCATATGGTTGAACTGTATTTTATTTATTTATTTATTTATTTATTTATACATACTGCTGGCCCCTGGGCTGTGGCAGAGAGGAACAATAGATCGCAAAATGATGCAGTTAATACCTCCAATAAAAGCTTTGAACAATACCGTTTTTACAAAATTGGATACAAGACGCGCCCAAAGCGAAAATAAAAAAAGGGAACTGAATTCACGTAAAAAAAGTGGTAATCGCTTAACAATAACTTTATACTAGGGGTGTGCGAATATTCGAAATTCGAATACGAATCGAATATTTTCCTTATTCGAAACGTATTCGATTCGAAAATTGCATATTCGGAAGTTCCCGAATATTCGGCCAAAGCCGAATATTCGGAAAAAACGGCGAATATTCGCACAAACTGCGAATATTCGAGCAAGTCACGAATAATCTGCCTGCCACGCATTCCCCTATGAATATGTTTATTCACTGAGAAAGGCGTATGATGCGTGCGTTATCGGTCTGCTCCGTTTCTATCTGTCCGATGGCAGCAAGACAGGATCAGTTTCGGTTTCTTTTTCGCCAAGCCCTTTGTTGTGTGGCACTTTTATAGCAATATGTGATGTAAATGCGCGTTCTATAAATTGATACAATAAAATAAACCTCGAGAGTGAAATATAAATATAAAATAATTCTCGAAAGTGTTATCTAATATAAATGTTTGAGAAATAAAAAAAAAAAAAGAAGAAAAAGCTAGGTGCAAGTAGAACATTGCATCGCCATTGACAACAACTCCTACCACTCCCGCGCACTCAAAACTAGGGATGTCGCGAACCTGCCCAGGTCCGAGTTCGACCAAGGTCGAATTTTTCGAACCTTCAACGTGATGTTCGACAAAGGTTCGACAGACGTTTGACTTTTGTGTGCATGCGCGAAAATGAAAAAAACTAGTTGACTCCACCTGGCGAAGTAGCAATATTTGTTGGGTTTATTGGTATCACTGGTTCACATTAATCACTAATTAAATCGTTAAAAGCGCATATTTTCGCTTTTATCTGCTGTAAACATTGATAACCATTTTATGAAATATAAAATAAAGTACTTTCTAAATTATTTGTTTTTTTTTTAAATTCGAAATATTCGTGTAGCAGCCGGGCAACACTGTCCATAAGTCGAACTTCTTCGAACTTTAGTGAAATTTCGCAGGTTTCGCGATTGAAAAGGTCTTTCTACTGGCGGAAATACTTAATGTCACGGCGCGTAGGGAGCGCTTACTTTCTGAACACGTTGAGCAGTTAATTTTCCTACATGATAATTTGTAACGAGTGCATTACTAGAAGTATCTTTAGCCTGCTGCAGCCCAGTAAGATGCAGTTGCATTGATTTATTTTAAAAAAAGGTCATAAAACCTCTTTTTTTGCAATTTTTTATTACTAGACGCATACTGTAAACGACTTAATTTTCGCGGGCTCAAATTTTCGCGAATCGGGCCAAAGCTGAAAGTTTGAAATTATTCGCGGGTTCTAATTTTCGTGAATCGAGTGTAGCTTCCGTAGCGTTCACATATTGCCCGAATTGGTGGCGGGACGTATTTTTCGCGAATTGTAGGCGATTCGCGAAATTCGCGAAAATTTAGTCTTTTACAGTATTCGATATTCGATTCGATATTCGAAGCCCGTTTTTTGTCTTATTCGTATTCGATTCGTATTCGAAAATTTCAATATTCGCACACCCCTACTTTATACTGACCACAGTAATCAACAATATTCAGAGGCACGTGCCATGTAAACTCGACCTGATAACAAAGAAGACAATATAAAGAGACAAAAACTACAATACAACGATCAAAAAATCACGCTACATATACATATTTAACTTCAATGAAAATGGGACGAAAGAAAATGTTTACGTTTCAAGCACAGTAAATTAGTCTAACAGCATCCTCAAAGATTGAAATATTGTTGTAATTTACAATATGCTCGGGTTTCAGGAGCGAAACATTTGAGAAGCAAAACCAAGCAGTGCATATTTAAAGGTATATATTTTTTTCGGCGGAAAATCAAGGAATGCGGTTTGAAGAACTAATTCACTAGAAATTATTGCGCATGCTTAGACCTCACAACTCCAACAATAGCAGAAGCCTTTCTAAATTAATTTTGCCTCTCTTCCCAAGGCTACTTTGCCCGACTTAACACCCCGCTAGAAATCTGCTTAAATAGGAGCGAATGGGGAAGATTAAACAAAATGAGACGCTATAAAATGAAAGTAGGCCTTTGAAGCTAATTTTTAAAAGCGACAATGAGTGAGAGCAACAGTTAACGGCGCTTCGTCAACTGCGCTTCCTCGTCGAGAACCCTCAAGCTAGACAAAGAGCAACTCGACGTTATGACTGGACGAAGGCAGTTCGTTTATCACATGGCCGCCATAAAGTGAACGATTGTGACCCTCGTCAGAAAAAAACAAAAACACTCTTGTGGTTTTGGCATAGATTGGAGATATCGAGATGATGATAACCTTGCTGTCTCGTAAATCACATTGGCGAGCAATGACGAATGTGAGACATTCTCGTGGAGGAAGATCAGTACAATTAAAGGGATGCTGAATCGAAAAACAGAATCTAAATTCTTTGTCGTTTTGATATTTACTGCACACGAATGGCTCTTAAATTACGGTACTTGAAACAATAAAGTAGTTTAAATTATATGATTTATGTAAATAAATATTCTAAGGTGCACCTGGTGAGTTTTTTGAAAGCTCGTTTCGTGACGACAACAAACTTTTAGTACGCAGAACGTGGCTATGGTGAGCCACCAAAGTTGGCTCGGTTGGCTTCAACCTACCTCGTTGGCTCCGGCGTGCGCTCACGCCGCGTGGTGGCGCGACGAAACGAAATGCGACGTGCGAACCCCGTCCTGAAACAATGAGATATATTTTTAAAAGAAATACAATTTTATCTGATAAATTTGTCGAACACTGTTCATCATGTCGTTTTTGACACGACACCTATGCGGCGCCGAACGGCCTAGCGAGCGTCGCGAGCAAGCGGCATCTTGGCGGCATCAAACATCAGCGCTGTCGAAGTCTCCGTGGTCGCCGTCGTCATGGCCAAATTATCAGGACGGGAAAGAAATCGCCGAACTCCGAAAAACCCACAGACCAAAGTCGCCGCCGTCGCTACGACGCAGGTGCAGAAGTGAACTGGGGGTGGCAGGGTGCAGGGTGGCCAGGGTGGCTGGCAGGTAGTGCGCAGCTAACTTGGCTGGATTAGTTGGCAAACTTCCAACGTGACGGGCATCCGTCTACTATTATTCCTATTATTATGGTGGCTGGATCGCGTCTCTGACTGGTGTGTTTAGCGTCCTATCCCACCCATACATCAAAAGTGGTCCCGAAGTGGCAACAAATGACGTCACAGAAGCCGGAGCGTCATGCTGTTGCCTGTCGCGATCCTGGCGGTTGGCCGTAGAAATGCTGGCGAAAAGCACGAGCGAACGCGAGTGTCGCTGTTGTCAAGGCGTCCCAGGCGTCCCAACTTCCTGCTGCTCTAGCTTCCGTGGACTGTCACAGTAAAGAGCGACCCACAGCAGAACAGGCGTGTGCCATATACACCACAACTTTTGGGACGCCGCCAGGATCGCAACCGGCGACAACATGACACTTCTATGACGTCATCAGGCGGAAATCGAGGGACCACTTTTTTGGCCGCGGTAAACACACCAGTCGGAGACGCGTTCCAGGCACCATACTATTATTCAAAGCGCAACTTTCTTCCACGCTGTGGCGCGTCGGCAGCTCGACTTGTTCACGTCAGTTCCGTTGCAGTTTGTTGACGTCAGTTCCGTTGCGAGTAATCCCAGAGGGCCTCGCGCGCATCGGAGGCTTCTGGCGCTTCTGGCTCAATCAGCGGTCGTCATTCCAAGAAATATAATAATCCGATCTCCATCCCTTTACATGAATAGCATTTTTAGGTATAGTGCGGTCCCGGGAAGCTTGTCCGGGGCTTATTTCGGCAACTTCAGATATCGGTTCAGCATCCCTTTAAGCGCGCCCTGTTTTAGAGACGACACTGGAAGGGCTGCTTTAGATTCTAAAACAAATTCAAATAAAATTGATGGGCAATTTTGTTGCACGTGAAGCGTGTGGCGTCTACGCTCTCGGCGATTTTCATCGGTTAGTTAAGCGACTGGCTTAACGTGTGGCATGTACACTCGGTAGCAATTCCTCGAATGGAGATACCGGCACCATCCTGGGCTTAAAAACGTGCGACAGGTAGTCAAGTTGCTATCTACCGGACGCAGAGCGGAGGCACCGCAGTGATTTCCCGCCAAATAACATCCCCACTCACGGTGCTGTGTCGTGAAATGCTGGAAAGCCCTCCGGTTTCTAATCAAAATTGTCTGGGTTCAATTCCCGCCTGACAAAAACGCTATTTTGCTGCGTTAACCTCCCCATCCCCCCCCCCCCCCCCCCCAACCGCTAACTCAAAACCAATCATACATGTGTGGCGTTTCCAAAGGGTCATTCTAACGAATTCCCCAACAATCCACCAATGCATCTTCCTGTCATTTTTTTTTCACCACTTTTTCGTACTTTGCCTGTCAGAGTACATCGACGCCCTTGGATGCGGTCATCTATCTCACTCGTGGAAAGAACCACATCCATACCACTCGTGGAAGGAACCGCAAATATATCACCCGCATCCATCGTTTTAACTTCACACACACATCACAGCCCACGCGCCGATACTACAGAAACCCAGTGCGAAGAACAACCGGCGATGGCAGAGCATCAACTGAGCAATCCCCCACCTTCCACCGCGCCGCGGCGCGACACATCCTAAATAAGAAAGTCGTAGTGCTGAATGAGACGGCGTCATCAGAGAAGGCTAATGCTGGGCACAGATTGGACACGAGGATTGCGTCAACGTTCCGCTCAGACTTGACTCGAAGCCGAGCGCTGACGCAGCAGTCGTTTTCAATCTGAGTCCAGCGTTGGCCTTTTCTGATTAAGCCATCTCATTCAGCACTACGGCTTTGTTATCTAGGAGGTGCTGCGCGGCGCCTCCTCCTCTCTGGCTCCGCGCCAGCTGTGCGCGTGACTTTGCCGAAAACAAAAGGGCTCGTTTTGACGAAAACCCGGCGGTGTCTGTGAGTTTGTCAGCGCCGGGGAGAGAGGGAGACGTTGACGCCGGCGCACGTCAGCGCTTCGGACCAAGGGGAGCTCCGCACGCGACAACTGACAAACGAAAGAGTACCGCCTTGTTTTTATCAAAACGAGAGTTTTAATCCTAACGCATTATTGCAAACCCGACGATAAGGCACAACATATATAGTTTCGGGTTCAATCTGGGTTATTCGAGTGGGTTGTCCTGATAATCAGGGACGGCGGAATCGCGGAACGCCTGAAGTATACCATTTATTGTTATTAATACCATTGGGTTTTGGCATGGAGTCACGCGCAAGTTATTCTGTTAGATGTTTAATGTCACGATTGCGTATGAAGACGCTGACAAGTAATTAAATTGAGATGATAATAATGACTTTACCGTGGCTTCCCTAACTGGGTTTTTTTCAAGACTCCCACCTATACCATCTGCTCACAAATTCACATTTATCCGAAAACAACTAAATACGATGCAAACCTTAAAATATAACTATAAATAGGGCTACTATTTAAGGTAATGTGTAGACACGTGTTCTGCGAGATCAAGTCAAGGGATTAAGAAAATAGAACAGGCAGCACTGCTACCAGTCTAAAAGGAAGTCTTATATCTTATGACGTCTTTCAATGTCCTAAACTAGTAAAGACATTCATTATCTGCGAATTCAGGACTGTTTCTACAGTAATCGACCGCTGCCCGCTGATGAAATATCTTTAGTCTCCAAAAGTAGCGGGGGTTGGGCACCCTTGGTTTTTACATGTACTGGTGATATGAAAAAATAAAGCAGTGACAGGTTCTAAGAACCCACTATCATGAAGGCTACGCTAGTGATCTTTATATTGTTGTTAGGCATAAGATGGACGGGAGTCTTGACGGGGATTCATTCACAACAGAATGTTTTGCAGTCAACCGCCAAGCACTGTGGCATCCTTGGAACCAGCGGACACAAAGAACACAAGAAAATATTTATAGAATAGCAGAATACGAAGCTTTACGAAAATGTTGCCTTCTAAAAGCATGTAAGCTATACCGAAACTGGAAGCTACTTTTGGACTCTGCCATGGCGAATCAAATGTGCCGTAATAGAATGCATGTATAGTGAAACAAACACATCGATGTATATGATATTTGTATCACCACGTTTTCTTCTCATGAAAAGTTAGTATGAAAAGAAACGTCTGCGAAATCCTATGTTGAGGAAGTTAAATATTTCCACCTGAAAGTGCAAAATAAAGTATTTTGTATATATATATATATATATATATATATATATATATATATATATGTAATAAAATTATATTGTAAATAGTAAATCATCTTCCTTATATTTTGACGTATTTTACTAGGTTTTTCTTATATGAAAGAGAACTTATAACGATCAATTTTCCGAAAGCTAAAATAGTGGGTTTTGATTTTTGATTTGATTTTATTTACTGCATGAAGCATTAATTTTCCAAATAATTATCAAGCAGATTATGTTTTTGAAATAAGCTCCAGCCTTGCGACTTTGTAAAAACATACTCTCTTTTTTTTTTCAATTCATAATTTTTTGTTTCGAGGCCCAGGGCACACTTTATGTTTTTCGCCGATGGCACCTCGGCTAAGAAAGATAATTATGTATTTTCCCATGTCTAATGGAGCGACGTCAGATTTAAGAATTGTTGAAGCCTCGAGGCAATTAAGGAGCCTAATGAAGCGCTCCATCTGAAAACGTTAAAGCACAAATGATGTAAAAATCCCTGCGTGGCCATAAATATTCGCTAGTAAAGAGATTCCATCGTTCAAGGCCGAGATGGCCTTTTGTTGACACTTATAATATACGTGGGAAAGAAAAAGAGGTAAAAAGAAGTAATAATGACAGGTCTGTCGTCACTATCTTATTTAATCCTTCGAATAATTTAGGACGATGGAATCTGTATACCGACAACGAGAGATCCAGCATTTGGAATGCAAGGTTGCATTGTTTTCAGTTTCATTTCAGAAAGCACTAACAAACAAGTCGTGAGGGCGCAAGTGAGCTGATGTAAGTTTAGAATCGTATAATTACGCGAGACTTCGGTGACGTGACGGCAAAAAACGACAGGAAGAAGGAAAGAAGTCTCCCTGTCGCTTTTCTGTCGTCACCTCAGTCTCAGGCAATTCTACAATCATTAAGTACGCTTGTTGTATTGAGCGCATCGTTCTTGGCTTCATGAAATATTTTTTTTTATTTTGTAACAAATCAATTATTACAATACCTGAACAAGGTTATCCGAGGAATTGCAAACCGAGGATTTATAAAGAAAACAAAAGTGTAGTTCATTAAGGGCAGGTTAAGACGTATACTGAATAGTATTGGGAGTTCACTGCGAGCGCGGCGTATGCCGTCATCACCATCTTCTGACTGTTCTCTCTCCAGAGCACTAAACGTAACACGACGTATCTGTCCGGGCATTGCTGGTTATAGCCGCGCCCATACGTTTACGCGAATACGACCATGACTGTAAGTTGAAGGGAGTGAATCAAGAACCACGCCGTCTGTTATCGGACCCTTAGTCTAACGTCATGTGGAGATTAAGCAGGCCTTGTCAGGTCACTAAGGTCACTAACGACTTAAGCATTCGTCGTTTTTATTTTCTCATGCCCGAATTGTATGGGATTCGGATCATTAATGAGATCCTCGGAAGTCGTTGCGCCTGCGTTCCTTTAGCTGTCTGGAGCTAAAGGGGCTATTGATACTATCCGTTTAGCTAAATACTACTCCCACTGGCACTAAAACTTTTACAAAACTAGCATTAATAATAATATACCATATTTTGAACTACTTTAATCACGAGTGGGGTGATAAAGGGAAACGGAACAGACCCGTCGAAACCGTATACCAGCCTTGAACACTGCTCAGCACTAAAGAGTCATCGCACAAAAGAACCTCTTAGAGAACCTATCATACAAGGTCGCTGCGAATTTCAATGTTTTGATTTTTGCCTCTTTTCGCCCCGATTGTTAGACATTTTTTTCATGACCACGCTGCCCTCCAAGAATAGAAATGAGCAACATTGCATTTCCTTTCGATGGCGGCTATGCGGCTCGTAATTTTAGTTTTGATTACACCGCAGGAGCTAAGTTTTATTTTTTTTTTTTTTAGATTTGGACCCGCGTTGTTAAGTTTCGAAAGTCAACATGACAACGTTTTCTCTAATTTCAACCTGTGGAGAGGACAACCTGGTACGTCGTAAAGCTATTTATTTGGTAGTCTTCCTAGACCATTTAGTTTTTCTCCCGCTAGGCTCTCCGCAACGAAGAAGCTGCTACTGCGCATGCGCGCCGCTAGTCTTGTTCATGGAGTCGTGGATCTCCTAGCGGGTTCCGAAGAACGTCGAGGGGCGGAAAAAATTACTTACGGAAACTCTCTAACACTTCTAGACTATGGCCAACATTGAACATTCCCAGGCGTCTTTATAAAATACAGCATAAGAAGTGTCTCAAATCAGCGTATGAAACTCGGAAAAAGCATCAGATCGTTTTTTTTTTACAAGGAAGGAGGCATTTAGGTGTCATTGCGCGTGATATATTGTGTAACTCGCTGAAGGCGTTTAAATAGAGTGAAGCACACTGATAATTACTGGCGAGATATCTGTCTTAATCATTAGGTTGATACTTTAAACAGTCGACCATAAAGATATCATATCACTTTTACGTTTAAAATTAAAAGATTGATTTAAGAACAGTTGCTCCGCCACTTACCCCTCCATTAGCGCTTTGCGTGTTCCTGAGGCCTTGCAGATTTATTTTCGCATAACAATCTTATGAAGGCATACCTACTGTTTAAGGCACACACTTTTGGAATACTGTAGTACATTAACCGCTTAGCTCTCCGTGTTATTTTGCTACCCTTCACGGCGCAGCCGTAATCTGCAGTGACGTCTATACCTTTAAGCTATTTTCCACTCAAAAAACCAAACATTTTTCAGCAGTGAGCCATTAGCATTCTCAATTTCATTCATGTTTTAAAGAATCGTGCTCTTTTTTTTACGACCGTCGTGTCTTTGCTGTAAGCTGCGTAATTGTTCAAGCTACCATATGAACTCTTATTTTAAAAAAAAAGTTCGCATTCCGACAAATATTTTGACACGCCTGCTAGCATACGAATTATGATTACACAAGAACAAATCTCGCTTTTGCTAAATTGCCTTGACACGTGCAATCCTTATAGCTATAAGAATAGATTTTACGGCATCGATGGCACAAAACTTCATTCATTGATACCAAGCAATGACGGACGAACGCTGATAAAATATTCACGTCACAAACAAAATCCCACAGGCCAATGCGTCTTTCCAAATACGTCATGTGTACTTACTTGTTTACCTTATTGCGATATTGATCGGCGATTTATTATTAAGCCGGGCGGCAGAGATCTCGAAATCTTTATAAATCGACTGACTACCCTCACAAACAAATTGAATTCCAATAATAATAAAAAATAGCACATGACAGCATAATCATAACTCGCTTCTCAGAAAAAAAGGGCTACGCTTGTTCTTTAAAAAAAAATAAAAAATAGTATCATGTTTTTGAGCTGCGCGCAAGGTTAACCAACGGAAGTCCAAATCAGGCTTTGAGGGTGGCCTCGTTTTATTTTTCACCTTGTTAGTTTCTTCTTGCGACTGGACTGTCTCTCTAATGGGGTTAGTTTGAGCGCACGGTCCCTGAAGTCTGCCTGGCTTAACGAAAGCTTTCCGTGTGATTTATAGCCACCGGTCTATCTGTCTCCTAGTTCGGCTGAGAGTTTGGTGTAACTAATTGGTTCCAGCTTTTCCGGAGGCCAATTATTTGTGTACGGAATTAGTACAACCGACCTAATGTAAACTTGTTTGATGCTGCATTTTGTATCCACTGTTGAGATGTTTTTAAATAATCATTTTAGACCAAATGTTTTGTTGACTGAATACAGGCCTATATCTGAATACCACTATCAACTTTTAACAAGGAATGAGTTTATGAACTGAACTCCATGTGAATAGTGTAACGTGCGAGGGTGACGAAAAGTCGTAACACGCGGGCAAAGGCAACAAAAAGCATGCATGACCCAACATCCGGTAACGCATAAGAATCCATAGCATGGGATCCGGCCAACTCGTCGAAAGGCAACTCGTCGAAGGCCAACTCGTCGAAGGCCAACTCGTCGAATAGGCCAACTTGTCATAGGTCAATTCGCAGAAAGGGCAACTCGTCGAAAAGGGCAACCTGTCGAAGGGCAATTCGTCGAATTGCGGGAAGAGAATTCGGGATGAAGGTCTCTTTCATTCTTCCTTTCGTTCTTTCTTTTGTTCGTTCCTCGACGGTCGGCCATTTTTTTATATTTTCTTTTTACTGAACGTCCTCCGGCGTTGTACAAAGCTCTTTGCCCCAGTAACAGCCGTTCAAAGGAGTAGGTCAGTACAAAGGGCAACCTGTCGAAGGACGATTAGTCGAATTACGGGAAGAGAGTTCGGGGTGAAGGTCTCTTTCATTCTTGCTTTCGGTCTTTCTTTTGAAGTTTGAATGACTAGAAATTTGTATATTTTCTTTTTACTGAACGTCCTCGGCGTTGTACAAAGCTCTTTGCCGTTCAACGAAGTAGGTCACCGAGCTTCTTGCCCCTTTTTGCCCCTCTCCCTAAAAAGAAAGTGTCTATAGACTTCTTCGGGGTTCGGTTCGTTTCTGGACGGTCCGCCTGAACTGATAAGGATCACCGTGCTTCTTGCCCAGCGGTATATAAGCTGGTTCAAGGCTGAACTACTTCTTATTTCATTTGCCGGCCATGGAGTTCGTCAAAACCGAGAGAGGAGCGAATATGCTTCTTTATGGAGGCCATTCCTACACCTGTAACAAGAAGACAGAGTCCTCCATGTACTGGGTTTGTAGAAAGCGGGATATCTGTAAAGCCAAGCTATCTACAGATGTTGCGATGACTTCGGTACTACTTCAACCTGGAGAGCACACTCACTCCGGCGACCCTGTGGAGAACAGCCTGCTTGCAGTGAGAGACGACATGAAAGCGAAAGCAGGTAAGCGCCGAGCTTTACCGTTTTTCTCGTAAATCGTATGAGCTGCTTTTTCCGAACTGCGAAAAGAAGTCACCAATCATATTGATATTTTTATTAACAGTGGAGGGACGCGAAAGCAACCATCAGATACTTCTCGGAGCTGCCGCGGCCTCATCAGACGCTGTGGCTTCACGGATGCCAAGCGTGAGCACGATGCGGCGAACGCTACGCAAGCAGCGACGACGAGCCATCCACCCTTATACTATCCCGACAACAAAGCGGAACCTGGAAATCCCAGTTGAGTTCAAGGTATGCGTTATTGACAAACTTTAAGCTTGTCGAAAAATCAGTGCACATGGTGGTCGCAACAGGTAATGTTGAATTGCGTTCTGTTAGCTGACAAGTGGCGCTCTTTTTCGTAGGTAACCCTGCGTGGGGAGGACTTCCTTCTCCATGACTCTGGCTTCGGCGATTCGGAACGGATACTTGTATTTTCTACCGCTGAAAACTTGAGGAAGCTTGGAGAGTCGGAGCTCTGGTTTGCCGACGGGACGTTTAAGGTGTCCCCCTCGCTTTTCTACCAAGTGTACACCATACACGGATCGCTGCATGGAACCGTTGTGCCACTCGTTTTTGCGCTTCTGTCGAACAAAACACAGTCAACGTACGCAAGGTGAGACATATTCCCGTACTGTTAATGTTTACGTGAGACATGCTGTTGTTAAGACATGCTGTTGTTATGAACAGTTTGTCGGTTATTAACATTGCAGATTATACTTTTTTTTCCCGGTTCTATTAGACTGTTCAGCGTTTTGCGAGCCCACATCAGTCACCTCAACGTCAAGGTGATATACACGGACTTCGAGCTCGCGGCGATGAACTCGTTCCAGAACCAATTTCCTGGCGTGCGCCTTCAGGCGTGTTTCTTTCACCTCGCACAATCCGTGTATAGAAAGGTGCAGGAAAACCACGATCTCAGACAGCGCTATGACACCGACAAAGACTTTTCCGTCTTGGTAAGTTTTCGAAAATGTGTAGCTCCTAAGTACATTCTGACGCAACGATCTTGTCTATTTCTAGATGAGGATGCTTCCAGCGTTGGCGTTGTTAAGAATGGAACCTTCGGCAACCTTTTTCGAGTTTCAACGCTGCGGAAACGAGTCCCGAAACGAGTCCCGACGTGTTCTGGACTGTCGCCCACCTGTCGAAGTCGGCCCGAAACGAGTCCCGACGTGTTCAAGACCGTCGCCCAGCTGTCGTGGTCTGCCCGAAACGAGTCTCAACGCGTCCGTGACGTCAACGGGACGTGTGTGTGTGTGCGTGTGGGTTCGTGCGCTCCGGAAGGGGAGAGAGGCCTGGCCTAACTGCGGAGAACCATGGCTATGACGCATTTCTGGCTACGACGCGGCGGACTTTTCTGCTACGCACTTGGCGGTCGCACCTGCTGCTCTGGCGGAGAGTGAGGGAGAAAACGGACCCCTATATAAGGCGGGGCGTGAGGCTGCTGAGTTGTTCTCTTGGATTTGACGACTGTATCGCTACCATGTAATTAAACCGTTCGTTACGTTACCAATTCTCCCACCTCCACTGGACCCCTGGGCTCTTCACTTCGGGGAATGGTCGTCGTCTCGAGCCAGGAGGCCTCCGGACGTGCGGCCTAAGCCCCGCCTCGAACAACTGGTTGGCAGCGGTTGGGATCGGACCATGCGACATCGTGCTACATCTGTGGGAGAGCGTTTGGACTTTGCTTTGGGATTCGTCAGGCTTCAGATTATGGGTAATTAATTTTGAACTGCTGGGAATCCTTAGTGTTTGACTCGTGCGCTAGGTTTTTGGTACAACCTCGCGACAAGTTTTAGAACAAAGCCAAAGCTAAAGAGCAGCGATCATGGATCTAATGAGGTTACTGAGAACAGATTTATTCTGTTTATGTGAAGAATTGGGTGTGGAGGTGGAGCAAAAGATGAAGAAATCTGAGATCAGTAAAGCGATTTCAGAGAGCGCGGAAGCAGAGGAAATTAAAATTGCGTGTGAACTGCTTCAGAACGCTAAGAGTGAAGCTGCAGCAAGAGAGGAACGAGAACAGGCTGCAGCGAAAGAGGAACGAGAGCGAGAACAGGCTGCAGCGAAAGAGGAACAGGCTGCAGCGAAAGAGGAGCAAGCTGCAGCTAGAGAGGAACGAGCACAGACTGCAGCGAAAGAGGAACGAGACCAGGAGCGAGCGCTGAAAAGGCTAGAGCTCGAAATTGAACAACAGCGATTAAACTCGCAGAACAGTAGAGTTGGGGCTCCGGTACGAGCAAGTGAGACCGAGTCGTATCAAATGAAGAAGCTCATGCAGCCGTTTAAAGTTGGGGAAGACGTGGGCCTATTCTTAGTTAACTTTGAGAGGACATGTGAGAAGTTGAGCTTCGCCCCAGAAACGTGGCCGCAACGGCTTTTGACTCTGTTGCCCTGTGAGGCTGCAGAGGTTGTCGCGCGCCTTAGTGCTGGAGACGCGGACGACTACGACAAGGTGAAGTCCAGCCTTTTGAAGCGGTACCGCCTTTCTGCCGAGGCGTTCCGTCAAAGGTTTAGAAACGCATCCAAAAAGAGCAGCGAGGGCTACTCGGAATTCGCGTACGGGCTTAAAACCAACCTGAAAGAATGGTTGAAGAGCGAGGAAGTGTACGAAAGCCGAGACAAGGTAGTCGAGTGTGTGTGCCTCGAACAGTTCTTTCGTAGCATTCCGCAGTCAGTCAAGCTCTGGGTGCAGGACAGGGTGGGAGTCGACTCTGTCGAAAGGGCCGCTGAGCTAGCCGAAGAAAGCTGAGCGGAGAGGAAAGCGAATCCGGCCGAAGCGATCAGCGCAAGACCTTCCCACAGGGAAATGACTCGCGAGAAAACGGGCCCGAGAAGCCCGAAGCAGGACAAAAGGTCCCAGATAAGAGCGCAGAACACTCGAACGGAGACGAGGCGCGGAAAAGCCCAACTGGGCAGTTCGAGGCAAGGAAGCCTTTCCTGTGCTACAACTGTCAGGAGCCGGGACACACAGCGGCCAGATGTAAGAAACCGCGGGTTGTGTTCTCGTACGTGAACGGTAGTGACAGGGACCTGAAGCTTCTTCGTCCCTATCTTCACGAGCTCCAGGTAAACGGAAAGCCGTGCAGGGTGCTTCGGGACAGTGCAGCGACGATGGACGTTGTTCATCCGTCGTATGTAACGACATCCGATTTTACCGGAAAGGTAGTTTGGATCAAGCAGCTGCTCGAAAAGCACAGTGTCTGTCTGCCTATGGCGACAGTAAGGATAACTGACCCGTTCGGAGAGCTAGTGACAGAGGCGGCTGTCTCGCAAACAGTCCCGTTGGAGTATCCTTATTTGTTTTCTAACCGGTCAGATTTCCTGCTGCGCGAAAGGGGTCAACAACTGGGAAAAGGGCTAGTTCAGTCGTGTACGAGGTCCAAATCGCGTCAGGTCGCCCCTTTGTTGACGAGTGATCCAGAGCCAGAGGCAGCTGACGGGGAGCAAGCACTCCCAGAGTTGGAGGCAGAAAACCGGGATGAGAGGGACCAGGTTGTAGAACAGCCTGACCTCGTAGCACTAGAAAGCGTACGCCGTCCCAACGCGCCGGCGAAAAGGGCGGAGGAAGACGGGATCAGTGAAAGATCTCTCGTAGCTCCGGCGTCGCGTAACTTTGGTCCTCTGCTACGAGTAGACAGAGTGTCTTTGACAGTCGAGCAGAAGAGCGACCCTAGTGTGTCAGGGTTTCGCTGTACAGCTCAGGAGATTGCTAGGACCAATGTGACGGGGAATGAAAGAGGCGGATTGTTTTATCGGCGCTATAAGGACCGCATTTTCACGTCTAGAAATCACGTGAAAATCGATCACTAAGACTTCAGCGTAAGAAAAAGGAAAGGCAAATTTAACGGCAATGCCGATGGGTTGAGCAGATTTTTCTGACATCACGAAAAATAGTAGGGATGATCTCAGAGGTCTTCGTCATCCACGGGAATGAGGATCTAAGTGGGGGCACTTCGTTGAAACCCCAAAATGACCTCACAAATTGCGAAAAGTTTTTGTCTTTTGTCTTTTGTTCTTAGTGACCTCGTTGGAAAAATGAGTTTTTTTTGCGACAGGGGGTCTCGATACCCGGAATTGTACCAAATTTTGGTAATCCGTAATCCAGTCTGGCGGGTCTTTGGCGAATTCCGAGCGTTTGACTGCGGTGTGGCGTGGTGCTGTGGGGGACGTTTCCGCTGATGCCTCCGTTGTGAGAGGTTTGGGAGTTTGTTTGGTGCTTGCAGCGTCTTCTCAAGGCCTACTCCAAGCCCACCTCTTCAGGCCAGCGATTGTACCACCGGCCATTCGAGGTTTCCCTGGCCCCGGAGGGGCTGTTAAGAATGGAACCTTCGGCAACCTTTTTCGAGTTTCAACGCTGCGGAAACGAGTCCCGAAACGAGTCCCGACGTGTTCTGGACTGTCGCCCACCTGTCGAAGTCGGCCCGAAACGAGTCCCGACGTGTTCAAGACCGTCGCCCAGCTGTCGTGGTCTGCCCGAAACGAGTCTCAACGCGTCCGTGACGTCAACGGGACGTGTGTGTGTGTGCGTGTGGGTTCGTGCGCTCCGGAAGGGGAGAGAGGCCTGGCCTAACTGCGGAGAACCATGGCTATGACGCATTTCTGGCTACGACGCGGCGGACTTTTCTGCTACGCACTTGGCGGTCGCACCTGCTGCCCTGGCGGAGAGTGAGGGAGAAAACGAACCCCTATATAAGGCGGGGCGTGAGGCTGCTGAGTTGTTCTCTTGAATTTGACGACTGTATCGCTACCATGTAATTAAACCGTTCGTTACGTTACCAATTCTCCCACCTCCACTGGACCCCTGGGTTCTTCACTTCGGGGAATGGTCGTCGTCTCGAGCCAGGAGGCCTGCGGACGTGCGGCCTAAGCCCCGCCTCGAACAGCGTTCATTCCCTTGGGCGACTTGGACGCCGCGTTTGATTCCCTGATGGAGATTTTCCCCGACGAAGCTATGCCTCTTGCCCAATACTTTGAGGACACGTACTTGGGCCGTCATCGTGGTCTGCGTAGAATATCGCCGATGTTCGCGCCGTCACTGTGGAACGTGAACGACGCGGTCCGCCAGCACCTCCCACGCACGAACAACAGTGCTGAAGCCTAGCACAGGGGATTTCAGGTAAGGACAGTTAATTGCGCGTTTTGACGTGCACAGAGAGCGATTGGTAATTTCACTCTCGATTTGTCATGTCTGAAGTCCACAGTTGCCTGCGCTTCGCCCACGATCTGGGCTTTCCTGGCCGCACTCAAAAAGGAGCAAGCCCTCACTGATATGAAGTTGGCCCAAGCAAGCGCGGGACACGCCACTCGGATGCCCAAACGGAAGTATCAAGACTGCAACATCAGGATTGAAAACATATTGTCGCAGTACGTTCCCGGCAACGTTTTGGATACTCTCCGAGCAGTCGCTTTTAACATCGGACTGTATCTCCGAGCAGTCGCTTTTAACATCGGACTGTAAGAGAGAGAGATGTGTAATGTGTGCGTTCATGTGTATTATTAAAGTTTTCGTTTTTACTATTCTCTCTTGTGACTTATTTTATTGATATAGAAAAATATTCATACGCGAGCACATAGAACATATGTTAGAAATGATGAAATTCTGATGTATCATTGCTCAAACGGAGATGCAAAATGGTGCTTTTAAAAGAATATTGACAGACAGCCTCTTCGGCGAGTGGCGACGAAAAGGCCTCTTCGACAAACAGCCCTTCGACAAGTTGCCCTATTACGAATTGGCCTATTCGACGAATTGCCCTTCGACGAGTTGCCCTTCGACGAGTTGCCTTTCGACGAGTTGGCCTAGACCCCCATAGCATATATAAGGCACGCTTTTGCATCATAATTCATGCATAGTCATAACGCAGCACGGTTAATCGCAACCAGCGAGATTCACAAAGTGACTTAGCGGGAATGGAACCCCGGACCATATGCGATTCGCAGCCGGATGTCTTTGCTTGGTGCCATAAGGCTTTTTTGTTTTGCTTTATTGCTTGGTGCCTTTATAATGAGATGAAAATGAGCGCAATCAGCTGGACACGGTCTGACTTGTCGCCAACGATCGCTTCCGGTAGCACGCAACTATCCAAGGTGGGTGATACTTAGTCCAGCACACTTAGCCCGCAGAAGACCATAGGGAGCAAGCCATTCTTCTTAATCCAGCAAACTGAGCCCGCAGGTGACCGTCGGTGGCGAGTTAAATTTATTTCAGTATACTGAGTCCACAAATGAGCATCGGCGGCGAGCAGTCTTGCATACTTAATCAGCAGGAGACCGTGGGCGCACGCAGTTGGCTCCCGAATGACGAAGCATCGCTTCAACCGTGGACTCATTTCAGCGCGGGGTGGATCATAATAATACCGTGGGATATCGCAGAGGGTTTAGAACGTCGCATACTTAAAGAGTAATGATTATACAGGGAATATGATGCGATACACTTCCTCCCCTCGCGTTTGCTTCATTTTCCACGAGTGGTTTTTTAGCAGTCCAAAAACTCAAGGATTCAAGGCCCTACACGCACCCAAAAAGCAGAATCTATGAAACACTTTTAATTACAGCATACTCGTGACACGCTCTACTCCTGAATAAATTTGAACTGGCTTCCTTATTCTAAAAAGGCCGGGGAACGCAAGGGCGTGCCGTGTGTGTAGAGCATACAAAATCACCCCAAACTCCCCCCCCCCCCTCCCTATAAGTTCAAATCAGAGCCAGCCATAACGCGCGCATTATGAACACATGACACATTCTGTTCTTTCCCGAGTTTACCGGAAAACTCAAGGCAAGTCCATTTTACGCGTACTTGCTGTTTGCGTTATATTCGGTTATTTATTCTTTTTACTTTGAAAATATTTGTGATCTTCATGTAGCCTTAATTTATTTTCATACACCAGGCTACACAGTTGATCCGCATGCTTAATTGTCATGTTTTAGTATTTTGATCACATGGAATCACATTTACAAGCAAGTGTTTCTCTCCTCCTATTTTACGTCATGAGTATTATACATAATTACTACATTTATACTTCCAGCGACTCATTTTTACCTGAATAAAAAAAAAAGTAATAACCGCGTATTTGCGTTAGCTGCGTTGGTTGAAATTGTTTCGTAAATAATCAATCTGAGATACATCTAAAAAATCTCATAAAGAGATAAACTACAGCTCATTTCATGTGTTTTAATTCTCATACAAAATGTAACGGGTTTTTAAAAAATAAGTATGAATGATATACGTGTTGTATACAGTAGTTAACACTTTTATGAAATCAGTAGCTGCGGTTTAATTGCTTTGATATTGAAAGCAACAAGTAGTTTTTTTTTTAATTTAAAGGAGTAAAAGCTGTGCAAAGCTCAGACATTTGTTAGGTACGCTCTTAGTATGAAGAGGCTGCAGAATCTATTGAGTGAATTGGGATATTTCTGGGAAATATAAGGACAACCGTATGTCCGGAAATCCTTTTCGACTTTCAGGGTAAACAAACGTTCTTTATTGAAACAGTTCTTGATAAAAAAGCAAATGTATTGTACACACAAAAAAAAAAATGCACAACATAACAGCTCCGGATCGCAGTCTTTCTGTTTGTCAAAAAAGCAATCCCAAGCAGATCCCATTGAAAGCAACTTGAAGAGGCAATTGTCACGTCAGAAACCAAAACTGGAATGAAAGATTATTGCAAATGCGTGCTCATGCAGCCTTGTAAGCTCTATGTCTCACTAAAACAATATGTTCTGCTCGAAATAAAATAATGCGCCTAATGTGATCGGCAGAATGAAACGACCATATATTGCTATGAACCTTTTCAGTTATATCAATCAGAGGGCCAGATTGCTTGTTTATCTCGGCAGTTAATATTTGAGTTTTCAAAAGATTAAGCAGTTTGTATCACTGCAACATTAGGTAATAAATATCACAACAACATGCTGTTCATGTTTAGAAATCATAATCTTGAAACATTGGCCTTCCATCAAGAACATGAAACGACTGCTTCCGTCTAACACCCAATTTCGTGGCGGATGCTCCTCCAAGAGAAGCCTTTCAGCGCCCATAACTTATGAGTGGACTTATAACTCTTTTGGCAAAAGACGACGGAAATAGTAGGAAGTACTCGATTTCTGGATTTTTCTTTCATGTTAGAAGCAATCACCATTCGACTGCAAGCTGAGTTCCCCGTAACGGACGTAATAGTTTATGAAACAGGATTATTCCGCAGCCGCCCCATTAAAGGCCTAGACGAAGGAAAATACAGAATGTTGTTAGTTTCTCATCTAGTATTAAAGCAGCGCCTTTCTTCGAGCTAGCACTTGTTCTTGTTTACGCTGATTAAAAGCAGAAATCTAGGAGTGGACACTAGTTTCCGCTTCCCAACGCTTAATGCATTCAGTCAGTACAATCGTGAATAATTTATTACGGCACTTAAGTTTCTAAATGTAACGAGAGTACACCGAAATAAATCATGCGTAATTTCCTAATGAATTAGCTTGTTTTGTTTTGTTTACACATTAAAAAGAAATACGAAGAATTCTTCTGCGTTTAAGAGCTTGAACTTTCTCATCTTCGGGCTTATGTAAGACAAAAACGGTTATTATTTACGGAAATGAAGGGCAGTTTTTGCCTCATTCTTTTGCTGAAATGCAGATGTGTTTGGTCATTTGATTAGATTACATCGTACGTTTTGTGGAAATAAACGCCACCATTTTCCAAATAGTCCATATGTGAAAAGCACAGTGCCATCTAGTGGGGCGCCGAAGAAGATGCTCTGTCACACCTGTTAGCTTCGGCGATGGCAAAGGCCAGGGCGCAAGAGCGTACTTCTGAAGAATCCTTCGCTCGCACAAGCACTCGCGCAGAGAAAGTGCTTTCGAAAACCAGGCGCTCGCACCCTTGCGTTTGCCGGCACTCAAAGCCACATTACGAGCTGAAGTGTGCGTCCGCCATGTTTGTTACGGCAAGAAACGCGCGACCGGTGGGGCGACGAGCTCGTACATGCTCAAGAGCGTAAAACAATACTAATCTTTATCTCGTAGGTGTGGGTGAGGATCGATGACGGTGAGCAGTAAGCCTCAATTGTTACCGACAACGCTACGAAATTGACATAAAGATGAGGAATCTAGACGCAACAAAGATGACAGCGCACACAGTGTTGCCCGACTTTCAAACAATTTTGGATATGTTTTTTTTTTTAACGTGTCCAAAATATTTGTTTTTTACTTAGAGTTTCTAAATAAATACATTGAAAGCTTGCATACAATAAAGAGCTTCCGTGGATAAGCACAGGCTTCTCGGTGGTGCATTGCGCGTTGTCCTTCACACGCTCACAAATTGACTGCCTAAGCGGACAAATAGGCTCGTGCCATAAGAACGCGGCAGTGTGTGATCTATTAAAATATTTAAATATTCTTGGCACATTTCTGTAAGACGGTCTCCACGAGGAGTGAACTTGATGTTGCAGGACCCTCTAAAATGTAATCTAAGAACCCACATAAAAAAAAATGTAAGCGAAGAAAAGAAAAGTATAAAGACACAATTTAACAAGGGCTCTGGGTAGTAAGAAGTCAAGACATTGTACTTTGAAAGAGCGATTAACTGGCGGGCGCCACTCCTATGAGTCATGAACAAACTTTAGGACGACAGCTGCCGAGGAACGCAACGAATTCCTCCAATCCTGCAAATTTTAGAGAATCTGAAGTTCCGTAATATTAAAAGGACGTGACGAAACTTCTGAATATGGCAATCCTCAACTAGCGAGATGTTGTGGATTGCTAGGTACGTCGGACTGGCTCAAACGTTTCGAGATAAACATCACAGTAATTGTGGGCATCGGCGGCGGCAACGTTACATGGATTACGCGCGGCGCTCTCGAGTAGTGACTGCTGTGAGATTATGTCGCTGTTGCCTCGATCATGCATCGATTCAACTTAGAGCCGCTGGTTGATTGCACTCGTAGAAACTGCGGCTTAGGTACTTAGCCGAAGTCAGCATCGCGGGCATAGCTACTTTTTTTAACTAAATGCTATCAGATTGTACGGTGACTGGCGGGCTGAGGGTTACTCTACAGCTAAGCTGGCGGCTACCATATTAAGTTCAGCTGCGGTGCCACCCAAAAAACAAATCGGGATTCTTATTGCGAAACTTGTTGATACCAACGTCCCGCTTTGTTTATCACATAATATGGTTTCAATAGACTAGCATTTTAACACGAAGAATTCTGCCTGCAACACAATGGCATAGGTTTAATCTATATACAATAAGAGTTAAAAAAATTAAACTCACCTATTCGTTAATTTTTCTGTCAGAAGCGGTGAAGCTCAAAGAAATCTAATGCAGAGTCGGGAAAAATCCCTGAGAAAATGTCCATTTGATTTCAAAAACCCTAGACTGCAGGTAACGACACACACACTCAAAAGTCTCAGCTTTGGAGTGTGTGTGCCGTTACCTGCAGTGTAGTTTAATTTTTTTTTATTCATGTTTAATGAACACCAGATCGTTTGCGCCCTTACATTTATTTCAAAACGTTGAGTTTTGCACCTATACAAATCCGACATTGATTTTAACTCTATACCAAAATATGTTCGTACAAGAACGTTTTGATTCGTGATTAAAATAACACAATCGGAGAAACAAAATTTAGGCGATATTAATATTTACAACATATAGAACAAACATATCATGAACAACATTTGAAGCTATTGTATATGCTAACTGACACTAAAACAGAAGGTAATTCACAATTGTGTGATTACCTTTAAGGTCAAAGTTATTTACAATCCATAATCACAACCGTGGCACCAATCTTCCGTTTTAGTCGTTGGCAAAGGGTTTCAAATGAACGAACAATATAATGTTAAGCTCAATTTAGAATTCCAATGAGCTGAATTAGTGATTCCTTAATTAATCTGCAATGGGCACACGTAGGACAGCTAGAGGACTGAATTACCTATTGAATAGGTTTATCAATTAAAACAATTTTTGTTTGTACTTACAAGTACCCGCCACAAAGGATATTCTTCTCATGTCGACTTTAATCTTGAAAGGAAGGCGTCCTTTGTGGCAATCTGTAATAGGTCCTCTTTTCAGCGAACACACAAGTAAGAGTACTGAAATAATACAAAAGAATATTGACGTCTTTCGTACCTAAATTAGTAATCTTAGAATTTCAGCCTTTCTTTTTAGCAATGTCAAAATAAGCCCAATATCTACACAAACAAGAGCTCGCGGATATATCGATGCGAACATGTACTTGCATATGCTCACGGAATCCTAGGAATCCTAGGAATAATTCCCGTACCCGTTTGTTTTTTAAATATTTTTTGCTGTGTCATATGCCTTTCTTTTCTCAACATGTCGATTAAGCAAATACAAAGAATTTAATCTCGGTGCGCAAAAGACGCTAAATAATATTTATTTAGATTTTGTCTAGTGAGGTCCCACAACTACACAAATATTTTACTCAGGATAATTTCCTACAAGATTCATAATAAAACAACAAATGCATTATTGCGAATGACGGAAAACCACTATATGTCGAACAAAACAAGTCAACTTTATTTTGAAGCTAAGGTCTTAACAAAAATGCGTCAAGCTATTTTACTCCTGTCTACGATATCTTGTATTAAACCACCATCGAATTTCACTCTAGTTAAAGGATATTTAGTTTCGGAAACATAACTACTGACCTTGCATCAATAGGGAAAACAAATCCCCCATTCTCATCATCAGAAGGAAAGCGAGTGCAACAGCTTTATAGTGAGCCAGTGGCACATATATTCAACATATAGTATAGTGATTGGATCAAAAAGCTTCGCTGAATAGACACAACTTGCTTTTCCTTCCTTTCGTGACTGCTCCTAAGACAGAACATTTCGAATGATGCACGTTGGCTGATCGAAGAACATATGACTTTTGGAAATATAAATTTCAAATTCCGACAGTCTTTCATAAAATACTTTAGGTGAGTTTGCTTCTTCTGTTCATGACTGTGAACATGTATATCCCAGGGGCTCAGTTTGTTGCAGCTCCTTACAGTCTCCAAATGCAGGGCTGGGCAGTACAGAAGACGCATATATCTTCGATGCTATCAAGTTTCATGTACCACATATTACTTACAATTAAAAAAGAAGTATCTGAGTATCGGTATCGAAGATACATTTTGAAAGTATGTATTTTCAAAATACCGGAGACTTCTCGAAATGGGCCCAAGTTTAAAGCTCCTTTTTACTTCGGTGTCGTTCTGTGTACGCCAGCGCATTCAGTTACAGCATAGAAAGATTTCCAAAAAAAGAAATCTTGCCGTCTTACATCCACGTGTTCGTCTGAGTCGAATGACGTAAACGACCCTGCGCCGATAGAACCGTTCTCAAGTCGCCAACTACGGTGACTGGAACGGGAAGTGTGCCAGGCGCCGTGTGCGCGACATGATAAGGAGGGTCGCGATACGCGATGAAAATTTTGAGAGAGCCTAGATCGTAGAGAGTGACCATCTCAAATCATGGGGACTGTTTGTAATTTAACGGAGGACGCCACCGGCGAAGACTGCTCGCCAATGCGCATGCGCTGCGTTTTTGGCGTAGCGAGGATGAAAGCAGGCGAAGTGGCTCATCCTAAAATTGGAAGGAGAAAATTGGCTTAGAAGGGCAGGAGGAATCATTTTAGACTTAGGCTGGAGGGCGCTAGCTGGCGCCCGTTACAAAGGGTATAGCCATTAACATCCATCCATCCATTCATCTAGGCTAAGACGCTCGCAGATGACCAACGCGTTCGTCACCTCCTCGCAGTTCGTATTACAAATGCGGCCCATAAATCACGGGATCCCGATCGAACAGTTGGAAACTTTCTGAAATGTAGGCTCTCTCATATTTTTTGGCACCGCTTAACTCGTCTGCTGGCTGCAGCGCCCCTAACGGTCCCCAAACATTTCTTCGCGGAATTTGCATCTCAAAATTTATTCGCGACCCATTTAACGGATGAAGCGTGCACAATTCATGTAGTTACAGAAACCCGAGTCAAAATATAAAGAAGCTATGCAACTTTTCAACCCAAGCGCTGCCCGCAGCGCGTGTGTTGTGATGAAAATCGTCACCACCGCGAGGGGCGCTGCAGTCTGCAGACGAATCGTTTTCAACAGAACTCTGTGCAGCCCTTTGCTCTCGCCCCCGGCACACTCCCCCTTCCAGCCATATTACGCCAACTGCGCGCATCAGGCACGTACCGGTGGTGCGCCAGTCGCGTTTCCAGTTTTTTTGTCCGCCGCCCAATATCGCACGCGCAGTCATATCCACGGCCTAGTGGGGGTTGCAGAAATACAAAGGGGAAGGATTTTTGCTTTTTTATGAGGGAACAGAAGGAGCAATCGTAATATTATTTTTAATTTTTTAGGCTAGGTGGCGCGAGCTATCGCTCAATACGAAGGGTACAACCGTTCACATTCATCCATCCCTCCACATCGTTCTGTACACAGACGCTGTCTGAGCACCCCCTAAAAAGCTCTGTTCTAGGGGTTAATTTTTAGTATTATACTTTTTTAGATTGATTATAGCCATATAGTGCATTTAAAGGTCACGCTTGTCCTGCATCTGAAGTTTAGCGGTTTTTCAGAATTTCGTTTGCTGGTTTTTGACTTCTGAGTTGGCAACAATGCCTCTTTCGGTCATCAAAAGAAGAAGAGCTCGGCTAGTCTTGGCTGGGCGCTTGGCGGGCCCAGCCGAGTTTCGCAGGCCCTCACCGTAACTTCCGGTGAGCGCCCCCCCCCCCCCCCCCCCCGTCTTTACAAAGGGGCCGTCTGAAATCCTATCCAATCCAAACCCGATTGCATGCTGCACAAAACGGCTCTCATTTTGCGCAGTACACGGTTTTGAGGTGGAGTTTCTGTTTTCCGTCTCCTGAATTATGGCTCACGAACCTCGCTGTGCCTGTTTAGACAAAAAAATATTTTACCGTCGCGCCGTCTAATGACGACTGGGTCAAAGCTAAGTGCTCTTTCTGTGTGGCGACAATCAGTGGCGCGTAATCTTCGACCTCCAATCTCAACCGAAGCCCGAGTAACAATTTTTAGAGTCAGACGCAAAAATAAACTTCAAACATTAGTCGTTCAGATACTGTGTTTTCAACAAAAACACATTTGCTTATAGACCAATTCAATAGTGAGAGTTTGGACGCAAAGAGCGTCAACAGGGTATTTAAATTTGCGGATGACTACCTGGTTGTAGCAAAAGGAACTGATGAGGTTTCGGGGGATAATGTTGTCGCCTCTTTGTTGGTTGTCTTCACGCGTCCCTGTGGGGGTTGAAGGTAACACATGAACGCCAGGATGGCATGCTTTTGTAGTGCTTCGACCTTAGACAGAAGTTCACTAAGAATCATGTTTGTTAGGCCTACCGTCCCAGCACAAAGAGGTGACTTTTGCCGTATGATTCAGCTATTTCCAAGCTTTGAAGAGGGACATTGCGTCACCACCCCTGCAAGCTGCCCTAGAAAAGTCTGGCCACCATACACTTCAGGACAGCTTTAAGTGGCAGGGAGAACGGCTTTGCCACTGCGGGTTACCCAGTGTCAGTTGTGCTGTCTGTGACCGAAAAGCTACTCTGAAACATTAAGATAGTACACCAACAACATAGGGATCGACCAATTAAAAGACAGCAGAGAATACCTTATTTACATACGTTGTCTCATAATATGGGGTGGTGTGATGTAACGGTCATCTTCGCGGCGCCATGCAAAATGGGGAAATTATGGTCGAGGTTTGCTGATAGGGGGGGGGGGGGGTGGAAATTAAACGAATGCACAGTCAACCACAGAACAAGGTACGTGGAGTGCGAGGTGGGAGTGGTGTACCGAATCCAGTTGAGATGCGGTCGAGCATAAATCGGACAAACGTGCCGCTCTGTCAAGGACCGAACGCGCGAGCACGCGTTGTCGCCGAGATCGACTGTAGGAGGGCACCTAACTTTAGACCGTGTGACTTGCATGTATAAGCGAAATTTTGAAATGTATCACAATTTTGGGAAGAGGGGATGATAAAACCTAAAGCGATATGTTGGAAGCTTTTCAGATAGGAAAGGAAGGCGCAACATGGAAGAGTAAAACTTTGAATTCTTTACATATGAAGGAGGTAGCCTTTTCGGAGCACGTGTCTTCGCGATAGTGATGTGGATTGTTAATTTGATGTTTTCCTTTTTATTTGTATTAAATAATCAGCTGAAGTCCAGCGCTTGTCCCGTCTACTCCTTCCTATTCTTTGTTATTTGTGTGCTGTTTCCAGTTATGGGCGTTCGGTACATTTGTATTTGTTGACCAATATAACACGGTTAGGTATCCTGCTTTCTTATACGAGTGGGACGATATTTAAGTGATGTATCCAAGTATCTCATATACAGTAGAAGTATCTCCATCGAAATCGGAATTAGATCTTGCTCTATATCATGTATGGGTATCTAAAATAAAATTTTCGAAAATGAATCAAGGATACATTCTTTGAGTATCTTCTCCACCCCTGTCCGAATGTCTAAAATTTCTGGTCTCATAAATTTTGCCACTGAGGCACTTCCTCGTTTTCGGTGCGAATACAAACACCAGACGTCTCCGGAATGCAAGATTGTTAGATCAAAGGACTGGCACCCGCCGACAGTAAAAAGTTTCGCGGAAAATAACCCCTCCAACCAATTTAACGAGTAAGTGAAAAATCGATGGCAGTCTTGCGAAGAAGGGAAGGAGCATCCCAGGAGAAAACAACAAATGAGAGAGTAAAGGGCTTGCCGTTGCGTTCCCTTCACGCGACTGCATGCCATTTAAAAAGAAAACAAACTATTACAATCGCAACCTTTTCCGGAATTTTTTTTTTTTTTTTGTGTGTGTGCGAAGTCACTGCCTGGCTGCACCCATTTTAAATATTATTGCCGGAATGGCCATCGGAAGCCTAGACAGTAAGTTCACTTCTATTTTGCAGAAAATTTTCAATCCTTCCTGGCCACATACAGAAATTTAAGTTAAAGCTTCAATACATTATAAATATGGTGCAGCCTGTCCCCATGGGGAGGATGGTTCCCCAGGTATCTTGGAAGGCGCACCCCTTTTCGACATTTGCAAGTTGGAATGACGTGCAACATCACTGCCGAAACTCGGAAGAAGAATGGGCCTTAAATCAGCAACGAGTGTCATCTACCCACTTAAGCAAATTCGAAACTAAGAGTACACAGAGAGCTGGTCAAATGGTGAGTCCGCCAAAACCGGTGGCCGGGATCGGTGAAGACATCGCCCCAGATGGGCGAAGGTTGCGGGTTCGATCCCCGTTCCTGGCCAAATTTTTCGACAGCTATCTTTTTTTTTTTTTTTTAACTCCCCCAAAATGTGCAATAAATTCGATAATCACTCTCTCGCCTCTTCGTTCACAATATTACTACGGCTGCACTTGTCAATCTTTCCTCACTTCCCACTCCCGCACATATAATGTGCGGGAGTTGAGCTACGCTACCGATGTTTTCCCCGACTCTTTATTTTTCCTTTCAACACGTTCGAATGGAAACGTCTTGACCGCGAAATCATCGATTCCTTCATGTTGTTCTCAATTTTACAAGATGCGTTTTAGATATGCTGGTATAAACTTGATGTTCTTACCTTTTTTTTTTTTAAAAGTGTATATTGTTTATATGTTTGTATAATATGTATTCATATCATTTAAGCTGCGAATGCCCCCTGAGCAATGTAGGTAATGGAATAAATAAAGAAATAAACAAAGAAATATTAGTTTTTCAAAAAGGCGCCTTATTGGCGTGCAGTTTCCCGTGTTCTATTAATATATAAATAATGCTAAACCTTCACATTTGTATATGCTAATGAAAGCACACAAGCCAAATCACCCAGTTAGACCCAATATGTCTGGTATACGTACAAACAGAGGACACATTTCCAAGTTTATTAATAGACATCTTAAAAGCATTGCAGCTAACGCTGCGTCATACGTGAAAGATTCCTGTGAGATTTTTTAATTTAATTAATGGTACGCAAATAGATTTTATTTGAAACAACCTATATCTCGTAACAATGAACGTCATCTCGTTATACAGAAATATAACACATAATGAAGGAACACAAACTGCTCTAGATAGCGTTGATAACACTAAACTAGCTCTGAGTAAGAATGTTTTAAATATTTTAATGTATCTAACATTGGAACTCAATAATTTCACATTTAGGAATAACCGCTACTTACAGATTCATGGCGCAGCGATGGGATCACGTTTTTCTCCGTCTTACGGAAAACTTCAAATTACGGGTTTAGAGAAACCTCTCATAAACTCATTTCCACACAAACCACTTTTTTTATAAACGTTTTGTCGACGATATATTTTTAATTTGGAATAATGGAGTGAAAAAAAACTTTTCGAATTTATAGTTAAGCACGCAGTTTCAACCTATAAATTCAATTTACATACAAGTACTCGGACACAGAAATATACTTTCTGTATTTTAAGCTGGGAATTGTAGAAAATTATTTAAAAACGACTTTATATAGAAAGTTTACAGATAGAAGTAAGTTCTTTCATTGTAAAATTTGTCATCCAATGCAAAAAAGTCAAATATAAGATTAAGGCGTTTATGTTTAAATTAAGATAATTTAGGAGAAAAAGCCAGAACACTAGGGGAGGTTTTTATTAATCGTGGATATCTTATGCAGTTGGTAAATAACTCAATATCGAAAAGCCGTGGTAATCCTCGAGTTCATAGTTTAATACAGAAACCAAAGAGAGATAATGATAAATTAGGACTCGATTTACCAAATCAGTCGCAGTTACCAACATTAATGTTATCCTTCGACCCCATACGCATATTTTACACATGGACAAAACTTCAAAAACCATAGTTTCATAGCCACTTGGTATCGTTTTTAAACAACCAGGTAATTTTATGTTAATGTTTGCACAATCTAGAGACTCCATTGGACGTAGCACTGTCCCCACAGTTGCGTAAGATGTAATAATATACGCCTTGACTTATGTATAGATTTCTTCCATTCTGACTTTATTCGTAGTGCACCAAACATCTTTAATTGGAAACTAAACGACACGTTTAATTGTGATTAAGAAAATGTTATTTATTTGGTTCATTGTGAAAAATCAGTAATTTAATATATAGGAGAAATGGAACAGGTGTGAGCAAACATATTAATCTACATACAAGTCACTGAAATGAGTGATAGGGCGCAGGCGAGCTGGTTTATGTTCATGATTTAAGACAACCCTGAGACTGGGGAAAACAACAAGGACAAACACGACGAAATCTCAATTTGAGATTTCGTCCTGTTTGTCCTTGTTTTCCCCAGTCTCAGGGTTGTCTTAAGTCATGATCATATAAGTCACATTCGTAAACTTGTTACCGGACCAGTTTCTCGTCACTTTAACTGTAAGGAACATAATGGAGTTCCTAATTTTAGTTTTATTATATTTCGAGGTGGATTTAGAACAACCAGAGACCGGAAAAATAAATAATCACAATGAATTCATAAATTTAACACTCTAGAACTGAAGGGCCTGAACATTTCTAAAAGAAAACTATCGTTTTTTTTTTAATATTTAATATAGATACTCTAATCGGTGCCGCACTGTTCTTTTCTTTTTTCGCTTTTTTTTTCTCAATTAATCGTTTAATGCGACACGACAGAATATTTTAACAAATGATCAACAAATCATGACACCAAGTATTGCTGGCTTCACGCCAACCACATTTCCCGAATCAGGTTTTACCTAAAATGACTCGTTTTTCTTTTACAATTTAATAAGGTGTTTTGTTTCATAGTTCTTTAGTATCAAACCATTAGGCGAGATATTTATTTAGTAGATATTTTTCATCTCGTAAGTATTTTTATAGAGTTGTCTTTTTACACATGACGATTATATACTCATGAAAAAGAACAATGTTCTTCAGGTGTTTAACCTATCAGGCAGGTTCTGAAAAGTTTTCTGTCTAATCCCCGATCGCCAAACGAGACCTTTTCCTTTAAGAGCATGTCTTGGTTTTATTTATATATATATATATATATATATATATATATATATATATATATATATATATATATATATATATATATATATATATATTTATAATTTCTTTTTAACGATTTACAAGACATAACATGAATGAAAACAGCTAAAAAGAAATCTGACTTGGTTTGACATGGCACATTTTTAGGACAAATCTTTGTCATTCTGAGTGAATTAAGTTTACAAAAAAAAAATATATGTATATATATTTAATCAACTGTCTGCTCCAAGTCCACGATATTCCCTTTCAGCCATTGGCAACACGGGGAATGTGATTACTTTTTTACGAGCTTACAAAGTAATTTAGTGTCCCTAATGGCATCCATTAGCGACGGCGCCGTTTTCTACCACTATTTTATCTGGCTCTCCAATTTTTTTTTTTTAACCCCATATATCGCTAAACGTTTCTTATGGCACCACCCCAGCTCTTAGCGAGCTTTTTCTGGGAAAAGATGCGATTGTGGTAATCTCGATTTTTTTCACGTGAAAAAATATTTTTACAGGGCTTGCATTCACCTCACTCGTCGATTAAATCTTGTGAAAAAAATGGCCAAATTGCAGGTGAGTTGGTGCGTATTAGTCATGACGTTTAAACCCTGATACTAGAAATATTCTTTCATATATCTTAGAAGAAACTGAAGAAAGGTGACAGACAAGCGTCTCAGACATATATATATATAGTATATATATATATATATATATATATATATATATATATATATATATATATATATATATATATATATATAACGGGCATGGTGGCGGGAGGCCGAAGGCGTGGGTATATAACTGGGAAGAAAAAAACCCTCGGTGAAAACAGCAACAACGGACGATTTAATCTTCGACGTTTCGGCCGGAGTCCGGCCTTCGTCAGGAAGAACTTTTACAGATGAACGCGGGTGGTATTTATACATTGCTACGGTCGAGTCCAAGTTTCAAAAACGGCGGGATGACGGTTGGAGTTCCAGATGGGGAAGCGTTTATACAATGCTACGGTCGGGTCCAAATTTCGGCGGGATGACGGTTGGAGCTTTGGTGAGAGGGAAGCGTAGGGCAGTTTGTATCCGGGAAGGAGCTTGACGGTCGGGGCCAAGTTTCAAGGACGGTGGGATGACGGTTGTAGCTTCTTGAGAGGGGGCGCAGGGTGACTTTGTTCCCGGGCGGGCAGGGGTGACCTGAATGATAGCGGACAATAGACGACAGTTAACGCGCAAACTATAGTGCTGTCTCAAAAAAAAAAAAAAAAAAAAAAAAACGGCACGGTCACTTGTGTTGTCTCTTGGGGCATGCATGAGTCAGACCTGAAATGAAACAATGTTAAAAGTAGAAAAAAAAAGAATATTAAAATCTGCAAATAAAAGAGAAAAGTTGATGGTCCAGTTCCGGCCACAAACACAGTACCACTGCTAACAATAAGGTCTGGGACCTAAAAAAATATGTCCCCTCATCGCTGTTGCTATTCGTCTGTTAGCATTTTAATCGATGCCAGAGTACCGGGGCTTTCATTTATTCCTTGTTTAATTGTATTGAATCGGTAAATTAGGTAGGATTCCCGCTGTTCACGTTCGCGATTTGATTTAAATCCAGATTCTAGGAGCGTCACTGACAATTTATCAAACGAGTGTTTTGGGAGAGCGAGATGTTTAGATAGAGGCAATGTCGGAAGATTTATGGCGTGAGATTTGTGATTATTAAAGCGCAGTCTAAATGCCGTTCTAGTCTGCCCTATGTATTGCATTTTACATACCGTACACTCGAATAAGTACACGACATTCGACGAGGCACATGTTAAGTGCCCTTTAATTTTGATCGAGAACTGCGAGTGCGTGCTGCTGGCCGTGTTTGTGTGCTGCATCTGTTTACATATCAGACATCCTGGGTGCATGCAAGGCCTACATTCGTTAGGTGGTGGCGATGAATTGATCCGAGAATTTACTAGCGCGTCTTTGAGGTTACGCGATCGTCTGTGGACTACCCCAGGGGCGGATGGAAACGCGCGTTTAAGGCGCTCGCTTTGTTCGAGAATGTTATAATGTCGTTTTAAGATATTATTTACATTAGGATGGTTCATGCTATAAGTTAGATATAGATTTGTGCGTTGTGTGTCGTTTTGCGTGGGGCGCGGGCTGATAAGGTCTGCTCGGTTCAGTTGCTTGGCTTTTCTGATTGCATCGTCGATTATACGGGGTGGATACTTTTGTTTCTCTAGCACCGACTTTAAATTTTGGCTGCTCGCATCAAAATCTGTCTCCTTGGAACAAATTCGTTTGAAACGATGAGCTTGGCTGTAGGGAATGCTGTTCTTGCAATGGCGTGGGTGGTCGCTTTGATAATGCAGGTATTGCTGTCGATCGGTTGGCTTACGGTACAGGCTCGTGGCGAGTTTACCTTCGTCTATTTTAACGTTGACGTCTAAGAAGTTTATTTCGGTTTGAGAGTACGCATGTGTAAAGCGGATGCTCGGATGAGCAGCGTTGTATCGACCTATGAAGTCCACCAGCTCCTCCTCAGTATGCGACCAGACCATAAATATATCATCTATAAACCTTTTGTATATTAACGGCTTTACGGGACATTCAGAAAGGAACTGAGATTCTAATTTTCCCATGAATACGTTAGCGTAGTTCGGGGCCATTTTGGTGCCCATCGCGGTTCCGCTAACCTGCCTAAAGTATTTATTGTTAAATTCGAACGTGTTTAGTTCTAAGACAAGCCTCGCTAGAGTAGCGACGACGTGTCCATCTGGGGTATCCGGTTGTTTGTGGAGTTCGTACATGTCAATTAGAGAAATTATTCCATCATCGTGTGGGATATTCGTATACAGCGATGACACATCAAGTGTAACCAAATACGAATCTTTTGGTATGCGTAAATTTGATATTTCCCTTAAGAAGTGAGCTGTGTCTTTAATGTGTGAATCGAGACTTGTAGGTATATGTTTAATTAAACTGTCTACATATCCTGATATGGGTTCGGTTACTGTACCTATTCCGGATATGATTGGGCGCCCTGGGTTACCAGGTTTGTGAATCTTAGGGAGCATGTAGAAGCGGCCCGTGGAAGGTTGTACCGGTTTCATTAATTTATGTTCGTTAGCGGTTATTCTGCCCTCGTCTAGGAGATCCTTAAGGACCGAGGTCACAGTCTGAGTGTGGTGCACCGTAGGGTCACCTGCGAGAGGTTCATAAAACTTTGGGTCATTTAGTTGGCGGTATCCTTCTCGGATGTATTCAGAAGTGCTAAGAATCACAATTGCTCCTCCTTTATCGGCTGGTTTAATTGTTATGTCTGTCCTATTGCTCAGGGTTTTTAAGCTAGCCCTTTCGGATTTAGTGAGGTTATCCCGTTTTCCCGCCTGCCTGCGATATTCCCGCATAATGTCTTTTTGCACAGCGGCTATGTACAAGTTAAGACAATCGTTACGGTTAGCCTTTGGCGTCCAGTCGCTCGTTGCACGCTGCTGAGAGGTGTTGGAGCTAGAAGGTCTGTCCAAGAAGTATTCCCGCAATCTTAAATTTCGAGCAAAGTCGTCGAGGTTGCGTAGTAATTGGAATTCGTCAACAAAACCTGTGGCGGGGCAGAAGTTCAATCCTCTCGAAAGGAGTTTTTCCTCTTCTGTTGATATAGTCACTCCAGATAGATTAACAATTGTGGTGCCACAAGGGGCACTAGTGCTTGACCTATCGTCTGTTATGCTAATGGCCGGCTGAGTATATTCATTATAGTTAAATGATGTCGTAAGCTGAGGTAAAACAGGGTTAGAAACCTTATCGCGCTGTAGCTTACGTAGCTTGATTGTTTCAAGATCATGGCGTTTCTTTTTATCGAATTCAGAAAGGGCGCTAATTTCGGATGTCGATAAGGGGCCATTTGAACGGAGAAGTGTAGCGGTCGCAGTAGTTAACTGTTTCACTTGTTTGTCACTATGATGAATCGCTATTTGGACCAATTTAAGGGAAGCCTCAAGGAGAACCTGTTGCCATTCCGATCGGTCATGTTGGTCGAGGTTTGTGCAGGCGGGAGGAAGGGAAAGCGACATGCCCTTCGGGGTAATGCCTGCGTTAAGGTACACTAGCAAGGTTGATCTATGAAGTTCGTGCCTAATGCGTTTATCTGAGAGCTTTCGTACTTTAAGAAAAGTGGTACTGTAGTTTGGAGCGGAGGAACTGGACTCACCGAACTGTCGTCAATCTTCTTTCGGGTGCGGGGAGCTCTCCGCGGCGGGCTTCCGCAGGTTGTAGCGCTGTCTTGGGGTACTTCTTGGCTGCTGCGGGAGTCGCTTGGGTGCCGCACTCTCGACAGGTGTCGGGTACTCATCGACGTAGTTGACGCTCTCGCTGGCTGCTGGGCACGCTTCCCAGTTATATATATATATATATATATATATATATATATATATATTTATATATATATATATATTTATATATATATATATATATTTATATATATATATATATATATATATATATATATATATATATATATATATATATATATATATATATATATATATATATATATATATATATATATATATATATATATATATATATATATATATATACTGTAAACGACAAAATTTTAGCGAATTTCGCGAATCGCCTACCATTCGCGAAAAATGCGTCCCGCGAACAATTCGGACAAGAAGTGAACGCTACGGAAGCTACACTCGAATCGTGATGTTGCCTAATCTTTGACACAATGCAAGAGCGCTCCTGCGGTCGATAGGTAGCGCGGCTGCCTCTTGGCTGGGCAAGCTCGAAAAGTTAACGACCTGCTAGTCCCAGACACTGGCTTTTTTGTGCAGTTTCCGTACTTTGCGTTTTTGTTTTTTGTGTTATATTTCTTTCTTTAATAACGTAATTTCAGGGGAGACAGTGTCAGCTCATTTTGCTGACAAGACTAGCGTTCCCTCCTCCGATGATGTCTTCACCTTCCTTTACCGCGCGAACCCAGTATATATGGAACGAAAAAGAGCGTTGCCCAACGGTCGCACCATGAACGGTGTTGGAGGACGTCGCATTGTGCTGGACCCTTTATTGTTGGCAAGACCGGGCTACTCTGCGATGGATCGTTTTAATTGCCCCCCACTCCCCATTCTTCCAGCGTATTCAACCGCCCCGTGTTCCCCCAGCAATGAAATTCCTAGCCGTTGAGCATAAGGGAGATCTTCCCCTCCTTCCACCCACGCCCCAAGTGTTATCGCTGACGCAAGCTTCTTCTCTCACGTTTACCGCGATGGCGAGTGCCGATCGGGATCAAAGCATGCTTGGTCACCTCTACCGTTAACGTTTGAACGCCGGGGGGGGGGGGGGGGGGGTGTTTGGCGGATACTGGGGGGCTATGTTCGACAAATGTTTCGTTTCTCCTAAAAAGAAACGGAAGTGACGGAACTGACAATATCGCGTCTGATTGGTTAGAGGCTCAAATGACGAAAGAGGAAACTTTCGTCATTTGAGCCTCTAACCAATCGGACGCGATATCGTCACTTCCGTCACTTCCGTTTCTTTTTAGGAGAAACGAAACATTTGTCGAACATAGCCCCCCAGGTGTTTATTTAGGCGACTTCCGATCACCGCGACGAGGCCGCAAATCACTTCCGGTTGCGGTCGTGTTTAGGCTAATAAAAAAGAGTGTGTCGTTGTGAGTGGTGTTGAATCTGGTTTTGTCGACGTTTCTTGAGCGTCCCGCAAGGGTCGGTTCTTTGGGCCTTGCTCTTTATTAACGACGTAACATTCGGAGTATCATAACGCATAAAGCTTTACGCGAATGATCGTGTAATTTGCAGAAGCGTTCAAGATATTTCTGTAGTTGATACCCTCAGCGTGTCCTGGACTTAGGTCTCTGGAATACTCCGATGTTGAGCGCAGTGAACGCAGCGTAGCACGGAACGCGCGTTTGATTGGCCGGCAAGCAGGAACTCGATATCCGCGACCCATCAGTATATGTGTACGCTGCACGAGAACCACATTTCTGCTGATACTGTATGTCTAAGTTTGTCTAACGTCTTAGCGATTTATCAAACTGTTAGCATGCCCACTTTGATTTTCTCTTCTCTGTGGTTCCAGCTTCTTTAGAACAAATGCAGTTTTCAAATGTATGTTGTTTATTCGCCACAAAATATGGCGCCAGTCCGTGATTAGAAGGTGGTTTTACAGGAGCATTTCTTGTTTAGTGTCTTCCTTCGGTGAGCGTTCAGTGCAATGCAATAAAATGAATGCGCTGAGACACCTGTTAGCTATCTTAGACACGCGGGATTCTATATAAACTCATAATCATCGCCGTTGTCGACGTGACCAGGGGCGCGAGAAAACTACTTTCCATGGGGTCCATCACCCCTAGGTACGCCACTGCATCTTAGCATTCTAGAAAACGTGTTCTGCTGTTTCCGGTTTCTTGCACTTAACAACCCACAATCAAACCTTTTTCTTCCTTGTAAAGACTTCAGCTTGGGCGAGTTGGTTGAACATGTTACCGACTTCACAGCGCACAATTGTGCGCTGTAAAGTCGGTAACTTTTTTTTTCCATTTATGTTTTGACCGGTAAAACTCCCGTGTGTAATTTAAGGAATAACGTCTTAACACAGAGTAGAACTGACATTTCTTTAAGCGTTTGAGAACATCTGGCTCAGTGCCTCCAGGGTACAAAGACCTGTACAACGGTAGAGGGAGGACAAACACAGCAAGATGCTTGTACAGTTGCTTTCGGGAGGCGCTACAGAAGTATTCAAAAGAAAAAATAAACGTGTACACAGAAACCGAGTAGCTTGAACAACTTCGCGTAAATGTATACCTTGAATCCCACCAAGTATCCACAATTTCAGGCAAGGCTCTGCATAGGCGAACTTGACACACCGTGCGGAAAAGCAGATATTTTGTGTCACGTAAAAAAAAGCGGTTTACACCCAGCTGCAAAAAAAAAACAAAAAAAACTTCGGTTTTGCAATTTTTTTACGACGTCAAGAATGTTGCGTGGTTCTCAAACCAGTGCCTGGCAGTTCCTTACAGCGAAAAATACAGGTTTGCAGGCGCTGGTCATTGGTTCATCTGTTGTGGAGGGCGACATGGTCGTGTTGGTCAATCCAGTCCTTCATATCTTCGCACCCCTCGCCATGAAAGGACGTCGGAGTGCGAGGTGCGACGAGCATGTACACAACGATGGGAGCGGCCGATGTCTGCTGTGACGGGTTGGCCATCTTTGGCCTAGTCGGCTTTGGTTTTTTCGACAAGATACCGAACTCCAGTGGTTCTCCCTGGTTGCGGCAACTGTCTCGGGGTTTTAACTTTGCGGTCTACTGGCGGGGCTCGCCCGCCTTGAGGTTTTTGTTGACGGGCATAGGGTCGAACTTGGTTCACGGCTCCTAGGGGTGTACGAAGAAAGGGCATTGGGAAAAGTAACCAGCACCTCCATCAGAACACACGATGACAGCTGAGCTTGGCCTTGAACTTTCAAGAATAGCAAAGATTGATAAAAGAAAGGACCGGACCAAGCATTTGTGGTGATATTACAAAACGTACTGAAGGGCGTTTATCCTGACAAGAAGCTGCAGTGCTTTAGTGGCAATATGTCCGAATAAGTCCTCTTCTACCGTGTTTCGACGACTGTCGTGGTAGAAGCGAGTAGAAACGGATGTTGGACCAATTTTCGGGCATTGAATTGCCTCACCTGTGGTTCGTCAAAGTGCACGTCTACTCCAGAGCAATTTTCAAAGCAGCACAAAATCGTCTTGCACGGCACGGGAAATACCATCTTCAAAGACGCTCTTCGTCACGCCGCACAACCGAAGTTATCCTCCGGTCATTTGGACGAGGCGGCACCACGGCTTCACACGGACAAGCACGACTTACGGAATTTTCGTAGCTAAACTGTGCGTCCAAATACATCGCACACGCTTCACCGTAGATCTCGGAGGTTCCGATGGTACTCAAGAAAGCAAAAATGTCTCGGTAAAAGTTATCCTAGTGATATCCGTATCCGAGGTCGCAGCAACGCAGGGCCGATTCTTTCTCTTTCATGGCAATATTCCCGCCTATCGCAAGCGAAATGCGCGTTGTTTCTCCATATTTTCACGTCACAGCAACGTGAGAGATCAGGCTGAACTTTCAAGTCGCTTTCGACTGGTTTCAGATTACTGCTCCCGCACCTGAAATCAACTCGATCGACCCAACAACAACGAACAACATATACGAAAAGCTCCGGTCCGGCTGGCGCAAGCACTGCCTGGGGGCTGCCATCTTGCTTGTGGCGTCACGCATTTGGTTGGGCACGTGACTTGTAGTCACATTTGCGTACTATGGCGGCGGCCTGAGAGGGTTCACTTCGTGTGCGGACCGGAATCCCAGTTTATCGCTGTAAGCCTCTCTACCTCGTTGTATCGACCCGTCCTCTACCAGGGCGATCCCGAAATCAATACAGAACAAATGTGATGCAATATTTGTATAGATTTATACGTGAGCAAAGCAGTACCTCAATTACGTACCATAACTTGCTAAAAGAATATTGCCCACTGTGGCACGTGCAAGCATTTATACATTTTTTCTCTTTCCACTCACTGCTTTTACACGTAGTTCAAGTGTCTGCTTCCGCCAATATGGCCCACTGTCGCGGTAATTGTTTATTGAAACTCTTAAGTACTTAACTGGCGTGGTAACCCAATTGACGTTTTTAAATAAGCTATCTAAAGAATGCCACTCGCCATGCCAAAAATTATGTACATTTCTGCCAATTTATGATCTTTGCAAATCTAATGTCCACAATATTTGCAAAATTCTTTGACAATCTTCAATGCCTCAGTTATACTATATTTGTTTCCATAAAATATGGCAATATTATCGGCATGCACCAACACTTGTATCTCTAATGTCTGCAGTGTAAATCCATGAACAATATTGATATTCAATATTATCAAACAAAAAGATTCAATAAAGATGCAAAAGAGATGGGGTGACAGAGGGCAACCTTGGCGCACAAAACGGCCAACTTCAATTCGTTCAATTATTATTTTGTTAAGAATAAGATTTTATGGAACACCTTTTGTAAGCCAGGCGTAATCCTTCAAGAAGGATCGATCCCACAATTATAGGCTACAGTATTGAAAAAAGACGTTCATGCGAGACCTTATCGAAGGCTTTTTTTCAAATCAATTTGGAGCATGGCAACAACTCTGGGCACGCAGTCGTAGCATTCAATAATATTTCTAGCTGTCCGTATTTTATATACTATTGTGTGTCCTTTTATTCCACATGTTTAATGGGGTCCGATAATATATGTGCTAACAAACTGCAACCGTGTAGCTAATATTTTGATTAGTATTTTATAATCAACGTTTGTGAAACTGATCGGACGGTAAGCAGATACTTGCCTAAGTTTTATATTGTCGTCTGCTTTAGAAATTTGAAATACATGCGCACGTGTAAAATATTTAGGCACAGTGTTTTTCTCATATTATTCGCATTATATTTTACATAGTATTGAAGTGATCTACGCCGCAGCGTTAACAACCCCTCTTACATATCTTGTATGCGAGGCTTTGTTAGTACCCAATGTCCACTGCACGCGCTCTCTTAGAATAAAAATAAATAGCCGACAACAAAATGCTGCTGTAGCACTGCCAATGTCAAGAGCTCGCGGCAAAACTCACGTTTTCACGCGCTCAAAAAAAAAAAAAAAAAAAAAAACGTTTGCAATTTAATGGTTTGAAGTCCATATTGTTCCGAACGCTTTTGTTCGTGTACCCCACGGTGCGTGAACGCGACGCCGACGTCCAACGACTTCGCCGTGGCGTGTCGTACATATCGCTGGGACGGTACTGTGGATTAACACATAACTGCTATATATTTTGTTTACCCATTGTAGAGCAGGCATACACCGCAAAGCGCAGGGCACGCTTTGAGTTCCATGCAGTGTTACGGTTTGCTTTTCCATGTTATTGCAGTGACTAGACACGTGCCGCTACCCAAAAGCTTGGGGAGACATTGATTGTCACTAGTTTAAATCGAGGGCCCAGGCAGTGCTATTGTCCAATCTGTGCGCTGAATTTGAACATTGTCACCATGGGTCAAACCTTTCTATCACTGCAACAATGAAATCCAAGTGACTACGTCATCACGCTTTGTGAACGAAAAACTGAAAGACAAAGTCCGCCTTTATTTTTAAAATAACGCTGCAAAAGGAGGTGCTTGGTCAGTAACGTTGAGCGCGACCGTATTTGAGTCCATTTAGTGCGAGTAAGTTTGTGTAAAGTGAGAAATGCCAAATATCTTGGCACGGTTCTTTAAGATGAAATAGGGCATAATAAATCGTAGTACGGTAAGCTAAGAAACCGAAGTATGCGGTCTCTTTTCTGTTATTAGCTTCCATTTTTGCTCTTCGATATCATTCATAGGATCACTGAGATGGGCCGACGTGGTCGGGTTCGGAATCAATGTTTGCACTCATCGTCAAAAAACATTGATTTCGTGTTTTTTTGTTTTGTTTTTGGTATTTTGTGGGGCAACGAGGAGCAGAGTCTTTGAGCGTTATGTCGACTAGGTGGTTGACGGAGGGCCGTCCTCAACAATGCACCCTAATACCGTCGAGTTGGTCTTGGGCCAGCCAGAACACACACGACCACGACGCGCAGTTGGCGAAATGATGTGGGCTGGTGCACGCAGACGTTCTCTCATTAAAGAACTAATTACAAAGGTTTCAAATACTTTCTGTGAGTCGTTTAACGTCTTTGTGTAAAAGAACTTGCACAGGGGTGCTTGATGGTACCCACTAACTTTGTCAGGGAAATAAAATTAATAAAGAACATGTGATTATATTCATCAAAACATTAGGCAAAGGAAAAAACATAATTCCATGGTACGTCAACTTTGTGGCATACATTCTCTTAGTTTCTTTCGAGGAACATATCAAGTTCAACCTGCTCCTACTTGCTTATAGAAACATACTTAAAAAAAAAGGTCTAACCAGATGTCTCTTTCGGCCAAGCGGAAGTTTGATAACATTTTGTTTATATGTGGGTTACAATACCATGTATTGATGTCGGAAGCTGGTGCTACCCACGAAGTTTGGCGTTCTCTTTATTCTATGCATGACTGCTTATCTATTGCCGAGTCTTCTGCGGAAAGCCAAATAAAAAAATAAGTGATTCGACTTGGACCTCTGCCAGGTCTGAAAGACCTGCGTATATAAAGGACATCCATGACTTCAATTCCGCTTCCACGCGTAAATGCAGCCGTATTATTTAACAAAGAGACGACCAACCACATATATGCAACGTTTAAAATCTATGCAGAAACTCGCTCTCAACTGAGTCTGTAAGCCGGGTGCCTGATTAATTTAATCACAATACACGTTCTCATCCCCGTCTTACACACGTGTGAAGCTGCTGTGGTTTATAAATGGGGGGAGGGGGATCGGAAAGGGAGACTACCTCAGCTTTTATTAAGTTGACCCTTCGGACTCGGCGGCACCAGAGATTTTGGTGGTGTCTTGGGGTGTAGACCTGAGATCGGTGCTCCTGGCCTTCATGTCTTGAAGCTGGGCGCGGTAGGGGGAGCTGCCGGGGTCAGGAGGACGTCGAGTAGCGTCTGCCAGAACTCCATGGCAGCCGCTGAGGTGGTGAATTAGGGTCCCGGACAGGCCCACGCATGAGACGAGGTGGGCGTGATGCCTCACCAAATTCTGGCCAGGGATCAGTTACGGGGTCCGGAGTACTGGGCAGTCCCGAAACAGGTACTTCAGGCCGCTGCGCCATGGCCTCCGAGATCCCGAAGCGCGTCGCGCGCGCTAGAACGCAGCAGACGACAAAAGGAGCGGACGAGCAGACGACAAAGGGAGCGGACGAGCGGCTTGCATGCTTTCGCATTCACAACTCATAAGAAATGCTTAGGTGCACCTCGAGCTTTTATTTTCCGACGTGAATCCCTTCCCGCGTAAATAATTTTATAGAGGAGTTTGATTACACGAAGATTATCTTCAATCCGAACGCCGCCGTCATGGCCTTTTCTTTCTCCAATGTGTTGCCGTAGCTCTCGGTACGTACACTGAATTTCACAGCCGGCGCTACTTAATCGCTTGCATTGGTGTCGGTGGTTTAAGGTTTCAAGCATGTTATTTTCGTGTTTTTGTTTTGCTACAGCCGAGCGAAGTTTAGAAGTCTCAGAAGCTAAAACCCGCTAGAAATACATCAATAAATAATATTTAAGTTTGCCATGCGAAACCGCAATTGTTGTTATTCATTTTCCTATAAGTGCTTACCTCATGCCACTTCATTGTGCATTGTTTAATTTATACTGACCACTACACACCGAAAATAGCCGCTCAAATTAGCGATGAAGGGCCAATGAAAAGCGTGCCGTCCAGAGACATGCTTTAGTTACGCGTGACTATTGTGATGAACATAAATTAATTATACAAAAACACACGAAAGGTGAATGTAAGTTTGGCCACGTACATTCGTTGAGAAGCTCTGCGAAGAGCTTTAGAAGCGGATTAGCACGTCAGTCCGCACAAATGGCCCGCTGCGTGTTTTTAAACTCCCGTCTGTGTGTACGTTTGTACGACCACCTGCGCACCATTAACGAGGAAAACCTTTGTTCGAGCTTGCGTGTGGGTGGGAGCGGGAACGGTCGTTCCATTTTAATATTGAAGGGATTGTTCTCGTTCGTCAAAGGTGTGAGAGTGCATCAACGGACTTTGTCTTTTACACAAGATAGTGTCTATTGTTTTTAACGTGAAACGAGTTTCGGCTCGTCAGGGGGGCCACCAGATTTAGTGAAGCCCCAAAAAAATCGACCGCGAAGCTCGACCTTGATCGGCTGGTCGCAAGGTCACGTGATCAACGCTGACTGGCTGATTCTGGCGAGTATTGGAGGTTCTGGAAGACCGCCGGGCTTCAAAACGCGAGTACACTTCGTTTCACCTTAAGTCCAGACGCAACTGATGCTACCAGCTGACTGGACAAATCAGACAGCGCCAAAAGCGCACCAGCGTGGCGTTCGCCATGTTTCTGTCCGTGCTCTATCATTGCTGAACCAATCAGAAACAAAAAAGGCACAATGACTTGCGCTTTTGACGCTGCTTGATTGGTTACATTAGCTCGTAGCAACAGCTGCGCTTGGACTTTAGCTGAAACGACGTATAGCGTCAGTATCTTCATTACAGGCGCTATCAAGTTTTATGTTACGTGTTAAGTTATCTGACGAAGAGCGCCTTGAGCGTAGGCGCCGGGCTCGGTAACGTTACGGACCGATATTGGAACGTTTCACGTGTAACGCGATTGCCAATCATTTTGCGACATATTTTGCTACAGAAATACCAGGCACACAACCCACGTGACTGAGAACGAAAGGGAACATAAAACGCCTACAGGGTAGGCTGGGTTTTGGGGGGTGGAAACGATGGGGGAGATGAAGCCCCGTAAGCACCCCCCCCCCCCCCCCCCCGGTCAGCGCCTCGTGCTTTATAATGTTAGCATGAATTAACGGAGAGTGGCAACCAAAACATAAAGTTTGAGCGGAACGGTTCAGGTCTATCCAATAACAGCCATGAAAGGAAAACTGAAGCGGTTCTCTGTTTAAGAAAATACACTTAAATAGTCCTTATTCTGCCTCCAGGATTATGAATATAAAAAGTTTATTTCAGATTGACGCGCCAAGGAGAGAAAACAGAGCTTTCAAAATAGCACTGAAGCCACTCCTTTCCGACGCGTTCGGTGGCAAGAGCGAATCATGACGCATAATAGAGATATCTCAACATATCCGCGCTTTCTGCAAGCCCTACCCGAGCAGTCAAAAGCTCTGCATGTGTTCCCTCAGAAGTGTCACGCGCAATGAAGCTGAAACCCCTGGGTATAACGTCACACCAAGCGGTTGGTTTTTGGGGGTTTCCAGTGTATATTGATGCGTTCGCGTCTGACGCTTGTGATACTCAAATTCACAGCACAAAACTATGCAAAAATTCACCTCTAAATCTTTGTTTTTAAGAACCTGTTCAGCTTCCCTTTAATTAGTCGCCGTGTGCTTTACTACCGAGATTGTCTGTTTATGTCTTTAGCTGGTATACTAATTATATATCGAGACGTTCCTGGTTGAGACAAATCGCATGCCGCCCAGCTCCACCATAGTGCAGGAAAACAAAATGTGAGTGAGATAAAACGACTGCAATAGAATGTTGAAACTGCGAGGTCACACCAAGTCCTGCTGGCGCATGACCACGAGAAACTTTATGAAAATATTTTTACAAAAAATAAAATAACACAAAGAAAAATCTAAAAAATGGGAACCCAAAGTCTTCGATATATTGGGGCAGGTAGAGAATAGCGAAAGTTAAAGAAACGTGGCTATGCTACAAATTGGTCACTCTGTAATACTTTTCATATCGTGACCGAGTACGATGTCAAATTCACGACCACAAAACAAATACAAAATTGAGTCTTAACATCTTCTGTTTTGCTTATCAATTTAAACTTCTTATTAGAAGATAATTTTGGCATTAAACAATTTTTAAGGCTATCACTGGAAGAATTAGTTTACGAATCCGTCGTATTCGACAACTGATTTATTTGGTTGAGCCTTGTTCAGCCATATTTAGGTTGACCTTCTTGCAGGTAAAAATACCAGTCCAGCACTTCCGTTGAGTATAAAGGAAAGCGGTTGCTTTTCTTTATAAATCAAGAGCTAAATAACGACGCACCAATGATGCAGAATACCCAAAAAATACATTCTGCGCTGGGGCTACGAACTCATGTAACATACATCATATTCAGTGTCTGTGCCCTTTTATCTGTATGCCGTTATTCGCTGCCCTTCTTGCACGAAAAGCAACATTAAGTTATTACTTTTTTGTTATGTAAAACAAACAAGCGGCCTTATTCACCAAGAAAGATCGACGTACACTGAAAAAAATATCTGCGCGTCTGTCTTCCCATCGAGCGCGCAAGAGAAATATAGTGCTACCGCAAAAGCGTTCCAGTGAACAACGAGACATCAAAAAGGCTTGCGCAATCTCTACGGGGAACCAGCGTGCCATTTCGCTGGCTTGTTCTCGCAGAAAACTATTTTTGGATTCAAACTGGCTTTTTCTTTTCCTGCCCCTTCGTTGGACATGCTGAGCTGAATGCAATAATTAACTCACCGCGTACTTTATGAGAGAGCAGAGGGGGTGGGGGGGGGGGGGGGCAGTTTTTCAGTGTTTGAACACACCGAAGCTCAGAAATCTTGAAGCGAAAGCTCGGGATGTAGAATTCAGAGATCATTGGTTCAATCTCAATCTTTGCCCGAATTTCGATCTGGTCGAGCATCCTACCAGCGTCTGTTTGTTTGTCCCGAGTGGGCGATGCAGATTAAAGACTCCAGGCTGGCAGTGGTACTGCATTGGCAAAATTTCTAACCTAGAAGAGGAGACACCAGAGCAGGCTGACTAATTTAACGCTGCCGAAACATATATGAACAAAATATTACAATTTGTGAGAGCGGAATCTCAATATTCTTTAGAGAGAAAATTTGTTATAAGATAAGCGGCTAAACATTTTCTAATTGGCTGCTCTGGTAGAACCTTGCTTATTCCACAGTCGACGTTTTCTTGAAATTAAAATTTGGCATAGCGCCAGGATGAAAAACAGTCGTCTATCTCTTTTATTAAAAATGGCTGACGTGAAGTTTTGCAGGAACTTATAGCCTTCCTTGTGAACCCAAGTCTGAGCAGGGCAAAATGCTCGTTGGAATACAAACACAAAGGCACAGATTAAAAACTCAATGTCGCGACGCATTTTTCTGCGCCTGATTGTATCCGTTGACGGTAACACACGCATACAAACAGAAGCAATGGTGTCACTTAGCTTTTTTAGTGTAACTTAATTAGTCCCATTGGGTTGAAGCATTGATATCGCTTGAATATAGGCATTGAATTGTGCGTTCTTTTTTTTACACGTGGAACCTTTCCTGGGGTTCTTAATAGGCAACAAACGATAATATATTATCAGAAAGCAATGAATGGCATGTTAGTAGTGCAGCTTAATGACCACCAAACACATAGGGGTACGTGAGGAAGATCCAATTAATCGAAAGAATATTAACACAGGAAAAATGTAAGCCCTGAATTCGCCGCGTCAGCAATGCCTGGATACAAAATGCCTTTAATACTTTTACTTTTTAAGTTTGAACACATAGTCTGCGCTCGACTGCTAGCAAGAGTATTTGGGCCTTTATGGCGTTGTTGCACGAGCGCGTGTGGATAGAGGAAGAAAGTTCAACCCACAGCATGTCTGCCGAAATTCGGTTATACCTTCGGCGTCTTAAGCAGCGAACCACTGGGGGGGACAGGCCCGCATTCTCTGGAGGCGCCATAAAGCGGGAACAAATGACTGCGAACCTCTTTTTTTACTCGAAGAAAGAAGGTAAAATGCCGAAAGAAAAAATGCATTGTGCATTTTCTTGTTTTTGCGAAGAGCCTGTAATCCCCACGCGTGGAAGGGGACTTGTGAGGATTCCTGAAGCCCAGCACGAGCGCGCCGGCCTCCGGAACTCGAAGTCCCCATGGCAACGACTCGGATTTACATCAGAACCGATTTCCAAATGGGTCGTCGCCTGAGGCAAAAGAAAACATTCGCTCGCAGGTGCTCGTTAGGAGCCACTTTCTTTCAGAATGCGCCCGGAATTGTCGAGCACGGTGAGTTTCTCGCAATTTCAGAACAAAACTTAGCGGACCAAACGTAGGCTTGTTGGGGTGCGCGATTTAAAACTGCGTCACGAGATCCGATTACGACCAAAGTTCCACTGTTTGTCACGTAGAATAGGGTTGAATACATGGCAGTTTGCGTTTATTTAAAAACAAGAATACAGGTACATAAAAAACTAAAGCATTTTGCGCTCTCGGTTACAGTGAACATCAAAGGCCAGAGAGGGGAGTTTTATTGGTGCCCTATATATTAGGGCACCAATAATATTATATATATATATATGTATATATATATATATATTCGGTTCTCAACAACAAGTACGACGGCAGCCAGGTGTACAAGCAGCGTCAAGAGCCCATTGTAATGGCTCCCGTCGTCTTCGTGCGTTCGCAATCACCAACTGAGCTAATCGGGAACAGCGAATACGCCACAATCCTGCGCTTTTTTTTTTCTTTTTCTGTGCGTGATTGGTTCAGTTAGTCATAGCCAGTTAGCGGGTGATGGTTTAGCCGGTGTAGCCGGTAACAGGCGCGGTGACGATGCATTTCTGTGGGGCTGCTTGATCGCCTTCCTTATATCGTTGGCGTAGGTCGGACATAATGCAAAATTAGTATAGCTAAAACGTACCCGAGTTTTCTATTCCTATTGAAAGTCAAAGGCAACGTAATATTGAAACTGATTATCTAACGTTTGGCTCCTCACTAAGCCCTTAGAAAAATGTTTGCCATATTTTTGGTCCGATCTTGATGTGTGTGTTTTAATGCGTCGTTAAATATTCAGAGGGAACTAAACGTCGAATGTATTTTTGCAGCTATTTCACTAGAACATCTCAAATTAGAGATCACATCAAGTTTTGTTTTTCTCAATACAATTCGAAAGATTTCCACTGGGTAGTTTTCATAAACTTTTTTTTACTAATTTAATAACTACATTGTGTCGGGAATTAGTAAACATGCAGAAATAATATTAATAATCATAGCGTTTAACCAAGGCCAGGTTATACTATGCGTTGCAATTCTGGCCATGCCTGGCAAAATACCACTTTGGCGGAGACTGTTCTATCGAAAGCGCCAAATAATTATAGTCCTTTTCGAATTCTATTAATTGGTACGTACAGTCCGCAACTCCCAAAATCTTGCATTACATGTGGGGTATTAATGAAAAAAGCAATAATCAATAGTTAAAAAGTGCGGAGGTAGTTCTCCGCGAAATGATGGGCATGCAATTGTCGTCTATACGGCATACAAGTCAAAAGTCTCGCACACTGTGCATGGGCTACCAGTTGGTTGATACAATCGTTATAATTTGTGCACCAACTGCGATATCCCAGTTTAGAACAGTAGATGGAGTGCCTTCTTGGCTAGCTGATCTTTACTCCGAGAAACACGGTCAGGAATTGGATAAAGAAAACGAGGCAGGTGAGGTCTCGCGAAGCATCCAGCGTTTCTATAGTAACCACAAACGTTTAAAAAAGAAAAAAGAAAACGCGAAATTCGTAAAGCTTTTCCTTAAGAACAAACCGCCTCAATGGCTCCAGCGTAGCACACCAGCCTACGGATCTCCAGTAGCGGGGTTTGAAACGCGGTCGAGGACCACCAATCTGACGGAGTCCTAGTGTTAAAGAAGGTGCCGTGGATCGAGATTTTGATTGCACATTTTAAAATCCCCGTCTGGTCGAAATTAATCGCCAGTGCTGCGCAGGGATGTTTTAGATGCCCCTTGTCGGTTTGATACGTGAGACCCTCAGATTTGATTTTTCTTTGAAAACAGAGTATTCCAGGTATGCACCGAAACATCCGAATACTACAAAATGTTTCTGTAATATGTAATGAGTCAAATGCTTCGCAAAAGAAAAGAAAAAAAAGGAGAACTAAAAGACCCAATATGACTGCAGTTGCTTTTCTCACTTTGCACACCAACGTGAGGCTATGTTTTTTCCACACAGTGAAAGACAACCTCGAAAGGTATAGATGGGAATCGCATTAGCCGCACAGCTTGGACATGAGCGTAACAGACTTTGGTGGGTTCTTCACACTCAAAAGACCACTCGGATAGAGATGATTCGGTACCCTTCCGGATGTTTCTAATAAGGTAACTTAAGTAATCGGGCGTCTAAACAATGAATGTATTTTAAAAGGAACATAAACCCTGCCTTACATCTTTATTTCATGTTATAAAGAGGAAGTATGGTTAAATTGTAAGAGTGTAAATGTTTTAATTTTTTTTTTCTAAAATATAAAATACGAGTGTCATTTTTAGAATGCCCCTCTATAACAAGAGGTGGAGGAGGAAATGAACAAGGCCTCAGGTTTGCCGTTATTACTATTAATTAAAAAGACGGAACCACACACTTAAACCCCCAGAAGAAAGATGATAGAAAAAGGGGATTGCGTAGTACAAGGACCATGTGCACTGCCTATGCACCTTTTGTCTTTTGTATCTTGTCTCGGGTCACCCTTTGTCCCGTGCGTGTTTTCATTATTTTTCCTCTTAAAATTCCAGTCTTTAAAGTGCCTCGCAACGCCTGTATATGTTTTTTTGTGAATGGGAAAACAGTGTGTGATGCATGTAACGCGTAAATTAAATGCGTATGCATGTAGCTCATCCAGGGGACAAAGCAACATATCTGTGAATTTTCTTTTGCGTTATGACGCAATTATTAAGAAAGATATATAAATGTCATCAACATACATACACTATACTCACATATTAGAAGTAATCTGTTACAAGTAATAGATTACTTGTAATCTGTTACTTTTTCAAGTAATTTTGTAATGGCGACGTTATTTTCTTGCGGCAGTAATTTGTAATGTAATTTCGTTACAAATAATGGCAAGAATAACTTTAATTACTCATTACTTATTAAAAATCTGAACATAATACAGAAACCGGAGAAATGCGAGTGCGCGACCACCCGCTCAAACAAAGCCCAAAAACAAGCGCTCGCATCCATGCATTTTTAGTACGGCACGCAACTATATACTCCGTTCATGCATAAGCTTACAGTGCGTCAAAGTTACAGGCACGAGACCGCAGCTTTGAGACGTTGCGTTCACGCTTGAGAGGCGCGTTTCAAATAGGAGCTTTCGTATATCGGTTTTTTACCTCCGAATGTCCTCGCAAAGGTAGACGCTGCTACTGAGCATGCGCACCGCCATCTTTGTCTGCAGAATTCCAGGGATCATTTCTGGTCACCCTTAGTTAACGGGATGGTTATTTCCCTTTAAAACAACATTTCAAGCAGTGATAGAGTGCAGGCGAGCTCGTATTGAATCGGCATCTTGTAGACCCTGAGATGGGGAACAATAAAAAAACGGACGAAGGCAACACTAATTTATTTTTACAAGGACTACCATAGTGCGCGCGCACGAGGAACGGAAGGTAGCTTTGCGGAACATTTTTGATACGTTTAAATTGTTTCTATTTTCTTCATGAGTGTGCGGAAAAGTTTACGTGAAATTAATTTGTAACGTAACGAGTATAACGTAATCGATTACTTTTCAGCGAAAGTAATTTGTAACGATAATCCATTACATTTGAGGCTCGGTAATTTGTAATTGTAGTTCATAACCTTTTTCAAGTAACCAGCACAAGTCTGGCTACAATCAATGTCATGTGTTCATATTACCACGCATATACTGCAAAAGCACAACAATAATTGGAATGAATGAGGTTCCAAATTTTTCTATTCGGGACTCTTCTGGCCTATAGAATTGCCTGACAAACACGAGGATTTTCTAAAAAATGTAGACATTAAACACACAGTAAAAGATACACAGTGGCCAGCTGAATTAGGCTACACAAAAACCGATTAAAAAATTAAGCAAAAAAAAGAAGAATTTTCAGAAGATAATAGAAGACAATTATACTCTTCTTTCTTTCTTTCTTTTCACATCAGTTTGATATTTCTACTGAGCAGCGACAAACATGTGTAACAATACTTTCAGAATGATTGGGCTTTACAATTTACCACTTTGCTTCATCTTAGCAAAAAGGAACATAAGAATTACCGATGGATTGAAGGCAAATTGGCTTAGGTAAAACCTGTCGGGAAAGGAGAGAACTGTTGCTTGTTTGTTTTTATTCCTAAACAACCTCGGCAACATGGCAAATAATAGATTTTATCTATACTTAGCACAAACGCAAGACAGCTTTTTTTATTTACAAGAAAGCTGGCATCGTTATGAAGCAGTTTAACAGGGGGTGGGTTAAAAGCATTATATATATATATATATATGTCTGTGTCTGTCTGTGTCTGTCTGTGTCTGTCTGTGTCTGTGTGTGTCTGTGTGTGTCTGTGTCTGTCTGTGTCTGTGTGTGTCTGTCTGTGTCTGTGTGTGTCTGTCTGTGTCTGTGTGTGTCTGTGTGTGTCTGTGTCTGTCTGTCTGTGTCTGTCTGTGTGCGTGCGTGCGTGCGTGCGTGCGTGCGTGCGTGGGTGCGTGCGCTTGTGCGCGTGTGCGCTTGTGTGCTTGTGTGCTTGTGTGCTTGTGCGCTTGTGCGCGTGCGTGCGTGCGTGCGTGCGTGCGTGCGTGCGTGCGTGCGCGCGTGTGCGTGCGTGCGTGCGTGCGTGCGTGCGTGCGTGTGTGTGTGTGTGTGTGCGTGTGCGTGTGCGTGTGCGTGTGTGTGTGTGTGTGTGTGTGTGTGTGTGTGTGTGTGTGTGTACTAAACCGAAATCTAGAAACGCGTCCGAATTGAGCGGTTTTACGCACCACCGGCGCAGCGTCGAAGCTTGGGTTGTGCTGGGCGAGGGTTAAACACATTGGAGTAGAACGCACGCCCTCGCAGCGCCTTTCGCTCCACCTCGTAGTTATATCAGTTTCCTGAGGCTTTCAAGAGGCGCAGCATGCGTCGACGCTCACGTGCTCCGCTTTTCGCATTTCATTAATACCCGACAGTACATTACTAAACCGTCACACCGTCCCTTAAGCTGAAGGTGTTCTACTGTGTACGTGCCGAGTGACAGTTAAGCGGCTTCGCATTTCATATGCGAAAAGGAGGACTCGTACACGCTATCTGAAACTATTGTGATGGCCGTTCCAGTATAGACTTTCCTGGTAAAAGGTTCACCCTAAACTTGCACACTCACTTTGTAACATGACAGAGTCGATTTTAAGAAATGGTACACGTCATGCTCCGCGTCTTCGTCAAAGCAATTTTCGCATTCGCGTTTTCCAAGATCACTTTTGCGTTTCGATACATAGTTGGCAATTGTCATCTTTTCGTGCACTTGCGGCACTCAAAACTCGTGCACCAACAAACATTCGGTGTGTGGCGTCTGTCACATCATTCCCACTTCTCTCTTTTATGGCCTTGAAAATCGTTAGGCTTCGAGTCTGATGGTCGCACCTTCGGTCGGCTCTTCACAGTGTTCAAAGACGCCTCTTCATCTCTTGACTGCATGAGTGCATTGTCTCGTGCCACTATATCCCGATCAAGGGCAATTTTACTCAAGCCTTTGAAAGTTAAGTTTTCCTCCGCGAACGAGGCACGTTGGCTCTCTTTATTACTTATGCCTGCAGCTAGCCTGTCGCGCAGCGCGTCTTGCAAGAAGTAGCCGAAGTCGTATTTTCTGTCCAAATGTTTCAGTTCCACTATAAAGTATTCCACACTTTCAAGTTCGCATTGAACTAGTCTGTTAAACTTAGAGCGCTTCGCTATAAGACTCTTATGGCTGTAATGTTCCTCAAGCAACCCCTTACCAACCGCATACGACTTTTTGCCAGGGGCCACCGGCACAACCAAATTTTAAGCACTTCGAAAACCTCAGGGTGTGTCACTGCCAAAAAATACAGGAAGAAGTTTCTCGTCCATTATGTCATTCACCTCTACAGAATGTTGCAAACATTCTAAATACGGTAATTGTTTTGTGTCTTGGGGTCAAATTCAGATATCTTTCGCGGAAGCGTTCTATTTTGTAGCCCAGAAATAAACACAGCACTCATCCGCTCGGCAGTTCCTTGCGTGGCTCGTGGTCCAGACCGCATTTCCAGGTACGTTCCCGAGGTGAAATCCGGAGGAGGGGGGGGGGGGGGGGCGTTTCCCGTTGCCGTTAGTCGCTGCACCAGGGCCGTTGACAGTGACTTGCTTGCGATGTCGTACTCCGCAAGTATGAAGCATTGTTGGCCGGCTTCAAAAGCGTGTCTATGCTGCGCTTTCTCTTTTCTTGCCGTCGGTTCCTTCCGCGTCCTCCGCCTCGCGTGTAGCGTTTAGTTGTCTACGGATCACGTAGACAGCCTCGTCGCCATTCAAAATAACCGCAGACCAGGGTATACTGGCGAACAAATATTTAATTCACAAGCGCAGCGTTTATATATCTCAGACCTGACGTGCCGGTCAAGCGGCGCAACGCGATAGGTCTGAATCGCTATCAGCATGCTACAACAAATACATAGTTAACAAGGTCGAATGATTTATTGAAATCTAAGAACAAAACACTTCCCATCCTCACCAGTATACCTGGCGCCAGCAAGAAAATGAAGCGCATCGACAAGAGTACTACAAGAGGCTCCACGACGATATCCGTGCTAATCTCGGATAAAAAAGTGAAAGCCGTTTACAACTCCCGGTAACGCCGAATTAGAGCGCAGCTCTTGAGGAGGAGGAGGGAAGGGTACTGGGGGGGGGGGTCACGTGACCTCGGGGAAGGGGGTCACGTGACCTCGGCGGGGGGGGGGGGGGTCACGTGACCGTCCCCTCCCCGAGGTCACCGAAGGTACCCGAAGTCCTCCCGAAGGAACTCGAGGTCCTCCCGAAGGAACCCGAGGTCCTCCCGAGGTCCTCGGGGGGGGGGGGGGGGGGGGGGGGTGCTCGCGGCTATACCGACGCCGCGGAAGCCGGAAACGGGCGCCTAAGAGCTGCGCTCTAAAAGCTTTCTACATTTATGTGAGCCATGAGGTTATAAAAATCCCATGTGCCATGAGTTTGCAGCTTATGCACATTAAATAAATTGCTCTACAAGTTCCCGCAATGTTTTTAGCTCCCGATTTGTGGATTGGTACCACATTTGCCATTTTCTATTCCGTTGGAAGCTTTTGATCTTTTAATGTTCTGTTGAATATCACGCATAAATATTTCTACATATATTCCCTAACAGTTCTTCAAAATAATCGGAGAAATGGTAATGACCCAAATTGATTTCTGCACATCAAGTTCTAGTACTAACAAAGCTATTCCATTATTCGTTATTTAACATGTCTCATCACCAATTGGACGTTTGGGAAACTGCTTGTGGTAGTAGATTTAGAAAATACAGATAAAACTATATTTGAGATATGTTGCCTTCATCTTTTCATACGAGATAAGTCGGCCATTTATTAAGAGAGGAGAAACAAATTTACCATCCTTCTTGCATGCTTTTAAAAAAATTCCCAAAACTCCTTAGGGTTAATTTTTAGTTTGGCACCCAGCTGCTTGTTATATGGGGTTTTCGACCCTACTATTGAAGAATTAAAATTCATATTAACTTCAACGAAACTGCTTTTGTTAGACGCTCCTCTTTTATTTCAAAAACGGAGTTACGCTCTTCGTTTCCGTTTATTTATTTAAGTACCCTCAAGGCCCTGGGGCATTACAGAGGGGAGTGGGACAAGACAAATTTGGAACACAAACATTATACAAACACTAGAAGCCAAGCACTAAAAATGTAAAAAACAAAATGTGTAAACATAAATTAAGAAATTTATAGAACAAGGCAAACAAACAAAGAAAAATATTAACATAGGTAAGTAGTCAACGCACTTTTAAACAAGCCAAAGGACGGTATGTTTACTTTTTGCGCAGGAAGGCGATTCCACTCTGAAGATGTCCTTGGAATAAAAGAGTTAGAATAGGCTGAGGTAACGCAATGGGGAATTCCGACTTTAAATTGATGATCTAGGCACGGCGAGATGAAAACAGGATTTAACATTAGTTTGTTTTTTAGCGAAGTACTGGAATGATAAATTTTATAAAAAAGACACAAACGATATATTTTTCGGCGTAATAAAAGAGCAGGAAGTGATAAATTAGTTTTCATAGTTGAGACACTAGATGTGCGATGATGGGTAGTAAATATAAAACGGGCACCGCGATTCTGTAGGGCTTCAAGATCAGTCACGAGAGTTGAGAGACCAGGATCCCAGATTGCTGCAGAATATAGTCTAGTTTGGAACGGACAAGGGTTATCTGTCTCCTTCCTTTTGTCGACGATGACTTTTTTTTTTTTTAAGATAGTATTCTAAAGGTTTTTGAGCTATTTCAACAAGTTCTAGAGTTCATCAATGCTGATCTTATCTGACTCTTCTAAAAATACCAAAAATAACTAGCGAGTGCACTTCGTATCGTGTCATATACTCCTTTATTATAATAAAATAATTTTATTTCCTTACACTATGGCTTTGTTTATATTTGAATGAATTAACACCGCTGTCACTATCTTATGATCAGAAGTTCCTGGAAACACGCACACATTGTCAATCGCTCCCGGAAAGTTGCATAAAAACAAATCCAATATGTTAAAAGGCCGCGTTCCGTCCTTGGCGTATTGAGTTAGATCGAGCATTAATACAATGGCATTCAGTCGGATGTGAAGCGAGTTTCTTGAACAGGACATCTTGCCACCCTCAAACGTTAAGGGGGGGGGGGGGGGATTAATATCACCCCCTAAAACGAAATATTCTCTAGCAGCCGCAAGTATTGTATTAATTTATCTAAACGTTCTCTGTTCTCATTTGGTAAACAACTATAAAAACTCAGCGAAAAATGTTTTCGGTTTAAAAGCATTTGACACCACAATGTTTGCACCTTGACCTTTCGAATTGTCCCTGGCGTGCTCAGAATACTATTTTCTACAAGAATAAAGACACCTGCACTGTGTAAATTTCTGTCCTTTCTTTAGACGGCATAATTATTAGGAAATATTTCGGCTGAAACTACTACCACCGGTTGAACAGTTTCTCGTACGCTCATCATTTCGCCCACTCTATTTTTGATACTGCGGCAGTTTATAACCATAACTGTTAAATGCCGGAGTTTCTCCTAGCCATAGCTGTTTTGTTTACATTTTGCTTGCCACGAATACCGGAATTGCCAAATTGACTAGTTTGATGTTCAGTCATTTTCTCGTACATAGCTTCATCGTGTAGGTGCCATTGTTGATGCCAATATAATTTTTGTAATTTCCCTGGATTGTCTTTCCTCAGCCTCCAGAAATTTTAAGTTGCATAATCGAACATGAAGCATTAACCGTTAATATTCAGTCGGTCAATTCGCAACCTAAATCAACAGATTTGTGACTTCGAAAATTTGGCTAGCTTCTTCTTGCGAGCTGAACCGGCTTAGAATAATTCTCACTAACAGCGAGACCACTATCTTTAAGCTTGTAACTGGAATATAGCCCACAATATATGTGTTTGACAAAGTAACACAACTACAATTAATCCTTTTACTGCCATTGTAAGCACGAATGCGGTGCGCCCTACCAATAGTTTCAGGGTCTAGCCTTATTCCCATTTTTTGTCACAAAGTTTGAAGATAAGTGATTCTGACTCGGCCCACGTTTTCTCAAATTTATCTTTTAGACCGAAGAACATCAGATTTACACCACGTGAGCGGCTCTCTGCATCAGTGCAGCACGATTTTAGAACAGCGAGTTCTGCGTGGGCAGATTTTGAGCCTTTACGTGTTTTTTGTGCGATTTGTATATCCGACCTGGTGACTGTAAGTTCTCTTTCAAGTGAATACACTCGTTTTATTAGTTTACACAATTTTATGTCTGAAATCGTGCAGTGTTCAGAAAGCTCCTTTACTTTCTGGGTCAATTCACTGTGTTCAGTCTGCCACTCTGTAACAGTCCTTTAAAGGGTGGTTAGAAAAGCAATTAGATCTATATTTGTCGGATCTGGTTTTGCTTCAATGTCGCCACAAAGCGTTAACATAAATATAAAACGCTCCAAAAATACTTTTGGGAACGGGAGCAGTACCAGAAATAAATGGTTGCTCTTCAGAAGAATATGCAATTACTGTACCCACCTGAACAAGAAAGTGGAGCAGCATGCTAGGCGACCTCCTGGTAGCAACGCAGCCATGCCCATAAGACGAGCGCAGAGGTGTGGTTATTTTTAAAGAGTGAAAATTAGTTGATGTCGATGGTGATTCTCTAGGTCCTTCGTCGCCACGTGAAAAATGGAAGTTTCAGTTACGGCTTTCCGCCGATGTCTGCGTCAGTCCACCCTGATCCACTGTGATTGTGAAAACTCAGGTTTTTTCCTCGGCCGCTGAGATGACGTATGGTAAGCACGAGGAACCCGGCGAGTCACCATCCAGCGTAATCAGGAGCTGAACAAGAAAGTGAAGTGGCACGTTAGGCGCCCTCATGGTACCAGCGCAGCCGTGCACTTGGCAAATGAAATTTTTTACGGATATAGAAATACCATCTCTCTAAGAGTTGAAAATAATGTAATATTTTTTTAAAGACGTAATGGTTCTAGGAAAGCGTCGGGAAAGTATATCCCTACAAAACCTTTCACGACAAAGGAAATATATTATTGACTGACTCAGTGCTGTCAATTCATGTTTTATTTTATACTTCAAAAGGGATTCGATACATGATGAAACGAGCTCTTTTATGTTTAGGAGTTGTGGGAAATTGTGTTCAGATAAGCTGTCACGCAGCTGGTTGCTTTTCCGTGAAAAGTAGTAAAAAAAAGGAGGCTTAAACATTCCTGCCGGTTTCGTACACGAGTAAATTTAAGGAAAACACATACACAAAAAATAGAAGTGCCCTTCATGCACGTTATGTTTTTTTTTTTTTTGTCCTTGGTTTTTATTTGCGTTTAAATTTTTCCTTAGTGTGTTTTTGAGAAACGATATGCGCAATCGTCCTTTAATCCATGTCGGTGCGCTGTTTATTGATCCTTCTACTCATCGGTAATACCAAAGTGAGAAAATAATATAACGAAGTTCCATTGAATGCAACAGGAGACTAAGCATTCTAATGTCATACATATCAGCAACTTTGTTTGTTTCGATGTAATACAGTTTGTTATTGTAGTAGTGTTTAGCCGAAGTCGGTTTGCTCAGGTTGCGCTGAAGTCTGAATAATGCGCCTGTAATGAGAAAATCACACTTTCAAAGGTTTATATAAAATGTTGGGCTTAGCAGGAAATATACTATCCGTAAAATACCGCGCTGCGGTTTTGTGACATTTTGCATCTCCTCAGAGTTTCATTCAAAATTCAAATAGGAGGAAACATTATTGCCCCATTAGATGGCTCATTGGTATTTCGATAAGAAATATTGTCATCGATTCTTATGGTGCTTAGCTAAATTATCGGTTACCCAGAGGTGCTTTGGAGTTACTTTATTTCTCCCGTAAGACAACCAATCACATAGTATATGATGAAGAGTGCAGCAAAAACACCACGCTACATCTTTAACCTCTTAATGTTTGTAATCAATTAATGGTCCCAGAAATGGTGGCACAAACAAGAGCGAACGTCATGCCGAAACAAAGCGATCGAAAGTTTATTGAAATGCAAGAAACGGCTTGTGCTTGTAATCAAGAAAAGTGTTTTATAGATACGCCAATGCGCTCATCGAGTAGACAATACTCAGTGCTTGAAGTTATAACTTATAAGTAGACCGTTGAAAACGTGTGAAAGTCTGTTGTATGAAACATATATCCTCTCAACTGTTGTCACTGCTATACCTTAAGAAATGCAGGGCACGGCGATAGCAAAGCCTCTTATCGCTCCTCAGCCGATGAGATCAAGGTATTCGCCGATAAGAGCGCCGAAGAATGTTGCACAGAGCAAGGAGCTTGAACCTAATAACACACGACATTTGCTTCTGACGTGTGTCAGTGACCATATATCTTTCTCACAAATGAATGGGGCAGTATGACTATTTTATAGACTCTATCGTGCTATCGATTTCTTTATAGCTAATGACTCACTAGCCGTAATCTTGCCGGTATTTGTCATTTTCGGTTAGCTTCCTCTGTATTTCTATACATACTTAAAAGGGAAGTGTCATTCAGCCTTTGTGTTTCAGACGGCACTTATAATATTTTCCGTGATAACGCTTTAAGATATTTTGAGTGTCAACGTTTCCGCAACGCGCTCCGTGGAACCAATCAGCGCGTTTACGGAAGCCCCTCACGGAGTTACGAGGGTAAAATGTACACACCTAAAAAAATTGAATTAGATATGATAACAGAGCATCCCTCCGGATTCTGGCGGCTGTTCGCGGTAACAGATAGAGCTGACGGTTTTGTGAACCTAGGATAGATGGCTCCACTAAAACTCTGTATTATAAAAATTTTATCGATGATACCAGGTTTTTGACGCGTTTATATTTATGTGAGAACGACAAGATTTATAGAAAAGTTACCTTTTATCGAGCAGGTATTCGCACAACTTGCTATCTTTCTACAAGACCCCCACTGACGTCATGCCACGTGATTCTCATAGCCGCCACTTGCGGGTGCAGGTGGGGGAATATTCTATTTTTGCCTCGCGATTACGTGGCGGAATTGCAACATTTCTTAAAAAGGAGGTGAGTTTTCTGTCCTTTGTGACAAGATAAACGATGTCAAAAATAGAAGATACCAATTTTTTCAACATTGAAATCGTTGCAAAGCTCCTTTAACAAGCTCTTCTTTCGCTGAGATCTCTCCGTAGCCTGCGGCGATTGGCTCTCCAAGTGTTTTTTTTTTTTTTTTTTTGCGGGAAAGCAGATGCTCTAGATCCCTTCGAGTGTGCAATCTATGGTGAAAGCCCAATATGCCTGGAACAGTGTGCCCAGATTTCCAATACCCCGACAACTACATGTTCTCGTCCAGCTTGTCCGCCACGTTTTGAGGGGGCAAGAATAGCTCGCAGAATCCAGGCCAATACCTAGAGAAACGCGGAATGGGTTATTGCGATGCCTTGTTTTTATCTCACCGAACATGTTCACATGACGCCTGGCCAAGCTCGGCGCGTGGTGGTGCGGGAAAGACCTCAAATGCGCGTAGAAACTTGGGATCGATATGCAAGCAGACATTCCGGGGGTCCTTCCTTTTCATCACGGGTCCCGCAAATCAATGTCCGCGTCGCGTCCGGCTTCAATAATGCAACGTCCTTGCTGCCTCAGCGTGTCTATCGCGGCGCGTCTGCCTCGGTCCCAGGCCGCCGACGGCCCTACCCTAATCCTCTTTGCCAGCTCGACGCGGTAAAAAGATCAAACGACCGTCCATCGCTCGCCGTTACTTTTACGAAGTTCGGCGGAGGTATTTATATTCCGGAGAGGGAAGCGCGAAGAAGAGGTGTATGAGCGGAAGAAGAAATGTCATTGTCGCAGCTGCGAATTGCGACAGGAGTCCACGAAGAGTGCTGCGTACCCGAAGAGATACACGAGAAGCTCAGGGCTTTCGCGGCACCGAAAGTAGGCGCGTCTACAATGGTGGTGCAGCCGAGGAGGCTGCTCCGGTGAATTGAGGAGTAGGTACACGTACGGCACCCGCGTTGGTCTTCCCTGCCGCGCTTGGCTTTACGGCACAACTTGCGCAGCATCCGAAACGACCGCAAGTTGCTTCTCCTACTGATCTTTATTTATTTATTCATTGTGAGAGGCTGAAACATGAAAAAAAAATATCGAGTGCGCTGGGGACGTCATCCTCTCGCGTGCTTTGGCTTATCTCCTTCACGGCTGTCTCTTCTTCTTAGCACATCTAGGAAGAGCTTTTCTCAAAATTAACTCTTGACGGATAAGAACTGTCATTATTTTGTTTCACTCTATTTATTTGGAGCATATCGCAAAACAAGATGCCCTGATAGGGAGTACGTTTGTACACAGCACTAGTCTGTAATACTTCGGTGCCACGCGCATTTCCAACCTAGTCCAACCGCACGAAAGCAAAAACACCAAGACAGTTTAGTACAATTAATGTTTTCCGGACGGACGGCTACACACTGAAGCAATTGGCCTGTGCCGGGCGCTCGAAGTGATGATACTTTTGTAGGCCTGCCGAGAGCTCCTTTATCTATCGCATTCATCGCATGCGCGTGTTTCATACTGCGTCCTGGTGGCGGCTGTGCAGGAACCAGTGTATGGTTGCGGCACAAGGGCGTGCTCGATACAGATCCGGATCATGGAGAGTAACTACCCAATAGGGTGACAATCTAATAGCACCGGCAGAAATAATCACGCTGTTAGAAAAGACGTCAGCAGGAGCACAAAAATAGTGATACTGAAAACCTTGTTCCCAGTCATTTATAGCCTGGGAAAAATAATGAATAAAAATTGGCGCGAACCACAAAATCTGACTGAACGAATCTCGTGGACACTGCCTTGCCGCGACAAAATGAATATAAATCGGCCGAATAAAAAACTCTGTTTGGTTTTCTATAAACGAGAAACATTAACCTTATTAGCTCAGTTTATAAAAATATTAATTATAATTTTTTTTTTGCATCATAAATGTACTGCAGGATTGATTCGATTAATCAAAAACGAACATAAATAGTAATTCTTGAGCTCTTCTTATATTTTTAGGACCAAACAAAAACTGAAAAAAAAAAAACAGCGATGGTGTTTCACGTTGCAAAGCAGTTTTTCAGCGACACCCATATATCTCATAAAAGCGGGATCTCGTGCTATTTGCTTCTTGTAAAATAGCCGTTTTGCCAGTGCCGTCTTTAGTTTTGATTTGTTCATACAACTACCTCGGTTTGTGCCTAGTGCTATTACAAAATTTAAAATACAACCATCCCGCCAAGGCTCGTGAATGTTTTAATCGAACTAGAATCCAAACATACACCCATTAATCTGTCGCTCAGATCACTCGGAAATTATCCTAGTTCAATATTTCTGGAAAGAAAATCTTTTCATGTGGTAGTTTTTGCTTTCCTGACGATTTGTATAGCATAATTAGAAGAAAATACTTGTCTTAATGGCATGAAAGTTGTCACAATCCTCGATCTAAAACAAAACAGACTAGTGCCAAATATGTTGCAACACCATAAGACCAAAGCTACATTTTTAGTGAAAATAAATGGCCCACAGGACATCATTATTTATGGCGGGTGCAGCGCTTGAGGCATAGGAAAGGGAGCTTGAAGCCGCGGGACACTTGCGGGCCGCTTCCTAGAGAGTCGCTGGCCGCATGGCAGCAAGCGGCCCGCATGCGGCCCGCGGGTAACGTGTTTGAGAGCCCTGGTATAGTACATAGCTTTCACTTCGCTATTCCACCGCTCTGAATGTTCATCTCAGGGATGTCGAATGATCAAGAACGAGCGCATGGCTTAAACTAATAACTTTCGTCCCGTAAGTCCTTGTGCGACCAAAACATTCGGCAAAAAGCTCCGCTTTAACTTGCGCTTTTGACAGCCCTGCGCTCTCATTGTGAAATCAGGTAATACGTTAGAGTTCCTACGAACGGAGTTCACATCAATCCAAAATGTAGAATTTGTTATACCAGTCCGTCTTAGCAAGTTGCAGAAACAACCGCGGGATTACAAAGTTTCCCGCGTCAATGGAAGAGGCTCACGTTTCTCGCATTAGCGTTGTTCAGCTTCAGCGGAACAATGGCCCTAATCTCACCGCTCATTTATGGTTCAGTGCTGCCCGGGTAAGCCTACGAACCTCGCTCAATTACCATCGTAGGCGCGGTGACGCATTAAAATTCGCCGCTTGTTGCAAGTACATTTGCGCCGGCTGAAGTACGCATCTACATTTTTAACAGTCGCAGGCCAACAAAGCTTAAGGATCTAAATGTTAAAGTTAGTGGTTCCATTCTTAGGTCATGCACATTTAAAATATAAAATTATGATTATAAAAAAAAATCTAATAGATGTATTGCGACACGGAGCTTGATGTGATCGTTTGAAACGTAATTCTCAAATCGCATACTTTATTTTTATATATAATACTTTTTTTTTATCTTGTGGGCAACTTTATTCGTAGATTGCAGTTACTGGCTCTCGTAAGTGTCCGACAGAAAAGTGGACGCGGGGGAATTTTCTTTGTAGACCGCAAATGATAGCAGGACCTGAGTTATGCGCTCCAAATGTTCCCTGAGGATGAAAGCACACAACGTTAAAATCCTAAGCCTAGCGCTGGATGCCGAAACTTTACTTACGCTCCGCGGAAGAAGTCGTTGGGCTGTCCAAAAAGCGCCATATACGCCTAAGGAATATCGCACAAGTCTTGCGGTCCGCCAGCAGTAATACAAGCGCCGAAATCATACATATGCCAAATATCTCTGAAGATGCTGAATATCTCATATCCCTAACTTTCTTCGAAATCCCTCACTCGGCTATTCTCTGCTAAGTGGACTAAAATTAAAATTTCAACTAAAAAAAAAAATCAGCCTTTCCACTGTGGGGGAAAAGGAAGACCAGCGAAGCTGTACTATGGTGGCAATGAAGTAATGGCCGGCCGTAAGTCGGCAAGCCAGAGTATGAAGTCTCGAAAGGCTGCAGCCGTCGCTAATAGATGGCGGTAGCGGTCCAGAGTTGTATGTCGAGATTTGTTTGCTTACGGAAACGATACCGGAGAAACTAACCCTTAACAACTCCGCTGTAAAAAAAAAAAAAAAAAATCGCAGTATTTTTTGGCAAGATTTTAGATGACAGTCATAAAATATTAGTAAGCAGTAATTATAAAGTTTTGGAACCGTATATATTTTATTCCACGGCTCAAGAGAGTGTTTTGCATGGAATCATATAATCCGAATTAACAAAAAAAAAAAAACAATTTCGGCTTTTCTTGCCAAAATACCCTATATGTCAGAGGACTGTAATTGCGTGGGTATCATAAAACGCAAATCAATTAAAATTTCGATATTTCCTTGAAAATATTTCATTCCACGTAATGTCCCAGGAAGTTGGTTATAAACAATAAAGTGATACACATACAACAAGTACTGCAGTCGTTCTGAGTAGTTTTACTGCAGATACATGAATTGCAAGTATTGAGTCCGCTACTTAACCTGCAAACAAGGTAACCGATAGGACATCTGGGTCATGCGCTAAACTCTTCGACATGTTCAAATTAAAAAATAATTTGCTCTGGCATGGACTAAAATCACGTTTATTATAAAACTAGCTTTTTCATAATTGTCTTGGGAAACACGTCGCAAAAAGTAGAAAGGGTCTCTCATTCTTAGACTTCAAAGGATGAGCCCGGAGGCTAAACTGGGAAACAAATTTCTTCCGAGTGCTCCTAAACTAAGCCGAACCCATTCACAAGCAAGCGCCGGTCCAAACAAGTTTATATTTTTACACTCTTACAGGGGAGCACGAGCCTTGGCAGTTAATGAAGTGTCCGTTGAAAAACAATAAATGAAAAATAAACAGGTCAAGGTTTTGAAAACTAGAAGCCGGTTTCAATATTCATGCACCAGTTTATGTCCTATTCGATGGCTTCTTTGAGAGAAGATATTTGTGTTCGTGGCCGATTTACCGTCTTCTCCGGTGGCACAAACACAAGTCTAAAAAAGATGAACACGACTTCAACACAGGACTTCGGGAACTCTTCCGGGTTTCTGGCGGGATTCCTTTAGTGCAGGTTCGACATCGGATCTATATATCTGTTCCGACAGCCGTCGTAGGATCTTCTTCGAATGCCGTGTGAAACAGCGCCGATGTTCTGTTCCCTCGATTTTTTCCCCCCTCCACTCTATTTTTTCTTTCTACTTTCTAATTTCTTGTTTCTGACTACAACGTCGCGACAGTTTTATGTGAAAGAAACATGCACTCCTAAGCAGCGTGCGTCGTCAAATAAATATATGAATATTTACAGGCTGCCACCAGATCTGAATTCACGAGGATGAAATGCAAAACTACGGAATGACGGGGCACGTCCCTGGTCTGTCGGCGCTTTGGAAAGGACGACATTAAGTATTTTCTTATGCAATTCAAGTTGTTCTTGTGAACTATTTAATGCATCATCGCTTAACGCGTTCCTGCACCCAATATCTTGAGCTTTCTTTTTTTAAATAAATTATATAACGCGGGAAAATTGTTTTATTTATACATGGCGGATACGAGAGAACTGAGTGTTATCGAAGAGCAATTTGTTTCACCAAATTTGAATTATCTATTGATTTTAGTTATTTCAATATTGCAGTAAAATGTAGTGTGCATGGTTTCTTATATAGGAGTTTTCAAGCAGAAACGAACTGTATGGTTTTATTCGTTGCATAAACAAACTGCTTTTTGGGAAGGGCTCGAACTTCACCCGCAAATGTCAGAAACAGGAATCCAAAAGTTTGGTACTTAACGTTAGGGGAGTGAGCAGTTAGATGAAAGAAACAACAACTTTGCACACAAGAAAAAACAAAACGGTATTTGGCAGCAGGCGGGAATGAAAGAAGCGTAGTTTTCTTTCCACAAGTCAGAAAAATTTATCAGGAGCCGTTCCCAACGATCATTCTAAAAGAAAAATTCAAATGTCTCGTGTCGAGTTTTAGAAAGTAAGAGGTTTATGTGCATGAATTGGTGTTTGGTGCATTCAAGTTAGACGAGCCATTTAAAAAGAGCAGTACGGGTGCTCGCCTAGGGTCTTTAAGTGGATAACGCAGCTATCATCATCATCATTTATTTTCCTTGAGGGGCCTGTGGGGCATTATACAAGGGGGTGGCGATAGAACAAAAAGATAAAACAGTAAACACAATTATAACCCTGTAAGCTAGCTAGGTAAGCTAGATAAAGAGAGGGTAATGGCTTTAACAAATTGAGTAGTATCATTACTAGAAACAATGTTGTGACGTAGCGAATTCCAATCTTAGATGGCCAATGGTAGTGTGGACGTCTGGTGAGAAACAGCGAATGATCGAATTGGACGTAATTTACATAGGTGATCTAGACGTGTTGTGTAACGCGAGCGCACGCCGATATAAAGTCATCAAAACAGGCTTGTGTACGGTAACTTACTCGACCGCCTCTCCGGTCTATAATTTTCTTTTATTTTTTACATTTACGCGCTGCATTTTTGGTATTGCATGATGGGCTATGAATAGTTTTTACAGCTCGAGTGAACAAGCCGGGAAAGCCAGGAGACTGGATTCTATGTGGACGCCATCTGGCAATAATGTCGTTATGCAATCCCTGCATCCCTGCACGTTATGCATGCCAAACAGATTCCTTCAATTTAAAAAAAAAGTTTCTTTTATTGGTCAATGAAACGATAAATTTTGCAATGATTGCTGAGTATTTCCCATGTCCAAGCTTGCCATTTTATGAAGCCGTCTTAAATTAACGGATTGGATCTCTACGCCAAATTACTTCCCAGAGAATTATGACTCCCGGCTGTTCCACTCTCAGATCTGTGAACCTGAAGTTGAACACGTTAGATCTTAGTTCAGCCTTAATATTATTTTACACAAAATGGTAGTGACAATTTATTTTATGAGCTTAATGGTCTTACTTCCTTTTGATATCCCCTCTTTTCTGTGCATCTGTATGTATGTCTTTTTCAGCAAGCATAAAAAATGGCCGCGAAACTAAATCTTTCTAAAAATCATAAACAGCGAGTGTAGTGTATAACAGAACACGACACTGCGACAGTAGCATTTCTTTGCCTCTTGAGTCTAAATAAAAAAAAAAAGAAAACAGAAAGTTCATAGTGCTCTTATAAAATCAATCGATGTATTCATCGTTGGTATTAGGTTTTTGAATTATAGTCATCGTTCATTTTGAATCATTAAAAAAACGTAGTAGAAATACAACTCACATTCAATATGTAATCTTCAATCAGTTGTTGAAATTGCATTTTTATTTTCACACTAAAAGGAACAAATATCGATATTTAATGTCCTAACAAACCTGAACTCTGAGACAAGACAAGTTCCTCGTTAAGTGTCATTGCATAGAACACACTTTTCCGATTAAGCTTAAACTAAGCACTTATAACGCAGATATCCTCTTAAGGCGTACGTTAAGACGGCCACAAATAGAATCATTAAGAAAAGAGTCCAGAACAGAAGAATGCGGCCCGTCGCTTAGTTCTTTCTTGTGTTATATCGACGTAAATTAACTGAAACGTATTAATTTGTATATAAACCCGTTTACAAGATAAAAGATAACTTCAGCCCCTTTAATAAGTACTCGAGCTAAGTAACATGAACAAAGGAAGGGAAAAAGGGATATTCTATATCTTCATCAGTTGGCCTCGCCTCTCGCAATTGTATAATTTCCATGGCAATATCCCTGAACCATGTTGTATACAGGAATGCGCCAAAAATCTAACAAATATTGAAAGGTCTTCACGAATTTACTGTTGACAGCCAGAAAATAAGGACGTAAGGAAGGGAAACACACCGACAGATTTCAAAGGGAAGCTGAAGAGGTACTTAAACTCGAACAAAACTGTAAAAACTGTAATGTAGACACCGTAAAATTACGTGTTTTAAGTTTTCTTTCGATCTTATTACTAGGAGCGTCATAATAGTCAATTAAAATTTCGACGTATACCCACTTGTTGCGGCGCGCCGAGGGTAGGAAAGCGCGAGAGTGGAGAGAAAAAACTAGAAAAAGTGAGGTCATCAGCGTGGTCAGATTGCCCTAGCTCGCTACTGAGCTGGCTCGGGGATGCTGACGATGACGTCACGACGCTCTGGACAGATAATAGGCGGTAGAGAGGATCGCCGCATGCCCGGTGGCATCACTGCACGTATTTGTCAAAATTAACTGAATTCAAGGGACAAAGAGCTGTAGACTCCGCTCCTAACTCAGATTTCTTGAAAATGTGTTTCAGCTTCCCCTTAAGCAGACCCCGACAGTTAAAAATGATTAGCAGCAAAAACGAACACGCTTCTATCTTTCCCATACATTTTTATTGCAATCAATCTACAATCTAGCGACAATTTGATGACTACCAATACAAAGAGGGTGTCTACAAATCTGAATAATCTGATGACAACTACTAAGAATATTTTACATTATTTTAACGGTTTTCAATGTATGCATTCTCCGCCTCGTCTTTTCAAATTTTCTCCTTTTGTGTATCCCCGACTAATTACTATCACCTAGTTTCATAATAGTTCTGTAAAGGAATTTAGAAGACAACACCCAAGTAATCATACATTAAACAAGTTAACAATTTATCCATTGAGCTGTTCTTCTTCAAGCAATGCTAAGTCACACATTTCAAGTCAAGTTGAGCCACTGGCCAAGCATTGCAAGAACGTTCTATGCCCCCACCCCTCCGTTGAGATCTGTCTAGTGCTGCAGAACATGAAAGCAGCTGCCGCGGACATTCCCTCTCTACGACTTGTTCCGACCCCAGGATCGAAGTGACCGCTGCTGAGGGAGGCTCGTGTCGGTGACAAGATGCGCCTGGTGATCAGCGCAAACGCCTCGAGCGCAGCTGTAAAAAAACACACACACAGGCGTCTTTCCATTTACAAGCAGTACGTACTTCTATTCTCATTGTAGACCCACCCGAGAAAGAATCGTCGATCCGTGAAGCCAATTCAAAGTTGACGCTTGATTTTCCCTCTCGTCTCTTGAGAAAGTTCCGGTCATGCCTGATTGTTCACGTGACGATGTTTTGTGCGAGCATGCGGAGCGGACGAGGAGAAAAAAAATGAGATGTTGGCATCGATCTAGAGAAGAAAGCGTGACCCAGTTTTTGAAAATTTGAATCTGGACATCAATTACTCTTCTTGATTTTTGAGTTTGTACCGAATTATCTGCGCGCTTGGCTGCTACGCAAAGTCCCACCGCTCTGTGCCGCTTCTGCTGATGGTACAAAGGGTGGTGTATGAAAACACTTCTATAGGTCCATTGATATACCTTATATTGAGGTACCTAAATATAAGATAGCTCCTTGAGGTACCTTATATTGTACAACTTAAACACTATACATTTCGGTTCCTTCATTTTAAATTGTCTTTACATTTTACACTGAGGTAGTGAGCTCCGGTCCAGGGTAAATATTACGCGAAAGTTGCTTTTTAAACATATACATTCGAAGAAACAATAACAGTGACTATAAAGTCCAACCGGAGTACCACAAAAGAAAGGCGGCTTCAAAACTTGTTGCAGTTTTAATTTCATATCATTTCTTTAACAGAGACGCTGTCGCGTTCTTTACTCGTTAACTATAGATAACTGCTCACGTTATGAAAGAATGTGATTGAGTTCGGCGACGTACAATTCATGCTCATTCATTCACGTAAGAACAATTTTTAATAGTATTATTCTATTGAAGATAAAACTTGACATTGAGACAGACCTATCACTGATCATAAGTAAAGAAAAATCTGATAAGCAGCAACAAAATGACGCGCATTGCCAGTTTTTAACCTACTAGTATGCTACATTAGGAGAAAAAAAAGTGTATATTACTAGTGTTTTTATTCAACCCCCCAAAAAAGGTATGACAGTGTTTTTGTTTACATTTCGTCTCCAGCGCGAGCTTCCTAGCTTGCAGTAAGGTTTCCCTGGTGCAGTCCGAACACGGAGGAACAACACGTATAGCCAAGATGTCTAGGAAAGAAGTGACAGCATTTATTGCTAGAAGGACACTACGGTAAGTAATATAGATGCAGTTTTTCGTGCGTGTATCAATGGTGGGCGCTCGCTTCAAACAAAGTCCTCTTCACTCGTCATATAGCGATGGCCATTTGGTTTGCTCGGCAACGCCACCTTCGATTGTTGCGTTCACCACGCGTTTGCGCGCGATTCGTGTAGTGCATGTGCCTTGGTGGCGGTTGTACAGTGGCGACATTGGGACGGCCGCTACCTTGGCTAGCATTGCGGCATTTCGCGAGAATCGAGCGTGCACGAACATCGAATGACGTTGGAATGCTATGAACGCGTGCGGGAGTTTGGACAGCCGACAGGATCAGGGTTCAATGACGCAAGTGGAGAAGCTCCACCCACAAGCGTTATTCGCTCGTTTCCATTCCTTCTGCTCCCGAGTAAATAGTGCACCGCCCGCTCCGCGACAGCGGCGTTGTACGGGAGCGGAGTCGAATCGCTGCTAATCGAGCCAGAGATCGTCGCCTCGCTGGACTTTCTAATCTAGCCAGAGGTGCGTAGCGACAGGAGATGACGGTGACTTCGTTCCATGGCGCCTTCATGCGGAGTAGGACGAGGCAATCATTACTTACCTGGCTTACCATGCGACTGATTAAGACGACGATAATTATCGAGGGCAGCACGCTCTTTCAGATGCGTAAATACTGCTTCGAGAGCGCCATTCCTTCAGGCGACATTCATTCGTCTACTTTGAAAATATCTCACAAAATAGCGCAAACCAGCTGGGTGGTAGTGGTGTTACTAGAGCAAATTATACGTAGCGTTCCAATTCGACGCATGGTGTTGACCGCAGCCTTTTCACGTTTTCTCAAAAACCGTTTTTCGTGCCTTCTTGGCTGGACGCGCTCTTTGGATTGCGATGATTAGTTATTCTTATACGATTCAGTGAATAATGCGAACAATACTCTTTCTAAGCAAATATTTTGTCTGGTTTTCGAGAGATAATATACCATATATTCGCCTTTCGTAATGTCGTTTCCCGGCGCCCTTTATACTGTTAGAGTTGGGAAGAATTTCGAAGATGCCAACAATCTTGCAACCACATACGGGAGTCTGGCAACCGGGAAAGGTCATGTTCTCTCCTCCATTCCGTGTTGCTGATGCATATAACAGACCACGACCTTCTCTCCGTCAGATAACGTCATATTATTTTATCGTGTAATCGAGTTCTAGTGCGCCACAAGCTCCGCACAACAACCCACATCTTCAATAGTCACTGACTGCTCGAGAAACCTAGGACGCTGCGAATCCCAGGCTACCACTTCTTATGAAAACTACACAAAAACACAAACAAACAAACAATTAAATGAATGAATGAATGATTGAATGAGTGTCGATGCCTAATTTTATTTGCTGAAAGTTCATGGCTTGTACATTTTATTATATTTTCCTCTGTCCGAAATCACAGTGCACTTATTGTTGTGTGCCGATGATCCCAGCTGGGGACACCTCCTGCGCCAAGGCACGGACTCGAAATGCCACTCCCGAGTTGCACCCGGCCGAGCCAACACCACCTAGAATAATCAAAGCCTCCGCATCGCCTCCTCTCCCTTCATGAAAAGTCATCACAATCAAATCGTGCTTACTCGGCTATTGGGCCCAACTCCGACCTTCGACGGGCTGATTGAACATGAGCCCCGTGCCGAACATTGACGCAGCACTCGTGCCCAACCTCAAGCCTCGATCGATCTGACTGCCATGACGGTGCGAAGGGTTTCTGCTCATCTAGGTGGTTTAGGCCGAGCACAGCGTTGTCTCTCTGCTTGACAACCGGGTACGCCGAAACGCCCTCCGAAAATTCGGGCTCGCGCTTCGTGACCAATCGAGCAATTATAAAACGAACGGACTCCCAATCAGAGAATGGCGCGTATTCTCGACATCGTCATTTTATTGCCACCGTGTGGCCTGTGAAGAAAGGTTCGGAAACAGTACCGGCAGCAGAGCACGTGAGTGCTTGTCATTTCCACGAGCTATAACTTTTCTCGCTATTTTTTCGTACCCTCTGTAACAAGGCCAGATTCACGATCAGCTTCTTAGTTTACAACAACTTGACTAAGAAGTTCGTAAGTTAAGAACATCGTAAGAAGTGGAGAAATTGGTATTCACGAACGCGTTCTTAATTAAGAAGAGGAAAGCGACGTTCTCGTACGAAATAACTAGAACTTCCGGTGCTGTTGCTATGGTGACGGCGCCTTCGGAAACACGAGCAACTAACCGGAGAGCTTACCACAGTTCGAAGGAGTTCGGAGCACGTGGATTTTTAATAACTAACACAGGCAGCCTTTCCGCCACCCCTTGTCTGGGGTTCGTGTCCGTGCAGTGATATATCGACGCTAATACGATTTAAACGCGCCCGAATGCCGAGGCCGGGATATAACCGCCTTCGTTGACTTCTACCCAACTCGATTGCTATGAAGTCAACACAACTGTCATCGTTGGTACAAGACGGCCCGTGCCAGTCGTTTGCAAAGCGACGTGGATAGAAACAAACTGCGGCGGCGTTTTTCGCGGCCTCGGAGATGCAGGAGCGAGCCGACGTTTAAAAAAAGATACGTTTGAACTACGAGAGTGTCAGCAAGAGCCACGCAAATACCTGTTCGCACTTGGAGCGGACGCGCGCGTTTGATCAACGTGCTGGATTCGCGCTGTTATACTGCGTCTTGGTAAGCGCTTCGGGAAGAAGCTTTTTCGATTGCAACTCGATACTGACGTGACACTCGACAAAGAAAGGTTGGACCGTCATTGCATAGCTCCCACGAACTGTTATAGCTCGACAGTGACGTACCGTCGTGTCAGAATAGAAATGAAATATTATTAACAAATGTACATACCGTGTTGCGACGGTAATTCATACGGCGTTTTTTTTTTTAAGATAGAATCGATGAAAGTCTCTTTCGACGACAGCGTTCGTCACCGCTGCCTTGGAAAACAAAGATATGAAAAGTTGAAGGGACTTCCTCTTAATCTAAAATTAGTTCAGCGATCAAACTATTAATACGGGAAGAGTCCACAAGGGTAGCGCGGGCATATTCCCTTCTGCAAGCCAGCCGGTCGTGGGCAGACGGTCTTGGCCAAGGACAGTCGGAGCAACGCTGCACCGGAGCAGGTCGGAGTGCCTGCTAGGCCTATAATTGCCGAGCTCGCTTGGTCGGTGGGATTGTTGCCGTTGTAGCTTTTCCCAGGTGTTTCGTAGGATCCAGCGTTCATGCTCATCGTGGTCGGTTTCAGTACTTTATTTTTTCTTGCTGCTTGAAGTCGGGACGCGTGAGAAGAGCACGTAGAAAAATAAAGCTGTCGTAGGATTCCGTCGTAACCTGCGCAAAACTACGATAATTTCGTTTCGTGAATACGAATTTGTTCTTACGTTTTGTCGTACGCACATTTCTGGCGTAAGACCGTTTCGTAAATTGGGCCTCAGGATTCTGAAGGGAACACTTAACGCGGGTCTCATATATTATGAAGAACAGAGATTATGTCCTGAAGAGTTTTAGTCAAAATAAATTAGCTGCTTCATAGTTACTTTAATGACCTCAGCTGGGATCCACACAGGTCTACACTTCAGAAATGAAGAGTATAGCCTATACATCCCTTGTCACATATACGACACCCCGAAATTCAGTTCGACGTGCAGTGCACTGACGTCGAACTAACGGCCCAAACGTTTACGAGAGGCCTTGATGCCAATAGGATATAGCACATTAAATAGCTAAAAGTACGTACCAAAGACTACAGAAAAAAAAAAAAACCGGAGGTTTTGCAGCAGGGCCAAGAATCTACGATTACTTCCTTTTGAAGTCAGTTACACGTACAATTAGCTATTTTAATAAGTTGTACAGCCGCGTCAGTGAAAGTTTGTATCGTCGGTCAACGTCAGTGCGCTGTACTTCCAACTGAAGTTTTAGGGTGTCTTATATGTGACAAGGGGTGTAAGAATATACCCCTCTCTACTGTGTGTACTTTTAAAGCTTTCGAGTGTATGGAAATTACATAAGATAAATTAGAGAATTTGGCCGTATACTTTGATGTCCGCACTGCTTCACTATCCCTTGGGACACGATATTAGCGCTGTAGTTGGTAATTGATGAGATCAACTGCTTAAAAACTGGCTGATGCCCATTCCCGGGGTGAGCAACAAACAGAGTAAAGATAAAGCGTTGCAATGATGGTATAGAGTCCTTTTACGATCAGTTTATAATCGAGCATTGATACAAAAATGGCTAATACAAAGCTTGCTAGCTTTTCAACAAAATGATGTGCTAGATATTGCAACCAAAAGAATCTTCTTCGCCAACTGCACACGTTATGCTCTGTGCTCAAAATATCTACAAGCAAGAAAAGCTAGTCTGTAGTACGCATGGCTTACATGCAGGAAGAACTAGAAGTGAAACCTCCTGGTAAAGTTCTGGCAGCCGCTTTAGGACTACCGAGGGATTGTGTTTCGAGACATAGGATGCATATAGATTTGTTTCGACTAAACAATGAGACACTAGCAAAAATAGGGAAAAAGATTACAAATAAGCACCATAAGTCACACCCCTCTACCCCAAGCAGCGAAGCTAGTCAGGACATATGACAAATTAAAACTAACCTCTCCTCTGTTTTTCCTTCGCCTTCAGTATACTTCGTTCCCCTCTGACGCTGATAGGTCGGTGGTAGCCTCACGGTCGCCGGACCAATCAAGCTCCTGCTTTGCATCGCATGGCCGTGAGTGATCACGTAGCGAAAGAATGAGTGATGACTGGTCCAACGAACATGTTGCTTACATCGTCTTGTCAGCTTAGCAGTGAAGGGGTTCTTCACTCTGGGGTTAACCCGTGAGTGACGGCCCGCGGCCGCACACATTGGACCCGATCTCGAGCTCGAACGTCCGAGTGCCCTGCCGCACTTGACGCAGAATTCGCGTCCAGTCCTTCGGTGGTTAGGCTTTCCGAAAGTGGCCCATTGGCGCCACCAGCCACGCTGTCTAGCAGCCGACCGAGGCACCTCTTGTTCACCGCCCTAACGGATGAAGAGAGGCGGGGCGGGGCCTATTATGCACACGTCTTTTGTAGGGGTGGGTGAATAGAGGTTTCCAATCGATTTCGCAGCGCCATTCTTAGCTTTAACACACTGCGAAGAGAGACCTATGTCACCCGTTTTTTCCCAGCACTGGAAAGGCTATGAATGACGCAGCGCTATTGGAGTAGACCCACTATTCGCCAACCCTTAGTTTCTTGCTTCGGGATTCGTTATTCGCTGTTTAAATTGGCTAATACTGCAATCTCATTGGCTGAAGAGTGATGGTATAGTACTCGCAACAGGCCAAACCTGCGTCTCTGAAGCTGTGAGTGAGGTACTCAAAATATATACATCATCTGACTAAAGTACTATTTCCGAACCGCCCCTAAGTTTTTTTGTTTTTTTTTTATGGACACTTTTAAGCAGCTGTACATAGGCGCGGCTATACCTTACCTTCACTTTTTTGTCCTATTTTTTGTTTGTTCACTTTACCTTACCTCTATAGTCACGCGACGGTATTGACGTTCTAGGACACCACCGTGTTTCAGACTAAACACAGGCTTGTGTGGATCCGTCATTGCACGTTTCATTGACTGCGCGGTCTCGGTGAAACATCAAAAGGTCAGCCATGGCGCATCAAATGTTGTGCGCGCTTAAAGGGGCCGATAGATGACGCCTCATAGCTTCGTACTTGCTTGAGTGTCAATAGGTTTTAATAAATATTCTAGTAAGCACTCAGTGTTCTCCGAAAGCTGACAATCGATAGTGCTCTCGATTTCCAATAAAAATCTAACTATCCAAATTTGGATATTGACAGGTAGTATAATATTTATCCTTGATAGTGTCTATTGATTGGTTCATGGACCACAGTACAGGGGAAAACTTTCTGCGACAATGCAGTAGAAGGGTTGGTTAAACCTTTGTGTCTGTTACTTGTCTTATGCAATGACGTTTGATACTGTGATGATGAACTGTACAGGGACAAGGGGCCAAGCCAGTCGACAATATAGTCATTGTTAAGTTAAGAGTTCAGATAAAGCCCCCCCCCCCTTTCCACATTGGCAAGCCATTTCTCCAGCGTTTGTGCTAAAGTGGAAAGGGGTAGAAGGAGCTTCCCTTAACTCTTAACATGTCACCGACTTTAGTCGCCTTTTGCCCAACCCTCCTATAGTCGGTTACAAGTTAAGAAGGTAGGAGAAGCTCCTCCCACAAGCGTGGTGCGCCGGTTTCAAATCCATCCGCAATCGAAAGAGAGTTCACTGGAAACGCTCCTTGTTCCGCTTCAATGGATAGATAATGGCCACAGAGTGGTGCCAACTTGTCTCCGACCCCCACTTTTTAAGAAAGCGACCTTTGTATTTATCGGAACCGAGCCCCTGAAAGCAGCCTTTGTATCAATCTGAGGGGGAAGCTAATCCCCGAAAGTCGTCTTTGTTTCCATCGGAAGGGGGAAGACTTAATCTCCCTCTCGTGGCTTCCACGATGCTAAGTCAAAGTCGAGAGATAAAGCAAATATGTACAGAAAGGCACGACCCTCCTCGCGCGTTGGCCGCAACGTCACGGAAACGATGGGACGCTATTGGATGCGGAGGTGGCGGAGGGATATATGATTCCCTTTGAGGGGCATTTGCCGCTACCTTCTTGACTTGTAACCTACTATAGGTGTTTGCCAAATAAAATCGGTTTTGAATTCAATTCGAATTTGAAAAATGTAGGAAAGCGCGCGCTTGAGCAGGAGTAAAGAATTTCTCACGCCTCCTGTGTTGAGAAATGCTTAAGAAAGCTCTCCTCAAGTATATTGATAGTGTAGAGAAAGTAAAACTATCGATTTTGTTGGACACAATCGGTAGTATCGATAGCCGATTGATTATAAGGTTTGCATCGATCACACATTTTTAAACAGATAATTTCAATATTTGTAAATCGAGCGCTACTTTTCGACGTAATCGGTTTTGCGTGTGTGTGTTCCAAAGACACAACCTAGTAATTACCGTCGTGATTAGCTTGTGGGCTATGTCACTCTCGAAATACCGTCGTAGCAAAAGAAAGTAAAAGATGAGTGTTCATAGTGGTGCATGGCATTTATATATTATTATTGAATATGTTGGGAGGTGTGTTAAGACTATCAAGACATCCAGACGTAATTAAGATCAATTTTAAATAGGAAACACGGCACGTGCATTTCGAGTTGGGTTTTCACTAATATAATTTGGTTACGCATAAACATTCTCGCTTAAAAAGTGCAACAGCATCGAGACAAAAATCTTCTACATCAAAATAATTTACGTCGCCCACCTTATATGAATCAAAGTATTAGTCACTAAAATGTTTCAAGGAGAAGAGTTAATTTTTGATAATATTCTTAAAGCACGCTGTAATAAAAATATTTACCCCAAATGCAGTTAATTCAAAGTTCTAGCATGCAGATGGAATCCACTGAAAATCAAGGACTTATAGTACGGCTTTCTAGACCCACTCTTTTGGATATTCCGTTGAGTTATGCCGTGCTTTCGCGAAGTTTTCTTTTAAACTTCACTCACGTGCATTTTGAGCTTTGAAATGTTAAGATCTTACACTTTCGCTGGACCAGTGCGACAAGCGTAGCGTCCAGCTTCGCCAAAGCAACGAGCTTTCTGAGAAAACGTCTCTCGGTCTGCTGGGGCTCCAGGGAAAACGGTCGTGCACCCCTTCAAAGACCTCATTAGGAGTCATTGGAGTCTGGCTTTGAAAGAAGCGGCTGGTGATTAGTGTGAAGCCAAGATATGTTTGAGCTGCGCATAATGAGGTCCTTGCAATAGCTTCCAGACAAACAGACTCGGTGCTCATTGCGAGGAAACTTCTGCATGGGACAAGGACCTTGAGCTTGTCAGTGCGAGCCGATACTTCCGAGCCCTATGCCAATCTTTGCCGCGTAGAAGACTGTAGTTAATGAGCAGTGTAGTTGAGACGTTTCTATTTCACCCTCCTTATAAACCTCCGTCTCGGGTTGTAAATTATCTTATAATAACCAGCTCGCCTGCTTAGTCACGTTGTCTTCAGTTAATGACAGCTTATGAATGGTGGGTCTTGGCTTATTAGGGAGTTTTAGGTAGCTGTCTTTGCACATCTGATATGGTACTATGGGCTCTCCGGTACGAACTGCGCATGTGCTACCGCAGAAGGCTCGCATATGAGCAGTTCGTACTAAATGGCCTATCGTACCGTATCGGATATGCGAAAACGGTTCCCTAAAACTATTTATTTTGTTCGCGTTTCCTGCTTTGTAATTCGTTCTTCGGCGTTTTATCGGGTGATGCAGCAGTCTCCATGGCTGCGCACCGACAATGATATGCTGGTTAATGATGCACAACAGCGAAGATATAATTACTTCTGTTATACTGCGCAATAGCCACTTAAAGAAACTCGAATGACAAACAAAAAATTGCAAAGTCCCTCGAAGAACGTCAATCGTCAGGCACATTCCAGAGTCTCGTTATATAAACGTTCAACATATTCATCACATTGAAAGGAGGAAATCTTATGCCTGTCTGGTTTGCTCTTTGTTAAAGTAGACACATGACTATAATCTAACGACTCAACTCAACTGTGTGTATTGCGCGTTAATAGCAACGGGATGACATTATCGACGAATGACCCTTTGCATTTCGTATTCCGCGTGGCAATCAGCTCAAACTGTAGGTCGGCGTCCGTAGCGCACCGCTTGCGATGAACCCATCGGCATCTCATACCAATTGGGCAGTATGAAAGCAGAGATGTTTAAAGAACGTGCACATAAAATATGCATGCTTTGGTGCTTTAAGTTTGGGAACGAGGTGCAAATCATAATGCGACTACATTAGATTTGCGGGGCTTGGTTCACGTACCCCTGAACTGTCCGAAATCTTCGAGAGACCGAACATCATCATCGTGGCCTCCAGGAAAATCTCATCTCCAGTCATATCATTTTCCTCCTTCATTCTCTCTCCATTCTTATATACATCTCCCTCCATGCATGCATTCATCTCTTTCTGTTTTCCTTTCTGTATTATTTTTCTCATCTCCAGCAGTACGCATTCCGCTAAAAGGGCTACGACATCAAGGGCTTCTATTCTCTGACAAAAAGAAAGAAATAAATACAGAATCTCGTGAAGGAATGACGGTTGTTATCAGGGTCTTGTTCACACATGTGCTTCAGTACTTTAAAAACAAAACTCTGGGGACTGTGGTCATCTGTGGAATAAAAAACACCCGTAGAACACACATCTGTGCGAATGTGGGAGTACAGCAAAGAAAGAAATGTACTCAGAAACCATTGGGGATATACTCTTCTCAACCTAGTGTTTTTAACAAGTCCCATAGTTGGGACAGATGGGGCGAATATTTTGTTGCCATCAAGGCGTTGGTGGTGATCTCAAGGAGCACTGTACTGCCATCTATCCTTCTTTTTAATGCCTTAGCATTGAAACGCTCCTTTGACGTAAACCCGGCAGTGTTTTTCATCTGTCAGTGGTCGCGTGCGACGCTTCCATTGGTCAGAAGCGCCGACGCTCCCCGGCACTGAAAAAGTGACAGACGCCGCGGGGCTTTAACCAAAACGAGTCCTTTCGTTTTCGGCAAGTCGCGCATCCAGCTGGTGGAGTCAGAGAGAAGCAGGTGCTGTGCAACACCTCCTAGATATAAAGCCGTAGTGTTGAATGAGATGGTCTAATCAAAGAAGGCCAGCGTTGGACACAGATTGGAAACGAGAGCTGCGTCAGTGCTCGGCTTCGAGTTACGTTTGCGCCGAACGTTCACGCAATCGTCGTGCCAGATCTGTGTCCAGCGTTGGCCTTCTCTGAAGACACCATCTCATTCAGCACTACGACTTTGTTATCTAGGAGGTGTTGCGCCACGGCGCGGTGGAATGTGGGCGTGCTCAGTTGCCGCTCTGCTGTCGCCGGTTGTTCTTCACTTTAGGTTTCCGTAGTAGCGCTGCGTGGGCTGTGATGCGTGTGTGTAGTTAAAACGATGGATGCGGTTCTCTCCACAAGTGATATGGATACGGTTCCTTCCACGAGTGGTATGGATGTGGTTCTTTTCACGAGTGATATAGATGATGGTATCCAAGGGCGTCGACGTACTCAGACAGGCAGAGTACAAAAAAGGGTAAAACAATGACAGGAAAAATGACTATCATCCAAGGGCATGACCCTTGGATGATGGTATCCAAGGGTCATGCCAACGGTTGAGGAAACCGTTGGCATGACCCTTGGGAGCGCCACACACGTCCTTCCTTTGGGAAACGCTAACACTTACCCCTTAACGAGGGCAAAGAGAGGCTGCAAAAAAAGAGAGGGAGCAAAAAAGAAAGCAAAATAAAAAAAATTCCGATGGCAACTAAGCACTTCTTATGAGTTGTGAATGCGAAAACATAAATGTACATATAAAAGCCACTGAGTGCTTCTTCGAGTTCTGCGTTGCGAGCACAGCGTAGAACACGTGATAGTAGTGCACAGGGAGAAGAAACAGGAATTTACCCCCCCTCCCCCCTCGGGGCCTCCGGCGAGCGCGCACCACTTTTTTCCTTTTACAGGCCCGGGGGCCGCAGCGTCACGTAGAGGGCTTCTTTGTAGGATGGCGTTCCTTGAAACAATAACGCACGCCAGCAAACGAGAATTTATTCATCAGTTCGCTGCTAGAGACTGCAGGCTTCGCTCCATCAGACAGGGAAATTTAGGTGTCGTTTGGCATGGCTTGAAAAGCCGATAACGCCGGTTCACTCCATAGGACAGTCAATGCTTTTGCATTAAAAAGTGAAGGGGTCAGCGTTAGTGTTTTCTAAAGGGGGACGTGTGAGGAATTTTCAATGGCCTTGGTAACGCATTCCCGAAGAATCCACCAATGAATCTTCCTGTTATTTTTAATGCGAAAGCATTAAGTGCCCCATGGAGCGAACCGGCCTTATTAGCTTTTGAAGCCGAAGCCAAACGACACCTAAATTAACCCGTCCGAATGAAACGACGCCTGTAGTCTGTGGCAGCGATTTGATGGATAAGCTTCCACTGGCTGGTGCGCGTCATAGTTTCAATGAACACGACCCCACGGCGCTGTGGGCCCAACGCCAGCAGAGCCGTGTATTGGGAGAGTTTGGCTATTCATTGGATTGAATAGGCAAGCATCTCGTGGCCAATTACAGGCAGCGAAACAGCCCCTAGTTGTGGTCGTGAGCACTAAAATTGCGCATCGACTAATTTAAGCCGTTTGAACGTCGCTGGAGTTGGAAGGTGAAGCTCTTAGGGACGGCAAACTTGGCGCATGTGAGGTTTTCGTCACGTCCATATTCGGCGGTGGAATAAACGAACGTGCGTTCCAAACCAGAGCAAACTGCATAGTTGCGATCATTGCAGCTGCGAAATTGAACGCTTCTATTTCACGTTTTAAAAGTTGTTTCGAAGATTGTGGCGAAGTGGTCTGCTGATTGGTCGACGCTGTGTCGTACTTTCAGATTGCGCTCTTACCGCGGGTGGAATATTTGGCGCTGGTGGCGCCCTTTGCTCCGCTCATTGGCCAAACTGTCAAAATATACGGCTCTGCGCGCCGGTAAAAGGAACACGGTGGCACGCGCTTGGCCGCTTGTGCTCCTCTCGACGCCGACGAACATGGCGGCGCCTCACGCATCTACATCGGCGGCGGCCGCAACCTCGGCTGTAGCGAAACCTGCCCGTGCACGCAAGTACACCGGAGACGAACTAAGGGCGCGGAATAACGTAGCACAACGAGCGAGGAGGCAGGCAGCGAAATCCACCATCGTTGTCAAGTTTCGGAATACACGACGGGCGGAAGGAGCAGCGGCGCCACGCGCTAAAAAACAGAACGAAGCCTTTCAAAAGCGTGAGGCGCAAGGGGGATCGCGCTTCTAAGCGCCTCAGGCGGTAGAAAACGAGGCCCTCCGACAACGCGAGGTGGAAGCAATGTGTCGCAGGTGGCGTGCTTTCGCATTCACAACTCATAAGAAGCGCTTAAGTGTCCTCGGACGTTTTTGATGAGCTTTAGAGATTCTAAAGATTTTCTACACAACCAGTTTAATCCGTATTTGCATTTGAGAACATTATTCAACTTGGTCTGTGGGAGATTGTTATTTCAAATATGCTTCGTATTTTGTATAGGTGCTTTCTTCATTCAATGGAACGACAACAGAGTACAGTGCCGCCAGTTCCATTTGTGAGCAAGCTAGGTTTTAGGAGTATAAGTAAAACATAACGTGTAAAATCACGTGAGCCAGAATTTCTAACATATTTTCCAATACTGGTTGTCTTCAATCCTGAAACAGCGAATTGCTTCTTTGTATAATTTGTCAGGTGCCATTTGTTTGATTTGACAGCAAACCAATAAGCACTTGTGTTCAAAGCCAGCGATCACCGGTCCTCAATTAAAATGCACTCGGCTCCGACGGTGTCAACGTTTGTCTCGATCTCACTTAAATAAAGCCGAGCGCCGCTATTCCACGCCACGGCTTCCCGAGCCAAAACTGGGACAATAATTAACCGTAAGCTCTTTTAACCTGGAAACACGGATCTCACTCCCTATTCCTGTCTGAATATTTGTTGTATTTGAAGATATGGTAAAACTTTGTTGGAAAACCGGACGTTTCTGTGTTGCGTGAAATTTAGTCGTGGCAGTTTTTTAATTACATGGAGACAAGTATATTTTAATATTGCGAAATTTCTAGTTTTTTTACGGTCGTAGATTAATTACGAGATACCTCGAGCCGCCCGTAGACGACAACGGCTGCCACCAGAATTGCGTGCGGCCCGTAATTAATAACCGAACGTTTTAAAAGCGCACCAAAGTTGGTAGGAACTTATGTAGCGCTAGAATGTATAGAGAGCACCAGACATTTTAGAGTCTGTTTTATCAGTTTTGTTGTGAGTTGCGTTTTAAAACTTAGATACCTTTTTTGCAAGTAATTTTAAAATTTTTTATGTACTTTCTTATTTTTTAACTATTTTTTTTTTCATAATTGTAGTCAGGTGTCGCTGAAGCTCCACGAACGAAATATAATTTTTTTCTAACACCAAATTTTCCTTTTATGTTTTAGGTTCCAACGAACATTCGTATTAAGTACACGTGATATCTTTTTGCCCTTCACCTGGTCTCTGATGGTGCACAAAGTGGCTCTTTGTGAGCAAATTTGCCAACAAGCCACTTATATATTCATTCGCCCCAGTTGAATTGTCAATATATGTGCGACCGGTAATCTATGCCAATTGTTTTTCGTCGCAACTGATATTTGTATTTCTTTATTTAGTCATGTCTTGATAGGATGTAAATAGCTTTTTTTGTATAGCAAAAACTCTAAAATATATTCTAATGCCACAGGAAACAAATTTATTACGTTAAGAATAGGCCTTCAATGTTTTACGAAAGAAATCGAAAGACAAAGATGAGCAGTTTTAAGAACGCGGTCATGCTTATTGTGCTTGTCGATATTGTAGTGTTTTCACGCTTAGTCAAGGCTGAAGCGATCTACAGTGCACAACAGCTAATCTTTTATTATACCTCGCAACTTTCAACCTCTTGCCGGTAGATTTCTAAGCTCGTCTCTTGGCGACTGTGGACCTGTGCTCAGGCCCACTACAAAATGATGTCTTTACACCTGGCCATACTCTAATTCGACGATGATACATCATTTCTTAAAATAATATCAATAAATATTTTATACTACCGTTTTAAAGATCTGAATGAGGAAAGTTGATAAATACAATATGTAATTGGGTTTCTCACTGCAAACAGCCAACGTTGGGAAGCCTTCCACCTCACTCGTTCAAGCAATCTTGATCGAACCACTCATGTCGCTCAGTCGTCATTCCATATAAAATGATCGTTGCTAACTGACTTACCACATATGGAAACCAAAGCCGCAACCGCGTTGGAAGTTCTCTTCTTCTAAGAAGGATGCCAATTCAGCCATGTATGCTGTTCACTGACGTTGAATTGCTTAATCTCGTTGCTCGCGAGACAACATCAAATGCACTTCCGTGCGAACTGAATCAAAGGCAATTAGCACCCACAAGGGGGGGGGGGGGGGGGGCGAGCACACTGAGAGCGATGAGGAGGTGAAGGCACTAAACTAGGAACTCGGGAATAGTTTGCAGACGAGCAGCCGTTTTCAGAGCCTGCTTCTGATGCGATGTACCGCCATGAGCACTCGCGGGCCGCGAGTTACGTAGCTCGTAAATATTTATTTTCCTGCAAAGATGTAAACAACGATAAAACATTTAGTACGTGTGTTGAGTAAAATTATTGCCTCTATAAATTGATGATGCCGTTAAAACCCAGGCAACTAGTTTAATCCCCGAGATTTGTGAGCCAGCACGGTCCGGAGAATTTTATGATAGCTCCGCCGTTGATAAGGTAGAGTAATTAGCAGTTAAAGAAGTAGAAAAGCAAGTCTCAAAGCACGAAGGGGGGAGTCACGCCCGGCGTTCCTAAACCTTTCAGTGATCGCAGACTACAAAAAGTCTGTGCCCACAATTGTTCACGCCATGATACTGCGACATAAGTGATGTGCAAGCGTTCGGCTGGAACCTGTGTTAAGTGAATACGTCAAGGCGCGCTTGGTGACGAGCTCAGACCCAAACTCTGAGGGAACGTGTGGTAGGGTGATTACGTTACATAACTCTAAGACGCCTGGAGCGTCTACGGTCCCTTAAATGACATGGGAGAGCCAACCACTGTAATCTACAGAGGACTCTCGGCGCGTGCAAAGCTGAAAGTATATTTAGACCTAACATACACAGTTAGCTATGCGGCACTGAGCATCGTCACACGTCGGTTGGTGCCGCAGTCTAAATAATTTGTTTTTCAGGCTAGAACATATTTTCATCTTAGTCACCAAGCTCCTCCGTTCGTAGCTTTGGCGACTCGATTTTCAGGTGTCTGGCAGGCACGTAGGCGCTCTAGATTTCATAATTGTGATTCACTTCGAAAAACATTTTCACTCAACTATCGCTGAGTGTATTTCACGTCTCCAGAGTAACGCCAACTCGCCATATCCTTACTTACGCGTCCTCACAATCGCTGCATGCATAAATCTTTCTTTTCTCATTGACTGCCAAATTCAAGAGATGGTGCTGAGAATTTATAAACAGATACGACGCCACGCCAGCGAGTTATTTCGTCTTATTGTCAGATTCAAGAACAGCGCTGGTCGTTGTGTCTTGGCCTCAAATATCGGAGGCCTCTATAATATACGATTGGCGATTTCTGCATTACCTTATTTTTCAACAATCTCTTTCGTTTTCATTCTGGATGTTTTAAACTTTCCTCTCAGATGAAACCTTTCCACTACAATTGACCTGCGTTAGTCTAAACCTCGGCATTTGGGTTGTTTTATGCTCTATATTGAACCCTCCTGATCTTCTTTCAATAAAAAAAAAGAAAAACAAAATGGTACGTATGTCGCCTTAAAACGACTGAAATCTGGGAATACTGCGCCAGCTAGGGCCACACCTACTTTTGGAGTCCTTTACAACTACGTTCTAATATGGCTTGAATATATGGCGGCAAAAAATTGTTTGCGAAGCTGGAAACGGCTATTTCCTCAGAATTCTTTCGTCGTAGTTCTGTACACGCAGCGAGGAGGTGAACGGATTTTCTTACACTTTACAATCGGGCTCCCCCCCCCCCCCCCCCGCCTCCCTTTCCATCCCCTTCCCACGCTCGCCGAATTCAATTCCGGCGTTGCCTTCCCGGAGTATCCGCGAGGCCTTCCAGAATTACCGAAAAGTTATATCGTTATGCAAGATTACGAAGGCTTCACACTGAGAAGCAAAGAACACCGTACAGCATGGCAATAGCTGCATGTGCAAGCCCTGATTTAATCTGTTCCCTGTGCCAAGTGAGGAACACCCAATTCAGCTGAGATGTGATATAGCAATCTGTTTCTTACGCAAAGAAGACCTATATCTCACTTCCCCACACTGCCTTCACTTAAATCACACTAAAATGAGTGGCAAACGATTTCTATTTTGTTCAATATTGTTATCGTTTCTTCCAAACGGTTCAAAAGTTAGCCTCGCATAGGAAAGACGGGATAAATCAATGACCCGTAAGGAGATCTAGTGACAGCGGCCTAAAATAGCATATCCATCCGGTAGCAGTTCAGAGCCGTAAATCTTGCTACGTTACTTACGATAGCGGAGTGTAACAATAGGCAATGTTGGCTAAGAAACGTTAGCACGCGAACGACCCGCCATAAACAAGCGAAGGCTTCAACTTTCTGCGTGGCCTCTCGGGTATTCAAAGGGCGAAAGATTTGATTAGTTAGAAACAAAGCGAAGGAAATTGCTTATATCAATGCTCTTGATATTTTATAGCATCAATAGGAAGACGGTCATTTGACTGCCACAACCAAAGGAAAACGTGACTGTCGCGTGGTAGTTTCTTGATCAGGCTCTCGTTGCTCGCTGTCTCAACGGAATTCTCACTGAAGTGATAATTACACTTAAACTCTTCGAGTCGTAACTAGACGTAATGAATTGTTCGAAGGTTGGGTGCGGGGTAGACGTTCGCCAAGGCACTACATAAAAAGTTGATGTGCATAGAAGCAGGGGGTCGATTAATAAAACGATTGATTCAAAAGTTTACCTCGGCACCGCTGTCGAACGTTTGAGTAAAAAGCCAATAAAATCAATGCCAAAAAATCTCCAAACCGGCCTTCGCAAGCAGAGTAGTTCAAAGGAATGGTTAGTGTCTTGAAAATGGATATTAACATGCTACATTTCCAGCACGAATCTCTAGAACAGCGAATACTATGTTCGCTGGCTGCTTAAGAAACGCAGGGCTTGGCTTCTTATGTTATCGCCTCTTGCATCCTGATTGGTTCATCGGCGTTCTTAACGAATGATGCCGTACTCTCGTTGGCTGCGGAATGATACTAGACCCTTTTACTCTTTACAAACATGAACCACTGCTTGCGTCCCAAGCGACTTCCGGTCGCTCCGTCTTTGCAAGCCTGTCGGCCTTGCTTGTTTCACCAGTGCTATAGAAAGCATAAATGATATACATGAACAACAAAGTTGGATAAAAAACGAGGGCCTTCGGCTGTGCGATTGAACGTCTTGCCAGAGACAAGTTGGTGTACAAGAATATTCGAAACATTGGAACTGAGCTCGCGCGCTTCTTGGTTCTTTTGGCGTTCGCCCGGAGAATCGGTCGTTAAACTTTTCATTGACGTTTCAAGCAGAGGTGTTAAGGTGAGCTTTGCTCAGAAGAAATATCTTAAAGGTGCAGGCCAGCTGGTGAATATTAACCATGTCGTGATGTTTCTTCTCTTCCCCAGACTCAGGTTAATTCAACAGGGATTTGTTCATTATTTTTATGAAACGAGAAGTTCGCTGGGACGTCACAGACTAGAACACTGTCTAATACCATATGCAAAACAACAACAACAAAGGTTTATAGTGTTGAAAGTACGCCCAGGCCAACAGTTTGTGGGTTAACTCAGTTACTGTGACAGGTGGATATGTATTCCACTGTCGAAACCCTTCGGTCCTTCTGCTCTTCGTGTCCCGAGCCAGATCACCATCGTTTTGATATTCTTCTTCACCGCTACAATAGGATGCTTGGAACACGCCACGCTCTACGCTTCGATATTCATTTGTCAGTGACCAGAGTCTACAATAGTTACCGACCTGCGAAAGAGATTTAAGAAAATACCTAATTATTAAAACCTAAAATTGAAGACGTTCAGAAGAAAAAGGAGAAAAAAAATAAGCGAGAGGGTGTTGTACATACACATACAGGAACTAGTCCAGATCAAAATTATTTTTTGAGATTACTCCACGACTAGACAGTACAAAACGCAATTCACACCACCAGCTCCTTACACCGGCATGTGTTTAGTTCATCTATTTGTTCAAGAGTTTCGCTTACTATCGCGCTCAAACTCTGTTTCGTGTCGCTGGAAAGAACGAAGATCAGGTAACGCGATTCTTGACGAATTGTCACATCTTCCAATGCCAGAAATGAAGCACTTGTAACAGTGTTAGCGGAAACGCGTTTCAAGTAATGGCGTATGCGATAACGTGTTACTTTTCTCGGTAACGTAGTAAAATACTCGTCACATATTCAGAACATCAACGGATAACTTATTTACGTTCCTTATTTTGACTAACGGGTAACATAGTTACGTTACTCGTTACATATTCTTCCCCAACTTAAAAATATTACATTTCATTTTTTTATGTCTTCAGGTGGCAAGCCTCGTACTGTTTTTCTTTTAAAGTTTTTGCGCAAAACTTAAAGAAAATATTACGCTTCAATTTTTTTTCATGATTTTACGTGGCATGTTTTGTGACTGTTTTTTTTTAGTTTTTGGCCTCTTTCTTTGTATTTTTTTGAGGTTATTTAGGCGAAACTGTAAAAAAAAAAAGGTAATTATGTTCAGTTTCTGCATAGACATAATGTTTCTTGAAATATGGCGCTTATGGAAACCTCTAACGTCAAAACAGTAAAACGTGTTAATTATTTAATTTAAAAAAAGTAACGCAGATGTAGCGTGTGCTACTTCTTCTCGGTGACGGTAACGGCGACGCGTTCCTTTATTTTGCAAGGAAGCAGTAACAAATTTCGTTACTTTTTTTCGGTTACGCCTACAGCGCTAACTAGTACCACTGGAGCCGCAATGTCCCGTCTTAGGAGTGGCTGCTGTAGCCTTCATTTATTAAAACGTGACATCGCGAGACATGTCACGTGACACTCTGGCGTCTCTTGGCATGTGGCATCACGTGACATCTTGAGGTCACGTGACACAGACGCCCCATGACACAATGACGTCTCATGAAGTGATTATGTGACGTCAGATCCCGTAACAGCATGGCGTTATGTTGCGCCGTGACGCCACGCGTCACGAGAACCCTACACAAATGACATCCGAGAATCCACTGCAACCCCCCCTCCCCCCCCCCCCCCCCCCCCAAACGGGAGATGTTTCGTGCTTGTCGACCCCTTTTGTTACCTAACGGACGACAATATTTTTAGAATGCCCACTATCGAAACTATTATATAAAAAAAAAACTGATATAGACAGGTCGGGAGAAGGGTTGGTTCCTTCGATCTGCTCTGGTGGCCCGCTGTCTTCATTTACAGTGAAAGGGAAAAGTGATTTATGGGACTCAGCGGCTGGGCAATTAGGAGCCGAGAGAACTCACAGCGTCGTATAAATTTGGTCGGAATGTGCCATCGGGAGAAAGACCTAGACGTGACCCGAAGATCAGAGCGCTTCTTGCGACATTAGTTTCGATATACGCATTCCCCCGTAAAGTTTCGTAGCCACACTTGAGGAAAGTTCACCGACGTGATTCGGCTTTATACTGCGCGACGCGAATAAAACAAAAAAAAAGAAAACGGCTGTTCGCGTCGTTGGAGTTGCCAGGCTTAGATTCGCGATACAGGTTTTTTTTATACGGAAACGTAAAAAATGGCACAATAGCTTTTTTATGTATGGGAAAAACGATAGAAGAAAGAATAATATATTGATTCAAATATGGAAAGTGTGTGCGCGCTCAGGTCTAAAGAGTATGGTTATTTGGTTATTGCTACTCCGAACTTGTACGAAGCAGCGTGCCTGCTTAGGAACGTGTGACTGAAAAGAAATTCAGTTATTTGGCACCATATGTCGAGTTTTGGCATATTTATGCTGGATGTGGATTCGCGTACAATTTTATTGGAACAATATATAGGCGCGTAATAAAGCATTTCAAGGTCCGTAGAAGTATTGCCGACGTGTGCGACCAAAAGCGTCGCGGTGGTCGGTCTTCCAGGGTTGGCCATACGCTCATTACGACGCCTTAAGTATGTCGAATTCTAATTCCCTTCATAGTAAAAGAAGAATATCCGACTGTCAATTCAACGATATTGGTTTAAGGGCGCGATTACTAGAAGTTTCCACAGTATACTTTCTGCACACACCATCGAAATGGTTGATGGAAATAAATAATTCTGGATGTGACGTAACATATAGGGACCATAAGGAGGCACTAAAATAAATCGTAGCTTAAAACCGGCTTGCTGGAGTAGCTGAAGTAACTGCTACGCGGGCTTGTTTAACTAAGTTAAAACACCACGGGAAAAGAAGTCTAACTTGTGTTGAAATGCGTAGCACCCGCGTGGATACTTTCACCAGTATCTGAAAACGATCAAATGTTGCCAGGGGTAAATAGGGAACTTTGGGTATTGCTTCCACACAAAGAAGCCAGCGCTTAAAGACGAGGTTAACACCTTGTGTTATCTCCGCCCCTATACTTGTTGACGTCGGAGCTTTTAGGGGCGAAGCTCCTTAGGGGCTAGCCATGTCCGTATGTCCGTCCGCCGTAGGCCCGGCGTCGGGTGCTCGTGCTTCTGCTCGTAAGATTACGTGCTCACGAGCACGTGAGCACATGCTCACGTGCTCGTGTAGGGCAAAAAAAAAAAATGAAAAAAAAAAGATGAAAAAATATATGAAAAAAAGAAAAAGAAGAAAAAAAAGAGTAGTGGGTTCTGAGATGACATCCCATCTGTCTGCTTAAAACAAGAAAAAGAAGAAAACCACACATTCTCCTACTGACATGAATGAAAAGGCTCGGCATGCTGCGGCTCCGCGTCTACGCAGACAAGCACCACCAGAGCTTCGCCCCAAGCAACATCATTCACCACGTGGAGATGTGGTCAATTTTTTTGTTTTGTTTTAGGTTTTACATTATGAACTAACTAGTCTCATTAACCACATTACTTACATTACTTAGGGAAAATGACTCATTTTGTATTTTTTGTGTTATAAGTGGTGCTAATTTAAAAGTATATTGGTGATGCATGCACAGAAAAATATAATTTTCGAAAATTTGGAAGTCGTAGACGCCTACCCATTAAGTCGTTGATTGAGAAAATTGGGTTGCGTTACTGTCGCCTCGTTTCTCTTGATTTTCATTTTCTACCAGTAAAAACAAACTATTTGTCGGTGGTTTTTTTTTTCGGCAGCCCTAATTTATTTAAAATATAGCTGCAATGGCACTATTGTTTAGATCTTACAATTATCTGGTATTGATTAGCGCATATGAAGGCAGTGACTAAGCACCACCGTTTAATCTTTGCTCAAGAAGTTCATTTGGTCTAGAAGTTGAAATAATAAAGAGCTCGTTCAACTGATGATTCCCATAGCCCTTTTATATTATGGTGGTAGAGACCTCTGTGTTTGCAATCAGTCGTTTTAGTGGGCATTTCACTCGTTTATGCCTACCATTTCAGACCGAATCTCCCGTTTTGTAAGCGTGCGATAAATGTGTAGTTCTTCTGCCGATTTATTTACTGCGCAAAGCATAAGTAGGCGTGTTAAGGATGTCAAAACACACCTCTTTTTAGGGGACCTTAATAAAGAAGCATGGAGATGACGAGGCAAAGATTGATGTTACAAAGCAAAAATACTGTATGGATTGCTTTAATGAATACGGACCTCCCTATGCCCGTAAGCCAGAATCATGGGAATGTTCAGGAATTAACAGCAACTGTCCCTAAAGTAGAAAGTAGCACACCAACTCAATATAAAGAATAAGAATATGTTTCTATTCACACTGAGCTTGACCTATACTGTCGCGCTGCGACCGCTATCATAGAGGGAATACAAATATGACCACCCGTAGACTTTCCGTGTTCCTGAGCGCGAAGCTGTAGCAGTTCTAGCTTATATCTCCTCATGAAATTGTTAAGAAACGAATTTTAAGAGAACGTTGTGCGCTACATTTCGGTGTTTTAGTGATAATCTAATCGTGTTACCAGCATACCGCCGAAATGGTAAACAACCGCTCGTAGAGACGCCTGTAGCCTCATCTGCTGTGAAGTGCCTGTTTTCTCGCATAGTTAGCTTTCTGTCCGCATATGACCACGAAGGCGGTGATTGTCTGGGAAGACACATTTGAACTGCGTTCACTCAACTTCAAGTAACCGATGGAAGTGAGCGAACTAAGTCCGTGGCATCAATTTAAAAAAAAAAACAGACAAAACAAAAACACTTTTTATGAGTTGTGAATGCGAAAGCATGCACGTCATTCTTCCGCTCCCTTATTTCGTCCGCAGCGTATTTGCGTCGACGACAACAGAGCGCGCCCTCTCCTCGCCGCTCTGACCTTGGACGTTTCGTGTTAGCGGCGCGCGAACGGACACGCAGCGCCATGGGGTGGCGGTCGTTGAAACTGACGCGCAGCGGCCAATGGGAGCCTCGTCGACGCGCGCCAGCCAATGGGACCGTAGTAGAAATCAATCAGCTTTACTCTGCTCTTTTGGGATAGGGCAAACTAGGTGCCGTTTGGCTAGGCTTTTCGCGTGGTTTCATAGCTGGGAGCCGGCTTCACTTGGAGAAAGGATTTAAGGTGCCGTTTGGCGCGGCTTTAAAGCTGATGACGTCGGCTCGCTCCTTGGGACAGTTAAGGCTTTAGCATTAAAAAAGTTAATGACATACACTGTTAAGAATGCCCTTCGCCTTTTTCTCGCATAGCAGTAGCAGTGATAGAGACTATTGCTTGATCTACGAAGGACACTTCGTGAATGACGGGGCAGAAAGTTTGTTGAGACCCAAAAATTAAGTCGGCGATGCGACACTGAGGAACGCGCAAGCACGATAAACGTCAAGATTAGAGTCACTGCACAGACTTCACTTTTAGGTTCAAAAATATTTTCAGAATGATGATTTGCTGAACTCTCAACGTAGGTTGCAGCAACTGGTTCTGCGCAAAATAGGCGGCAAAGAAGGCCCACGGGCATTTTCAAAAATCTATCTCGACAAACACCACAAAAAAATGATTCCCCTGCTTATGTCTGCCTTTCACTCAACTGTCAACGCGGATTTATACGAAAAAAAATATCCCGAAACGTTTTTTTTTGTGTGTTTTTTAATAAAAAAATGCGTTAAAAGTATATGTTGTTTTGAAAAGATTAATCCATCAATTTATATAAAACTTGTGGTTTTACTGAAGGCTCGTCAAAACGTTGATGGGTTATTTCTACAGATCCATCAAGACTTTATAACTGAGCGGTTTCTCTTTGGCTGGAGAAGTTGATCAATTTTATCAACGGCGAATCATAATATTTAAGGGGACTCATAGACATGGGTGAAAATTTTGTGTTTAGATCAAGGCGCAGCCGCTCAGTAACTCCGGGTGACTTAATATCACCCCATGCTTTTCACGATACCTACTACCACGCATGACTCGTCTTAAGAGAGGGGTGCATACTAGAGCCTACGAAATCAACGTGTAAATAATAACACTCATTAATATTTTTCTTTAGAACTGTAAAAAAAACGCAACAATCTACCGAGTGATGTTGTGAAACATATATGGCATGTTGCATTTCTGGAAGGTTGGAGAAGCGAGGTTGATTGTGCATTGGCCTTGAGTGTGTTTCTTGTTTGTTTTCAAACATGCAAAAGTGCGAAGTCACGGCTTGTACAAGCGTGGTTGTGCTTTTCTGCTTTATATGGTTAGTGAAATGTGTGATTCTTCCACTCCTGTAACCGCCCTGTAAAAAGGGTGAAATGTATTGACAAATAATAAATTACACAAAATAAAGTACATGTGTACTGATGTTCGAATAACACCTGAAATACTCAGCAACCATTGTTTAATTACTAACGTGTACAGTACCTTTACAGCGGTTGATACGGAAGGCTAACACATAAAATCTAGATAGAGAAAGCAAACGCTGACGGGGCTTACAAAAGCGTACAATTTAATCATTTATCTTAGTTCGACAGAGGGTACATTATTAGTCAAAAAGTTATTGCACTGACTAAAATATCGTTATTTTATTCGACGTCTTTGCGTCTTAATATAACGTTACGGGGAATAAAACATAAACTGTTCTTCATTCATTGCTGTCGCCGTTGCACAAAGCAAAAACGCAATGTAAAAATCGTCCTCACGTAGCACAGTTAGTGTTTTGGGTCAACATGTGTTTTTGCCTGGAAATTTATGGCCTTAACAAGCCCAAAGAGGCAAAGTATAGAATCAAGCTTTACCTCCTTTCGCCAGGGACTGAGTATCTAGGCCCTAATGCGCGATACAAATGCCAAAGTCAGGTTTCACAGCTGGTATCTTGCCCGTAACCAGCAGCCTCTTTGGGCGCCTAGATCGCCAAACAGGTGCCAGAGATAGGCTTCATTCACTTGTGGTTGTAGGTTTTCATGCGGCAACGTTGGGCCTAAGTCGCCGATCGAGTGCCAGACTTGGGCTTCACTGCTAGAAGTTTGGCCGTCATCTGGCATTTATGGGCTGAAGTACGGCACTCCAACAAATATAAGGCCAGCAAAAAGAAAAAAAAGAGGAAAGCCATAAAAACGTAAAATAAGGAGTCATGTGGCACTAAGTAGCGTCATGGAGTAAAACCGTATTAGCCCCAAGTTATAGGCTTCTAGGATTGCCATGCAAGTGCCAAGCTAGTGCCATGTTTGGCGCGTCTTTGTTTCGATACCTGGGTCCGCTCTCTGCCTTTTTCAACTTTTTCCGAGATCCTATATGATAGTTATAAATTGTTAATTGATTGTACGCTCTCATTCTTCCTGAGCGATTTTTAGTAACGATGTTTACATGTAAAAGGTAAGTGCCGTGCCATTAAAATAAAAATGAAGTACCCAAGAATTCAAAAGTGAAAAAAAAAAACGATGTGATTTGACGTTTTAAGGCAGAAAAAACTACTACTTACAAGCTCGCAGACATGACTGAGCTAGAAAGTTGGTATGCATTAGTAAGATCAAGTATCAACTCAAAACGAGCAACATTTATTTACTCATTTGTATTCCCGGGGGTCCAAAGACGTTGTAGTTCTTCAACTTCGACGTCGGTAGACAATGCTCTTGAACAGAAGTATTTTATTCTCAACAAATATAAATCGGTTTATAATGTCTCAGCCGTTAAGTTGTAAAATATCAGATATTCGCCCACCTGAGCAGGTTAAGGCTCCTTTCACATTTCACGCTTCTCTAGTTTACGCGCTGGACGGTTCATGCGGTCTCGCCATTGCCTTCAGTACAGTCGGACATGTTTCACAAACATTTAATTTGAAACAAAACAAAATTATAAAACACTTGGCATAAATAATGTTTGTGATACAAGGACAATTATATAGATGGCAATGGCGAGTTTATATAAACTTTCCAACGCATTTTAGTTTTTGGACTTTGGCTTCTACACTTCGGCTATTAAATGGCTATGAAATTCCCGTGAAGTCAACATCATCCAACGGTCAACCAAGGGACAGTTTCCGGCAAACATTTCGTTTTAACTGAAATCACGGTTCCTAACACTTCTTTTTTATATTTATTGCACCACAGAAGAAGCAGCCCGTCAGAAATTTCGCAAACATGGTAAAAACGATGAGAAAAACTCCCCTCGCCGTAATTGACTCGGAAAACCGAACCTTTTCTCGCCAGTCCATTACCCATGAGCCAATGCAAGCAGACGACACACTTTAAACAATACTGCCCCCCCCCCCCCCCCTTTCCCGACCCAAGAAAAAAAAAAGAGAAACACTTGTGACATTTGCCATTATTGAAGATACAATTTGATTTTAAAAACAAAAGAGATTGAGGGAAAAGATACATGTTAAAACATTTCATTTTTTGACATAAAAATACTATAGCGGAGGATATGTGGCCGTGACAGAACTGATGAAAATAACGTCTATTAGATACATTCATGTCTCGTTAATACGGATCCCGTTAATACAAATACCCCGCTAAAACAAATCGAGTATTCATTGGGTAAATACATTCATTTTTGTCTAGATATTACGGTCAACTCGCATTACGGGCCCCTTTTTGGGGGGAACGTAGGATATGTAGATACTTGGAGTGTTTTAAGGAACCGGTTTTGCACACCCGATACGGTACGCTAAAACCTCCGGTACGAACTTCGCATGTGCTAGCGCACAAGACTCGCGCATGCGCACTTCGTACCGGGGGTATTGGGTACGGAGTAATTCTTAATTTTTAAGTAAACCTCGTACGAGTATTGATTGTTTTCAGGGGCACAAACAGATATCAGTTCTTCCGAGCCAAAGACTCGCGCGCTAAACTTACACTGGAGTTTTTCATTGCTGTTGATTTCCTACAATTTCTCTCACTGCGCTGCCGTAGGGTGCTCGAAGCAGGCTTAGAAAAGCGTTGATACTTGATAGGCGATTGAAGAGATTCGTTTCTTATCTCTTGTTCAAGTAAACTGCTTTTACTCCGTATGCGTTCGAGGCTAAAGTGTTTTGCTTGCTGTGTATAATTTTTTTATGAACATTCTGGCCTTCCGTTTTAGGAACACGTGGAATATTGCCCTAACGGCAGTATAAATCGCAATAAGCGAGCTAACTAATTAAAAATAATTAGTGTTTTGGAGCGCGCTTCTTTGCGATAAATGAAAACGAATGCATAACACTAATTAAGACAGCACCCGCTTAATAACTGTTTCTGCGGCCGTTTTCATACTATATTTTGTTTGTCATTAAAAGAAGCGTTTTGAATCTTGCTCAGGAAGGAAACGCGGTGCGTAGAAATCATCCGAAGTGTAGTGTTTGCGTTTAATCACACGAGAGGCTGCAAATAATGATATAATAATAGGAGAAGGAAGATTGCTGTTCGTGAAAACATTCTACACCAAGGTCTCGGCACAATCTATTAAAATATAGTCTTCTATAAGGATGGATAAATATGCTTTAGTTAAGAAGCGCTTTATTTTTCTCTGCTACGCAACGGCGGCAGACCTCTTAAAAGTATCTGACAAAATGTTCAGAGAAAGAAGGAAGGTTTATCACTGTTCTTATTTTATGCGCTTCATGTAAAGCAGCTAATTACAGTCGTCGAACCTGTAGTTATTGACCTGGTGGATCGTAAAACTGGTCTCTGGAACGCTCGTGCACCTGTGTGATTTTAGCATAAAACAAAGATGGAGTGAGACATAGCTATACCGAGCTTTCAATGAAGTTTCTGCCTTTTATTGATTAATCGTATAATGCACTAGCGCCCTGTGTTACTATACGATGCGAGAAAATGTAGGAGCGGGAATGTTTGATTGACTCTCAAACCAATAAATATATAAAGAAAAACACTACTCTTGAAAAACAAGGTGTCGAGAAGACTGAGCCACAGCACCAGCGAGATGAGGGGGCAAAGTATCAAAACAAAAATGCGTTGGTTGCTTAGACAACAGCTTGGTCATCTTTAGAGGTATGTCGAAAAATGGGAATTTTAGTAGATACTTCCGATACCATCGATAATGATACAGAATAAAATTACAATCCATGCACAAAAGCGTCCGTCGAGTATCAGTTATCGTTATCGTAGTTAAAGGAACAATCGACTAAACTTCTCTGATAATTCGAGGTTTAGATAGGCAACTTAGCCAGCGCAGTACGAGCATCACTAATGACCTGCAATTTCCAACCGGTATTACTCAGTAGCGATACACAAACGGCCACCGGTAAAACTCTCATCCATCTTGAAACGGCGAGGGGGTGGAAATCGAGTCAAGGATTCCTGGATTTTTCACCTCCAGCTTCCCTCTATGCACGCCTACTGCGGTGCACTTACATACTCTGTAGACGACTGGAGTAGTTGATTAGCCGCGACTAACCTCTACCCGGGATAACTTAACGAAGATAAAACACCGCAGATGAAAACTGTTGCTCGCGTTTATATTCGTGCTATACGCATGGCTACCTCGACCTTATCTCCAAACGATGAAATGATGCCCGGGACCAGTAGCGGGTATTGGGGATTCCTTCCACATTAACAAATACCCAAGCAGGAACAAGGTAAATTAGTGCTATAATAAGGTTGGTAATTATCCACTCAAAAGGTTGAAAAATTAGGTGTTATTATTACATTTATATATATGTTGTTGAGATTTAAGTACACATATGATCGAATCGTATATAAAAATGTGATCGCCCGCAAGCTCTCCGCATTCACGCGCACGAGGCCGTGAAGATTAACGTTTAATTCTCCGCATAGTAATCTTAAGAACATAATTTTAGCAGAACATAGTGCGCTACAGTTCAGTCGGTGGTTTAGTGCTGGTCAAATAGTGTTATCAGACTGCAGCCAAAATTGTGAACAACCACTTGTTCAAAAGCCCGCAGTGTCGTATTGCGTGGACGAACGTTTGAAAACATAGATATGTTCGAGAAAAGTTCGTTTTTGGAAAGTCTGCACTGTTTATGTTGAATGCTCACTTTTTCTCGCAAAAGTTCCGTTGTTACACGAACGTTATGATGTAACAAGAAAAAAATAAACCTTATTGGATACTTGAACGATATTGCTTCAGCGTGCTGAAGCAATCTTGATCACTTGATGAAGCAAGTGATCAAGAATTTTCTGTGCGTTGTGTGCCATTCTGCCACACAATACGTTGCGTATTGTGTGGAATAATACGTGAGATGTAATGAAACGTAATCTACGTGTGCCCAATTCAGACATTACCTTTTCTCCTCACATAGTAACCTTTTCCGAAATATAAGCATCTGCACACATATAGCCACACATTTGGTGATTATATTGGAAGAAACATTTGAACTGCGTTCTATTAATTTAAGTATCCGCTAAAAGTGTCCGAAGTGGGACAACGGTTTAAAAAAGACATAATAATGGCCTATCAGGCACGTAGCCATGATTTTGTTTCGAGGGGGGGCCCGCCCATGACAAAATGCTGTTTGAGGGGGACGGGGGAGGGGAGGTGAAGGTCCCAACAAAATGGAAGATTTTTTTTTTCTGGGGGGGGGGGGGGGGGGCGGGCCCCAAGGACCCCCCCCCCCCCCCCCTGGCTACGTGCCTGTGGTATACATTTAAGAAAATGTAATTGTGCCTGCTTTCCAGCATAGCACTGAAATAACCAACTACTCGAACGTCGAAGGAAGCTCGGTGAATAACGAGGCGAAAAATCTGTTTAGACTTATGAAATATAGAAGTCTGCGATGCGACACTCTTCAAAGTGTGAGCAGGTAAAACGTCAAGCTGATTGTCACAACACAGGACAATTCACCTTTAAGGTTAAGAATATCTTGACAATTCCAACTGGCTTACCTCCCTCCGTTGATAGCAGCAATTTTTCTCTCAATTGTTGTGATATAAAGTGGGAGCATGGGAATTTTCAAGAATGTATATCAAGAAGAACCACCGAAAGAGAAAAGAACAGTTTTCCTTATTTTCGCCTTTTCACATCCCTCTCAGCGCGCTTTTCCTAAATAACACATCTGAAAGGTTCCTTTCTTGTGAATGCAAAGCACATTATATTTCTGGACTTTCTCGTCAAGATGTCGGCCAATTTATATTAAAAAAATGAGGTTTTCGTACGGTCCATGAAAATGTTGATGAACAATGTCCTCCAATCCATCAAGTCGCTATGATTGAGCGATTTATTCTTCCGCAGGAGAAGTTCATCTATTTTATCAGCTGAGCTGACTCACGGCTGAGTTTCATCTTTTTTATGTATCTAAACGCAGCGGAGTTGTATTTCATTCTCAGCGCAAAAATTGATTTGTTGGGTATTACCCGGTAAGTTGTGGAATATCAACTATCTGCGTGCATGAGAAGGTCGAGCTTCTGCCGAGTTTTTGTACACTTTGACGTGCAGGAATCTTTATACGGACTCGCCACTTCCATTTGTTTAGTTGTCCGAGTTTCACAAATATAGAATCTCTAAAGTTGTCTAATCAAAATATTTTCGTAATTTGCCAGAAAACGTTCACATGAAACCAAAATCATCCTACTTTCAATCAAGCGACACCTTCAGGATAAATATTCATTTTAACTCAAATTACTTTGTCTAGTCTTTCTTTCGTTTATCGCAAAAGCGCAATACTACTGCAAACGTCCTAAGAATTTGCGGCGAGAAAAAAAAGTCATTCTCATAATAACTCGAAAATCCGAGCCTTTTCCCGCGAGTTAATTGCGCACACGCCATGGCAAGCCGGCGTAATGGCGCTAGCTGGACATAGTATTGCGCAAAATAAACACTCCAGACTTTTACAATTATTCAAGATAAAAGGCGCTTTCAAAAGATGAACATAATTCAAAAGGGAGTTTGGTAACCTAAATTTAACTTCTCTCATAAAGAAATCTCGCCGAGGGTATGTGATGATGAGATGACTGATCAAACTGACATCCTTTAGACATACTGAAACAGGCACTTATGAAAAAGGGGATGCATACGATAATTTTCAAATAAAGTTTAGTATGTTTTATTCAAACAATTTTGGAATAAAAACACTTAATATAGTTCACTGAAATTTGTTCAACATGTGTCGTACGTGTCCCATTTTTGTCACATTCTCTTCTTTTTGTAGTTTAATGTTACTATTCCTTCTACAAACTGACACCTCCGATGCTTCCGAGATCCACACTGGTGGGATACAAAGTATTTTTTTAGTTTTAGATGAGCCTCGTAACTCGCTCGTACGAGTGGTGGTTGTTAATGGAGCACACACACATGTAAACGTTTTCGGCTCGTGCGCTAAGCCTTCACTTGAGCTTTATTTTTGTTGTTTTTCTATTGTTCGCTTCACTGCGCTGACGTTAGATCTATGCAAAGTGTGCTGAGACAAGCGTTGTTATGACGTCAAGGATATCATCTCGTTACCTCGTATGCAGAAAAACCGCTTTTACTTCGTCTGTGTTTGAGAACAAAGTGTTTCGCGTGTGGTGTGTAATTTGTTCATGAACATTCTGGTATTCTATTCTAGGAACACGCCGTATATTACCCTGACGGAAATATAAATCACAATAAAAAAGTCGAACAATTAAAAAGAAGTAGCGTTTTCGAGCGCACTTCCCTACATAAACGAAAAAAAAAAATGCACGAGCTTCCACTACTTCCACTTCTACGTGGAAGCTTCCTGAGCTTCCACGTAGTTAACATTTCTTCGGGCGTTTTCTTTATAGGACTATTGTTTTTAAAGCAAGTGTTCTCAATTATGTTCAGGAATAAAAGGAGGTGCGTAGAAATAATATAAAGTGCAGTGTCTGTGTTTAATCGCAGAAGGGGCTCTAAAGATTAAAAAAAACATCGCTGTTCCCTAAGACATCAACACAGCCTATAAAATAGAGACAAATATAAATATAGATAAGTATTGAAGTGAGCCTGGCAATGAAAGAAGATGATAATCAAGGCTAGCGGGGAGAAGAAAAAAGGAGTAAGAGTAAACGGGCCGGATTCGCTTCCCCAGAGTGGCAATAATTTGTAGACCACTACAAATTTGGCGCAGCCGAGAGGATCCGCAAAATGTGAGTAACCTTCAACAGAGTTTTTAACAACTCTACACAGTTAAAGACGCGATTCATTTTCTTCTGCTGTGCTATGGCGACATACCTGATAAAGGTGTTTGACATATCGTCAGAAAAACGGGAAATTAATACTCATAGTCTTATTTTCGGCCCTTGTTATTAATCATCTGCAGCACATCACAACATGTAGGTATCCACCTGGTGGTTATTGAAAATGTTTCTGAAACGCTCGCCCACGTGTGTATTTATATTGTAACGAATGACAAATTATGAGGTGAAAAAAACGCCAGAAAGCTAAACTTTTAATGGGGCGAACTTGTGCCCAAAAACAGAATAGAAAAAGGCTGGCGTCACAGGCGTCGATGGCGGCGAAACAGCAGGGTCGAACGCTGGGGCGAGACTGACTCCACTCGCCACGTGGAGTCCCTTATTTACGCACGTGGGTTTCTGGAACGTTCGCCATAGAACTTTCGGCGCGTAGAACATTCGCAACTCGATCAAACTAGAATGTTTACGAACTCAGAAGAACGTCAAGTTGAAAGAAAAAATAAAATAACATTCCGCAGACTGGAATCCAACGTAAACCTTCTCCGCGACAGTCAAGCGCGGTAACCATTTGGCCACGCACGGGCTCGCTCGCCGAAGCACGTGGCAATATATACAAGAACAAGATGGAGTGAGGCAGCAGGGTTCAACCAAGCTTTCAAATAAAGTTAGTGCCATTTATTGCGTGCTCGTGTAATTCCCCAGCACCCTGTGTGGCTACGATGTGAGGAAATATATGAAAGGGGATGTTTGACTGGTTAGAAAAGTCGATATATATATATACAGTATTTTCCGGGGTATAGTCCGCGGACCCTACATGTTTAAAATTTTAAAGTTTAGGCTGTGCGGAGTATACAGGGATTTTGTGTTCGAAGATCGTTTATTATGACGAGACGTGACGGATTTCCTGAATGAAAGGGTAGGGTCAATAATGATGTATGTATAGTGTAAGCTTTTTTGTGCGCTAAGAAATCAGACATTTATCAAGGTGTGCCGGTTATGAGAAGATTTTCATGTGGACAAAGCACCAAGTGCGAACTATGCACGGCGGACGGACTACAGCCCCGCCTTCTGTAGTCGTTACCCCATCAGTGAAAACCGCTGCACATGTTGCCTCGCAAGCGGCACGTGCAAGGCAGCTGTAACCTCTGGGTATGACGTCACACCCAGTGGTTGGCTTTTCGTTTTTTTTTTGTGTGTCTATTGATACGATTGCTTCAAATGCTTGTGATATTCAAATTCACGAGACAAAAGTACGCCAGTATTCACCGCTGGCTTGTTTGTTTCAAGAACCTCTTCATCTTCCCTTTGAGGACATGTTGACAATTGGTCACGCCTCAGACGAGTGACTTACCCACCACTGTAAGAGCATGACTAAGGATTAGTGTTGTAGACATGGGGGAAAGGGGGGGGGGGGGTAATGGAGCTCCAGCCTCCCTCCCCCCCCCCCCTTCCTCCGCCGAAATCCAGCAGATTTTATAATATGCACATGCAGTTTGAATCCACCCCCCCCCCCTCCTTTCCCCCGCCGAAAATATTTTCCTGGCTGCGCCACTGCTGAGGACTTAATATTATTAATGTATATTTTTCAGCACTGATGCAGCATCACACCCTGTTATAAAACGCTCATGAAGATATAAACGGGAGGGGACGGGGATAGGGCCAAAGATACATGTATTCTTCAGCTCAAGCGTTCGCTCTAAATGCCGCGCGATGCTGTGCGCTTAAAGACACCGTCACGGTTTTGTCTTATCGCTGCCATGCTTTGACATAAAACAGCACAGAAACGGACAAACAGACTTGATGTTAAATAATTATAATACAGTTTCTCGGCATAGTGCACAATGAGGGGGGGGGGGGAGGTTAGAACATCACTATGGCTGGAAACATGCATGGAACTGGCCACCACACGATGTCGCGCTTATTTGCTTTTTTTTAAAAAAAAGTATTATACATTTTATGGTCCCAATAAATTATTAACGGACATTCGCCAATACCTGAATGACGCACCGTTTTTCTTTTCCATACACTATAGAGGCCCATGGGGCGTAAAAATGTCCTGTGACACTTCTTACACAATAAACGCCACATAGTAAAAGTGGTGGCAGTGTAGGCATTCTACCTCTACAGAATGTCGCTTAAGCCGGCCCAGATTAGATGGTAGTGCACCAGGCTTTCACAACCTTTCGCTACTCTGTATTTTTTGTGTGTTTAGTTTGCGCGTTGATTGCTTCGGCGTGCTTACTGCGGCCCTATACTCACGTCTGTTTGATTACATGTTTCAATATGATGTCCTTTTCTTGTTGTACGGATAGTGGACACGCACAGCTAACGTCGAAATGCCGTAAGTGCGACAGCGACGAATCTGCCGCTACGGGCCTGCATGTCCACCGAACGAGCTACATGTAGAGGAAGGATGTGAGATGAGCGCCTTTTTTCAGCACTCTAAAAGACAGTTCCGCCAGAAACGTAATGGAAAGGAATTTTCAAAAAACGAAACAAACACCTGATCAAAAAAAGAAAAGAGCTTTCTGTTAGATACATTTCAAGTTCTCCTCGTCCTTCGTATTTGCCTTCACTTTATTGTGGAAATTAGGAGTTTGTCTAGAATCGAACCAATCCTACCCGCTTGATACTCGCGATGCATCTTGGGCACCGGTTGACCACTAAGGTTCGGTTTAGATTGGCCTATTATAGTTTATGACGTCATGTCGCGGCGACCGAATACAGTGCGTGCGTTATGCGACTTCCCATAAATTTATAAAAATGCACACGTTTCGGACCGGTATGGAAGGATTTCTGGGGGCAAGTTCATGCGGGTTCCTGACATGTCGGGGTTTGTGCGTATACAAACGTAGGCGGATGATGGCTTACTCGCCTCGCCACACGATTATATTTTTGACCTTCATATTGACGCTTGTCTACTCTGCAGGTTCAAAGCGCAGGATTGCACTATTCATTTGGCCGTGATAGACACGCCCAATCCATCCAGTCTGCTAGATGTGTTTGGTTGTTTTTCGTCTTCACAAAATCTAGGCCTCTTTTTTAAACGTGTCTGTTTCCGTAGCAATTTGTTTTTGCCCCGATCAGAGTTGGAGCAAGTGCTTTTGTTGACATCGCTTCACAAAGTTTTAAGCACTCGCTGAAGATGGCAATCACCTTGAGTGACATCTATTTTGGTAGAACATCGAACTTTCTTAATACCTACAGTTGGAACAGCAGTCGTTTTTTTTTTCCTGTAAGATTCCAAACCAATAGTGGAGTCTTCATACACAATTTTGGCGACCCTAAAAGTGTAGGAATAACAAACACACTACGCCAGGTCGGGGGAGAACGAAACTCACCCTAGAAGGAATTTCAACTATTTACTGTAAATGTACATAAACAGCATGAAGTGTGGTTACCGCTGAAACAAAACTGGGCGTGAAGGACAACCGTGCTAGGACACAGGATTGATGCAGGGGATTGAAGCTATGTTTGATATGGAACGATTTCTTTTCGAGAAATGACAGCGCGAAGCATAATCATTTCAATAGTAAACATGAAGATAAGATTATGTTAGCTCTCCCTACAAAACAATTAAGTCCAACTAAAGTAACAAAGGAGGTAGGAAAGCGTGATTATCCGCTTAGGGTCTTGACTAAGAGACAATCACCGCGCTTGAAGTTTCAGTGATGCACTTAACTAGGGCCCGCACTCTGAGTCCACGTTAAAATTAAAGTTTTTTTTTTATTATTATTATTCAGACTTGTGTAATGTAACTAAAGAGAAACGAAGACAAACTGAAAACCACAGAAATAAAAAAGCAAATATATTTCAGTACTTGGATTAATCCGAACTTTAACCCCTCCACCGATTTTGATAAATATTTAGAACGCATACCATTGTGTTACAGCGCATAGGCGAAAGTTTTCAATTTGCCTGATGGAGGCTAAGAACCGACAATCCCATAAAGACCCGCACTTTAAAAAATCTCGCCTTCAAAGAGCTTCCTTTTCAATTTCAATTTTACACTGTGCCGCCTATATTCCTGTTTTTCTTTGTTAGATGAGTTAATGGCGGACTTTGACGGTCGCCGTGGTTATTAGAACACTGTCAAACTGTTCTGCTTTAAAGCACATTCAAATGTAAGTCGTTTAGTTCATGATACTTGAGACACGCTAGTATTTAAACTCGATATCGCCGTAAGCTTTCTCATGATGGCTTCAATTTATTTGGCATGCGCAGTGACGAGAGATGCGATCCCCTCTCTAACTTTAGGGTATTCTGTGCTCAGCGAGCGAACCTCTTTGTTCTCACTCTTCCCAAATTGGTAGAAATTGAGAAACAAGGCGCATTTGAAGGACTCACACGCTTGATTCAAGAAGGCCTCAGAGTTTGTTCGAGGGTCAGTCAATGGCACCCACTTTTTCACAGCATTCGTTAACTGACTTCGTTAGCATTGAGGGTCGTTTCTGGCCTCGGAGTTCCGTTTTTCGGCACCATTAAGTTTGTTGCAGAATGATTGTCATGGCTTAGTTTAGAAAAAACTACGGGTTTAATTTTTATAAGACAAGGGAAGCGCCAAGGTTGTCGCTCGCTTCTTTTTTTTTTTTACGGCAATGATTTCTTTTCTTGCACCATCGACATTTCCTTCCACCCCGTTTTTTTTAACACAAAGCGCATTGTGCACTGATCGATTGTCTCCCGCGCTACTTTAGTAAAGCGAATTTACTACATTCGCATTAGTACCGGTTCACTAGTAGTATTCATTCAAAGAATACCACAGAGTAATAATTTGACTTTTTTTAACGTCCAAGTAACGCAAAGTGTTCAGCTGTACTAGTAGGACCACTCATTTCTCACAAGAAAAAAACAAGTCTCGCCATAAACGTAGTTTTCAGTGAGAGTATTCGTTTTTGCTCGTGACATGCCTTTATCTGTAGAAGTAAATATCGGATACTCTTTTTTTTAAGAAACAATAATAATGAAAAAACACATGGGACTTTCATTGCCGACAAAAAGGGTTGATAATGTGTCAGACAAATGTCAATGCTCACAACACTGAGGAACGTTTGTTCATCATGCCGATCTTGATCTTTGGTCGACTTTTAATCTCGTCTTTCTTCCTCCAATCAATCTTTCTTCACTTATGTGTGAAAGACATCATTTTGTGCACCAGCGAAAATCGGCATTGTTTGTAACCGGGCAATGCACACCAGTACCGCGTTTTCAAAATGTGTGTGTGTGTTTTTGTTTGTTTTTGCAAGTGGGTGAGATTTGAGTTTTGATCTAATTTCTAACGTCGATAATACTTTAGTTTTCTCAAACTTAACAAATTTGTTTAAAAGAGCCCTGAAAGCTGCACTGATGCGGTTTCTGCAGGTGTGTTATACTGTCAGGGGGATATAGTATAGGGGGCTAATCCTAACGATCAATCGGCTAATTAATTCAAATTGTTCACTAACTCTTTCGTTTGTAACAAATAATGCTCTACCGAAACCACTAAATCAACATTTATTTTTAAATATGTTAGGCAGGGGCAGCATTTTCCGGCGTTCCATAAAAACACTCCATTTGGGCGCGTTTAAAGGATTCGGTTTCTTATCGGAGCGCATCTCTGCACCCACGGTCCTCCCCCCCAGTAGCCGAGAAGCGAAACACTCGTGCGGCTAACTCCCCTTCCTCACCTCCATCCTATAAGGGAGGTGAGGGGGTGGCGTTGCGCCGCGAGCACCAGGGAGCAGGACCGCGCGTGCAAAGATGCGTGCCGATAAGAAACCGAAACCTAGAAACGCGTCAAAAAGCTTGTTTTCTTTTTTTTCAGAATGCCGTAAAACGCTGCCCTTGCTTTATATATTTCTAAAAAGAGTAAATTAGTGTTTTTTTGATTATGCTCAGCAAGTTTCTCAATGGAATCATGCCTAGTTTCACTAATTAAAAAGTTAAAGAATTTTAGTTGGTTAGCCGCCTTAACGTTACAAGTAGCCTCCTATACTATGCCCCACTGGCCGTATAACTCACCTGCACAAATTGCAAAAGTGTAGCGTTCAGGGCTTTTTTCAAAACAAATTGTAAAGGTTAAAAAAAAAAAAAAAACTCTCTAGATCACTTTACTCGTTGAAGTACTCAGAGACGCTGGACAACGGCTAACATCAGAAATCATCCGAATTCTCGCAGTGGCCACCACCGGCACGGTAAGACCTAGATAATTTAAATAATTATTAGGGCTGGACGTCGATTAAAAATTTTAACCCGATTAATCGCCACCCGATAATCGATCAATTATTCGATTAATCGGTTTCGTTCATTCCCATGCATATTAGCTCTTAAAGAAGGTAAAATTGCATTTCTTGCTCTTGATGAGTATGTGATAAACGGCGCTATGTACAATTTCAAATTTTAAGTCAACCTTATGTAGTTGAGAAAAGTCAAAATACACCCACACTAACAAAATATTACTTCAGCCGCAGAGGCAAAGAGGTTCGTTGATATTCTCCGGCAATCCGAACTCCTTCGATTGTTGCAATAGACTGTGCTGCGCTAAACAGAAATTCGCACGGCGTTGTGGTGGCTGAGACACGTATAACCTTCTCCACTCGCTTAGAGTTACAAATATCGCCCTACAGTTAACTTTAGGTACAAATTTCACCTAAAGTTTGCATAAATACATGTCAAATCCTCTATCTTTGCGTGGTGAAAGCGTTACATTTGTACTTTGTTGATTGTCAAAATTTAACCGATTAACCGGTTAAAACACGAATCGCGATTAAATCATTAATCGATTAATCCCTTACGAAAATTTTTAATGAATTTCATTTGAAAGTTTATGCAGTCTACTCATCGTATCATTTCGAGTCTCAATAGAAATGCAAATGAGTTTTGTAACAAATTCATAAGGAGTTTACGAAAACTATTGGCAACCGCGTTCCAATTGAAGTTTCGACGTGCTACCGCTTAAAGTTTCAAATATATTTCATATGAATAGAATTTGAAAGTCTATTGACACCGTTTCGAGTCTGTGTTGAAAAACAATTGATTTTTTGTAACGAGTCCCTAAGGAGTTTACGAAAACTATTGACCACCGCGTTTCAGTTAAGGTTTTGCCATGCCACCTCATAAGAATTTCTAATACATTTCATTTGAAAGTCTAGATACACTGCTTTGAGTCTCTGTTGAAAATGAAATGTTTTTTTCTACCGCGTTGTAATTGAGGTTTTGACGTGCCATCTCATTAGGTATATTCCGACGAGTCGGAATATACCTAACGAGATGGCCCATCAAAACCTCAATGGGTGAGCGGCGTTTGGCAACTTCCGGTTCCTTAGGAAATTTTGTTTAGCTGTTGACAAGCGACGTCGATGATTTGCAAGCCTGTCTAAGAATGGTTCTGAAAACTACAGTCTGGAGGTTTCAGAATTATGCTTGCACAGGCTTGCAGCTCATTGTCGTCGCTTGTCAATGGTGAAACAAAATTTCCTAAGGAACCGGAAGTTGCCAAACGCCGCTCACCTATTGCAACGCAGTAGAAAAAAACATTTCATTTTCAACAGAGACTCAAAGCAGTGTATCTAGACTTTCAAATGAAATGTACTAGAAATTATACTCCTAGCATGGGTTTCTAGATAGAGAGCTCTAAGAGGGAAGACGGCAATAGGTTGCATGATATGTGGTCCGGATGTAACCGGTGTTTTGAGGGAAGGGGAAAGTGAGTGCAAGTGTCACTTATATGTATGCCTATATACGCATGCAGGGTTCAGAAAATGCCTGCATAAAACCGTGGGAAGGAGCAATAAATGGTTTATTAAAAATGTGAAATTCGAGTATATGGTACACTGCCTTCGTGTCCATGGCTGACCTTCTACTGCCTTCGTGTCCACGGGAGACCTTGTACTGCCTTCGCGTCCACGGGAGTACTGGTAACCTATAAAGAAAAAAGATGCACAGTTACACATTGATCTGCTCATCTAAACTTCAATGTCCGAGCAAGGTATCCTGTTCACAGCGCAGCATTACCTCAGTGCTGAATCAGTATTACAAACCGGGACATCGGTCCTTTGTATGAAAGGAGGCAACTCAGAACACACGATACAAGCCATGGAAGTAGCACTGACTCGTTGCCTTAACAGGGCTGAGTTAGCGCTGCACTGTATGTGTGAACCAGCCTTAAATGCAGAAAGTCACATTTAAAATTCCTACATTTTTGCTGACCCAGGCACTTAATTTACACACTACCTTGATAGTTTAATGAGTGGCACTAATAACATTGTCAGGGGCACCAAGGTCCAAAAGTTTTCCCCCCCCCCCCCCCCCCCGAGTCTGCGAGAATCAATTTCTCACTGTTTTTGCCGCCGCATTGCAATCTTTTGTTTTGGCTTTTGACAAGGTCTACCAATGATAAGCAAGCAGATGTTGTCGCTTCTGAAGTTTACCAAATTTGAACATAGATAGCTATGACTTATAAGCATCTCGAAGAATTAATATAGCAAATCGGGCCAATTGGTTCATGATCGTAGACAAGCACCGCAAAAAACACATGGACTATAAGTGGTGGTAAACACTGGCGCCAGTGTTTTATGTCCACTTCTTGTCCCTGTGTATTTTTTTTTGTGTTTGTTTACTATCTTGAAGAAGTATTTTTAATCACAACGGACAGGAAGTAAACGGTAATAGGGTTCTATGCGGATCATAAAGCCATGCTCCGAATGGGTGTGTGTCAACTGCAGCTTTCACGATCGATGCAATACACAAAGTTTGAATTATTGGGAGGATCGAGACATCAGAGGCCGAATTCAAAAAGCAAACTTACGATAAAAAATTTCGTATGACAAAACCCAAGAAGAAATCCGTATTAATGAAACAGAATTGTTGCAACTTTTGTGTGACTTACAACGGAATATTACGACATCCTTCAAAGTGTCTTACAAACTTCTTAGGAAAAACATGACCGCACGTCACTTGGCTATTTCGCCGCGACCAGCAATGAAGTTAGAAGCGTGGGCAAGAGGCATGTGTTTTGCGCACTGTTCGCATGCATCCCTACTTGAAGCAGCATAAGGACAACGCTAAACTACACACGGAGGATTCAGCCGACGAGTCTGCCGAGCTGTCCATCCTGCCGGTTAGAGCTAACAAGGTGCAGGACTGCGATCAACGACAATTGGATCCTTCACCTATGAATGGTGTGAACCTGATTTGTTGATCACTAGTGCCCCCTCGTACTTCAGTTGTGATTTTCGAAGTGGTGGGCAGCTGTGCGGCTCTACCACACAAAAAGGCACATTTCTGACTGGATGTGCCTTTTTAATGCGAAAGCATTATATGTCTATGGAGCAGAAAATCTGGCGTCCGGCGGCTTTAACCGAGTGGTACCAAATGCCAACAGAGGAATAAAAGAAAGAATAAAATGTGCATCCACGGCTGGGATTCAACCCGGTGCTGCTGTGTGAGAGCCGGGCATGCTAGCTGCTGTGCTATCTCAGCAGCTTCGGAAAGCGGCATTACTCTCCCCTCAAAAAGAAGCTTGTTCCATTACGGCAAAAGATGGCATCGGCATTGATGTGCCCGAAAGATGGTCATAAAAATGTCCTTGGTTCGATGATATCACACTTCACGTGACGACATGACGTACCATGATGTGTGACGCCATATGATGTAACGTAAAAAAAGATATTACAAGGGCACTTAGGTATCCCTATGTGGATTGAATGCAAAAGCATTGCCATTCCTAACAATAGAGGGAAAAAAAGGAAGTGTCGTTAGGAATGGCAATGCTTTCGCATTCAATCCACAAAAGGATACCTAAGTACCCCTGTAATTTTTTGTGTGGAGTAGAGCTCAAATAAACGCCGTACGGTGCAGTATATCCACGATTAAGTTGCTGCTAGTCGTGAGGCTTAATGTTTTGCACCAACAATACCGTAGAGTTTTTCCTCGGTTGCGACGAAGCACCACTGCGCTACGAACTTGTTAGAAATTTCTGCATATGCGACCGCTTTCTTCTGGAAACCTATGGCGACCTACCACTCACTTTTGGCCAAAGAACAGTGAAAATACCAGATGTGAAAACAGCCATAACAACTTAACAAGCATTAAAGAAATCAAGATGGGGGTCATAGCATTGGCTTCCCAACGTGGCGAGACTAGCACAGGATTTCTGTTACCCTCCGTTTATAAGACAGGAGTCGACATTTTTCGGTCTGATCTTGAAAACAAAGTGTGGTCCGGTTAATTTTGTAGCAGAAGGTCCGTGCTTTCCCGCTCGTGGGGTCATTTTCTCGGTTCAAAATATGATGCAGAGTCCTTCCCATAAAAATGCATGGGTGCCCGCTAGGACTCTTCGAAATGATGAAATTAACTGAGGTCGCGCTATACTCTGTTGCAACTCTAGAATAGCAGAAGCCCCTCCCACAAAGCCCTTCACTCTTTTTAGTAAGTAAACACTGAAGAGGAGGAGAGCCGAGAGGACACCGCCAATCATGGCGAGCAAAGGGAATTGTGGGAGGGGCTTCTGCTATTCTATAGTTGCAACTGACTATAACAAAAGTTTACAGTACCATGAAAACAAAAAGACTATGCATGCAGAGAAATTAACAGGAAGTGTGGCAGGGACAGAAAAGAAAAAACTGCAGCTGCAATAATTACCCTTTAAAGTTTCCTCGACAGCACAGCAGAGACGACATGCTGGTCGTCAGCGCCTGGAAGGCCACCCCCTTATACTGGGAGCACATGTAGTCTGAAACAAACAACAAACAAAAAATTAAATGCATGGACAATCCGCACATGCTGTTATTTCGCTTCATTGGCCGCTGCAGAGAAAGCAAGCATGCACACCGTTGTCCAACCATGTCAACTGCTAGCCGAAACTTCCTGCCGCCAGGATTAAGATATTGCTTGCGCTATAAAAACACAATTACACACTACCCAGCTGGCACGCTGAAAGTTCAAATATTGAAGAAACTAGCTCATAAAACTTCAGTGTAAGAGCTACACCTTGTGGACGGTACAAAAAAAGTATGTTCAGTCTAAACCGTGGTGCACTGCAAGGCGGCTTTACCTCAGCCATTTTGGAACATCTGCAGTTTCATTCTTTTGAAGATATTATGCCTGAAAATTAATATGTCAAATTAACTGGGTTAAATTTTTTTAATCGACACCCGGCCCTAGTATAGACCTTTCCAAAAAAGGACACTTGGCAGGTTCCATTTTCAGTGTTCGTGCGTATGGCGCGTGATTTGCTCGCTTTCCGAAGCGACGAACGTGCGCGTTCTGGACTGTGATTTAACACGTGTGGACTGTGATTTTTGTAAACAGTGGAAACGTCTATACTAGTGGGTTAATTTCTAACTTACCATAATTATTTTCGGCATCCTAAGGCGTCGCTTTAGGGTCCAGTTTTCATATTGGATCCACCTCACCCTCACAGCTGCAGCCTCACTGAAAGGTTTGCAAAGTTTCAGGCAGGGCAATTAAAAGTCGGCACTTTCTCTCGAACACCGCTGTCACAAATTTCGTCTTTTTTGTCATTTTGTTCTGTTTAAGGGTGGTTTGGGGGGGTTTAATTGCAATCCTCACTCTCGTTTACCTGAGCGCCAAAGGCATGAGCTCGGATGAGACTAATGCCGGCCGAGCTTCAAACCAATGGGAAGAGAAAGACGAGAAGAAGGAAGTGGGACTTCGAGCGTTTCGGGTTGACCAACCACGAACCCGTGACAACCGCATAGGTCATTTAACACACGTCCCATACCGCTCAAACACTGTGTCGAACTGCATTTTGAAGTCAGTCCCACTTCCAACGGTGTATGAACAGGGGCATTCATTTCGTGGCATGCCTTGAACAGAATCGAAGTGACGCAAGCTGGGAACACACTGCTGCTGCTTCATTTGGGAATAACTGCGGCCCTCGGCTTGATCACATCACAGTTGCAAAATGAAAGAGAAAAAAAAAAAAGACGCGAAAAGGAACAACTGCCTTGTCAAAAATTCTAACAGACAAATGTAAACTCAGTTCAATTCTAGAAAGTCAGGGGACCGAAGTTTGTCCTAACAGTATCATCCAGTCCACTTCCATAACTTCAAAACAAAAGATGGTTATCCTCTTGAACCATTTTGACTGCAAAGGAATATTGGCTCTGCATGAACCGAATTCCAAGGAAGTCTATCTTCTGAAATGTAATGAAGTATGATCAATGTAATCAATTCATAGTTGAATGACATCAGTACACAGCTAGACAAATAAGACATTTTCTAAAGCAACGGACTGAAAGCAGCATTAGGAGTTCAATAAGTGCTCTGTTTACATAAGCTACACTTGCTCGGACCATACACAAAATGAGTGGCAACTTTTCATTATGCTACGCACAGATCCAAACATAAGGACAGATAAAGCTAAAACAACTAGGTAAAAAAAAGAAAAACAAAATCTAGCTTAACGAGCAAACGTGTGCCGAGAAAATAGGGAGTTTTAGAATACCGGGCGCTACTTTACCGCGCGTTACGGACGGCAAAATAGCGAGGATTGCGGCGAAAAGTTTTAGAATAGCGTTTCTCTGCCGGGGACCCCCAAAACGCAAGCATCTCGCGCTTAAAACGCCACCAAGATGTCGCGACAGCTTTTATTTGGAAGTTAGAACGTTATCTCTTGAAAATTAAACAAGTTTTTCGTCTAGAGTAACAGTTTTATAGTTGGTTTATACTCAATGCTGTATGTTTTGTTTCTGTCACTGCCAAGCTGCTCTGTTGTACTTACGAAGCCCAGACGATCCACTACCCAGGCATGTTTACATGTCTGCCGCGATCGTAAGTAGACGCGCTTCGATAGCTTTGAGCTGTGACTCCAGCGATCCGTGGCGTTTTCAATACGCTTCGACCATACCGACCGCGCCGAGTGCGACTCACGCAGTTCCCGAGCGGACGACGGCGTCGAAGACGCGATCAACAGAGATCTCGTGGGCGCCGCCTTTTGCGGTACGCACGCTATGTTCGAGAAATAACGGGCCCAAAGCTCGAGTCCGAATGCTTGTTTTGGGTCTGCGCATGCACAGCAGCGAAGACGTCATTTCTTTGGAGTTGCGGACGTTATTCTAATGGTGTATTCGCACGACGGAGTTTCTTCCCGAGGAGAAGAGGAAACGTCATTGAGTTTGGAGGTCACGTGCTGCGCGTCACGGATGTTCGCTGATCCCCCGAGCTCGCGGCATGCTCGCGGGGGCCCGAGGAGAAACTGTGACAGGCCTACAGAATATCCGCCGTTCCGTCGGTATCCGTCGGAGCGGTCGGGCCCCCTCTTTTGTCCCCCTGCTTTTGGGGAGGGATAATGATTAATAGGTTTCAAGTGTGGGGTGCCTTTTCTATATTATTTTTTGCCTGCCTTTTTGTTCGATGAGCCTCCGAAAGTCGCCAGCAGGCTTGAAGTTTGGGGTGTCTTTTCTTTATTATTTTTTCCCTGCCTTTTGTTCAATGAGCCCCCGAAAGTCGCCAACAGGCTTGCGAAAAGAAAAACTCCGGCGACTCAGCTACATGCGACTCCGTCGTGCGAATGCTCGCTTGGATGTTTTGCACTGCCTCCTCCTTCTCGTGCCGTTTCCTTCTCTCAGCTCTATGACGTACTCGGTTTTCTCCGGGGATAAAGATCTCTCGTGCGAATACACCATAAAACTCCCTAATGTTCACTTCTCGTTCAAGGCGTTTACTTACAATGCAAACAAAGAAGCATGCTTACCAACTGCGTTGAGTTGCTTGTTCTGTCGCGTCGCCGGTCTTCCGCGCTCTTCTTGAATAATCATCACAAGACGAAACTTCACAGATAGATAAACTTGATTAAATTAGCACATTTCCATGTCTAAAGGCATTTCCATCCCGCGAAACACATGTACACAACGCAACGATCTCAACGGTCGCGCAACCATGCCGGAAAAAGAACGAAACAAAGAACTGGGGGGCTATGTTCGACAGATGTTTCGTTTCTCCTAAAAAGAAACGGAAGTGATGGAACTGACGAAATCGCGTCCGATTGGCTAGAGGTTCAAATGACGAAAGAGGGAACCTTCGTCATTTGAGCATCTAACCAATCAGGCGCGATATCGTCAGTTCCGTCACTTCCGTTTCTTTTCAAGAGAAACGAAACATTTGTCGAACATAGCCCCCCTGGTGTCGCTACCGATGGGGCGTCGAAGACGCGATCCTGACAATACGAAACCGAAAGCAGTAAAAGTTACAATACCGAAACCGAAACTGACAAAATCGCGATAGAGGGGCGCCGTAAATACGTCTTAAGAAACTTAGGAGTAAAAGAGGGTGAATACAGTTATTATAAGCACAGGAAATAAATGTGTAAATCACAACTAGCACCGACGCGCTATTAGTTTCGGGTGCAATGCAGTAGGGTGTAAATTTATTTATTTTTTTTGTGGAGATTACTTTTAATTTACACTCAGCTTACAGTATTTTATTAGTAAATTATTTTACTAATAATTTACTAATAAATTATTAGTAAATTACTAATAATTTACTAATATTTATTAGTAATTATTAGTAAATTACTAGTAATTACTAATAATTATTAGTAATTATGAATAGTTACTAATAATTATTAGTAATTAATAATTAATAATTTTTAATAATTGTTAATAATGATTTTTATTAATAATTTTTGGTTTTAGCCCAGGCTGAAACCAAAAATGGTTTCAGCCTGGGCTGAAAGCATTTTTGCCATCCGAAAATATTGAAAGATAAGCGTAACACTGTCGCATAATTAACTGTACTTTTATACATGCTGGAATTCTAGCAACACATTCTTTGTACGTGGAACAGATATTTGCATCATACAGCCTAGGCTACATTACACATGCATCAAATGGGCCGGTGTACTTCTGACAGGGACAATTTTTACCTCAGTTGGATGTCTGACAAATATATCAGCTTCGCCCAAAAACAACTTTCCAAAAGCAAAGAAACATGTTCTCATTGATCCGATTCTCAATTGTTGCGTACAATATGCATTTACATCGTTCTGACAGACATACGTCTAATTGGTTCCTATTGCTCAAGTATACATGCACAATTGGCCTAGATTTCCTGTTTGGCCAACAAAACATTTCATTCCTAATGGTCCGATAAACTCCCTATGGGAGCAGTCCAACCTCCTATAGGACCAAAAGGTATGCCTAATGGCCTTCCTATTCCTCTTTTATTTTCATGTGTATTGAATTCAAACAAAATGACAGCTCAGAGTCAATTAATGAGCCTAGTGTGTTTTGCGTCTTGTTCTTACTGGTTTTTATTCTGTGGAAACTTGGGATTATGTTTCCGTGAGATTGTGTGAGAGTTGGCTTAAATTTTCGCGCGGTATTAAATCAACAGTTGCTACTTATAAATGTTTTGAAAAATGTTCTACGCAGCACTCTGTATTTGTAATATTAAACAGCAGTGCTTCCCAAACTGTGAGGCGCGAACCCCAGGGGTGTCGTGACTGATCTAGTGGAGTGTCGCAAAACAACTGCTGGCTTGTTTCTTTTTTTTTTTTCAATGGTTTTAAATTTGTTAACTGTTATAATTACCTGTATTACCTGAGAAACTAAATTTCAGAGTCAATTTCAATATGTCACTGCTTATGCACTGAGATGGTAAGACTTGTGGTCTAGCCAAATGCGAATGGAGGAGGGGGCGGGGTCGTGGCAGGATATATTTTATATTTTAGTGGATTGCGCGCGTAGGGAAATTTGGGAGCAGATGCTGTATTGAGTCATCATGTCTATCGCTATGTCATTTTGATCGCCCGAGACAGTGTGCTATAGTCCGTTGCAACCTAAGAACGAAGGGCGAGGGTAAGACGGGCTGGGGAGGAGGAAGCAGACGAAACGCTAAAGAGAGAGGGAGGTTTCCCCCTCTCTTCTCCAGCGTTCCGTCTGCTTCCTCTTCCTCGGCCCGTCATACCCTCGCCCTTCGTTCTTAGGTTGCAACGGACTATAGTTGAGAAGGGGAATAATTGAATATGTTTTGATTTCATAGGAGGGTTAATAAATGGTTAATTAATATGAGAAGTTATTGGATTGCAATTTTGAACATGGCTTTATTTGAGGAGAATGTCTTCTGAATAGCAGGCAATCTGCATTCATGATTATTTTCACCTTTGCCTTTATCGAATTCCTCCACTGTGGATCAGCTGATGTCTATTGGGTGCCTTATGGTAGAACTCACTTGAGTGTCTATGGATAAACTCAAAAGAACTGATATTGCATTCTTAATGATAATACTCATTTGCATGAGTAATCAGTACATTTATAAACTCAAAAAGAATGGATATTGACTGGGTAACGATAAAACTTGTTGGAATTTGTAAGGAGTGAACTCAAAAGAATGGATATTGAGTCGGTAACGATAAAACTTGTTGCAATTTGTAATGAGTAAACTCAAAATAATGGATATTGTGTTCTTAGTGATAACACTCATTTGAATGTGTAATGAGTAAACCCCAAAGAATTTATATTGATTGGGTAACGATAAACCTCACTTGAATTTGTAATGAGTAAATTCAAAAGAATATATATTGAGTGGGTAATGATAACACTCATTTGAATGTGTAATGACTAAAATCAAAAGAATAAATATTAGTTTTGTAATGATAAAACTAATGTAGAGTTGAGTTTCTTTTGAGTTTCATTTGACTCTATAAAAACACATTAGACGCTCAATTGAAACTCATTGTTCATTTTTGTAAGGGATCGGTAGGTTAATAGATCAAGGGCCCAGCCCTAATAAATATTGAATTAATTTGACCCTCTGGTGGAGCCCTAGAAGATACTGACTTTGCAAAAATAAAATACAACGCGTTATTGTATCAAGGAATAATCATGGTATGTTTGTTGTTAATAACACAAGTTGGCGAAAGAAACACATTTCCCAGTTGCCTGTCTCCCAGCCGTTTTTCCTAGCTGTAGCCACCTTCGAAGGTCTGTGAATCTCTCCATTATGAACGGCTCTAAGCAAGCCCAATTTTCTGTTAAATATTAGCCTCAGGCATAATAATTTTCTCAGTGCTTAAAATGCAAGTAAAACTATCATATATTGTGTCGGGAGACCATTAAATATTGGTGAAGTCTACGGATTCCTTTAAAATAATTAAAGTAAAGAGACGCGAATTTCGCTATCGCATTACTTCAATACCTATAAGATAACCCAAATCACTAACAGATAAAATTTATTTTTATTAAAATATCGCAAACAACAACAAATATTTAGAAAGTTATTTTGTACCACAAAAAGCACAACGGTAGCAAGCCGATAATGAAGTTGATGTTTGCTAATGCTCAGTGCTCGCCCTATCAAAGGCAACACGCGCAGGAACACGTGACAGGAAACAGCGTCATTCAATAACTGCGATGGTCTAGCAACGTTTGCTAAGTGGGTGTATGTCACGTGTTCGTTAGCGCTGCTTGTGTTTTCGCGTATTGTGTAAATACATTAATCATCTTTGTCCAAATTCCTCTATGAAGCCCCAGGTGTATGGTAAATAGGAGTGGACCTTCATATCCCTATACGTATAACAAAGATGGCTATGCGCAGGAACCGTCCGTACGCAGGAAGGGCTGTTTTAATTTGCTTAATTGCTTTCCATTTAGGTAAACAAAACGACAGCGTAAGCTCGCACACATTTCCGGGCGACGGCAACGGGACTGCATCCCTCTCTCGAGTATGCCGCGATGAAGAGGTGGCAAGCGCCGCCCTCCACGGGCAGCGAAATAGATTACAAGGCACACAAGATCGAACAAGGGAGAATGAGAACGCGATCGTCCTCGGGGGGCATGTCGGCAGGAAGCAAGAGGCGTCGAGTCGGCGGGAGAAAGGTACAATTGGCGAAGGCATGACGCTGCACTTGATATGCGTGTGTCGGTCACGAGACAAGAAAAAGGGTAACAGACGGAAGAAAAGAAGCGATCGATGGGAGCGCCGCGGGATGAGGAGAGGTTTCTGAGCATACGGGCATCGACGGCAGAATGTGTCCTAGGTGTGTGTGTGCTCGTTTTTGCTCTCTTGATTTGGAATACCTATTTGCTTTGCTCCATCTAGGAAAACGAAAGTGCTGCTTGGACAGTATTGCATTTCGTGGTGCATGTTAGCACCGAAAAAGGCTCGCTGATCCAGTTGCTTCTGTCTTGCATGTACAAAGCTTAGGGGCTAAGTAAAACGCTAAATGAAAATGGAATATAATCCATATGTCATGGCACACTGATATTTTGGTGTGTTAATGAAATACAAATAAAAACGATGTGATACGTTTTCAGCCGACCACAGAAGCAACACGGGTCAGGTGACCCAATTACACATTTGAGGCTTGTTTGCCAGTTTTACTTGCCAGCTCACTGTATTCGGCAATCTTGCAGTCAAAACTGGAGTACGCGTCTGATATCTGGGAACCTAACATTGAGAAGCTTGTCGGTGCTTTGGAGGCCGTCCAGAATAGATATGCGCGTTTTGCTGTTTCCAATTTCCATCGTACATCCAGTGTAATGTAAATAAAAAATATAGCTTGTCTTTGCCTAATCTCTGTTTACGCCGGAAGATTTATCGTTTTTGTTTGTCTCAAAAAAATATTCTTTTCACTACCCAGTTCTGAAATTTTAACTTCCACTGAAGCCATTCTACAGGGTGTCACAAAAAAAAAAATCACACATTCTTTTTTACCGCGAAAATAAACTACGCATCGCCGAACGCTCATTCCTCCGCCCAAAGGTAGCGCTAGAGGTCACAACCAGATGGCAAAGTTTCAGCTCGATCCGATACCTTATTCAAAGGTTATAAGTGATTTTCTGAAAATTTCAATGGGCAAATGGCGGCCGACGGAGTTTTCGAATGCATGGGGCTCTATGGCACCAGAAACCGAAAACGGACGAAAATGGGCTCCATTTTCCCATTGAAATTTTCAGAAAATCACTTATAACTTTTGAATAAGGTATTGGATCGGGCTGAAACTTTGACATCTGGTTGTGACCTCTAGCGCTACCTTTGGGCGGAGAATGAGCGTTCGGCGATGCCTAGTTTATTTTTGCGGTAAAAAAAGGATCAGTAATTTTTTTGTGTGACACCCTGTACATATCACCACGCATCGATCCCCCACATAAAGTCATGATAGCATGATGTCACACTCAGACATGTACATGCTACCCCCAAAAAGTAACTAAATACCGTTTTTCGTTCTTCACTCAAAAAGTAACTAAATACGTTACTCGTTACTGATTCTGATAACGAACTCGTTACGGTACTTCAAAAGTAACTAGTTTCTTTTCCCGTTACTTTGACGATCCACAACTGCTTTTGCTTTCTGGTTTATTGTTTTCTTTTCTGCAATCGTTAGACCTAAGTAGTAGCTGCCACCTGAAGTTTTCGTCAGTTATGTTTCCCCGCTTCCTTGAGAATGCGTCTCGGACGACGCTGAAGAGTCGTTCTACTGACGCGCTCGAAGGACCGGCAGTGCTGCGCATGAGGAAGAGCTGGTGAAACTGGGATTCCCCCTCTCTTTTGTTCTCTCTGTTTTTAAAGTTATAAGTTGACAACAGGTTCTGTGCCTTCCCATGTTGGTAACCTCCGGGTCCACATTTAATCTGTACACGATTATAGAATGTTTAACCTACGAACCTTATTGTGTTCGCTGGATGAAGGATATTCCCAGCTGTAGAGTTCAACTGACGTGTTCAGCGACAAACGTGGCTATACTCTCATACTGTTTAGTTGTGTTTTGAGTTGCCCATCTGACTTTATCCCAATAGACGCATACTAGGGTTAGTATTAAAAAGAGGATGTTAAGACGGTGTTGTACACGTTACCTCTCAAAAGTAACGAAGTACTGTTACTCGTTACTTGGCCTTACAAGTGACAAAGTACGTTACTCGTTCCTTTTCTAAAAAAAAAATAAACCAATAGGTTACTCGTTACCAAAAAAATAACTAGGTACAGTCATGTCTCGTTAATATGGACCCCTTTACTATGGATACCCCACCCCGCTATATGAACACCACTTTCGGGGACAAATTGGGAGAATACATGCATTTTCGTCTCGTTATTATGGACAACTTACATTATGAACGATTGTTTGGGGGAACGGAGGTGTCCATATTAATGAGACATCACTGTAGAAGTAAGTCGTTACTTGTAATGCGTTACAAGTCTGGTCACACTTATACCAACTTTAAATCATTCATACCTCGCACGTCTTCTGAATAGAATCATCTCCCCAGATCTACTGCCATAATTATTAATCATGTTGATTTTAGAAATGTTGTAACCGGACTACTGAAACCTGTTACATGATTTTGTTGCCTTGGCCCGTGAGGGTACAAATAAATTCAATGAAATGAGACAGATCGGCTCTCTCTCTATGAGCCTACGAAATGACGTTCTCTGTGTGCTCGAGTGAAATGGTCGAGCGCAGAAAAAAGTCAGTATAAAGATCTGACTCGAAAATACGCTCACCGGTGTTCCCAAGCTTGCTGAACAACAAGCCCAACATTCGGACGCGGGGGAAAAAACGATGTTTAGTTTGCAGCGTTTCCTAGGAAGTTCCACAACGGCAGAGAATCCAGACCTTCGTGCTCATGCAAAAGCACGGATACTTGTTCTGAACTCAACTAGATTTTCGGTTTTGTTGACACTCCCCTCTGTGCGCGTTCAGTTGGTCTATGGAGGAACCCAATAGCACCAACAAAACCTTTGAGTAGGCAATTTACTTTTCACGATAAGTTACGCTGGCCCCTTTCAATTGGTGCCCTTTATTTTAACGTAGCAGGGGCCAGAGGAAAATTGGAAATTCGGTATTAAAAAATGTCTAGGTTTTGAAGATAATTTCACCATTCAGTACAACAATAATTATAAATATGTATTGTAGGTGTAGTTATTTATATTAGAATACCTAAGAAATAGTGCCAAGAGATACTCACAATACGCTTTAATATATTGCGTAAATAGCAGATGGAGGGGATTTGTGGCTGTTAGTTTGCACGCACAGTTCGCACAAAACATTATATTACCTATTTTTATTGCATAAAAAATAGTTTGATAAGGCCAAGCTCCCGACAAAAGCTAAACTTATTTGTGAGAAAAATGCCGCACAATATGCGCTAGAAGTAATCATAGTGCGGCTATATTATTTTCTCAATTTTTTAGACATGTACAAATACATGTTGAATGTGCCTACGTAAGAATGGAAGAGAAGACCACTTTACTGACGAGTCATTCACTATATCATAAGCACGCTCACAAAAAAAAACAATAATAAAAATAAGGTTCCCCTGCATTGCAAGTTTTAAAATTTTACGTTCCTGTGGTAGTGCTTTTGTGTGTTTCGCTCCCGACCCGAAATATACTTCGAAGTACTTGATTAGAACCAAAGCAGACAGCAGTCCTTGATGTTAAGTGTGAAAATTCACACGGTTTCCAAAAGTGAACTGTCGGTTTGTCACGGTTTGACAGCCCTTCAGCAGACGTTCCAGCTAACACTAATGAATGAAGCAGACGCTCTAGCTAACACTAGTGAATGGAGGCGACGCAGAGGAGCAGGAGCAAATTCTTCTGGAGAAATCTTCAAGCTTTCTTCCAGATCACTGAATAAAACGTAATAAAAGTTCAGACTGTACATTATGCATATCTTGCAGCAAAAGTCGGCTTTGGCGACTTTTAGGTTACATCTTAAAGCTCACGTTAAATATCGCATTTCAAAGCAGAACCAATTCTGTAGATCCCAGAGTTTTATTACTTGTGGCTTCACATTAAATTGATCGGTGGAAACACAATTTTTAACCGACGTGAACGAATCGACAGGATGCGTTTTCAGACGCGTTAAACGGCTTAGTGTTTTGTAATGTTTTGTTGTCAGGTCACAATCTCTTCAGATTGTGTCACCACGGGCAGCATTATTTTTATTCTCGATAATGCATTAGCTTGTATATAAAATAGTTATATATTTATCTTTAGATACCGCTATAATTATATTCATAGCGTTGATCGTATATATTTTTATTATATTTATGTTTCCAGATCACTTTCAAATTATGTTTTTTTTTAATTATATTTAAAGGCACTTTTATACTTTCTTATATTAAGCATGCTTGCCCCACAGAAATCGACTGAAGAAGCGCTATATTTTACTGTGCTAATAATATTGAGTATAGATGATGTTGAGGTGGCTTCCCACTGTTTTATCAATCATTTACCATACTAGTTTGCTTAGAAACGTCGAGCTAATACGGATTAAGGAACCGTGCGTAAATATCGAAAGCGCCCGATCATTTTATAATTTTGGCGAATTTTTTTTAAGATTCAAAACTTTCCTCTTGGCTCAAGCTAGAAGGGATTGACAATCTTACTGCAAAACTATTAATTAAATATCTTTCATTATTTACTCTCTTAAAAAGCCCAAGCATTTAGAAGCCATGTTTGAGAACAGAGTATTGACAACTTCGTTTGTTTTAATCATACAAATTGTTGGCTCATGGCTGTGAATAGAAAAAAAAAAACTATTTAATTTTTATATTTTTAGCACTACTCAAGGTGCAAGCATTATCTGCGTGTGCACACTATTTTAGAAAATGGCAACTTGTTCCTTAAAAACCTATAACTAATATGATCAAAACTTGCGATATTAACGTCAAGTTGTCCAAATTCGGCAACCTATTATTTTTGTATTGCACGGTAAAAAAGAAATGCCGCAAACGTGTAGTTGTCAGAACATACGCCTAGTGGTGGGCGTATTATGTTTAAAACTTTTGAGTCTTTTGAAGTACTACTAATTAAATAAACGTGTACAAGAAAAACATTCAGGTGGTAAGTGAAGGTTTTTACTAGTGAATACGCTTTTTGTATAAATTAGTCATTCAGAATCTTTGTTCAGTCAGGAGCACCCGGAGAAGTATGCAGGGGAGAAAATACATATTTTATTAACAAGCTTCTACTAAAAACTAAGCGACACACAAATTAGTTCGCGACGGACTTCGCATCTTTCTTTTCATTGCATTGTTTAAACAATTATGATGATGACCGAATGATTTGTAGCTTTTTTGTGTGCAGCAAAACCTATAAGAAACAGGACGTACCGATAAAGAAGTGAAGACATCGGTCTCTAATAAATCAGGACAAGAGCCACGGCTCTATTAAACAGCCCTGAAATCTTCCTGACATTAATTATTTCGACACATTTCTATATGTATTCATCTTTACTTGTTGTAAATCTCCAAAACGACTACTGCCCGTGTATTTCTAAGTGATTTCGGCAAGTCAGTTTGTCTGGTCCTTTTTTTTTAGCCAACAGGTTACCCTATAAAACTTTTCTAAAGTAAAATTAGGAAGATTGTTGTTCTTGCAAGGTTTTGCTTGATTAAGATTTTTTTGTTCAAATAGGCGAATTTAATTTGAATGATAAATTTACAAACATGGCTATACCTGTTTTTGTTTTCATGTTACGAATGCGTTAGCCTTATTTACCCGTAATAAGTCAGAATTATTCATGTGAAACAGAATGTTTTTGTAAGGCCAAAATAAAGATCCCCTCCGGCTGAAACTACAGTCTAAGATATAAAGTACCAGATTAGAAACAAACCAAAAAAGGACAATATATTACCTCGTTGACTTCTCTAATATTGCAACTTTCAGTGCTGATACAGCACATGTCGACCGCTAATGTTTTCTCTAGCTCGAAAAGAACCTGTATTGAGTGCTTGTTTCAAAGTATAATTTTTTATGTTCCTGAAAACACTTGTGTACATAAAACCTAGGTATATTGTGGGTAGGGTTGTCCATTAATTTGATTACAACACGAGAAAGACAGATTTCGAAAATGGCCTAGAGGTCCTTGTGTAAGCTAATGGGAACGGAATCACGGAATATATAATCTCTATACTTCCTTTCATTTCATTTATTTTTCTCAGGGCCCGATGGCATTACAAAAAGCTGTAGGCACAGTAAAATGAACATAACAGTTAAGAAATTCAAAAATTCAGCATTAATACCAGACATTTATTAACAAATAAGTAATAGCTATTTCAAAATCTACAATGTATGCGATTGAAACTATGACTGCTGGAAAACAGATTTCAATCAATTGAGGTTTAGGGTAAGAAGGCATTACACGTAGATGTGATGCAATGGGTAATTTCAAATTTTAGTTGATTGGTGTGGGATGATATGCAAGATGGTTTTGAAAACGTTTTGGCGAAGTGTTGGCTAACCCAACACTTCGCCAATCACTCCACAGTGTTATATATTTTAAAAGAGACATAAGCGAGATATTTTTCTACGAAGGGAGAGGTAAGTTAAGGGTCAGGATGCTTTCATGTAGGTAATGCTAGCTGTGCGGTGATAGATTGAAAGTATTAAACGAACGGATCGATTTTGATTGAATTCAACTGCATATGCATGGGTGACAACAAGGTCCCATCTCAGATTGACGCTGCATATTCAAGTCTACTACGAATGAATCTTTTATAAATAAGAATTTTTAAAGAAACGGGAGCAAGAGAAACACTCCTTTTGATATAGCCCAATATTTGATTAGCGTTGTTAGTGACGTAGTCCACATAGGTTTTCCAGGAAGGATCATTATTAGGTGAACACCGAGGTATTAATAGACCCGTGTCCTAAATCTTAGCCCCCAGTGATAAAAATGGGAAATAATAATCTCAAACACAGATTCTGGCGAAGAGAGGAGCCGCGCATAAAACGAGAGTTTTGATTTTTACACTACTCTTGGCATCGTTGTTGTCCTTAGAACTTCGTGACTATAAATTTCTAAAGTTCTTGCGCTATGATATTTGCGAATGTTTCTAAAGAACGGAATCTTGAAAAAAGCACAGCCCCCGACTGTGTCATGGCGTTAGCATAAACAAACATGGCGGCTACTATAGAAGAAGCCAGACACTGGTCTATTGGATGGCACACTAAGAAGGATAGAATTATTGATGAAATAGAAAAGACAAGCGTTATATTTACGAGAGGCTTTCAGGGATTTACGTTTAGATATGTTAAGTTTCATATTTTAGTAATCGCGTCATTGGGTAACATTGTTAATATCGGCCTGAACAGCATATATGTCATAATCGTTACTGATTTTTTTATAAATAACACAGTCGACAGCAAAAACGCTAATTGCAGAGGAGACACGGATAGGAAGATCAATAGTATAAGTAAAGAAGAGAAGTGGACGTAGTACGACACCTTGTGGGACACCGGAGTTATAACGTAAAGATTAATAATTCCTTTCGTTGGCGTGAAAAAATTGGAGATGGTTAGTTTAGAAAGTATTCTATTCAAGCGAGAAGGTAGGGTCATATGTTAAGGCTAACTGAGGGTATAAAAAAAGACTTGAGGAACCTTCTCAAAAGCTTTTCAAGAAATCGAGAAATGTGTAATCAGATCTTCAACCCTGTGAACGGTGGCGTGAAGGTTATGGCTAAACGTGAGGAGTTTAGTTCTCAATAATACAATTTTTTTAAACTATTTCGCGATGTCTTCAATTAAAAAAAAATTGAATTCAAAAAGTCGAGCAGTTTGAGAATAAATTATGTTGTAGCGATCAAGCGGGCGACACCATGTACACGTTAGAACAACGTGCACCAACGCACGCACAGCAAACGAGGCAGGAGCCACGCACCACGAGCGGCGGATACGCGACACAAGTTCCGATGGAAGACGCCTAGCTGCAACGCAGGCTCGGAGTGGTCCGTTTGTAAATATCTATCTGTAAATAATGTAAATAACAATTGTGTCAGGAAAAATGACCTTTCGGCATGTTGACTGCGATTTGCTCAAGGATTTACATGAAAGCCTGGTTGAAGAGTTTGGACGAAAGTTGATGGATTATGCTTATCGCCACCTTTGTGAACAGGAATCACCGTACCCACTTTCCAGTCTCCTTGCAGCCCACCCAGTTCAAACACCTGAGAAATAATTTAGATAAGATGATACAAAAATATAGTTTAGTGTTTTTAAAAAAATTTAGCGTTTATATTATCAATTCCTTCTGAAGAAGCCATTTTTAGGTTTTCGATAATTGTAGCGATTCCTTGACTATGTATATTAACAGAATACATTGCCAAAAAATCACAGGCTGAGAATTCAGGACAGAGCTGGCCGGCATCGACAAATATTTAGCACACACGTCACTAAAAACAAAATAACTTAAATCGCTGGCCACTTCATCTCCATCAGCGTCCGTAAACGTTAAACTGGAGCTGGAAGTGCTTTTAATAGTTATGGTAATAGTAATATGTAATGACTCGGGAGAGCCACGCTGCCGCGGAAAGGCGATAGACCGGACCATATAGGCCCGCGGTGCCGCGTCTAGTAAGGGTGATTATCGGCTGATGCAATATAAGAAATGCATGACGATGTTGAAATGGAGCTTCTGGGCGAGGGTACGGGTTGATGTTGCGGGTGATGAGGGCTTCATAACTGAATGCATGTGGGGTGATGATGATAGTGGGATGGTAAAGAGAGTGAAGCACTTGAAGCCCAGCAGGCTAGTTCTCCCGGTGCGCCCAGCTCGCAGACGAGCCGGCCCAATTTCCAGCGACGCAAAGAGTCCGACACCGCCGTGGTGGGTCCCCAGGGGTTGGCGCCGGTATTTGCCAAACGGCGGTCTTCACGAAAGCGGGCCTTGAATCTTGAAGCTTGTAACAGAGCAGCGTGAGCACCCTGTCGATCGAAGACATGGTGTGGGTCACTGGTCCGGCTGGCTTTCTTATGATGGAAGAAACACGTCTTATGTCCAGCAGCTGGCTTCCTCTTCTTCTGTTCAATAATAACTTCACAAAATGTACATGAATCTTTTACCATAGATTGTAACGTAATATTAAAAAAGAGGCCTTTGAATCCTCAAGCGTCTTTTTATATACTTATGATGCAAGATGGTACGCTGTCCAGCGCTGTTCGTCGACCGAGGGCTTAGCAGCACGAAATAGTCGTTTTTTTCTTGTTAGGAAGCATTTTCATAGTCACGCTATACCACGGGCATTCAGAGGACCGCGATAAAATGCGAAGAGGCACATGCGCGTCCAGAAGTGATGCAACTTTTTTTTAGAAGTAAACACCAGTCATTTCTTTTTTACCGAGCGCTCCTCAAAACAATGCATATAAAACTCTAGATAAAGGCGAAATTTGTTATTGATGACATCAAAATCCGACCTAGCGTATTCATAAATTTTTTTATTTGCTTTGCCCTAAACTATCTAGGTATATTTATAAGAAATGCAATAATGAATATGCTCTGCTTTCGCTATGATAAATCTAGACCAGCCCTCTCGTTCAAGTGGTACTTAAATATATAAGTACTGTTACATTCAATTAAATTTTCTCCCGTTCAGCTAGCAGTTTTGGCAATTTCCAGTTAATCGATAAAATGTGTTGATCAGTCTAACCTCTACTTTGAGCACCTAAGCATTCAAACAGAAGTTTGCAGTAATTTTATATTGATATTTGATCCAAAGAAATTTTTATTTGTATGCGACATTCAAAACTCTTCTTTGGGAGCTGTTTCCAGCTTCCAAACACTCATTGCATTACAATATTTTCCGCTCAAACCTAGTTTTGTTTTTCCTGTGTGCAGTCATCCTGATGTGTGCCTCGCCCGACACCATTCGGGAGATCATGCTGGCAGCGCTCGATCTCAACATGGTAGGAAGCGGGGAATACGTCTTCTTCTCGGTGGAGCTCTTCACAAGGTAAGCAGGCAACTAAACTCAGAGGTGTCTGTTCTGCGGCTTAAGGCCTTGCAAACAAGAACTGGCACATAAAATCATGACTTATCCAAGCACCATAATCTCCTAATTACTGCGAGACTTATAAGAGAACTGATTTAGGCGACCTCTACAATGTATGCAATAAATCTTGCTGCAAATACCTCGAGCATAAAAGACTAGGGATGCCGCGAACTTTTTTCGAATCGAAGTTTCGATGATCAAATCAAGCGGGTCAAAAGGTTCGAAATATTTTGAATTTTCGAACTTTCTATATCCTAAAATTCGACGGAATTCGAATATTCAAACTTGTTAAAAAAATAAGTTCGACAATTTTCGATATTTTGAACTTCGCACATTCAGAAATGCAATGTTTTTCGAACCTTCGACTTATTTGCTAAAATATTCGACCCTTTTCGAACTGTCGACCTTATTACGCTTCAAAATCCGATGCTTGTCGAACTTCCGAACTTGATAAACCAGACATTCGATGATTTTCGAACTTTCGAACTTCTTGCACTAAAATGTTCGAAGCTTTTCGAACGTTCGAACTTCCTACGCTAAGAAATTCTATAATTTTAAAACTTTCGAACCTATTTATCTTGAAAATTAGAAAATGTTCGAACTTTGGAATCCTGAAAAGTGAAAAGTTCGACGAACTTCGAACCTTTAGGGTAAAAGTTTGAAGTTTGTCGAACTTCGAAAGATCGGCAGACGGTTTCATTTGAATTCAAGCAGTGAGGTACTTTCGTAATTATTTTTCTAGAATTTTTACATTGGGTGCCGCGTTCCTTGCGAAAGACAATGCCGTTTATTTAAATGTTCTGGCATGCTTAGTTTTAACGAAATGAATTCCGAAGGAGCGAGTAAAGACGACGGGTTTTTGACGATTGTCGTTTTTGCCACATTTGAAGCGCGCTATAGCCAAAGCTATTATGGTGGAGATGTTAATTTTTTTAAGAATTATCTACGTTTTGCCTAGGTAAGTATCGTTTTAAGATATGATTATTGTTTTTCAAGATGAGTTTCAAAAAATGTCCAAACATGTATCTATGGGCAATAATGCCCTAAACTTGGTAATTTGTTTTCGTCTGAATTGTTTGAGGTATCGCATTTAAATTAACACCACAGACAGAACATATTATTGCCATCTGCAGAATACAAAACAATGTATTTATTGTTTTTTTCACGCTGAGGAAAAAATTAACTCGTGGGAGAAGATTTCTAATATTGTTAAAGTTCAACACGTCCTTAAAAAAAACATTTTAATTTTTTTTTCATTTATTTCGCTTCACGTTTTTGGGACGTGTTTTTTTCAGCCTGTACACATTTTGGTAGGAGAAACTTATTTCGAAGTTCTGAGCCTCTGAATATGCAAGAATACAATACTTCCGGCGGGTTCTTGATAGTTTTTTTCCAGCATTTTATCCCCGCATTTATTGTTATGTTTTTTTTTTTTTTTTTTTATTAATAGCACAGTTATTTAGGTCGAAAAGACATAGCTTTGAACTTCCGAGCTACGTACTAAGCATGTGACAAGTAGTGCCTTCTGACAACGAGTTTCCGACAATGACCATCTACGCGTCTTTTATGCAGTGAAGAGCGACAGTAGCTATACATATGCATAATTAATTTCAGATTAAAATAAGCTGGACCACGCCCTCGTTCTCCGTATTGTTTCTTTTTAACAGTCCGAAATATCTGGAAAGGGGGGGGGGGGAGGGGGGCTGGAGCTTCCCCTCCTCCCTTCCCCCCAGTTTTTTCTCTTCCGACGCCACTGATATCATAGAACGCTCCTCAACCTCAAGTTGTGTCGGCTTCTGTGCTTTTTTCTCGGCGTTTCCTCCGTCCGGAAAATAAACCTCCAGAACAATTACAGAATAAACGTACTACATGCCAGCGTCACTCGGGCGGCGTTCGATCGGATTACTACCAGCGTGCATGGGAGTGGGGAGGTAGTTTGCCAGATCGCTTCAAGGTTTTTCTGAGCCTCAACCTTCTGCCTCCCCTGGCCGTTTCGAACTGGATGAGTATCGTAAAACAGTGCGGTCGTGTGATTACTACTGCGTAATGCACGTTGAAGACCACCCCCCCCCCCCCCCCGGCCTGGGGCTGGTGGTCACAATTACTGATCTATGGTCACACGTCACTCTGCATTGGCAAATATTCCAGCACATCCGGGACACTCGCCGTCTCATTTAATTGACTGACCAACTTCGCGGAGTCTAAATATCACACCCGAACTTTTCTAAACCTGATTTCGTGAAAACCAGTGAGGCGTGAAAACGTTATTTGAAACTGAAACTGTGGAGGAACATGAAAACCTGACTTCGACCTTAAAAACTTGGACTTGGAAGAAATTCGAAATCTTCTAAGTTGCTTTTCGAATTTAGCCCTAAAACAGAATCGAAACCTTTGACCTTTTCGACTTTTATGTAGAAAGAAAAATCGAAATCTTCGAATTTTTCTAACTTTATATCTATAAAACTTCGAAGCGTTCGAATTTTCGATCCAAAGAATTTCGAAATTTTCAAATTTTTCGAACTTCAAATTCAAATAAATTCAAAATCTTCGAATTTTTCGAACTTCAGATTCCAAGAAATTCACATTTTTCGGATCTCTCGAATTTCATGTTATGAAAGTTTGAGATCTTCGAATTTCTGGAACCTCAAGTAAACAATATTCGAAATATTCGAACCCGAAATTTTAGAAACCGCGAAAGCTTCGAACTTTCCGAATTCGAAACTCCACAGCGTTCGAAAGTTGCGAATTATTCGAATTCGAACTTCGGTCGGTACGAAAATATCGAAATCTTTCGAATTCGAACCTCAGTTCGGTTCGAAAATATCGAAACCTTTCGAAGTCGAACCTAGGGTGCTTCGCGACATCCCTATAAAAGACTCTTTCCAGTTTGCAGAAGTTTTAGTAACAAATACATCTAAACACTTTTAGACAGTTTTGAAATATTTCAACTCTACACTTTTGCGGCAATGCATTTCTGCCTAGAACCAATATATTTCCCTTCCAATTACATGAGCGATTTTGGCTGTTTAATTTCTTCTAGCATTATCATTGTGTAAAAATCTGTACCTTGTTAAAATATCACCGCTTTAGGTACGTTAGTACTGGTCCAGCGTTATAGGGACATGACGTTTAATTTACGCCAGCGGTGTTTAATGAACATTAATAATGGCAGGGTAAAGTAGTGGTTTTTACACGCAAATAATTCTTCCGAAATTTATACCTGCATTATTGTTACACTCGTTAGTGGATTATAAAATATAGATTTTAGTCCTACCCATACAGCAAAAATACTCTGAGTCACCCATATTACCACCCTTACTGATGGTAATCGTTTATTAGTTACTAAATTATTGCGCAATATAGCAGCAGTTTTATTATCACGTATTCAGCGAAAAGGCACTATATATATTGGTTTAGAATAGCCAATGCGAAATTCATTTTGCATTGGCAATTATCCTGGCTACTCCTTTTGTGGTGACTCTGCAGTTTGGTCTTCATGATCATACACAGCACTGAAGATGTCAATAAATGTGTTGAAGTATATCAATCCTAGCGTCATAGCATCACCATATTATGAAGCTTGTAGGGTTTGGTGCTACTGCTCACCCGAAAGAAGGACCAACGAGGCAAAACTCAGAAAACACACCTTTACTGTCTGGCCGCCGGGAACGAACTCCCGGAACCGAGCCTCGCTCGCGCGCACGCTGCGCACCGGCGCCTAGCACGAGTCCCTGTGCCCACACCGGTCCCAAGACCCACAAACTTTCCCCCCCCCCTCCCCCCGCCCCTGTCCCTGGAGTGCGTTGTTGTTGTCGGGGTGAGGGTGTTCAGAAGTCGTCATTTTCGTCAATGTTGATGGCGATGTCCGCCGGCGACGGGGGGCGGAGGTGGGCGGGCCCGAGACGCCGGACGACCGCCAGGGCCCGCTGGAGGTTCTGTTCGTCGATGGCCGCAAGGCGCAGGACGACGGCCCTGGCGACGGCGGCCGACTCCCGGGCACGGTGGAGAGCGCCGGCCTGATGGGTGCCCCGGTGGATCTCGGGCACCCCACAAAGGGGGCACAGGAGCCGGCGCTCCTCCTCGTTGTATAGTTGGACAGGGTCGTTGGGGTGGCGGTCGGTGAGGGTAGCCCCCCGGAACGGCTCCGGGACCTCGGCCGAGGGGTCCGTGGTGAGGGGCCGGGGCTGGACCTCCCAGGGCAGGTTCGATGCCCATGAGATGGGTAGGCCCTGGGGGCCCAGCACGGTCCAGGTGGCGGAGTTGCCCCGGCGTCGGTAGAAGGGCCGGCGGCGACGTTGTCCCGGAGCCGGAGGGCGATGGCCGTGGTGCTCCCAAGGCGGTGGTGGTGGTGGGGGAGAAGGCGTGCGCCTCCTTCGGTTGTATCGGGGCATCTTGGAGAGCAGAAGGAAAAAAAAGAAAGAAAGAGGACCCATGAGTGGTCTTCTACAAGGGTTTCTTCTACGAGAAAGCGTTCATAACGTTGGGCGCGGCAATAGACAAGTTGAATTTGCGAGCCCACTATCCGCGTCTATGCGTCCACCGCACAAAACAACGCGCAAATCCAGTGGGGAAAGTACTAGTTCTCGCTCAAGCCTATTGCAACGCGCATCTTCTTAGATCTTCGTCTTCGTCACCAACATCAGGAAGAGCCCTCGCAGAATTAAGTATAACCCGGATCGGCATCACTCTCCACCTGCGAGAGAAGTTCGTCATCCGATTCATAATATTGTTTGAGGTTGGTGACATGAACAGGTCCTGCAAGTCGACCAGACTCACAATGAACAAGCGTGTACGTAAGGCGTGAGGCCTTGTCTCGCACTCGATACGGACCGTCCCACCGGTTCGCCAGGGAAGCTGTGAAACCTCTGGAGGCGTCACTAAGTGGGTGTGTCCGTCGGAGTACAAGGTCTCCAACTTCAAATTGCACGTCCCGGTGGCCACGATTGTACTGCTCAGCCTGCTGAAGCCGTGCGGCGTCCAAGCTCTCCCGGGCATCACGAACGATGTCCCTGAGTCTGCGTCGTAGGCTTCCTGCAAACTGACCGTATGAGCGAGCAGCGCCAGGAGTGTTGGTCGTGCAAGTGTTTTCCAGCGGGAAAGTCAGCTCTTTTCCGAAATTAAGGCAAGCTGGCGTAAAACCAGTAGACCGGTTAACGGTTGTGCGTGTTGCGAAAGCGAGTTCTGGGAGCTTTGCGTCCCAGTCAGGGTGACGTTCGGTATGAGCTATTAACATCGATTTCAGGTTTCGGTTCACCCGCTTTGTGATATTAGCTTGTGGGTGATAAGGAGACGTCCGCCGGTGTTGAATGCCCAATGCGGCACATGAGCCTCGGAACACTTTGCTGGCAAAATATGTAGCGTTGTCGCTAATCAATTTCGCCGGAAATCCGAAGCGTGTGAACGTCTCCATCAGACAAGACCAGATTTTCTTGGACGTCAGTGATCGCAATGCAAATAGCTCAACCCACTTGCTAAAGTGATCCGTGACAACCAACAAGTACTGGTTGCCACGCGGACTGCGTGGGAAAGGGCCCATGACGTCGACAGCAGCGCATTCCCATGGGGATCGACTCACGACTGGCTGCATGAGACCAGGGCGCTGACCGCCGCGCGGTTTGGCTTTTTGACAAACCGGGCATGAACGTGCGTACCTCAGCACGTCCTGACGAATTCCTGGCCAAGTTGCAGTACGGCTTAACTTTTCAAAAGTCTTGCAGCCACTACTGTGACCAGCCAGAGCAGAGTCATGGTAGTATTTAATAAATGACGTGCGAAGTCGCCGAGGTATCACGGCTCGAAATGGAGTCTCTGTGGAGCCACCCTCCTCGTCGTCGATCTGAGGTATGTACCGGAGCAGCAGACCGTCTTCGGCTAGCAAGTACGAGTCAAAACTCATGTCAGCGTCTCTGTTGCCACGTCGGTCACGTGAAGACAACCACTCAGAGACCCTGCGACAAAGTCCATCGTTCTGCTGTGCAGCACGAAGCTCATCTCGGCTAATCAAAGTACCCCAGCGCGAGCCAGCATCTATCGCAGCCACAACATTGGCATCCTCGTGCACGTGCTCTTCGCCGAGCGGAGCGCGCGACAAAGCGTCTGCGACTTTGTTTTGGGAACCTGGCTTGTGCACAATGATGTAGTCATATTTTTGAAGCGTGAGTGCCCAGCGTGCTAACCGTCCAGCCGGATTTTCCAGCCGCTGAAGCCAAGACAGGGCGGCATTATCTGACTGGATCACAAAGCGCGCGCCATCAAGGTACATGTTGAATTTCTGCAGGGCGAATATGATGGCTAGGCACTCAAGCTCGCAAACGTTGTAATTCCGTTGAGCTGCTGTCAACGTATGACTAGCAAACGCTACGGGTCGTAAGACACCATCAAAATCTTGAAGCAGCACAGCACCTAAACCGTAGCCGCTCGCATCGGTTTGCAGTACAAACGGGCGGTTGAGGTCTGGGAGCTTCAAAGATGCTGTCTCAGCAATTAGCCCCGAGAGCGAACACAAGCGTCGCTGTGGTCGGCCTTCCACGATTGGCCGAACGCTGACTATGACGTAAGAAAGGGGATTATCATCGACGGAAATAAGAGGAATGAAAGAACTTTAATTTTGACGGTGTTGGCAGTGTTCCTTTAAGAGCGCAATGATTTCAAGCTTCCACCATGCTATTTACAAACACCATCGAACTTGTTGTTTGCAAGGTAATGACGTAACAAGGGGGAACCATAAGAGGGCGCCACCACAACTTCTCGCCGCTAATAGCTCTGGACAGTTGAAGGAAAGCATTTTGCTGTGCCTCCGTCCAACGCCATTTGACGCCTTTGCGCAGCAGTTCGTTCAGAGGCCGCGTTATCTCTGCACAGTGGGGGATAAACTGGCGGTAAAATCCAACCATTCCCAGAAATCGCTGCAAACTCTTTGCATCATGTGGGGGAGGAAACTCTGTTATGGCTTTCAGCTTGTCCTCGTTAGGGCGAAGCGCTCCCCCGTCGATTACAAAACCGAGCAGGTTAATCTTGGATGTTGCCAGTTGCATTTTTCCTGGGTGAACTGTCAAACCAGCATTCCGCATGCGCTCGAGGATAGTCCGAAGGTGTACAAGATGTTCTTCAAACGTGCGTGAGAAGACTACTACGTCATCCATATACGCCATGGCGTAGTTGTGCCGTGCATCTCCGAGCACGATGTCCATAAGACGCTGGAATGTGGCAGGAGAGTTGCTTAAGCCAAAAGGCATCCGCACAAACTCGTACAACCCTCTGTAGCATGTGAATGCTGTTTTCTCGATGTCAGCGGGTTCGACCTCTATTTGGAGGAAACCGCGACTCCAATCAAGAGTCGTGAAAAAGCTCGCGTTTCCCAAGTTGTACATGATCGACTCAATCGAGGGGTACGGGTACGCGTCACGAACGGTTACCGCATTCAGGCGTCGGTAGTCGACGCAAAGCCGAGCCGTTCCATCCTTCTTGGGGGCAAGGACGATCGGGAAGGCCCAAGGGCTCTGTGACTCACGTACTGCACCCGTGTCGATCATCTCTTGGAGCGCCTTGTCCAGCAGGGCTCGCTTGTGTACGCTGATCGGTCGAGGGTTGCAGCGTAGAGGCCGTGTATTCCCGGTGTCACTTGAATGCTTTAGGACACCGGTTCTACCGGGGTTCTCCGTGAACATCGGCGAAAACTCCTCCAGGAGTCTTTGGAGACGCCGCTTTTGCTGGTCCGTAGCAGGACACTTCTGCAAAGAATCGCTTACCGCACATGGGAGTCGCAAAGCAGGCGTTCTAACGCCAACGTTATCGACACTGACGATACAATCCTCTCGTCTGGTAAATGGGATCAGTTTTGAGTCACTACCTAGCCGGTAGCCTTTGTTCGGAAAGTCAAGAACCAGGTTCTCCCCAAAAATGAAATCTCGCCCCAAAATGATCGGTACCGTGAGACCAGGTAAGCAAACGAAACGCTGACGGCGTTTTTTCTCGTTGAACCCGATCTGTAACCTCACGGCTTGACTCGCGAGCATTTCAGGTCTTGACGCTAGCTGTAAGCGCACGTTAGTCTCGCGCATGTTAGCTTTCTGCTCTTTGCACCGTTCAATCAGGTAGTCCCCAATAAGCGACAGACTCGCACCGGTATCAATCTGCGCTGCCACAGCTACTCCGAGCACTGTAACTGTCATACGAGGCTCAATTAGCTCAAGGTCAGGCTGAATTCGACATACCGATGGAAGTTTTGCCGAGTTGTCCATGGTCACCGCGGCCGGCAGGTGTTCAGGGGTCAACGCCACCGGCCGTACTCGTTTCCCGAGGCTGCAGGGCGGTTGCGCAGCAAGTCGGGGCAGTCACGCCGGAAGTGGCCATGGCGACCACAGTCGAAGCACCGCACCGAGTTGCGCCGGTCAGGGCCGTGCGTCGGGCTTGCCTGCGCTTGTCGTTGCGGCCCTTCTTGGTGTCCCTCGTTGGACCAGCGATCGGCGCCCCGGTTGGCAGTGCGGGGGAAGGACCTTAAACGGCTTTCACCCTGCCGTAGTCTCGATCCAGCCGGCCGGGCACGTAGCCAGGGGTCCGAACCATCGAGTGGTCTCCCGCGCTCCCATTGCCCGAAGGCGTAGGAGTCCAGCGCACGGGGGGGACAGACCGCGCCATCCAGGGTTTGGCGCTGAGTCGGACCTCTTCTGGGCCCGGGAGCTCGCCAGGCACAGGACGGCTCGAGAGCTTCTTCAGGCGGTGGCGGGGGCCGATACTGCAGCTCGGCCAGGAGCGTCTCTTGAATGCCGTGAGCGTCCCGGGCCAGGTGCTCCAGGGTGGAAAACGTGCGGCCATGCAGGTAGGGCCGGAATCTTGGGTGGCTCTGCTGCATCACCCGAGCAACCCTGTCCGACTCCGACGTCGTTGGGCAGGCTCTGTCATAGAGCTCCTGCATCACCCGTACATATTCGACGAGGGTCTCGTCCGGGTGCTGGGTCCGGCGCTCCAGTTCTCGCTGGACTCGAGACTGGTACCCAGGTGGAAGAAATTCATCTTGGAACTTCCGCCGAAAGTCTTCCCAGGTGAGGAAGGGGGCCACGATGCGCCACCAGCGCGCGGCGCTCGCCTGGAACGCCACGGGCAGAACCCGCGCGAGGACGTACTCGTCCGAGGCTCCCGTGGCGAGCTTATAGGCCGCCAGCTCGGCCAGGAAGTCGGCCACGGACTTCCGGTCGTCGTAGCCCGTGTACAACGGGACTGGCACCTGGGGTCTTGGCCCTTGCCCTTGGGGTCCGTGGTCAGCCAGGACCAGGCGTTGCGCGACCGTGTCGCAGAGGTTGGCCACCCGAGCCATCAGGTCCATGGACGTCGGGTCAGGCCCCTCTCCGGTCTCGCCTTGGTCTGCGGCGGCTCTTTGGCGGGTCTGCATCGCAGAAGCGACCGCAGAAAAACAACCCAACACAAAAACAAAACAAAACGGAACACAAAAAGAACGGAAAAACACTTAATATACTACAGTATGCACAATATACACAATGCCCAATCCGCGATGGCAAAGATGGCGTCCGGTGGCCGAAGCCTAGTCGAACGGCCACGTAGGCCTATCGGGGATGGAAAAAGCAAGAAAATCCAGGCTAACACGCCTACAACGGGCTAAAAGCCTGCGGTCCAACCCGCGGGGGAGCAGTAGGCCTCGCGTGGAGCGCCAAATAATGTAGGGTTCGGTGCTACTGCTCACCCGAAAGAAGGACCAACGAGGCAAAACTCAGAAAACACACCTTTACTGTCTGGCCGCCGAGAACGAACTCCCGGAACCGAGCCTCGCTCGCGCGCACGCTGCGCACCGGCGCCTAGCACGAGTCCCTGTGCCCACACCGGTCCCAAGACCCACAAGCTTTAACCGGACTGTATATTGAATAGCTTAGTAAAACTGTTCTACTTGCAATATTTATTTAGAGGCATAGTCAAGAACTAACTGCGTTAATATTTATATGAATTTAAACCTTTTGAAAGTGTTTGTCTCCCATAAAGATAAGAACACAGTGCAAGTTCTTTTTTTAGCAGTTAGCGTAAGCTTGTTATATAGAAACCACTTGTCTAATTGAGTTACAAATTGATTTTTATTTTAATTATATTTAAGCAACTTACAGTGGCTAATAACGTCGTATCATCCGCCTACATTACAATTCAAAGAGCTCGTGTGTTTTTCTTTATTTTCTTTAAAAGCGCTCGGTGGTTTATTTATGTATAGAAAAATGTATCCGCCCTAACACAAAATCCTGCGGCACCCATGCTGATAAAATTTCACTTGTAGACAATTGATCTCTTCTGCCATTAAGATAATATAATTACGCAGCGTGTACACCAATCGGTTTCATGGGTTTGCAAACTAATTAGGGTGAGCTATCTAAAGACAGGTTTTTTTCGCAGTTATCTTAGAGAAGTTACATTCTGAAATCTGTAGCAACGCAGGTCTGAATAAATATGCGAAGCTTATTATTCTTGATTTCCGGGTATGGACCGCGACTTTTAATGCAGTTAACAACTATGAATCCCGTTCAATGAATGGTACTACAAATATTTGACTACGTCTAACGAAAAGAAAACAAAAACACGAGCTGTGCAGAGAGTAAATAAAGTAGCGCGCGCTTGGTGACTTCTTATCCTGTACTGAATTCAGTGTTCACATTTATTTTTCTGAGAAATGAGTGGGCCACAAGCTTGCCCTGCATGTATATTCCATGGCAACGCCACAATAGTTCAAACTACAGATTCTGAAGAAAAAATAATATGCCCTAGAGAAAGAATTCCGGCTCAGACATGAACTGATAATGGAGACCAAAAATGACGACAGCGGAAATTGAATTCAGGGGAGAGGAAGCAGACAAGCGCAGTAGCTCTGGAAAAAGCTTCAATCTCGCAATACCTCAAAACACCGTCCATGGGATAAAGAGGAGTAATCACGTTGACGCTCGCAATGATCGCCTTTGTTCTCAGAAGATGGTGAGAAAGTTATATACTTCCAACTCTGGCAGAAATGAATGTCTTTTTGTTTTTGTTTCTTTAAATCACTGAAGTGTCCTACGGTGAACAGACAACGCATTATGGTAAATTAAACACAATGTAAGTGCTTCAAAATTGTGTTATGGCCATACAAGACCCTCGCGCTTTTGGGTGAAAATAGGGTGTGAATTTCCATGAACGAGATATAACTTAAAATACCGGGTAGTGGCCATCCCCCTTTCATTAAGAACTGGGTTAATCTAGATTTGGCCGCTTGTCCGTTAAAGTTTGGTGCTTAACGTATAATTCGCAGGATTCCCAAGTTTGCGAAATGTTAATAGTGAGCGCTTGAACGAAGTGGGCACTGTTGCGACTGAGAGAGGGCGATCTCAGGTGCGGAACGAGGAGTTGGGCTGCGGCTCGCTGATCCTTGAGGAGGCAGGCCTGGAGGGGAATTACTGAAGTACCCCGTGTCCCAAATAGTGGCCAGGCTCTTTAAACCGACCGGAAAAATCGGTTTCTTAACCTATCGCGTTCCGATTTCGTACAGCGTTGGCCACAGGTGGTGCACTTATCCTATAAAGTTCGCAAAGAGCGAACTTACCTGAGGAAAAAGTAAAAAAAAGAAAAAAAGAAAAAGGCTTAACTCCTATGGAAACGCAGAGAAGCCACCGGTCTTCAAACCATAGGGCGCGCTATTGTTTGAAGACCGGTGACTTCGCTCCGTTTCCATAGGAGTTAAGCCTTTTTCTTTTTTACTTTTTCCTCGGGTAAGTTCGCTCTTTCGCAAAATTTATAGAAAAAAGGCATCACCTGTGGCCAACGCTGTACAAAATGGGAACGCGATAGGCTAAGAAACCGATTTTTGCGGTCGATTTAAAGAGTCTGGCCGCTATTTCGGACACGCGGTAGACCTTATATGTACTGTGAATATACAAGGAGCTGGTCGACAGTTCGATCGGCGTCTTCGGGCTCTCTCAACCCTTGTTATATAGCACTCTGAGGGCGAAAAAAACCGCTGAGATAGAGGAGCCTTCCCCGGAGTTCGAATGTTCACGTGGTGTTCGCGGCGTGGTGGCGACTGATGAAGCTCTCTGTGTTCCGTCGGCGAGGTGCAGATGATGCAACCCGTAGCTGCTCTCGCCATCAGCCACTGTCTGATGCAAGGTATCGACGCTCTTGCCACTCGCACCAAAACAACAGCAACAAGCCCCCCCCCCACACACACACACACACACGCACGCACGCACACACGCACGCACACACGCACGCACACACGCACGCACGCACGCGCGCACGCGCGCGAAACTTGTAGAGTGGTAAAACGTGCATGGTGAACTGGATAGGTAATGCGTGAAGGCGTAGGAAGGAGAATGCGGCATTTATTGACAGTCCACTGTCGCAGAGCACTGTCACCGTAGGAGCGCCCAGGAAAAACGAGTCGGTAGTCAGGCACGCACTTGTGTGCTTCGAGAAAATAAACGACAAAGATGAGCTACTCCTCGACAGCCGTCACGTCAACAGGTAAAGCGGCTTAAATTCTCCCCACGGTGAAGAGCACGGTAGCGCAGCCCGGTACAATATTTTTCGAATGTAATGTGCGCGCCAGCCTGTTATGCAGTTAATTTTATATAGTCAATGTAGCCATTGATATGTCAAGATACCTAGCGAGCCATGGTCTATTTTTCTTAAGTTACCAGTTACTATATAACTATCAACAAACGCAAGGCTTGGTTTATTTCGTTCTCGCGTCTTGCTTCGTGAATCTGTCTTCTGGGATCTCATCGGCTGATTCCTCAAACTTATTGGCTGCGAAGTTTTAATAAAATCCTCGAGACACGCCATGTCCTATGTTTCTTCAACTTTCTGTGACTATAGGAGATTTTGATTAGTGTAAAATGTGTAAATTGATGTTCATCACTTTGTGTTAGAGCTGGGTTACGTTTTGAAATCTTGAGGAGTTATAGGGTCTGATTTTTTTCACAAGCAGACATTTTTAGTATCTGTACTTGTTGAGTGTGATGATGGAATACTGTTGATTATTTTCTCTGAAGTCCTCTTCTTTAGGAATCATCTTTTTCTTCGTTCTTTTTTTTTTCTCCATGCCGTTCGAGTGTAAGCTACCGGACTCTTCGGTCATTACAACTCCTGTCTTGTTAGACGCGGGATATTTTTCCGAGAGTGGATTTCTAGGTCATGCTCGAGGAAGGGGGGTGGGGGGTTGCAGCGATATTTGTTGTTACAGATTAATCTGGTCACACGGGCGAATCATTGCCAATATCCATTTTTTACCTAATAATTGCCATTTCAGCTAACCTATACGTTTATCTGTGAAAAAAAGCTGGTGTATACCGGACTTTTTTTGCAGAAAATCCGTTCTTTTTTTTTCTAGATGTGAATTCAAGGTAGCACTAAATGTACAAGGCGACGTGTTTGCATAACACAGCAAAAACATACGTGTGGAGCCCTAACTTGGATCACGCATTGGTCCTCATAATGTTCTTTGTCAAATAATGCTTCAACGACTATCCCACTACTATTAACTTTGCTTCTAGTGTTAAAAGTAACAGCCACAAAAGGGCTGTTATTATCAAGTAATAAACTAAATAAATACAATTTATTCAACAAAATGTAAGGGCGCAAACAAGCTGGTGTACATTGCACATGGTTAAGAAAACCCCGAGAGACTTTTTAGTGTCGTGTCGTTTACCCGCAGTCTCGAAGTTTTCTTAACCATGTACAATTTATTCTTCGTTTTTATGCATTAAGAAGATGGGATACCTTTGTAAGCTTAAAGCTTTATCTTAATGTTTTTATTTATATATTGCTGGACTTGCAGGTCGCTTGTACAGAGGCTAAGGCAACTACCACCACGCAGTGTAGCATAACAAAATCTAACAAACAAGACAATACTAAACAAAAAATCTACTCCACCAGAATGCCGTTAATTTGAACTAACAGCACACACAATGTAAAAAAAAATATATTTGAGTGCTGTTTAGTAAGACAACACAGAAACAATGTCAAGACTTAACCATGGACGTCTGTAGAATGTGGATAGCACGGATGAACTTTCTTCTAACACTTGACCTCGGTGAAAAGTCTTTGTACCCAGGAAGTAAACGTGGGCGTTTTCAGATAAGATCGAACAACCATGTCCGGTGACCATTTTTAATTTCGGAGAAAAAGAATAAATTTTGCTGGCTTTGCAGGAGGATAAAGCCAAACCTTGTTTTCTAAAAAAAAAAAAAAATTTGTCTTTGCAAAAAAAAAAAAAAAAATTGTAAGCGCCCCCTCAGTCACGTGCGCCTTTTGCGTATCGCGCTATGTTGACATTTCGGGTGGCTTCCCCAAAAAACTGTCCTGGCAACGGGTCTTGAAATATTCACTGACAAATTAGGCATAGGAAGGATTGACAAAAAGTATTTATCACCGAGTATTAGGGTAATTATTTTGAGAAAAAAAAAAACCGCAAACACGACACATTGCGCTATAATGCTCTGGGTTAAAGAACATTTTTCTCCGTATCTGTAAAAGCTAAGGTATTCAAACTTTGCCAGTGTGTAGCCCTGTATATGTCTCATCTTTGCGTAAAATATTGTTGTCCTGGCTAGCGGGAGAAATTTACAAGAATTGCTCACACTGGGCCATTTAACTAAAAATGCATTATTTTGAAAATCATTTAAAAACTGGCCATCTTTAATTTTCTTTACACTCTCTGAAATTAACGTTTATAGTATGTACTAACAGAGTCTGCAAGAACATGATGCAATATTTGTGTGGCTTTTGAAATTATAAAGCGAGAAACATGGCCAAATTAACGCTAACGCGGTTGCCATAAATGGGGCGTACACATACCCGTTCTTCACAATTTCATTATTATTAAAACGTGTAAAAATGCTGGTCAGGAAAAGGCGAATTGACAGCACAGAGGTGGACGGTAGTTTAGAATTAAAAATGCTTCATACATTTTCGTACAACCGACCCAAAAAGGCCCATTGGCCGGAGCGATCGAGGTGCGCCACCCTGTAACATGCTTCGCGGTACCTGTTTCAACAGCCGGCGTATAGCGTTTCCGTCTACGTGACGTAAAAGAAGCAACCGGAGCGACTTAGCAAACAGATCAGCCTACAACCTTGGCGGTAACATGATATAGGAGGTAGGGCGCGGCAGGACCTCAACCTGCGCCGCCTGTGAGCGCCAATAGATCCGCTGCAGTGGAGGGCGCGTAGAAAATAAAAGATACTTAAAAGTAATAAAAATTCAGATTGCCTGAGGTTGCTTGTATTGCGCGTTTTCAGATAGGATCGAACAATCATGTCCGGTCGACATTTCGTTTAAATTTTAGCAAAGGATATATGTTTTATTTGTTGTGCAAGCGCAAAAACATATTCAAATTGTTTTGCGGAAAATAAAATTTCTCTTTACGAAAAAAAAATCACAAAGTCGCTGTCGGTATACGCTCTCGTTTTGGCGACTATCGTGAAACCTTCCTTTTATATATTTATTAAAGAAAAACTGTTGTCGTCTTAGGTTTAATATTTTTTGTGCAGAGACTACATAAAATGAAAGGAGGTAAACATGCATTATCGATTAGGAAGCAATTCAGAGCTTTATGGATCCGAATCTTAAAAGACTGGAAACTCAAATTTTTTAAATGATTTTAACGCGTTTGTTCTATATTTTATAAATTGTCATTGAAATTGAAAACGATAACCTTTCTAAAATATATACACTGAAATTTATACAGGTTACTGATTTTGCAATAATTGGAAAATCAGTTTAAAATGAATGCCATCGCAATTTTCTCTACTTTTTCTACTTTTCACGGATCAAGGCTCATAATTTGTCCCATCAGGCCTTTCAAAAATGCTTTCCAATATTTTTTTTATTTTTATTTCACAGGGTTTTTTAATATACAGAATTGACGTAACGGGAGTGGAAAAAGATAGGACGTTGCCAATTTCAAACAAGGGCAAGCAAGGGGTCGAAAAATGTAGGAAGACTGGGAAGGAGAAAGCACTGTGACAGGAATTCGTAAAAAATTAGAATTGATATAAAAAAGTACAGGTGAGTTTGAAGCACAAGTCAACAATTTAAATACAGATTTCTCGGATCAGTGAATTTCGGAGCCTACCCTTCGTGGGGAGGCTGGGATGCTGACGTTTAAAAAGTGATAAGAAAGAACACATGTTTAAAGTGGTACAATTGAAACTAGTTTAATTAATCGCGATTCTGTGCGCACATTCGGAGTTTGTTGCGTGAATTCTTTCTACCGGACGCTACCCCGAGTCGGTCACGGCGCTCTCCTGGCACTCCGAAAAGGAACATTTTTTTCCCGGTTTGCCTGTAGCGATCGCTGTTCGTTTCTTCTCAGTGGCACCGCAAGCTCGCGACTTCGATCTACTTTCGCAGCCATAGGAGACTTTACTTTTAAAGATATATCTTTTCTGCGGCTACTGTTCTTGCTAAAACAGCTGTGGTTTCGAAGTGTCGGACCGCGTACACTACCACAAGTGACAGGATTGAATTCCACGCACAACGGAAACAGAGTCCCAGTCCTTTGCTTTCATGTCCCTGAACGCTTTGACGTCAACTTTCGGGAGGTGGATTAGTTTCACGTTCGGCAGTTTAGTGTTCAGTGGGGCAACCATCTCTGACGCCGACTTGATCACCGACTTGGTGGGCAGTCGGAGGCTGTACAACGTTGTCTGGTGCTTGACACGACCCCCCGATTCAATCACAGGCTTCTTGCCATGTCAAGCTGCGGAAACAATACACCTCGCTGACGTGTATTTGTGGCTCTGCAGCTCGTGTAGTTGATACTTGTTCTTAAAGTGGCTTGTTGCACCATCACTTACGTAAGTCACATGGGCATACCCAAAATTGAATTTCACGATTCTCCAAACCGTTGTCTTATACATTAAGTTACAGACAATCTCATTCAATCGCAATATTTTTTTCTTTTTTTATATATCTTTATTTTCTACGCGTTGTGCGGCCCCCCACGGCGGCGGATCTATTGGTACTCACAGGCGGCGCAGGTGCAGGTTCTGCCGCGCCCTACTTCCTCTATCATGTTACCGCCAAGGTTGTAGGCTAATCTGTTTGTAAAGTCGTTCCGGTTGCTTCCTTTACGTCACGTAGACGGAGACGCTATACGCCGGCTGTTGAAACAGGCACCGCGAAGCATGTTACAGGGTGGCGCACCTCGATCGCTCATGCCCATGGGCATTTTTGGGTCGGTTGTAGGAAAATGTATTAGGAAGTTTCCCTTCAAAACTACCGTCCACCTCTGTGCTGTCAATGTGTCTTTTCCTGACCACCCTGTATCATTTTTACACGTTTTAATAATAATGCAATTGTGAAGAACGGGTATGTGCACGCCCCATTTATGGCAACCGCGTTAGCGTCAATTTGGCCATGTTTCTCGCTTTATAACTTACAAGCCACGTAAATATTGCATCATGTTTTTGCAGACTCTGTTAGTACATATTATAAACGTTAATTTCAGAGAGTTTAAAGAAAATTACAAATGGACTTTTGTTTTAAATGATTTTCAAATTAATGCATTTTTAGTTAAATGCCCCTATGTGAGCAATTCTTGTAAATTTCTCCCGCTAACCAGGACAGCAATATTTTACGCAAAAATAAACTATTTACAGGGCAACACACTGGCAACGTTTGAAGACCTTAGCTTTTATATATGCGGAGAAAAATATTCTTTAATCCAGAACATTATTGCGCAATGTGCCTTGTTTGCGATTTTTTTTCTCAAAATAACTACCCTAATACTCGGTGATAAATACTTTTTATCAATTCTTCCTATGCCTAATTTGTCAGTGAATATTTCAAGACCCGTAGCCAGAACGGTTTTTTGGGGGAAGCCGCCCGAAATGTCGACATCGCGCGATACGCAAAACGCTCACGAGACTGCGGGGGTGCTTACAAATATTTTTTACAAAGACAAACTTTTTTTTCCGAAAACAAGGATTGGTTTTATACTTCTGGGCATAAAGCCAGCAAAATATATTTTTTTCAATTAAAATTAAAAATGGTCACCGGACATGGTTGTTCGATCTTGTCTGAAAACGCCCACGTGTCGAGGGAGCCAATGTTCACAAGCTCTACAGGAAGTTTGTTCCGATTCTAAACAGTGCGTGGAAAGTAGCTGTTCTTGAAAACAGATCATTGTGGCAGATAAACTCGCACATAGTTTTATTGTGTTTGTTTCATGTTGGCTGGTCAGCGTCAGGTGCAACATAGTCGGTAATGTGTATTTTGCTCCTGGCGATGGCTAACTGGTTGAAAAATATTTGTCTGTTGATTCTCCTTCACGTGGTCAAGTGCGGTCGACTAGATAACTCATGAAGCTCTGTTAAAGATGACCTCCTTTCGTGTCAGTTTTAAATTAATTGCAGCGCTTGTTTTTTAACATTTTTTAACGCTTTAATGAATGTTTGGGACCATGAATCGCATACTATGTCCGCGTACTCCAGAATGGGATGAATTAGGATTTTGTATGCTACTGATTTAGTCAATGGGGTGTTACACAGATGTGTGTGGAGAAACCATTGTTTTAATCGTTTTTAACGACTTCATAATATGCGAATTGCAGGTCGGGTTAGTGATAAATTTGACGCTGAGATACTTCTATTAATTGATTGTTTTCGAAGGCACGATGCACATAACGTAGTGGAATGAATGCGGGGTTTACTTGTTCGTAACTGTTATTTAAACACACTTGGAAGTGTTCAGGATCATTGGCCGATTCGTGCACCAAGATTATACTTCTGATAGCCATTTATATGGGGTTATTTGATCGGCAATAATATGTGACATCTGTAAACAGGAACGCAGTCGTCCGCAAATGGAAAAAAAGTCACTGTACGGAAGAATGGCTTACTTCTAGGTCATTGATGAAAACCAGAAACAATAGAGGCCAAAGCACCCATTTTGGTACGCCAGACAAAGCACATGCTTTTTGTGACTCGGGACCTCTAATGCTTACGAACTGAGTGCGATTACTGAGATTTTACTCATACCATGATACTATGTTGTAATTGTTAGGAACGCATTTTTACTTGTGAAAAAGCTTGGGAAAAAGCTTGAGAAAGGCCTTTCACCTCGAGTCCCTCGCGGTAAAAGGACCTTTCTCAAGACCTAAGAATGCAACTTCAGCTTAAGCAGAATTATTGAGTACTCTCGCCAGTGTATAAATAGTATGTAGAATTCGCATGACTGTAGATAAGCCACTCCTGAAACCTTGAAGCTCTCTGTGTATTAAACTTTTTTTCATTTCGAGGAAGTCCGTGATGGGGTTAAATAAAAAGTACTCGAGTACCTTGCCACTTAAACATGGTAATAAAACCGACCTGTAATTCTTTACATCTGCAGTGCTGCCGGAGTGGAGAATCGCAACAACTTTAGCTTTCTCCAAATCATTGGGAACTATACCAGTAGCAAACGTATGGGTATAAATGGAAACAATTCAAAGCACCACTCACCATATCAACGGAGGAAGCTGTTTTGTATCTCGTCGAGCCTAGAAAACATTTTGGCATTGAGACGAAGCAAGTAATTGAAGATACCCTCTTTAAGAACAGTAATTTACTTAGGATGCCCTTGCATTGTTGGGATGCCCATTAGGTAAATAAAATAAATGAAAGTGAGATGAAAAAGTCTGGAACATTGATTTCGAAATGTTTTACGCTATACAATGGCAAATTGGATTAATCGTCTGTGTACACGCTCAAAACAAAAGAAGTCATTAAGGACGTTCCCTATGTCTTCACTAGTTTCAACTACATGGTTGTTAAGCCGCGATTTCCTTTACCGACTTTTAATTTTTTTAAATATATTTAAGGGTTATCTTTCTCGAAGGAGAATCGTTATGTTGAAAAAGCGTAGCCGCGCACTTTTTATTGGGGTATGTAGATAATTACTAAGCGCTAGAAGAGTACCACCAATCTTTAGTTGCTTTATTCTCGTTCCCTCAACCTTACGTTTCAAGCAAATGATTTCGTGTGTTATCCAATTATTTTACTTTTTTACTTTTTTTAACAGCTGAGGAATGAACCTGTTATTGTACTCGCTGACAGCATTCTTAAAGAAGGACCATAAAATATCAGAAGATGTGCCGCTTTCTTTTTGAATTATCAAGAAATTGTCGAACGCGATTTGCAGATAAACTAAAGGGTGGTTTCCGCACTTGCGTCGACGACGTTGCGCTGCGTTGCGTCGTGCAGCGCAGCTCAGCGCATACCCATTGGTTCGTCATGAGTGTTGCCATAGCAACAGCTCTACACAAGCAGTCTGAACGACACGGAAGTGTTTGCAGTCGCACTCGAACGCAACTGTGTGAACGAGCCTCAAGACGTTGCTGTCGATCGCTTTGTTGTCATCTATGTTTTGCTATTGGCGACTTCCACTGGCAGACTTGGAGCGCTCCATAATCGCACCTTTCGGAGCGTGCATCTGCTGGCATCCGGCTCAGATTGGGCATATCGCACTCGTAGATTTGGGACAGCTCACACCCCGTGAAACGCTTCCAACACCGCCAAACTTAATTCATGGATTTCGACGGAGTTTGACGGAAGTCAACAGAAGCGTGCTACGTCATTTCCTTTCACTGGGCGAAGCGCATGCGCGGTGACGTCGCTGGACCGGCCGCACCGTCGAGTCGGGCCTGTTCGGACACGACGGTTGTCTACGCGGGATTCTGACGGCTCGAGAGCTCCTCCCTCGCGTAAATAAGCGGTGCAGAGGCGGGACTGGTGCGTGGCAAATAGTAATCGTATACACCTGCGATTCTGAGAGAAAAAGAAAAAAAGAAAACAGCAACAACAGAAAATTTGACCAAAAAGCAGACGGAAGTTTAGGCGGGTTAATTTTGCCACAACTGATTGTTGGTGGTCTTTCGATACCTTATGCCGCCAGCGTTGTCTCGGGCAATAAAGCAAGAACAGACTACGAACGACCGCGCAAATGAGGGTTTGCTACCTCTTAGTGTTTATTAAAGTTTTACCAGCAATCTGATGGTGATCGCTGTGCGTGCCCCGCAGCTCCGTGGTGGGCTAAAGGTATACTGGACGGTGACGAACGCGGTCGTCTTCCTCACTATTTGTAACATGAGCTCCGTGGCCAGGATAATGCGCACAGCGTGTGTCGCGTGTTGTTTCCGCAGCTGAACGGTGACAGTAGTGACTTGTAGTCGAAAAGCTCAATCAGCTTGTCAAATTCGATCAGCGGCAATTTTGAACAGCAGACCGTGTCTGGAGGGTCGCTCCAAAAATGCAAGTCCATCTTCCACACGTCAATTTCGAATGCGTCCTACGGAGCAGATTTTTGCCTCCCTCGCAGATTTCGGAAAGCGCTCCGGATCTACAATCTGAATTCACCTGTAGTTTTTTGTCGAGCTATTACATGAGGAACTCTAAGAAAATCATGCAAAACCATGATATGATTTGATATACCCTCCGTAACACTTACTTCCGGGCCTGTCTGTGCGGGTGTATCTAGAAACACCAATCCTCGTTGGAACCTTTATGGTTCGAACCGATTCGCAAAAGACCCTTCGCGTTTTAACCTTTCTCGTTTCTACCAATTGTCACTTGTACACGTTTAACTCAAACCCATCCTGTTTCTTCCCGTTTCCGTTTGTATAAGTCTCGTTTAAACCCTTCTTGTATCAACATATCTTCTCAATTGCCTTTCGCGTTTTAATCCGTCTTGTCTCAAGCCCTTCTCAAAACACTCTTCGCATTTTTACCCTTCTCGTTTCAACACTTTCTGATTTAAATATTTTTCGTTCCATTTGTTTCACAATTTTTAATTAAATATGTATAATTTTAATATTCCTAAATAACAGCTTGTGTGTTTTGGGGTCGTTTACAAAAAGCTTCCTATTTCATCCAGTTACCACGAGTTGCAAAATTCTAATCCTTTCATTTAGTATTTGCCCCTCCCCCACAATAATGTCCTGACGGGCGCCGTGCGGCTATTCAAATAAAAAAATAAATAAATATATAAATAAATAAATACAGCTATTAATTTAATACCACAAGGTTCAAAACTATATTAGGCTGCAAGCGCGGTTTCCTTGTTATTGAAAACACAAAAAATACGTTTTTTTTTTTTTTTGTTGCTCTGCTGCGGATTAGAATTTCACAAATTTTCGCGGCTAAGTTTTTGTGCTTTAAGTTAGTTTACATAAAGCTTCCCTACTTGATCCGATCATAATACAGCCGTTATTTTCACGCCGTCAGGCTCAAAACTAGATTAAACTGCTAAACGCTGTTTTCTTGTAATTAAAAATAAAATAAAATTTTTTTGTTTGCAGTCGCTTTGCTGCGGATTAGAATTTTGCAACTCTTAACGGCTTCCAGATCGAACTTTTCACACACACACATGTGCGCACGCACACACACGCGCGCGCACACATACACCCCCCCCCCCAACACACACACACACACATAATAGGAATGAAACGGGAAAAACAAAACACAAGATGTGAGTTTCAGATCCATAAGCTTTATCGGCTTTATTTCAATAATTTCAATATGCAAGTACACTTGACAAAACGCAGATTATGCAAAGACCGAAAATCGCCTCGTTTAAAAAAAAATAAAAAAAAACAGAAACACAAGGACAAAATTTACGGCTGGGCGCTTCTGTCTCTTTCGTCCCAGTATTTTCTACGCTTTAAAAACATTTGAAGTAAGGCATGCACAAACTAGCCTTAGCCTTGTTTAGTAAATCACACAAAGAAATGCTCCCGTTGGCAAGCTAGGCCTCTATCTCAGAAAGCTTGCCCTTAATTATTTGTCCACTTGCGCCTCGGCCATGCGCTTCACCCTCTGTTTGCTAGCTGCTCGAGAGAGATCCTGGTCAGAGCCTAGTCCTTTTTTTGATAAGATTCATATCTGAATAAATGTTAGTCTGTTCCCTTCTGGCATTGATTTATTTATGCAAAGGTTTTATGTTGTTATCCGTACTCGGACCCCTATTTCAGCTCTAGGTTCGTTGGATGCCGGGCTAAATTGCCGCTCATCATCGTGCCATCAAACAGGCCTCTGCCACATCGACCCCCCTGCTATGCCACTACCAAGATCGAGCCTGGCAACAGCATAAGACTTTTATGGCGTCATAATCGAAATATGAGTATCACGTTTGAGAACGCGCTAAACACATCAGTCGGAGACGCGCTCCAGGCACGATACTTGCGGTGCTGTTTCTGCGAACGGGACCGACGGAACTTAAGAAACCACAAAACCATATGAGGCTTGGTTATGGCTTGGTGCGTGTGCGCGTGCATTGCGGCTTTTTTAGATTATTTTTTTCTAGTTGGTGCATTAAAGGTTTTGTCTACAGTGGGTAGGATGCGGTTTTACGCGCATTTTTGAACCAACGCTGCGCTGGCTACGCTTCTATGAGTGGATATTTACGCATTGTCAGTCCGCGCTCCCGTCATTTCTTTGCAATTTTAGCGAAACCGGCAAAATTAACTCTCATCGCTTGTTCTATGATTCTGTACAGGCAACGCCATTTCGTGCGGTGCTTTGACTGATTTGTTGGTTTAAGCAGTCCAGTTTGCGATCCTGTTGGTTTGACCTCTATAGACGTACGCTCACTGAAAGACCCCTTTGTTACTACCAGTGTCAGCTGCCTATCGGAATGGACTGTGTAAAAAAACAAACGATGATGTCACAAATAAAGACACGTGAGTGTCTTCTTAGTGCCTACCTTGTACGTCACATTGCATTGTAACGTGTGTACATACATTGAAAGACATATTAAAAGACAAAGGCGTTTGGTAAAAAATATTATGGGTTAATTAACTATATTTTCTCGGGGGAACTAACATTGAAAGATTATTTTGAAAAAGGGTTCAAAAGCCAAGGTCGTTATAAAAATGTTGAAAATTAAATTCGAAAATAAATTATGATCTTTTGAGCCCGGTTAGAATAACAGCTGTTTTGACAAAGACAAAAAAGTCATTTTGTAAATAAAGAAAAAGAAAAAAAAAAGTAGTTTTAATAAAGCAAAAAAAAAATCGTTTGAGAAAGATGCAAACGAGAAGGTAGGAATGCGAATGGGTTCATATATGAACCATACGTCCGTGCCACGGACTCAGGGATAAAACATAAATCTTGCAATGAGCTGCATTTGCTGGTAACGCGTGTAGATTCTATGACGACTTGTTAAAAGGTTCTTGCAGAATGCCATTTTGATAAGCGCGTCAGTATGCTCCCAGTTTGTTAATGAAAACAGGATAGTCCAATTCATGAGAGGCAACTGTAAATCTTCTGTCGACAGGATAAAGCCATCGGTGATGTTCTGCCAATTACTCCTGTGATTATGAAAATGAAATTGCCGCAGAAGCGGCTAGCCAAGAGGAAGCGCGCCCGCGGCCGAATGGTTATCGTACTTGGCACCCACGCAAAGGGCCGAGGTCAATGCCTGGAAGCGGACGCACGTTTTTTTTTTTTTTTTAAATGTCGCGTTCTTGTGTATTCGAGAATTCGGTTGCTTATTCGAGGTCTGAATGTTCTACGCGCCGAACCTTCTGCGCTGATTTTTCCTGAAGCCCACGCGTGTATACAATGGGCTCCGCGTGGCGAACCGGAGTCAGTCTCGCCACAGCGCTCGTTTTGGTCACAAGTTTGCCGCATTAAGCAATAGTAACAGTAATAGTAGTGATGATGATTACAGGATGATTTGTTCAAGGGGAGGACGACGACGTTTGGTTTCTTCAGTTATTCGCTGCCTCACCATTTGTCATTCGTGACAACATAAAAAAAAAAGAATAGCTAAAACAATTATTCTTAAGCCCCCTTGTAACGTTGCGGTGAAGCCAGAACACCGGCTAAGGAGGTGGGGAGGCAAACAATGCGTCCTCTTTAGCTGTTTTCTCCGAAAACCAACTGCAGAAAAAGGCAACCAACATGTATCTTTAGCTATATACGATCACGTGCCATGTGGGCAATGATTAAAAAAAAAAGAGAAACGTTTGAAGCAGCAAATTTTTTTCTGAAACTTATTTTTAAATATGTTTAAATTTTATATTTCTTGCTTTTTGGGGGAAGACCAGATCAAAATGCTATCAGAAAGATTAGCTGTACCGCTACGCACTTATTTGTTACAGGTCACAGTGTGTAACGGTTGGTTTGCCACAGCGGTGCAGTTGAAGGCGAATTGTTTCCAGGTTTGAGATGTTTTACAAATAAAATTAAGAATGATACAGCCAAATTTCCCGTTCCTAAGATACCCCTCACCTTTTACTTTTACGTCAAAAAAATATTAGTTGGTCAAGTATAATCTACAGTTTGATTTAGAGAAACGGCTAATATTGATGATTATGAAAATCAAGTTGTTGAGGGATTGCAGATAATATAGTAAGGGTGCAGGCCATTCCGGTGAATGTTAACCATGTTGAATAAACCTGAGACTGGGGCAGAAATGGACACATAAGTCCAAGGAACAGAAAAGGACAGCACGACGTCTGAAACTCACACACACTAACTTATATGATCATTTCTACCCAAGACTCAGGTTTATTCAAAATGAGAGATTGCACTTTAGGACACCTTTAGACCGTATTTCCCACAATCAACATCCATCTAGTAATATAGAAAAGGCTGTTTTATTCATCACTATGCCATATACCTTTTCAAATCAAATCGAACGACTCAACTCGACACTTTGGTTGAATTCAAATGAGATCAAGCCCTACATACTATTCTATAATTTTGTATCTTCGCTGTACGTTGGTAGGCCTTTGAACATTTATTACGTTCCCGATTGTGTCGTTAACAATAAGTTAATGCTTTAATAGTTGCAAGTATTTCCTGTTAACTGTGGTATCTTTTTTTTTTTAAATTGTTACGATGTTTCGTGTTTTTACCCATTATTATGGTTACTTGCGAGGTCCTCTGGGTCAAACGATAGGTGGCATGTCGTTTGCTTAATCAGGGAGTTCTGACGCGGGTGACGCACGATGTGGTAAAACTCAATATGTTCCAATTCCCCCTCACCCTCCCACACACACACACACACACAGGCGCACGCATGCCCACGCACAGACATATGTACACCCACTCACGTGCGCACGCTCGTGAGTCAGACATTTCATTCAGTTTGTTTGTTATTAATAACTGATTCTACTAATAATTCTTTATTTGTATTCGTCCCTCAGAACAATTAACCCCGCGGTTTTGATGTGGTAGTACAATATATTTTAAGAGATACGATTCATACACTTTCACAGATTATAGGAAATGTAAAAAGGTTGAAATCATCACGTGAAGGTCATAAATAAATCGCACAAAGCGATCATACTAGAAAAGGTTCAAGCATCTTAGAAAAGTAAAGACAGAAAACAATGCACGAAGAATTTTTCCTAACATAACATTCCTCAATAAAATGCCCTATATGATCAAAATAGTCTTAAAGGTAGAGTTCACATGGTAGTTTATGCTTGAAAAAGTTAATTTCATCAGAAAGTTTCAAGCATGGAGACTATAAATCGTTAAATTAATGTTTCATGCGAAATAAAGGTAATAGTATATTTTCTTCTGAAGGAATGTACAAAAATTGAGAGTGGTGACTGCGTGAGCGAGTAGGTGTATAAAACTGTACAGAGCTTATTAGGTCAGCATCGAAGTGACTATGAATTACTTTGTGTAGAAAGAAAATATCACGGGTGAGTCAGTGAGTAGATAGATTTTGTAAATAGAGACTTTTGAGTAGGTAGTCGTAGTCGACTAGCATCTTCTGTTGAAATACCTCGCATATATATTACGAATAAAACGTTTTTGTACAGTTTCAATCCGCGATATATCAAAGGCCGTCAACGAGTTCCATGCTACAATACAGAGCTCAAGTTTTGTTCATATAAGGCAGGCAAATAGACGTACAATGCAAAAATAACTCCTGAAGTCACATTACACGCGAGATAGTAAACCAAGCATTCGCACAGACGAGGCAACAATCTCTGTAACTTTACCCAAAAAAAGAAAACTTTGTGTCGAAATAGATTACGAGGTAGCGAATCATAGCGACACATGTTACAGTACCGGATTGAAGGGCATAAGGGTCGAATAAAATCTCGCGTTTTCGTGAACTTGTCAGTAGTTTTGTCTTGTCTGGACTAAGCATCAAGAAATTTGCTGAACACCATGTGCTCAGAGACACGATTACTATCCCCTTGTAAGATTTCGCATCGAGTGGGGGATCATATATTTAAAAAAAAAATATTGATGTCATCAGCAAACATTAGCATACGTGAATTTTTATGCATTTTTTATGATCATTTACGAAAAGGAGGAAAGTTAAGGGCCCTTGGTTAGATCCCTGAGGTACCCCAGATGTGAGTATGAAGAAATCATAATAGCTGTTCGATTTACTAATGCTGCTTTGATGATCAGACAAGTAGGTCCGAAACAAACTTCGAAGATTCTGTGTGAAACCATATAAGGACCACTTATACAGTAGAAAATCATGATTCACTTCACCAAAAGCCTTGGTCATTTCAAAAGAAACAATATCTATTTGACCTCGAGAAATAACTATAGGAACTGAGTAATCAAGAAATTAACAAGGATTCGTTTCCACCGAACGACCCTTCAAAACCCTAGTTGAACACTACTACATTTATGTCGAAAGTAATAGAAAACACGCGAACGTATTAATATTTCAAACACCTTTGAGAATGTGCATAACAGAGATATTGGTCGATAGTTGTTTACTTTTGCAAGTGTTGCCGTTTTTGTGCACTGGGATGACAACTGACCGTTTCCATGGTGATCGAAAACACCGAATTTCAAGGAAAGGGTAAATATGTGACATAAAGCAGGAGCGAACAGATTGCCAGAACTCTCGACAATAAAATTTGGTATCATATTTATTCCTACTGATAACTTTCGCTTAAGCTTTGTGATTGCATTTAGAACCTCATTCGTATCAATATGACTGATAATCAGTGAGTCCTGGAAAGAGACATTGTTAAAGTTTGCACTGCCCGTAACCAAATCTGTTAATAAGCATTTACAAAAATGGTTTTAAAAAAAAAATGGCCACTTAGAAAGAAAACGATACGTAACCAGTGTCAATACGTATACATATATTGTGATTTTTTCTTTTACATGCTGCCTGACATATTTCCAAAACAAATCAGGCTCCCGGGAAACGAGAAAAAAAGGAAGCTTTAATCCTTGTAGGATTCTGGGTGCGTAAAAGCAAACCAAAAATGACGGCATAATTGGAAATTTACATATTCGAGAGGGGTGGTATGACGGATAAGAAAGCAACAATTACAAACAGAATCAGAACATTAGACTTCAAGAGCAAACCGGAATTGTTGCTTCCCTGCCTCCAATATTTATGCCGTTACATTTTTCTGTCTGTCTCTCGCTTGCATAAAAAGAAAAGAAAATAATAAGTCAATAATAAAAAAAAAGCGAATGTTGTTTGGTTGTTTAGATTTCGGGAAGTAATTTTGCATCCAAATGGCGTCCGGTGATTTCCCAGTAAATGAGCAGTGTGGCCAGTGCAGCACAACGCCTACCTGGGGTCACAAAGTAGCGATTTCTCGACCGCACGACGACACGGTGCTCACTAATATTATAACATGCGAGGACGAAGATTGAGCACGTGTTGTTTGGAAACGACAGCGCGAGACCCTAACTAAGTTGTAATGCATTAACAGACTTGACCGCTACCCTGGTCAAATCTCACTGAGCGGGAGACAAAATAAAATTGCAGATCGTACATAGAAGGCAGATGGGTAGTTGCAAAGCCAGGCAAATCCTCTAGCGTCTTGTTTAAGAGTGATACTTAAGGTGTGTCTTAATATTTGAAACCTTCTGCGCATTTTAAATGTCCTCCTCACTATGCAGTATTGCAAGCGATGTAGTAGTATTACTGTAAACTTAATAAAGACATCATTCAATTAAACCCATCATTCATTAAATAAATTGACAACAATGAATAGGGTGGCTCTACTAAAACCTGAAAGGTCCGCACTTGACAAGTGTTTCAATCAGAGAGTACTAAGTTTGGCGAATATCAATTCCTGACTAAAAAACCACGCGAGTATGGCAAAGACACATGCACCCTTTGGACCGCAGGCGACTGGTTTGGTGCAGAGATTGGGTCTAATAAACATCAGGTAAATAAAATGTACCAATACATGTGCTCTACTCTGCTCGGGCTAATGTCTAAAATCTCACGCAAAGTAAAACGACGTTAGAATTCGTAATCGAGAATAAAGAGCGATGCCGTAATTACACCTCCCGAACATCAGTACTTCTCGCGAACGCGAGCACCGCAGAGACAAAACAAAGTGTCTAGTCGCTCCTTCGCCTTCAAAGCCAGGGCCCTGCGCTGACTGTCGTGCCTTTCTATCTAAGCAAGACGGAACGAGACGCAATAAGGGGTGAAAGCACGGCACGCCGTCTTTGCCCAACGCCAGAAAACACAATGAGAGGAGGCGACGCCACGAAAAAGTGCTGGGGTGCCCCAGAAAAAAAAAAAAAAAGTATGCGAGACGAGGCGAGAAGAAGGGACGGGTTTTGGGCCTGTGCTTTGCTTGCGCATTCAGCCAAGTATTGCGCGAGCCCGGTATACATAGAGCAGACGAGCTCATTTACATCAGGAGCGCAAATGTCTCGCCCACATTGCGCCTAGGGGCAAGGCCGTGCGACTCCGGCTGACATCGACACCTCGGCCTCTGTTGGACTTGGGAGCGACGACGTGGACTCGAGGGCGCCAAGTTGTTTACGTTTCGTGTCATCCAGACATCGTGATTAACGCGCCGGTCGTACAGCCGGGTATTAGCGGCTTTCTTGCTTCTGGTTGAATTTTGACCCAAGTAATGGATGCCGGATCGAACGGCGGATTCTGTCTCTTTTCTCCCTATGGTTATCCGAACCGCATGGAAAAGGCAAAATGAGGCTTTCGAAGAACGTTCCCTCCGGAGGTTTTATTCGTTTTGATGACTGGCAAAGCACATTTAAGCGAGCGATGATGCTCAAACAAAATCCTGACGTTATAGTATTTTTGCACCGGTTCAAATGGTGGCCATTTGCGTAGATCTGACCAGACACCCTTTTTGGAATTGTGTTTTGTGACTGAAGTTCAGAATACAAAAAGCACACGCACAGTAAAGCGTGTTAACGCTCCCGGGTAAAAAAGTATTTTTTTTAATCAATTAAATTTAAATTGCTTGATTTAAATTATATTTATTTTGTGTAATTTAATTTTACTAGACTTAAAAACAAATGTTTATTCAAATCAAGTTTATTGGGTTTAAATCACTAGCTGTATGTTTTTGTTTTACTAGACGTATTTTTAAACATGGCCTGCAGATGAATTTATTGATCCGTCCGATCACTGAAAACAATCCAGAAGAATTGCCGTAAATTTAAAGTGCAGTTTAATTAACAACTCTTGGTTGAGTGAACCCCACCATAGTAAAGACCAAAGCACCTTCATTTGTTTGAGTTAGTGAAAAAAATGTATTTGCGTTTTCTTTTGCGTTCTTATTTACTTGCGTTGGGACGTTTCCTATCCTGACGAAGTCCAATATGGAAGGTAAGCTCGATGCTTCGATCTTTTCAGAAGACCACTGCTTTGTTCTGGTGTTCAGCCTAGTATAAATATTTCTTGCTTGATTTTTATTTTATATAAAAAAAAAATTCAGCTGCTCATATGATGGACGATCAGTAAATACAAAATATAATTAGATTTAGTTTTGCTGGCAACATTTGATATAAATATTCATAATAAAACCGGTCAGACAAAAATCGCGATTTAAAAAAAATCTTGATTTTATTCTTCACCCTGGCTTAACTTTAAAGCAAGGAGAGCGGTACTAATTTAGGTTGATGCCGACATACGAAGGACGTGTAATATTCAGAAACATGGGGACTTATTACGTACAGCGAAAGCTTTGTCTCCTCCTGATTTATTGCAGCTTATGCAGTCCCACAGGTTTGAAGTTCACGGCTCCTTAATTTCTTGTCAGTTAGTGCAAACTTCTGCCCAGCTCTAGGCATTTGTCAGGATTGCCGTTCTAGCGAAAGTTTAGACAGATCCCATTGCAATGATGAGGTACCGAGTAAGGATGTTGAAGCATTATTTACAGGTCTGGTTCATTGCAAACCGTGTCTGTTTAACTGATAATGGTGTTGGTCATGTTTTTCTATTTTATGCGTGGTGCTTGAAAGAACTGTCTGTTGTACATCGCATACAAGGCAAGTGCTAAAACAACTACATGAAGGTATACGTTCGGCAGCCCTCTGCCTGGTTGGGAATAGACATCGAGCGAAAAGTAGGTACTCTAACCAAAAGTTTAATAAACAGTAACCCGACGTTTCGAGATTTTTTCGGTCCCTAGTTCACGAGTGAGTAACGGAAAGAACACGCGTCGCTTAAATGCACACACAGATGTATGAGGTTTTGCTGACGTCACGCAGTTCCGAGACGTAGCTGCTGGGCAGGGAGCCCGAAGAACAATTCACGTTCCCCTTTCTGCGTTGGATGAACCAAGACTCAACGAAAGAGGCTTTTCGCCGAGTATTTCTGGCGGCGATTCTCTGGTCTGTACTTTAAGTCGCAGTGGTGCGCTAGCAGCCCACCACCTAGCCGTTATCGGTGATAATACTTGTGGAACAGGCTTGTTTCTGCCTGTGATACTCAAGAGAGGTTGGCAATCCGTAAATATCACCACGATTTTTTGGGCGATGTACTGATGCAAATCGTGAACATCGTACAAAACGGCGAGGCCTCACGATCAAGTTGCAAATAGTTAAGCTCGGCAGCACCTACCATTAAAAAGTCAAATTTGGAAGTTGTACGTGACAAACCCACGACGGGCATCTGCCACGCCCCAGAGGAGGGCTGAGGATTCATATCGACCACCTGGGGATCTTTTGACGTGCAACCGAGAGCTCGGTTACACGGCGCCTTCTCCGAAATAAGCCTCCGTCAGATTGCGGTCACCTCGGCCGGGATCCGTAGGCCGATGCTTTGCCTCGGAACCACCGAGGCAGCTCAGTACCTAACGTTCTGGACATACATACACACATTCATAAGTCTATTGCGTAATGATCTAGTACCGTATTTTTGCTGACTATAGAACGCGAACTATACATGTTTAAAAGTTGAAAATTCATCCGATGCGGACTATCTACGGGTGCGGGCAATACAATGATTTTTTTTTTTTAAATCGTCCACTGTGATAAGTCGTGCAGGACTGTATGAGTAACGGACTATATTAATGTGGATTTATGTACGATAAGCCTTCCTTGAGAGCTAAAACGGTAAGGATTTATCTAGGTGAGGTGTGCGCGATACTTTTTTACGTTCGGACTAGGCACGAAGTGCGGAATATGCACGTGGTGCGGATTGTGTACCGGGTGCGGACTACCTGAGCAAATACCTTAATTTGTAACCCCAAATTCGCCCCTAGGGTCTATGCACCGGGTGTGGACTATAGCCCGGAAAATACGGTGCATTAATTATTCAGGCCCGCAAAAGCACGTGTGTGCTTGTGGGTGGACTATTGTTGTAATGGATAAGATGTTTTTCTCTTGCACAAAACAAAACAACGTGCCAGCATGCTTTCGGGCTGAAAAAAGAGGAAAGTGAACTTTTTGTTACAAGTTACAAAACTTTAACTTTGAAACTTTGAAAATCACAATGTGCGAACACACAAAACAACGCACCAACTTAAAAACAAAAAACAACAATAAAACTAGAGGTTGCAATTTTGGTTAACCAGCTTTTTTTTAACAATCCTAAGTGACTGCAAATCCGAAAGTCAACCTGGCAACATGTTTTATTAATGTGAAGCACAAATAAACCGTACACTTTTCCCGCAGTTTGTGAAAACCCTTGGCAGAACGAAACGTTCTATTTTCCTCAGGACCCTTTGCTTTTTTAGTGGCTGCTTGAACGCACGCTTAAACGTGTGAGAGGCGCCAAACGCGAATGCGATTGGCGCTTCTCACATCTCGGTATCTCGCTGTGCGAGAACGGCTCGAACTCCATATAATGAGGCATCACAAGACAAGAAAAAAAGGCCTTTCCTTGTCCTATAGTGCGCGTGTACACCGTACTTTGCCACTAACACTTTTAACGTTTGGAAAGCCTTTCGGTGCCTTTCTTCCCACTTCCACTCACTATTCTTTTCAAGTAGTTTATTGAGTTCCTTAGCGATTGACGCCTTGTCTTTCAAAATTCTGTTTTAAAACACCAGAAGGCCTAGAAATCACTGCAGCTGGGCTTTGTTCTCCGGCTCTGGCGCTTCGACAACTTCTTGGACCTTGTCCTCAGTTGGGTGAATTCCTTCTGCGTTGTCTTGGTGGCCCAGGAATTTCGCTTCCTTTACGCCGAAACAGCACTTGTTTCGTTTCAGCTTCAGCCCTGCATTCTCCAGCCTTGAAAGTACCTCATCCAGCCAAAGCGCATACTACTCTGGAGTTGACCCAGTGATGATCATATATCATCCAGGTACACACTAACTCCTTGGATGGCTGCCAGTGTGATCTCCATTACTCGCTAGATGATTGATGGGGCTGCCACGGTTTCGACGGGTGATCTCTCCACTCGATACAATTCTTTAATTGTGTTAATTGTCAGAATTGCGGCTATTTCATCTGTTACTCACAATTATATGTATGCCTGCGCTAGACGAAGTGTCGAGAAGGTCAGGCCTCCTTGGAGATATGATAGTGCTTCCGTCGGCGTCGGGAGTTGGTAGAATGCCTGCTTTGCTGCGGCATTAATAGTGCTACAGTAGTCACCGCAGAGCCTCACAGAGCCATCTTTCTTTCTGACAAATACGACTGGCGTTGCCCATGCTGAGTGTGGAACTGGGTCTATGATGCCTGGTTTCTGTAACACCAGCAGTTCGCATTCAACAACTGGACGCAACGCATACGGTACCTGCTGGGACCTCAGAAACTTCGAAGCCGCTGATTCCTTCAGCTTCAAGTTCTCTGGCGGGCCAAGAATTCTTGTGATTTTGGGCTTGAACACTTCTTCGTGCACTTGGAGCACTGTTTTGATCATTTTGTCTTGCTCGACGTTGTGAATGCCACTGACTCGAATCTGTAGCGCTTGGAACCAGGTAGCGCCCTATCAGGTGGCATCCTGTTCCAGTTGTAACCATGAGTGGCAAGACGTAGTCCTTGGATTTGTGTCGTACGCGCACTTGCCCCGACCCAAGAACTTGTAATCCTTCACCAGTCTATGTTTGGAGAGTAAGGTCCTCTTTATGTAATGGAGGTGGCTTGTTCGGCCGTGTCCTTCTGTAGGTATACCTTGACTGATGACTGTAAATGCCGCTCCTGTGTCCAACTCGAATTCCAGTGCTCTTCCTTATATTTTGAGTGCTACCAAATATTTAGGGACGACGAAGTTAGAACGTACAGCGTTCAGTTCCCGTATGTTGAAATCAGTCATCGGTGGCTCAAGAACGTTTTCGTCTCGGTCGTAGCTCACCAGATTTGTCGAGCGTGGTTAAACCGCGGTACGTGCTTTGTTTCGGCACGCTTTTTCGATGTGGCCCGTCTTCCTGCAAAATCTACATGTTGTCTTGCGGAATGAACACGTCTCTGCGCTATGTTGTTCATCGCAGTGGTAACATCGTCACTGAGGCTGATCCCCGTTGGAGGGAGACGGTTGGTTTTTAGTTCCAGATATTTTGTAGAGATCTGTCTTGGGGAGTTTTAGCTTCTGCTGCTGTTGCACGGCACTTTCAAGTATGATGGCAATATCATACGCTTGTTGTAAGCTTAGCCTTTGCTCTTCAAAAATGCGTTGTTGGAGGCACTTACCTTGAACCCCGCATACAAAGTGATCCCGGAGCATCACATACAACGCTAGTATCGTTGGATTTGAAGACATGTCGCCTGGACTTTGTGTCAATGACCCCGCCGTAGGAGCTGGTGCTGCTGCCGTCGTCAAGACGCCGAAGTTTCAGTCAGCAGCTATTTTTTTCAGCGCTGCTACGTAGGAAGCATTCGACTTCTCCGGGATGTTGATCACGTCTCATGTAATTTGCTTCGACAAAATAGTTCTGATGGTTTTGGATCGTAGTGGTCTTGTAGCGTGGACATAATGGCGTCAAGGCTTACTTCCCCCGGTTTACGGTGTGCGACTAGCGCTCGTACTGTGTTGTAGGTTTCGGCGCCGTACACCGACAGCAGTAGTGCCCTCTTTTCTTCGGCCCCTTGCACATCGTTCGCCTGGAAGTAGAAGTGCAAGCGCTCTGCCCAGGCGAACCTTTCTGAACCGTCGAACTCTTTGAGCTGTCATCGTTGAGACAATCAGAGAATTCCTGTGTGCAGTCCTTGTTCTCGTCGCCAATGTTATAAGGAAAGGTTATCATACATACCAGTAACACATAAAATAGGTTTACTCTGGCTGCCTTACCGCGGCCAGTTAAGATCGTAGTCCGTGCAGAAATGCGCTTTCCCTTACTGGCACGAGCACTTCATTGTCAAAAAACAAAGAGGATGAAACCAGTGCTTTTGCTGGTGCAATGCAGGACATAAAACGTAGTATGCTTATGTTCAAGTCACATCACATTAACTTATGTGTCTAACAGCAATCAGTTCGACGATGATTCTAAACATCTCTCCTGGTACAAAATGTAGTCATCTCCAATAGCATCTACTGCTCCATCTGCTTTTAATTAAGTCTGGGCAACAGCGCAACCTCAGAAATAATAATAATGCAACTACATCACAGATCAAGCTAAAATTAATGTATATCGCACCCATGATTTTGCGAATGAAATCATCCTGTGTATCCCTGCAGAACATTCTTGACATAAAGACACACCATGTGCTCGGCACGTCGACTTGGTATTGAAGCACAATCATAACAGTCGTAAGACGGCCCGAATGTTTCGGCTAAAATGTATTACATCTCCCGGAACGTGCACACTCGCGTGTCGATCTCCACAAACGTCGAGAAGTCATTGATAACGAATAGAGTCACCCTAAGAACTGTGTTCAAAGATATGTTATCGAACAAAATGTTCGAACTAAAACATACTTTTAAGCACGAAATTGTGAATTGGGTAATTATCCCCGCAAGATGAATTATTTAAGAAGAATACTTGCCAAAAATTACCGGATAAAACATTATTGAAAACGGCACTACACATCACAGTACCAACACGGTTGACGTAGTAAACGCGTGTAACAAATGCATTCTTACATGAAACTAAGACAGCAGTGTATTTAAAAGCAAAACCTAGAATAGGTTCACTTGTGACTGTGCGAGCCACCGCCATCGGCCATCTGACCATGGCCGTCCCTCCCCCCATCTTTGAATCCCGACTCGCAAGCGCTGAGGCCTTCTTATTCTAGGAGGTGTTGGTGTATCACTGGGGCGCGTTTTAACCTCTACCCTCCCCCTCCCGGTTCACGCCGCTTCGCGGTGACGGTGCGCGTGTGTATCACTGGGGCACGTGAATGAGCCGCCGCAGACTGACGCCGCGAAGCGGCGTTAACAAGCAGGGGGGAGGGGGGGGGGGGGGAGGGGGTTAAAACGCGCCCCAGTGATGGGCGCGCAACACCCACTGCCGGCCGACGCAGCAACCACCCGTTGCTATGTGTGACAATGCAGCGTCCTCTTCGAGGAGCAGCCGATCCTGGTTGAGCGGCGTTGCCATGCCACGTATCGTCTACCGTTTACAAATGCGCGCCCCGGTCTCGCTGAAACTTGCTCGTGCTCGCATACCTAATTTCGTCGACGTCATATATCGACCAATATGTGAGCAATCGACATTAGGCAACTTCCAGTTTTCGGTGGATATCGGCCGTAACCAATAAGGTTGCGGCCGATATCCACGTAGAACGTAATTTATCACGTCATGTATATACATATAACGTCATTGCACTTCGTATCAAGTTTTGGCTTTACGCCTATTCTGTGCGCTGTGGCACCAACTCCGACTGCACTTTGAAACTTTGACTTACAGTAGCGTCTAGAAAACTATGAGAATAAGAAAACAATTGCGGTGGCTTAGCTCGGCTATGCCAGGATATACGTAGCGTGACCTTATGCGCACAAAATGAGAGGCGCTATCAAGCGGCTACCCATTGGTAACGCTAAAAATTGGAATCTTCTGCCTAACGAGAAAGTTATTGCACGTTGTACAAACCCGCACCACGGTTTCACCCCACTCAGGCGGCGCCGCTAAACTCAACGTTTCACGCATGGCACCACTTACCGGCGTCAAGTCTTTTATCTGCCACAGTCTTTCACACATGTCGCACACATATCCAAACGGCTTTTTTACGAAAGCCGTCTCGAAGGTCCGAGTCGCACTGGCGCTTTCGCTAAGTTTCACCGTATAGTCAGTCAATCGGCGAGCCTTGACGTCATCGACGGCGTCTTGTTGTGCTGCTGCTGAGATGGTCGGGCACGTCGCTCAGCCTCCTGGCGATGCCGCTTTGCTAGACGTTCCTCCCTTTGCTCCGATGTCTCCGCAGCACGTTTAGCCTCCTTCTGTTCGGTCTTCCTATGCTCAACCGCTAATTGCCGGAAAACTATTTCGGGATCCGAGTTAAGCCTCGCCGCTCTTCTGCGCCGCTAAGGAGCAATTTCGCTCTCCTTCTCCATGGCTATAGGTCTGTTTCTCTCGGCCAGGGGGAGCTGTAGCGTTCACGAGACGCGACCACAAAAGAAGCGCTTCCGATAGCGTCCGCGAGACGCGACCATTTAATGGTGACGTGAAGCGGCGTCCTAGTGTTTCATTATGTACACTCCACGGGCATAAACTAGCGTCTGTATAGCTTCTCTCGGCGCCGGCTCGCGTCTGTCGCGGTTATGACGTCACCCCTCTGGAGTGCGAAGACTGGCGAGGCGCGCGCGGTTTCGGCGGAGCCCGCGGTGGCGGCATCTCCGGCGCGCCAGCTGTGCGCCGTGTGACGTCACTGCTCCTCGCGCTTGCGCAGACCGGCGAGGCGCGCGCGGTGGCGGCGGAGCCCGCGGCGGCGGCGTCTCCGGCGCGCCAGCTGTGCGCCATGTGACGTCACTGCTCCTCGCGCTTGCGCAGCACGGAGCACGGCTCATTATGCGAGCCACGCGAAACTGCTCAACCTCGGCCAGTGTGACTCAAGCTACAATAATGTTAAGGATAAGGGTAAGATCTATTTCAAAATAAAAAAAAAATGACCGCATCTCCACTTGGTGAATGATGTTGATTGGGGCGAAGCTCTGGTGGTGCTGATGATACTGATTTTATTGTTCATGGGTAGTGCTGATGGTGCTGATTTTTTTTATTGCTCATAGGTAGTGCTGAGTTCCGGGTTGCGTTTCGACTTCATTATTACTGCTTTATGGCCGGTGAAATGCAGAGCCATGCATGCAAAGTTTAACGCGATTATATACGCATTTAACCGCAGCGCCCTTTCCTGTAAAGACGTTGAGCGGCTATATATGCAACGTTTCATCCATGACATCCCCAGCTCCTGAGTTACTACCCCATCTCAGAGCCCCCTACTCGTCCCGCAGTCATGGCCGAGTGGTTAAGGCGATGGACTAGAAATCCATTGGGGTTTCCCCGCACAGGTTCGAATCCTGTCGACTGCGCAAACATGTTTTTCTTTTTTTGTGTGCACGGACGCCGGACGGACGGACGGACAAGGCTAGACCCTAAGGAGCTTCGCCCCTAATACAAATAGAAAGCCACTAGCCCGCTTAAGCGTAAAACGCTTCTATGTGGGACCCAGATGTACAGTCGGCAACCAAAGTGTGTGGGTCACGGGAGCGCCAGCCTAAATGACAAGCAGCGCCTCCTGACGGCGCGCAACCGCTCTCAAGTCGCTATGTTTACGCGTGCGCTTCCTCTTCTGTTCGCAGCCATATGTTTTTTACTCGCTTCCGTCCGACACGCACGAAATAACCGTGACCGGCGCAAGGTACCGCCATATCAGCCGCCATGTCGCGCGTCTGCCTCAGCCACCGCGATAGGTGACCGAGCTCGCGTGCTCCGGATTATATTTCGCGACACCTTGCTCCAGTTCCTGTCAACTCGTTCATGTTAGATAGAGGCGAGCGAAAGAAAAAAAAATGACTGTGAGCACGAAAGGGAGCGCATGCGCAAAGCGTAAGTGAGTCTTGATAGCGGCGAGGTGCCGTCTTAAGGCGCAGCCAGTAATTTCAGCTGGCGCTTCCATGCCCGCAATCTTTCGCTGTCAATTGTAGATTCTGAGTATTTAAACACACATAAAATACAAAGGAATGGGACGTGAGCCCGTATAAAAAAAAAAAAAAAACATATTACATTAATGCAAAATTATGCGCAATGCCAGGTGGGAAAACATATCCTTTGATTGAACTGGGCTGTAAAGGATTATTAAAAGCGACACTAGGACTGGGAAGACCAAACGACCTACACAGGTAAACGTACTTAGCATCTGTAACCATGTATATCGTACCGTCTTCATGTCCAAGTGCAGTTGTTGTAACCCCCTTGCAGCTCAGTTCATTCAAAGCATAAAAAAAGCTATGGCCAATATCGTGCTTTGAATTCTTGTGTTCACTTTTACGAATTCATTCTACAAGCCATTCTTCTTTTCATCTCCTAACTTCTACGGCACGTACTGGGATTTTGTGCAATCATGCAGCAATTTTAGTGACATACTAGCCTACGGGTCGCCGTGAAATTAAATAGAATATTACTTGTAATAGGACCGGAAATTAGTCAAGTTTATTCAATTGAGCAGATGATGACATCTTCAATTTGAAAGCGCGCGTGCATGCTCAAGGTATCTAAAAACTTCCATTTCACTGCCGTTGTCAGCATTGGGTCGACGAGACGAACTCTCAACTGGTCAATATGTCTTCAAAAGGTCAAAACGTCTTGCGAGAAGAAATGCCCACCTTGTCAGAGGTCCTGATATTTAATACTTTTACATTTTGACCTGCTGAACATTCTGTCTCGTTAGACATTTTGACGCGGAGGACTACAGCATTAAACGCATATTTTAAAGCAAAATTGCGATATTTTCTGAACCCCAAGAACCTGAAAGCACAGTGTTCAATGTAGCTTGCAGATTTTTACAAAGATGTCACTATACTCTATTTCCTACTTAGCGAACAGCGCTGTAAATTCTGCAAGCGCGGCCATGTGGCTTGGTCTTTAGGTCATGTGTGCCTGCTCTCAAGCAAAAAGGACGCTGTATGAATTCACCCGCTCGCGGCAATAGCTTTACTAGCGAAGTATGTAACGGAGCATAGATACTTGCTTTTTTTTGTCTAAACAACGTTCATGAATCGCGGCAATTGTCTCACCACCTGCTGTGCAAGGCAAGGAACTCGCGGACACGTTTTAGTCTGTACCATGAAGAAAAAGTGGTCTTGCCAGCGAGGTAATCAGGCTCTAAATTATTCTGGAAATCTTGTTTTAATTTGAATATCTAGAATAGACAAGTGTTAAATGGACACTGACATGACAATTATGCTTGCCAAGGTATTTATTTGTACATGACACAAGCGAGCCCAACTACCCGGAACACAATTTACGGCTTGAAATTCGTTTTATTTCCGCTCGAAAACCGCTGATCGAGAACTGGCCGGTTTGAGTCGTGCTCACTCTCTTCTCTGTGGTCACGTGCTGTTTTCTATGGTTTAGACACAACCTCCAAATATTATTAAAGTCCTGGGTCATCGAAGTTGCGGGTTACACTATGTAATGAAAATAGAAAAAAGAAATGAGATACCCATGTTTTGGCACATCTAAAAAGCTGCAAATGTGTTGAGTGAAACAGAAAAAGTTGCACAGCCACGTGACTTCCGGCAGCGCTATCCTCCTCTTCCTCACCGGTCTAGTTTCGGTTTCGGTTATGACCAGCTGAGTTCTTTCTACTTTATGGAAAATATACGAGAGGCTGTAGCGAAATATTTATTGGATTGTCTTGTGACACCACAATACCCACCTGCCAAAAATTAAAAAAAATTCTGGGGTGTCAGCAGACTTAGAAAGTAATCCGTTACATGTAGCAGATTACTTGTAATCTGCTACTTTTTGAAGTAGATTTGTAACTGCCACGTTACTTTTTTGCGGCAGTAATTTGTAATGTAATCTCATTACAAAATATTGGTAACGGATGACTTTAATTACTCGTTACTTTTTTTAAAAAACGAAAGCCGTTTACAACTCCCTGCAACGCCGAATTAGAGCGCAGCTCTTGAGGAGGAGGAGGGAAGGGTAGTGAGGGGGGGTCATGTGACGTCGGGGGGGGGGGGGGTCACGTGACCTCGGGGCGTCACGTGACCTCGGGAAGGGGTCACGTGACCTCGGGGGCGTCGCCGGGTTGCATGCAACTTGGACTGAATGCAACTTGGGTTGCACGCAACGCGCAATTACGCCGACGCCGACGGGTTGCATGCAACTAAGCGACTCCCGCGGGTTGCATGCAACTTGGACTGAATGCAACCTGGGTTGCACGCAACTCGCGGTTACGCCGACGCCGATGGGTTGCATGCAACCTGAGTTGCATGCAACCCGCGGTTACGCCGACGGCGACGCCGACGCCGACGGCGACGGCGACGCCGCTCAAGCCGGAAACGGGCGCCTTAGAGCTGCGCTCTAAAATGAACATAATAACGACACAGGAGCAATATGAGCAGGCAGTTTAGAGGCATAGAGATAGCAAGTTCAACAACTTTAAATAGAAACTATGGTGAAGAGAAGAATAACAAACTGACCGGTTACCAGAACCACTAGAAAGACGTGAAAATACTCTGTGAAGAACAAAAACCAAGAACACAATGCCGAGTAGACTTAGCTTCTTTCCATCGCCTTCCATCGCATTTTTCATGTGAGAAACCTCTTCGGGTTTAATTGTTTTTGACTTTTACACCACTTGAAATGCCCGTTTTCAATGGGAGCTTTCGTAGATCGGTTCCTTACCTCCGCATCTCCTAGCGGAGGTGGATGCTGCTACTGCGCATGCGCACCGCTCGCTTTGTCTGCACAATTCCAGGGATCATTTCCGGTCGCTGTAAGCTAGCGGGATGGCGGTTGTGGTTGCAGCTTTCGCTGCCTTGTCAGCTTACAGGTTAACCTTGCACCTACAATCTTTCTCTCAAGTAAAATATTTTATTTTTACAAGGACTACCATAATGCGGCTGTATGAGAAATAGAAAGTAGTGTTACAGGACATTTTTCAAACCATCAGAATTGTTTCTATTGGCTTTCTTGTTAAGCGTACTGGAAAAGTAATGTGAAAGTAATTTGTAATGTAACGAGTAAAGTAATCCATTACTTTTGAGCGAAAGTAATTTGTGACAGGAATTCATTACATTTGGGAATCGGTAATTTGTAATTGTAATCCATTACATTTTTTAAATAACGTGCAAAAGTCTGGGTGTCAGTGCCCTCTAAATGTCATGCGTCTGTGATTGCTGCGCCAAGCGGAAATGAAGCATGAGGGTGATTCGGATGCTAGAGACACTACTAAAACAAAACAAACATAAAACAAACAGGGGTGATACTTCGCAATTTAGTACTTGGCGGAATGTTGGACTAGATTGTAAGATGAGTTCTACATTTTCGACGCTTAAATGGGCATGCACATAACGCATTTTAATATATAAATACTTGTATTAAGGCAAGAAACCCTATATTTGTACCTCAGTGACAGTTAAGCTGCACATAAACATCCAAGAACAGGATAGTAAGGTGCTCGGCCAGAGCGCCTACCAACGCATACAAACATCCCAAAGGACAGAAAAATTAAGATTCCCGTTCAAAAATCTCCACTGCAGCGATTAGTGACAAGGCAGACTGGTTTAGTTTGTGCTATAACGAAGACAATTATTGCATGTTAGTTGTATTCCAATTCTATTTCAAAGTTCAAATTTTGGGTTTTACGTGCGAAACCAACGAAGGGAATCTGTCATGCCCCCCCCCGGAGGACTGACTATTATTTGAAACTACTTTTTTCTTTTTTTTTTTCTTCTTTTTTGGCGAGCGAAACGGACGTTTGATTACACGGAGCGTTCTCCGCAATAAGCCCCCGTTAGAATGCGGACTTCTTGGCTGGGACTCAAACCCGCCTTAGGCCGGCGCGTTTACTCGGAGGCGCCGAGGTGGCTTTCCAATCCTACTTAAATTGCGTTTCTGCAGTTTCTGGATCTTTTCGTGCTTCGACGACTTGCATTTTCTATATTTTTCCATCTTGTCCAAAGCTTTATGCGGTAAAAGTTGATCATATGCGCACTTGTGGGACGACTTCTTAAGCGTGCGACATCATGCTCGCGCTTTTTTTGTTTTTGTTTTTCTTCGGTCGAACAGTGAGGCAGAAGGAGCCCATAACGCTTTATAGCGCACTCGGAAAGATTTCGCAATTCTGCCTCTGTGCTAGGGTGTGCATGAAACAGTGGGATACATTGTCCGGAGAAACTTTTCTTTTTTGTCTCGCTTTTGAGTTTTAAATTTGAATCAATGTGGCGATGCAGGCAAGTTGGTTCATGATTACAACTGGTAGCAGCGCGCAAAAATGCAAACACAAAGGGAGCAGAGCGTTCAGCGCTCGTCTTGTGCATTTCTTCCTTTGTCCTTGTGTTTTTGCGAGCTGCTACCAGTTGTTATTAAAAGTTGATATGGGTAAAAACTTGGCAAGTGTTTTGTTTTGCTTGTTTGTGGGAAGTTTGAATGTCTTTATAGTTTTTACTTGTGTTTACATAATATTAAAAAAGAAAAAGCAATACGGAGTCCCCGTCTTCCATCTCACACGCCGGCGCTCAGTTCATTTGTCTTTATCTTACTTTGCAATTTAGATCCCGGCATATAAAAGTAGTATTTGCCCTAGAATATATTGGTCCGAGAAAACATAATCCTTGAGTGACAAATGAAGCTATTTAACTGTAATGCAAGAGAGTTTTAAAACTGTTTTATTTAACACACGTGCCTCGTATCTTTTAAATATTTTAAAAGTGCTTTTTCGCGGATAGGGGATAATTTTCCCGGAAATATGGTATTCCTACTTTTAACTTCCACTGAAACGTTTTTCTTGATTGCACAAGCATAAAACGGCCACGTACTATTCCTCTACGTTCTGCTAGTGCTAAATTGAGTGCTGGCGGGAATAAACTATTTTTCAAAGTGTAACGCAAAAAAGCAAAGAGGACAAATAGACAAAAAAATGGTGGCTAATTATCGAATGACGCTAGAAATTATCGAGTGTCGCAAGAAGTAGCTTTCTCATACTTAACTTTTTAAAGAACGACCTTCATGCAGGGCACTCAATAAGAACTATTTACCTGTAAATTAATTCTCAATATCTTAGGATTTATTGCACTTCGACCTTTAAATCAGAGTGCGATAAATCGAAATGACGTATATATTCTACTGCGTTGCTGGCACTCCGATAACCAGATCGGACTGCAGCCATGGAGAAAGAGAGAGAGAGTGGTTCCAGCAAGTAAGGTGCTCTTTATTTAACGCGTGTCAGCTATGAAGTTGAAAGTGCGTCGTCACGCTCATGATCAAAAACGAAATAAAATATGAAGGGAAGTTATGCATAAAACGGGATGTTTTCTTCCTGGTTTCCCAGTCGCAACGACAGCCGGAAGCCGTGGTACCGCGAGGCGGACTCCCCGGACAAGAACGCGCTGGCCCAGAGGGCGTACGAGGCCCTGCTCACGGTCACCGCCAGAACTCCCGAGACCGAGGACTTCCGCAACTTCTCCAGGGAGGTGAAGCAGCTGGCCATCGACAAATTCAACTTCTCCTTCGGAAACGAAGAGGTGGGAAAACTACTGTGTACGCGTAGAAGTGTCAAAAGTTAATTTTCATTTATCTTATCTACAATGGTCAAACCTAAGAGCAAGAAAAAATAGTGGCTGCGACCTTTGCACCCAAAGTCCTATAATGCATGGAATGCATAATACGGAACTGGAAGTGTAAGTCGTGTGTGACGTGACGTATATTTTTTCGCCTCGCGAGGAAACTAAATGACTGTATAGGTCACGAGACGGTACGTTTATGTGACGTCGATTTCCCCCACTAGATATAGCGAAGAAACTGGATTGGTGTCTGGGTCACAAGACGTGCATTTTCCCGCTACATTTAGGGGGTAACTGAAATGAGATATAGGTCAAGTGACGTCATATTCCCGCAAACGTTAGCAGGGAAACTGAATTGATGTTTTGGCAAAAAAAGACGTGAATTTTCCCGCTGAATTTAGTGGGCAAACTGAGCTTGAATGAAGTTTGAATGAAGTTTATTTGACATCCGGAAAATGTCGGGGAGGAAGGAGCGAAAGGTTGCTGAAGCTACCTGGCGAGGCTCCAGTCAACATAATAGCGTTATAGCAGTCGCAGCATCAATATTAGAACCATACGTACACTGGATACACTCGATTTTTTTTTATCAAGTTTAAAATATTCTGACAAAGTCAAATTTAGCCGAAATAAAACATAAAGTTGGATATTTTGTCTTTAAATCAATAGATGCATAACATGTCAATACCTGAGAGCCTGGGAGAAATGAATAGCGACCTAAATATTTAACCTTCGAGCATTAAATTGTACTCACTTATCTTCTTCTTAAAGCTCTGCCAAGAATAATAACAATTCATAATATCTGAAACTTCTGAAAACTTGCTTAAGAATTCCGGAATCAAAAAGAGCAACTTCTGTGAACCGTAATTAATGCGAATTTTTTCCGGAATGTATGTATCATGCCGTAAATTATACGTCATATTTTTGTGTATATTTTTATAGGCTCCCTGGTTTTCCGCTTTGTGTGAATTAATAAGGCTCATTTTAAGCTATAATGTTGCTGAATTTTAAGGATTCTGTGTTTAGAGAAAGAAAGAGCGGTATGAGCGCAAGTAGGACAAGTAGCCTGTTGAGATTCGTTGTCACTGTTGAACCCCAGGTCAGTAGACAATAGTTTTGGTGAGGGTGCAGCAATGCGTAATATAATTGACGTTTTAGCCAACATGAAACTAGTACCCTAAGCCTTCGCAATATGCCAATGAATTGGCAAAGGTTTGAGCGGAGGTGTTCGACATGGTGAGACCAAATCAAGCTTTCATCGAACCAGACACCCAGAAATTTATGTGAGCTTACATTTTCGATAAGAGTTTATTTATTTATTTATTTATTTTCTTTCAGTATCCTCAGGGCCACTAGGGCATTACAGAGGGGAGGAGCAAGATACAGTACAAAATACAGTACAAAATACAGTAAAAACAAAATTATATACAAACGATGTAAAACATGAGCAGTCAAGGTTAATATCAACAAAGATGATTGGTTATAGCAGTTTTGAACAAATCAAGTGATCTATGGACACTAAAGAATGGGGAAGGTGGTTCCACTTGGAAGACGTTCTGGGTACAAAGGGGTCATTGTAGGCGTTGGTACGACACTGATGAAATCCTTCTTTGCATTGATGGTCAAGGCGAGCAGAAATATTCGGAAAAGGAAGAAGAAACTTTTATTTTAGAGTGGGGTTAGAGTAATACATTTTGTGAAAAAGGCACAGACGAGAAACTTTTCGACGCAAAAAAAGAAGAGGCCGAAACAAGTTAGCTTTCATAGACGAGACGTGATATTCATGTCACAACTATGGGTTTATTTTTTGGTTTAAAAATAATATGTTTTTGTTTTGCTAGTGTCAAGCAGCAGTTTACTAAATCGTAATCATAGCAATAAGTTTCTTATCCACTCATTAGACAGGGATTCTAGCTTAATCAAGTTCCAATGAGAAAAAAACACATTTGCGTCGTCTGCGTACATGATTATGTCGGGCGTCTCTGGCAAATTAACTATGTCGTCTATAAGAATAATTAAAGTACGGCAATTTAAAGATAATAAATTACAGGGGACCTACAATAGATCACTGATGTACACCGTACACTATGATTTCAAGCTCAGAATGCACGCCATGTATTACCGTATTCTGTGATAGTTCAGTTAGATAAGTTGGAATTAGCTCCAACGCGTACCTCTAAATTCATATCTCGTCAGAATATCATGCTTGATAGCCAAAAGCCTCGCTAAAATCCAAAAGAATTCTGAATGTAAAGAGCTTATTTTTATTACTGCTGCTTATCTTATCTTTAATGCCTAATAACGCCATTTCGGTTGATTTGTTTTTTTGATGCCCATATTGATCGTGTACGATCGGAGAATTTGCTGTAAGAAAGTTGGTGAGCCTCACAATTATAAGTCGCTCGAATATTTTGGAGAACATTGTAGAACCGATTGTGATCGGTAATTATTTAGATTATTTGGTGATCCTTCCTGACGCAACAAGCGGGCCCTAGTAATTTTCATTCTCCATGGAAAAATACGTGTGCTTAATACGGCGTTAAAATGTGAGCGAGAGGCGCTGAAATGAAATGACACCGCTTTAAATGGTTCAGCTGTTAACTCATTCTTGCCAGCTGCGGTACGGTTAGTGAAGGCGTGAGTCATAGTAAATATATCTGCCTCACATTTAGGGGACAAGAAAACTGAGGTTGATACATTTTTGGTGACGTAACCCTATTGAAAAATCCGGCAAAAACTTCCAGTGACATTCGTTGGAAACGGGTTAATTTCCACTCATTTTCACCAGAAAACCAGCGTAGTTTACCAGTTTTTTGGTGGAAATATTACCGGCCGCCACTTTCAGTTACCAGATTTCGGTGGACGTTTTACCGGAGCCACTTTCGGTTAAAATCCGGCAAAAACTTCTAGTGACATTCGGTGGATACAGGTTAATTTCCAATCATTTTCACAAGAAACCAGCGTAGTTTACCAGTTTTTGGTGGAAATATTACCGGCAGCCACTTTCGCTGGAAGTTTTACCAGAACCACTTTCGATTACCCGTCGCTGGAATCCTACCGGAAGCCACTCTCGTTTGATAGACACCGAACTTCACTGGAAGCCGACGCAGGGGAACGGCTAAAGGCAATTAGGGAAGCCAAGACGAGCAGGGGGACTGAGTTTCTAATGGTGGCCACGAATGCCGTGGCATTCTCGTGAGTGCGCGTTTTAGCTCGAGACGAAGTTGCAATCCTGCAAAGTGCGTGCAGCGAATTGTTTTGACGATCCAAAAAGGTGGGCAGCGATCAACGGCAACTTGCTATTTTCGACTGGCAAAAGTCGGGGCCAGAGCAGGTACGAGACCACTCAGGCGGCATTCTCGTGAGTGCGAGTTTTAGCTAGGGACGACGCTGCAATCCTCAAGAAGTGCTTGCAGCGAACTGTTTTGACGATCCAAAAAGGTGCATGGGCACTTTCACCCGTTTTCATCCGAAACCAGTTTACCTGCAGTCTTTGCTAGATTATTTGCCGGCAAAGAGATTTTGGTGGAATTTCACCGGCATCGGGTTTCCAGATTTCGCTGGAATGTCACCGGCAGCCACTTTCGTTTACCAGACGACCCGGTTTTGCTAGAAATCTTACCCGAAACGGGTGACTCGCTTCCCTGTTTACCGAACTTCACTCGAAGCCGACGCGAGGGGAGGGGGAAGCCGAGACGAGCCAGGGACTGGGTGTGTAATTAAGGTGCCTCGCACCAAGGACGAGTCCCCACGCACCCTCTCTCCCTCGCATTTGGTTCGTGGGGAAAATGCGAGAGGGTCGTTTTGCTGACTTTTTTTTAAGAAAACCGGTTTCTTTGTCCGTCAACGAGCAACGGCCGCCCAGGAACGAACGCTCAGTCTCAGCTTCTCGTTCCATGTGTGTGACCTGTATCTTCCAAAGCAGCTGGGTATGATGAAAAGTAAGATGAAAAGAAAATATTTTTCAGTGACCTGTTTCTTACGCCTCTTTGTCCGTCCGTCTTCAGAAGCATCCAGCAAGCGAAAAAGACTGTGCCCAAGATATCTCAACGTAGGCGGATGTTCGTTCCGCGCGTTCGTGGTTTTTGCTAAGCGTGCTACTGACAGCGTGTATGTGTCCGCCTGGTGCACCCGCAGCGACGACATCAGGGACGACATCGTGATCTGTGCCCGTGATTTCTCAACGGCGGCGGATGTTCGTTCCGCGCGTTCGTGGTTTTCGCTAAACGTGCTACTGACAGTATACGTGTGTGTGTCCGTATGGTGCACCTGCGCGGTTTTATTTGTTGAACTACCGTACGTCTAGGAAAATACCCAGCGGCATTGTGAGTACCTTGAAAGATATCTTTTGCGACAAAGAACTCGGTTGTTCCTATTTGGCCTGATTGCTTTTGTCGGCAGCTGTGCAAATTGTTTCACTGGTATCGACCCTGTTAAATAAATACATGAAACCTTCAGGTCTATATGGACTAACCACTTACTTTAATTGTTACCGAATCGTCCAGCATCTGGTAAAGATACACCAACCACGGTTCACAGGCTTCCTCCTAAGCGCCTTCCGTTTACGTCCGAAAAAAGAAAGAAAGACACGGTAAATTCCGGCCAATCTGGTGATCTTCTGGTAAATTCTGGCTTTACTGGAAGTGAAACGAGTCCCAAATTCAGTAAAAAAAGATTTTTACTGGAAAAAAACTTCCATTAAAAATCCGTTGACATTCTGGTAAAAAATCTGGTGACATTCCGGTAACAATCTGGTAACATTCCTGTAAAAAAACCGGTGACATTCCAACGAAAAAATCCGGTGACATTCCGGTAAACTACGGCTTTACTGGAAGTGAAAACACATCCCATAATTCATTAAAATAGACTTTTGCTGGAAATGACATTCCGGTAAAAAATATTTTTCAATAGGGCAGATTCCGCTCTATCGAGGTTTATCGAGAACAGTGATGCGCCGGAGGCCGCAAAATGATACTTAAACTTATTCGCTAATTACTCACCAGAAAACAAGACACCATAAATTGTTAATTCATCCAAAAATATTTTTACCGTGTTTGAGGTCAGGCTTGCTACTGTATCCCAAATCTTCTTCGGATCGCCATGTATACTGAAAGACTTATGCTTGTAATATTTCATTCGTGCTTTCTTAACATCGGAGTGAACGTTATTTATCATTTTTATACTCCGCCAGAATACCTTAGATCTTTAGATCACGTGCCGTTAATTTCCCCAAGATGTACAGGTCACGTGACTTTACGTGACGTCACGTAACACCACTTTCCCAGCTAAATTTAGCGGAAAATGTACGGACGAACAGACGTTCTGACACAAGTTTGGGATTGGGGGTAGTGTTAAAAGACATTTCATGCTTTAAAAAGGGAACTCATTTGTTACACGCCGCAAAGTTCTGGTTCTTTAGCGTAAAAAGTAAAATATAATTACTTAACGATATATAATATGGATTTTCTGTGTATTGTGATTTCCCTTCCTATGTGTACTTACCTGCTGCTTACACTAACGACCCGATAAAATTACGAAGACAAAAGGAAAACAAAATTGTGAAATGATCAATCAATCTATTCGTGTTCACATGTTTTGCAAAGCAGCGTTTCAAGAATGAACAGGAACGACCAGAAACCCAAAACACTTTATGCTGTGCGTTCATTCTTCTTAATTGCTCTTTCTTAATTACGTTTTAGTTACAATTATATATACAACAAGTGTAAGCAGCCTTCATCTGAGCTTGAATAATTAACTTTAACTGTCTGACTTGTTCTCTCGACAACAGATTATATCAATTAATCTGACTATATGTCACGCTAAAACAAAGTAATACGCATATTTCTTGACCTCTTAAAAGTAACACTGAGGTGTCAGGCGCACAGCCGAACGTGATTCCATTGGTCATTAACTTCTGCCTTCCTGCCTTGTTCTAGGTATTCCTTGAGGTTCTAGAAACTATGTGCCCTATATTAATGCAGTAAGGTGCAATTAAAGTAAATTACCAACGTTGTTTTGGTAAAAATGTGATTACGAACTAGAGTTGACGAAGAACCCAGCAGATGCTTCGCCTCTCATATGCGCTCGTTGCCTCCCGCTAGGCTTTGGCTGCACCTGTGACGAAATGTTATCAAAGGCACAAAGCTCGCGCTGGAACAGCTCCTACGGGGTTCTTAAGATGTCACCAACTATACTCTATTTCACCTTATCATGCACCGCAGGAAAGGCTACAAGTGCGAGCTCCTTACCCTAGGGCGCATCTTGGCGGCACAAGCTCTCGTGCAGCAGCTGCCAACGCTATGAGCTTGCGCTTCTAGCCTTCGCTGCGGTACAACATAAGGTGAAACGGAGTATATAACACCCCTATCCTCCCCCCCCCCCCCTTCCCTGTTCCCGCTCTTCTCTCGCCGGACTCGCAGCTCGCAAATCGGTATGACTCGCACTTTATATATATATATATATATATATATACTTAAAACATGTATTCTTTTTTTAATATGGGACCACCCTACCCCCCTCCCCTCGCCCGGCACAAAACCTAAAATTGTTGACCATCCATCCGCCTGTCTGTGCGTTTCCCGCTTCATTTAGCGGGAGAAAATTACGTCACACGAGTTCAGCATCAATTTTGTTTCCCCGCTAAATTTATCTGATCCCCACTCACTTGACCAGACTGTTGAATCCTCAACAGCAGGAACTAGAACGAATAGAAAGCAAAGAAGACGACGGGAGATTTCGTTTGTTAGAAGGATAAAGAAGAGTACAATGAATTGAGCAGAAATCAGTCGCCATTAAAACCAACGTCGGTGACAGTCGTGCTTTATATTTCTTCCCGGTCCCAAAACAGGACCCGGATTTTATTTCTCATAAAGTTACAGTGCGGAAACCCGGAAACATCAACGAGTAATCAACATGGACACTCATCGGAAAGAACAACGATGTTGAGTGGCCTTTGTGGAAGGGCGAGTGGTTTTATTCCTGCTCACAGATGCAGTGGAGCTCTACAAGCATAGCGCTGACCTCGCGCTAAGAACGTGCTGACGGGAGCGTTCACAAACTTTGTACCGCACCGTAGAAACTGTTGCTCACGGCACACGATAAGTAGATGACGACACGTGAGCAGCGCTACATCCGCGCTTCGCTGCATGTGTGAACAGGCCTTTACGAGAACCGCTGAGAGAACTTTCTTACACGTCGACGTAGCTTTGCCGATGGGAAAAGTGAATAAGATCCATTTAGAAAAATAAATAAAACAAGCGCAGGATATCCCCCGAGAGACAACTCACTCACATAAATTCAACAATCGAACCGTTTCTGCGTGACGAAGATTTGGAAAAAGAATTCAGTTAAGTCATCGAGTCTAAAGATAAGATTAGCGGGATTTCGTCAGAATTGAACATCAGAAATGAAACATGAAAATTACGAAAATTAGAAACCGAAGCAGCAAATGAAATATTGAATATCTCCGAAAGAAAATCTAAATATTTAAGTCACGAGGTGCCAGTGTTTCACCCGGAAAATGGAGTGCCACCTGAAAATAACTCGCGTACAAAAGACGGCAATGACGAAAACGACGCAATTTCGAAACTTTCACCCAGCACGACTGAGCCCAGTGACTACCACATGTCAAAGAAAGGATGTTCAAAAGGCTCGGCAAGGATCCAAACACGGCACATCGACATACCCTTCAAATCCCTGAAAGAAGATCGAGAGCAAAGACTTCGACAAGGCACAGAGGCCAGTCGACGGTTCAACTCAGGAGCGTATACTTCAAACGGAAAACAACGAGCGCACTGCCTGTGTTCAAACTTCCACCAGAGATCAAACTATAAAAGGATGATAACAACACAAAAACAAAACGGCACCGCATCAAATGATATCGATATCAGGCACCAACGAAGTGTACCCAAAAGACATTCTGAAAATGCGGGCGAGCCCATCGAACAAGATATACGAGATGTCAGTCAATAAAACAAATAAACCATCGACGCAAAAAGCTTTTCACAAACAATACATCGTACAAAAATCACAAAACTGAACAACGCAGACGACGCGTGACAAAGCCTAAAAAACAAAGAAGGTGAAGGAAACGCTGCAACAGTCACATATGGTGAACATGGAAGTACATCGCACATTTGACGCTAAATGAAAAACAACTCAACGAAGCTACATGAAAAAGAATCAGTCGCAATAAAACAGGATTTTTCGGAAAAAGAATGCGTGAATCCACGAAATTTGTGAAAAAAAAACTTAAAACGAGAAGGAACGAAAAGGCTATCCGACATAAAGATGCCACGAGGAAATACCGAAACGAGGCTTCATAAAAATAAGAGAACAACTATATAAGTACAAAAGCAGCAGAGAATCATCACCATCTAAGAAGCCGAACAGATCCCGTAAAACAGGCTTCCCCAGCAAGAGACGTTAGATAAGCCAAGTAGCATCATTTCTTTGACTTCACCATACCCTGGGGCCGTAGACTGTTGAATCTTCAACAACAGACACTAGGACGAATAGAGAGCAAAGAAGTTGAGAGCTTCTTTATTTCTTAATGAGGAAAAGGACAACTAATCGAGAAGAAATCAGTCGTCATTAAATTAAACTATCATCAGTGACAGTCAGGGTTTTTGTTTCCTCCTGACCATGAACGAGGACCGCAGTATTATTTAACAGAAAATCATTGAGTGCGAAGATAAGATTACTCCAATCTTGACGGCGTTGAAGATTAGGAATGGTAATTAGGAAAGACAGCGAGCGAAGCAGTAATAGCTGCTTCTGAAAATCCCTCCATGCAACACTTCACGCGTTGCATTATGGGACCTCTCTGGCCACGGAGAGGAGTGGCATGGTTCCGATTTTGATTGCTCGTTGACGAAGTATTGCATCTCAGCACTGGATGAAAATAAAGTCAGCGCTCGCTTGCATTGCTCCCATTCAACTTCGTGAGAGCCCCCATTGAAACACTGACTTCCGGCGGACGTAAGGACCTTCCTAAACTTAGCGAGGAGTAGGAGTAAGGACTGCCACGTCCCATGCCTTTTTGACTTCCTGGCTACAACTCCAGAGTGCGGTATGAGCCCAGGGCACATAGACGATGGAATAGGATGATCTGCCCATTACGATTCTTCTTCTCCCTGTCTTTACCTGCCCACAAACTCTGGTACGTCGGGAGCCCCGAGGAACGTGCCCCGTCATTCTCTCCGTATTCGTAGGCAACACGATAAATTTAAGGAAAGTCACGTATTCGAAAATGCCTGCACTGCATTTTGTTTTGACGAGGTGTAGTGAAGTGAGATTCGCAAATCGAAACCGAAGCGGTGGCCAAAAGGTAGCCAAGATGCTTTGCGTGGCACCACGCCGCTAGGATCGCTTTGATTTTGCAAGCGGTCTATGGAGCAATTGCGAATCTCAGAAAAAGACGTTAAAGCATCAGGACATGACGCGTTAGTTCTTCCGCCGGCAAAAAGAGTGCAATCTCAAAAAAGCTCACTTACAGAAGACGGTAACGACGAAAGCAGCGCAATTTAGAAACTGTCACCCAACACAGCTGAGCCCGATGGCGACAACTTGTCAGAAAAACGGCGTTCAGAAAGTTCGTCCAAAATAGGAACACAGTACATCGACTTATCCTTGACATCGCTGCAAGAAGGCCTAGAGCGGGACAGCGCCAGGAAGGCCTTCGAGTGCACTTACGCTGCCGCGTAACGTCTTTCACATCGACAGCGGCTTGATGCTTGCGTACTTTGCTATCATTGTGGCGCCGTTCTCGTTTCTACCCCGTTTCCTGCGCACGATTCCGGAGGTTTTCGCCCTAAAAATGGTGTGCAATACAGCCAGCGTTATTAAATCAACATAGTTACAGGTCTGCCCATAGACTCTGCTTCCACGAGCTGAGTCTTTGGGCAGACCTGCTCGTGGTCCAACGGCGGGAGGCAAACCTGAGATCTGCCTCGCGTAGTTGGACGCGCCGCCGTTTCTTGAGAAGGCGGCTGCATGACTAACTAGAATTACAGACGTTTTGAAGCAAGGAGTCTAGATTTTGAAGTACGGCGTGTAAGTTTTAAAGCAATGCGTCATCGGAACATTAGGAGCCGAACAGATTCACAAGCAAAAGCTACTCTAAGAGGGCAACTTCAGGTCTGGCAAGTGATGTAATTTCTTGGACTTTATCCCGGTGAATCCCGAGGCGGTAGCCTGTTGAGACTTCAAAACTAGAAAGTAGGACGAAAAGAGAGTAACGAAGAAGGCGTGAGTTTTCATTGAGAGATGTGATGAAGACGAAAAGAAGACCTCGAGCAGCAATCAGTCGCAATTAAAATCATCATCACTGACGGTCGGGTTTGGTATTTTCCCTTGGCCGTGATAATGGACCTCCATAATATTTAGCACAGTAGTCACGTGACGTATACGCCAATTTAGTTCCTCCGCTAAGTCAAGCGGGCAAAATTAATGTCACGTGACCTATGCACCAGGCCAGTTTCGCGGCTATATTTAGTGGGGAAATAAATGTCAGGTGACCTGACGCCACGAACTTCTACACACATTCAATTTCAACCTTTGAAATTTGGCGGAGAAATCGGTATCACGGAAAGTATTCTAGAAATCAGTTTCTCCGAAACAACTGTTCAATGTTTTCTAAACTATCTAAACAATTGCTCCTTAAACGAACTTTGGAGATTACGGCCGCTGCCCATTTCTATAACCCTGTTTCATTCATTACAGTGGACGAAAACAAATAGCTACGTATTTTTATGAATACTGCAAGGATATTGGGAAACAAAGGTAGCTTGAGCGCGCAGCAGAGAAACTGAAACGTGCGAGTTGGCGGCGCGGTGCAGATTCCTCAGGCGTTCTGACGAGCGCAAGCGCTGCATGCAAACATGTGGACTGGGGCTAACTCGAATTCTAGTTCTACAAAAGTTGACGAAACACTTCAAGATGATTAGTAATAGCTTTGATGCTTAAATTCGTTCCCGCGTTTTGCATGAGCAAATCAGTCAAAGCGCTGCTAACGCAGTTTGTAGCGCTATATTTTAAAAGCAAAAGTTATGTTCCCACGGTGTGTATTTGGCAGTCTTGAGAGGCGAAACACATGCACCCGTATTCACCAGGCGTGAGTAGCGCCTGTTTAACCACTGACTAGTGACGTCATCGACTAAAATGATCACGTGGCGAGCAATAGTCGCCGCTAAGTGAGCGCTTGGTATTCACCGATCGTGTTTAGGGCCTAGTCGCCCCGCGCGACTAAGAAGTCGACTAACAAATCTTAGTCATGGGGTAGGGCTAGTTTAGCCGGTGTTTAGCGGGCGACTAGCGGCTCAGCGCCATGGCCGACTCGTATCACCGCTGACCGCCAGCGCTAACAAAGCACTTACTGTCTCGGAACGCTGGGGGACACATCTAGAAAGAATTGGAGGCGCAAATAATGCGTAAATAGCCATGTTCAGCGGTCAGAGATACCGCTAAAGAGATCTCAGCAGGTCACTGGACGACGAGAAAAAAACGCATTTACGGGCGCTTCCATATTTGTTTATGTCGCTGGCAATGCGGCTTCCGTGTTTCTCCCTGGCGTTGTTTTTAAATTTTCCTTTGTAAAACTCTGTCTCGGACAAAATGTCTCTTATTGTAACTTTTTCTTCCTGATAAACATTTAAATATTCGTTTTTATACGATAAAATACCCATTTACGCAGTGGCGTTTAAGTATGCATATGCGTGACATATCTTTTTACGTCACTTCCGCGTTTTAGTTATGACTAGATAGTCACCCGCTCGCTTCGCGCTCGTGAATACCGCAGAACATAATCGCTCGTTAGTCGCGGATTTCCCGTTAAGCTCGCGACTAGTTAGTCGTGCTACTAACCTTAAAACGGCGCTAGTTAGTCGCGCCTGGTGAATACGGGTGATGTTCTCCCAGCTCAGGTTACGAAGTGCGGCTAAACACGTCTGTGTACTGGGCTTTACTGCAGAGTTATCTGATTCTGAAGAAAGCAGTGTCACAGCTCTGTTCACAGCATCTTTGACAGTAAACAGGCGCCAAAAAAACGGGTCTCAGCATGATTGGCTGATAATAGGCGGCAGGGAGGGTCGCCGCATGCCCTGCGGCAATCCCTGAACGTTTTTATTTTCCAAAGCATAGCAGTTTACGTTTACTTCAGTCTAATTTGAATGAGACAATAAAATTAACGTGAAAAGAGAAAAAAAGGGTGCTGATCTCTGCTCAAAATTCAGTATTTCTAAAACATGCTTCAACTGGGTCGGAGAAAAGCACACACTTCTGAATGCGTTTTAAACATGAGGGATGTTCACAAATGTTTCGTACTCCATTTCATATTAGGGAGCCCTTCATATTAGAGATCCGAATACATCATAGCGGTTTATTCGACTGGTTGATTTCCAGCCTCTTGAAGTGCTCTGAAAGGCAGAAGCCCATCCGGCTGATCGAAGTCGGGCGCTCTAAGTATATTTTGTCGTTTCTTTTAGAGCGCTCTCAGATTTTCGGTTGTGAGGCGCTCAGACTTTGAAGTGAGAGCGGTGGGAGCACGTGCCACAGGACCGGTCACGTGACTTCAGGGACTTCCGCCGGTGAGTGTAAAAGACAATGACAAGCAAAAGTACGACGTATACCAGAAGAGCGCTAAGCTAAGCGCTCAGTGGTGTAGTATACGTCGTTCTTCTACTTGCCCTTCGTTTTTTATTGCTTTTATTGTCTACAATGCACAACCGGCTCGCCCAATCAGGTGCTCTTCAGTGTTCGTAACAGTGCTAGAGCTGGGGATTCCGTTGCTCTATTCAATTTGAACCGGTATTTGCACACCTCTAGATAGATATTGCCGCGCGCGCAACTTGCCAAGTAGGCAGCGCGCGCGTGGCCGAACGGTTATCGCGCTTGTCCCCACGCGAAAAGCCAGGGTTCGATTCCTGGCCGCGGCTACACATTTTCGTTGACATCCAATGTAATGTTCTGGTAAATTCGAGAACCGTGTTGCTTGTTCGAGTTTAGAAAGTTCTACACGCCGAACCTTCTACGCCGATTATTCCAGAAGCCTACGCGTGTACATAAGGGGCTTCGCGTGGCGAGCCAAGTCAGTCTCGCCCCAGCGTTCGACTCTGCTTTACGCCGACTTCGACGCCCGCGACGCTCTGTTATTATTTTCTGTACCCCTTTCATTTTTGGCACAAGTTCGCCACATTAAACGTTTCTTTCTTCCTGTTTATTTATTGTTCTTTTGGCCACCACCCGTGACAATATATAGTGGCAAAGAGTCACATCTAGTTACACATTTCTTGCGTCGACACGTGCACGTCCATTAGCTGCAGCCAGTCAAAGAATAGTTTTGACTGTGTTTTTTTTAACAGCGACAGCTTATAGTGGAAACCTTGCCGGGTAATTGCATGGTCGTCCTTCCCGAAAACTCCCGGTGACGTAATAAGCTACGTTCTCGATCACACGATCGCTCCGCAGTGTGGCCGCCGCCGCCGCTGAGTTTGGAAGAAAACTAAAATATGCGTCCATCGAGCCGGATTTGAACCAGCCATCTATGGTTTGCAGTTATCGTTTTCCTTTATGCACCGAGAAACTAAGGAAGAGAAGACGAGAACCCACAGGACGTGCGTTCTCGCTCGTCCCCGTGCGTTCTGCCTAAAGCTAGCTTTAGGCAGAACGCACGGGGACGAGAGGACGTCCGCACTCGCCGAACGCGTTCGAATACGAGAGGACGCGTTCGACTCGAACGCGAGAGGACGCCGAACTTCCGCGTTCCGCGTTCTAACGGGCTCGACGAGTGCAGTAGAGACAAATGGTGCTGGCTTTAGGTCTCCCAAATAATAACGGAAACCAGAGCTGCGTGTTCTCCGCGCCCTCTCGTATCTTCCTCCCGCTTAATTTCTCGGCGCAGAGTCCACCGCTCTAACTACTAAGCTACTAACGCGAAACCAAAAATTGTGAATTAAAGGCGGTAAATAGTATTACATTTATTTCTTCCTTCGATAACGCTTCGCCATCTCGGGAGCCTCGAGCGCGCACAGGCATACAGTGCACGGCGAAAGGCAACGAGCGCGTGTTGGAGGCCTATAGCGTTTGAAATAGACGCCCTGTCGCCCTCACCTTGGCAGTGACTCCAGAGGAGGTGTTGGCCGCAGCAGCACCACCTATAGAAGCCTATTGGCCGGACGCCTTTCCCCTCGAACACCCTCACCAGTGGATCGACGCAGTGCCGCCTAGGTTGCGTCCCCATCACCGAAACGAGCGCGACGCTAGCAGGCGGCGAAGCCAAGATGGACGCGTCTGCCGGTTCGGTCGTCGAACTTCAGTGTTTCGCCGCTTGGGGGCGGGTCGTGGATTCACTAATGATGACGTCATGCTCAGGCCTCGCCTTCTAGGTAGTATGTGGAGTGCAAGTTCATATAGCGCTGGGGTTGCGGTGACGTCAGAAAGCGCCGAGCTCTGATAGGCTATGATTGGGAGGATAGGGGGTACACCTCGATGCTAGCTGCCTCGAGGTCTACCCACTATTCTCCCAACCGAGGGCCAATCAGAGCTCGGCGTTCTGACGTCGCCGCAACCTCTACGCAAGAAGCAGACGAACTTGCGCTCCGCGTTGGCTGAGCAGGCTCGTCGTGGACAGGGGTACGGACCAGACACGTTAGCGGATTCAAAAGCGGATGCGCAAATGTCGCCGAAAATCCCAAGAATCATACTCAGGGGGTGGCGCATGAAGGACCAGCTACGCTACAATAATAGCGAGTCATACGCAAGCGCCGAGATGCTGTCGCTGTAACGCAAGATACGCGAAAGCAGAAATGCACTCGATTTTTTTTTTTTGTTCGCGACCGCTTGGGTGTAGGTGGCGGACCCAAGAGGATTGATCTAGATCTTCGCGAATATCACTTGGGTTGACTTGCGTCAATACAATGAAGGGCCCGTGGAGCGAAAGCACATTCATTGCGGAGTCTGTAGGATGGGGAGGCCCTAGCCTGTGGCAGCTTTGGAAGCAAGCGTGCCGCTCATCTCCCGCTGGAGACCAAGTGTGTCCGGACTCCGGATGTTTCCTCCCATCATGATAAGTGTGCGCGCGTTAGTGCGATCTGCAGCGGCATCGGTTCGATCGACTGCCTCGTTTCCCGGGATGCTGGCGTGTGAGGGCAGTTAGTGTAACGCTGTTAGCCATACTTTTGCTTTTGTTTCTTTTCATGTGTCCCATTTGGAATCCTTCTGACGTGATCTCTACCGGGGCTCTCTCCCTTATGAATAGCCAGTGTTCGGTTATTGTTATCGCCGCTTATGGTGATAAAAACAAAATCTGGGGTAGTGTTTTATACATCCGAACCAAACATGTACGTAACGCGTTACAAGTAACGAGTTACTTGTACCTAGTTACTATTTTCGGTAACGAGTAACGTATTTAGTTACTTTTTTAGAAAAGGAACGAGTAACGGTATTTAGTTACTTTGAAGGCCAAGTAACGAGTAACGGTATCTCGTTACTTTTGAGGAGTAACGTGTACAACACCGCTTAAACGGCCTTGTTTTTATTCTAGCCTGAGTATGCGTCTATTGTGACAAAGGCAGATAGGCAACCCGAAAAACAACTAACCAGTATGACAGTACAGCAACGTATATCGCTGAACACGTCAGTCGAACGGTTCGATCCTGACGTGTCCAGCGATAAACGTTGTTGTACTGAACTCTACAGCTGGGAATGTCCTTCACCCAGCGAGCACAATCAGGTTCGTTGGTTGAACCTTCTAGAGACGGGTACGGACCGAATGTAAACCCGGAGGTTGCAAACACGGGGAGGCACATAACCCATTACCCGCTGTCCTCAATGAAGGCGCAGTTCTCGAAGATTCACCAGCTCTTCCTGAAGCACAACACTGCCGTTCCTTCGAGCGCGTCGGTAGAACGACTCTTCAGCGTCGCCGGAGATGTATTTTCAAGGAAGCGGGGAAACATAACTGATGAAAACTTCTGCAGGCAGCTGCTGCTGAAGGGCAATGACTACTAAAAAGAAAACAATAAACCATGAAACAAAAACAGTTGTGTATTTGGTCGTCAAAGTAACGTGGAAAGTAACTCGTTACTTTTGAGGTAACTCACGCGTTCCTTTTGAGAATCGGTAACGAGTAACGTATTTAGTTACTTTTTGAGCGAGTAACGAGTAACGGTATTTAGTTACTTTTTTGGGTAACGTGTACATGTCTGATCCGAACATTAGACGACTCAAAGTTTTGTCAGTAATTTCAGATTTATTACATCTACGTTTATGATGCTCATCTCAAATACATAAAAGGAAGTTCAGAGGATTCTCCGAGCTGCTACTTCAGAGCTTCCGTTGCAGTGCCTGAGAGTTAATTTTAGGGATGTTTTTTTCAAAACACGGCTAGTCTTGACAAAGTCTCCGATATTATATATATATATATATGAGCCGAGCTGCGCAAGCGCGAGGAGCAGCGACGTCATACGGCGCACAGCTGGCGCGTGTGACGTCACCGAAAGAAAGTATCGTCCACACTCTTAAAAAAAAAGCTAGTAAAACGCTAGTAACTGCAGCAGTTACTACCCCTTTCTGACCGTTACTACCTTTCCCTAACTATTTACTACCTCAAACGCGCGATAGGTAGTAAAAAGTTAGCAAATGCAGCCGTTACTACCCTTTTCTGACCGTTACTACCTTTTTACTAGCTATTTACTACCGCAAAGGCGCGGAGAAGATGGCGGCGCTTGCTTCATACCCGATTGCCATCGTTAGCGACGTACTTGCTGTTTCGGATCGCAGGGGGAGGTATCCACACGCAATGGTAGCGTCAAATACTGTTTGAAGGGGCATGTTTAAGGGTTGGAGCTGACTTTATAACGATCACAACCTCCGTACCAGCCCGACATGGAAGCCAGCGCTGCAGCGAGCGCAGCAGCCATGGTTGATGCAATGGCCATGCGGCTTACTTATCTTCCTTCTCGTTTGCATTCGTTTGTGAGCGTTTATATTTTCATTTTGGTTTTAACTGGGATAAAAATAGCCACGTAGCACATACTAAAAACGTTTCCCAAAACAAATAAAAAAGTTCATTCCGTTTTTTATATTTTTTATTTCTGTATTTCTTAAAACTAATGTTTTTCTTTCACAAGAGACGCTTGGCAACATTGTACGACAAGTAAGTTGGGGCAAGTTGGGGCCAGTCGGTGTTCACAAGACGCTAATTTCTCCGATGTCAACCAGCCGTTTTTGCCTTGTGTCTTGTGGAGTTGTCGTGTTCCCGTGTTGGAGTGCATAGTTAACGTTCGTGCGCTCAACGGGGCGAGTATGTGCGTGAACCTGGACTGATCTGAGGATAGTTCTAACGAGCCGGTACCGCTGTCACTGGATTGGGTTTCGTCGTCGAAGAAGCTTTTCTCTGCCTCCTCCTACTTGACACTGAGAACTTCTTCACGGTTTGTGTGTGCTCGGTGGTTGAATGATTCTGATTGAGCTGTCTTCGGTCGTGAGAGTGCACTGTCACAACCGTTGATGTGCGTCTTAAATTGTGTATGTAGCTTTAGGACTAATGGAAAAAACTGTTTTGGCATTCTACGAGTCTTTCTGAATTTGCTTATATCTTCCCCAAAAACGCGAGCATTCGTCAGTGTACTACAAAAATTGAGATGCGAACGGCACGCGGTATTAATTTTGTATGCATTTTTGTAGCGCAGCATGCGAAAGGAATGCAGCTGCCGTCGTACTCCCTGTCAGTTACAGCCTTCGTTCGCCGTGGGAGACGGCAAGAAAGCACTCTCTCGCCGACGGCGACCACGTTCGTTTTAAAAGCTGAACCGCAGGCAATCGATTTAGCGAGCGACGAGACTTTCGACGGAGACAGCGACGAGCGACGGCGATTTCTCACGGTCACCCGTCGCGTCGCTCGGTTTAGTTAATTTCTAGGAAATGTCGCTCATTGCCTTGGCCGCTTGTTCCCGTCGCTTTCATGCTGGTTTGCCTCGTCGCGCAACTGACCTAGCGACTGCAAAGAACTGACGTGCTGATACACGACGACAAGTTTGCGCACTCAAATGGTCAGTATAAATTGGACGTTGACTAGCACCACCTGCATTACTCATTTCCAGTTACAATTTCTGTTGCGCCTGCCTCCTGGTGGTAAGTGGCATAACCCCACACCTTTTTTTTCCCACCGGAAATCACGTGACTAGTTGCGATTCCGCTCTTCCGTCGGGAGGTTGCGCTAGTTACTAGCTAGAGTTAGTAAAATACATGGATTCTACTTTGAGGCTAGTAACAGTTACTAGCTTCTTGACCTAGTAACCGTTACTAGCTTGACCGTTACTACCTAAGGTTACTAGGTACCTAGTAACATATGTGACAAGCGGTTACTAGCTCTTACCTACTAAATACTACTAGCTTTTTTTTAAAGAGTGCAGAACGCGATTCGAACCGCCGACACCCAGCTCCTGAAGCCAACGCTGTACCCGCAGCGCCACGAGGCACTGCCAGAACGGGCAATTCATTAGACATCTGTATCGGTTGCTGTTGCCCCGTCACCGTAGTGCAGTTTCTAAAGTGAGGGGCCCCGTCACCGTAGTCAGTTCCTATACATATAGCGGGGCGTTTGCCAGTGTGGTATAGCCATGGAGAAGGAGAGCGAAATTGCTGCTCAGCGCCGCAGAAGAGCGGAGAAGCTTAACTCATCGGATCCCGAAGTAGTTGCCTGGCAATTAGCCGTTGAGCGTAGGAAGAGCAAACAGAAGAAGGCTAAACGTGCTGCGGAGACACCGGAGCAAAGGGAGGAACGTCTAGCAAAGCGGCGTCGCCAGGAGGCTGAGCGACGTGCCCGACCGCTCACGCTACGTATATCCTAGCCGAGCTAAGCTACTGCAATTTTTAGCCCGTATTATTTATTCGTTAGTATGAATGTCAATCGACCTCCGTAGTCGAATAAGGCTGTAGTTCTACAGAGGAGCCTTCAGCGCTGTTAGATGACTCGGCTGATTTTTGCTCATTGCATGTTGACTCCGGTTAATTTATATGGGCCATGTCGCCTGATTTCGCAAGAGCGGACACTGCTCTATTCTTCAGGCGCCAACGAAGACTGCCCCTCGTTGAAGGACGGGGCTGGCGGCCGAAATGGAAGCACATACAGTAAACGACTTACTTTTCGCGTGCTCAATATCGCGCGATTGAGGTCAAAGCTGAAGTTTTGTAATAATGCTCAGGTTCTTATTTTTGCGACGCGGTGGGATTTCAATATAGATTCCAATGTGTTTACAATTCACCGGAATTGTTTGCGGGACTTATTTTTGGCGAATTGTAGGCGATTCGCGGAATTCGCGATAACTAGGTTCTCGCGAAAATTAAGTTGTTTACAGTATCCATGAAAAATATGGCATACTCCGTACCGTGAGAAGAGGAAAGCTATTTCTCAACAAGTCATCCTATCTCTACACTCTCCAAAACTATGGTGCCTTCATGTGCGCTTTGCTTGGGGGGTCATTCCACGTGAAACGTCCCAGACGTTGCGCTCGACCACCTCCGATTTCTAAAAAAAAAATCATGGGCTTCGGCCACAATGTCCGTAGCCATACCCTAAAATAGTTTTGACGAAAAAAAAATTGTGATGACGTGAGCGCGATTTTAATTTTTGAAAACAGCGTGAAACTAGGCATCACTTAATAATTTACGAAAAATCAGCTTTTTTATGAAACACCCAACAATATTTTTTTCTTAAATTTGCACGGTTGTCGACTTACAATGTGGTTGGGTTTGCGCAGTTTTGTTTAATTTAAATATCTTTTTTTAAAAATACATAATTTTATTTAAAAATAAACATTTTCGTCATTTTATTAAAAATATATAATTGATTCCGGGACCTAATATAACTTCTTAATGGCTTCCCTTTAGGTATATAACCTATAAAAATATTTTAAACCGCTCAAATAAATATCTTGCAGTAAAAACAAAATCCTGAAGTTGCCAAAAAATGCGTTTTGACGCATAAACAGCCGTTTATTCCACCCTGAGGTGGTCCAAGTAAAAATACAAAATATGGTGGGTTTGGAAGAAGGATTGATCGTCTTTTGATTCTGAAAGTTTATTCAGAGTAATTTTTGTTTAAAGCGAGAAAACAAGTTTTGAAGTTGAACTCTCGCACCACTACCCGGCGTCGCTTCTTAACGCCTCTTCGCCGCACAGCACGCCACGTGCGAAGATAGCCGAAGCGATTAGGCCCAAAGAAACAACGGAGTTTGCTGCCCGCTTCCCCTCGTCCCTCTTTTCTGGCTGTAAGGGAACAAACGGCGGGTATCGTGTACTAATCGGAGGTGCCGCCAGTGCGTCGCCATAGCAGCCCCGTTGTGCCCTTTGTACCCGAGGGCGGCTCCTCACACTCCGAAACGCGATTCCTAATCGACGGGCGGCCTCAGCTGACGTGGACGTCTGAAACACGGTAATATCGCCGCGAAACTATGATCCGGTTCGCGCTTAGTTGGAGCGCAGTGAAGGCTACAGGCGCGTGATCAAAGCTCTGAAACGCGCTAATTCAGTATGTTAACTCGGACGCTTGAAGCGTCCTCACAAGCCAAGATTGCGCTTCTAGCATTATTTTCGGTCTATATTGTCAGTTCGGGAATCTTTACATGACCCATCGGAAATAATGAATAAACAAAGGCACGTGTCCGCACTATTGACACTGGGTATCGAGACTTATTCCTTGCCTTTTGAGGAACCCGCTTCTGCGCTAGTCAGCTAAGAAAGGGCTGACAAGCGAGAAGTTGGCTTTTGAACGACCATTTGAGATCGAAAATCTGTAGAAGAAAGAACTTCATTTTTCGTCAAGTACGTTGTACGGTGGTGTAACGATGAATGAAGCTGGTCCCTCTGGAGAAAGAAGTCAATCTACGGTACCTGTGGATGCTGATCAGGGTACGTAGGAAAGATGGCTTTATTTTGTACAATACAATGATAGTTGTGTCGTGGTTACTCGTGTCTACCCTGTCACAGTATCTGTATAGTTGCGGCCGCTCAATTCATGACGTTTTCAAACCAAATAGACTAGCTATTTTTTTTTTTTAAAGCTGGCCGTTCGTCGTACATGTAGTATGTGTTACGTTAGACATGTATAAGCCCAAGCTGTAGGGAAGGATGCGTTGGCTTATATTAAATACACATGGTTCGCCTTATACCTGTCACAAACTAATCAGCGTTATAAAAGTTCAAAGCCGAATGGCGTTTTGCGTACAAGGCTAGCTTCTGCACGAAAGGCGCATATGTGCCCGACTTGTCATTTATGCGCAGCACGCAGATATGGCTCACATAAATGAAGGAGCAGTCATGTTCCATTCAAATTTCTTTTTCATTGCAGAAGCCCAACTTCCTCCGTGCTCCCTTGGTGCAAGGGGTTGCCATGTGACCACACAGACCAAGACGCGGTCCCTCATCAACGGTCAAAACCTGACGCACACGGATCGGCGGCTCCTTTCGCTCCATTCCGGGTGCCCACAAGGTGACATCCGTACAGTGTGTTCACATCATTATCAAGTATACCTTAAAAAGTAAACATCACTGATTGCATCCAAGTGGAGGTTCTAACCCTTTCTATGAACACGTCAAAAACCGCCGTGGATCAGCTGTCATTACAATAGCCTTGGCAGATGCGCACCCCAATTTAAACCTTATTCCTGGAAACCGACTTTGTCAAGCATGCCGGCGAAACTGTTTCGAATTGAAGAAGAGACATACTTTTCAAGCACCACCACCACCTCTGGCTCGTGATGCCCCTTCTGAGCAAGATGACCCCGATGTAGCACTTGAGAGCGTCAACGAGGCCCTCGCAGCCGTTGGAGAGAGCCTACTCGAACGAAAACGAGGGCGAACAAGCCGCGAGACATACGCCCAAAAGAAGGTTAGAAAACTTAAAATCGCTGCGGAAAGAAGAATTTATACATCTTTGGGTGTACAGCAGAAACGAACTTCTCAGCCGAACCAGGATGAAGATTTTGTTTTGAGTGACTACGTGTCACTCATGCAAGATGTAAAAAAACAAGTTTGACCTGGAGAAAAATAGAGAGAAAAAATTAGAACTTCTAACATTGGCCCCACACTCTTCGTCTCGCGAAAAGATTATGAACTTCTTTGGAGCCTCGGAACGATAAGCGCGTCAAGCCGTAAAGGTCAGGTCAGAATCAGGAATATTGGGCACCGTGCCAAAAAGAAGAGGCCGCCCGGTCAGCGAAGAAGTCAAGGCCTCCGTCATGGAGTTCTATCAGGACGACGCTGTCTCGTACTGCCTACCGGGAAAAAAAAGGACGTGCTACGTGGTCGCCAAAAGAGTCTGTTGTTGCTCAACTTGAAAGAAATGCACGAGGAATGGAAAAAAAGCTGCGATTTCAGGTGCGGCTTTTCAACATTCGCAAGTCTGCGGCCATGACATTGTGTCCTAGCAGGGGGGAGCGGCACTCACAGAGTTTGCGTGTGCATGCAACACCAATATTTTAAGCTCATGCTTTATGCTACAGGATTAGACGAAAGCACCGAAGAACTTCTATCCACTACAGTATGTGATCTACACAATGAAGAGGGTATGCTTGACAGGTGTGCCAAAGGCCCAAGTACCGATTGTTCTGATACTTTGCTCCGCAGCACTCCACTTCTTGACCCGGAAGAAACGGATTACGTCCATATGCAACAGTGGGTTAGCGGGGTGCGTTGCCAACTGGAAACCATTGTTCTGACACCAGACGAGTTCCGCGGAAAATTCTTAGATATGCTGAAGGCACTGAAGGTTCACCACTTTGTGAGCAAACAACAGGCACAATACTTGCGGGAGCGCAAAGCAAACATAGGCAAACACGAAGCAATAGTACTCATGGACTTCGCTGAAAATTATAGTTTTATCGTGCAGGACGCCCCGCAATCCTATCACTGGGTGAATACTCAGGCATCAGTACACCCCGTTGTTATTTACTTTCGCATACAAGAAGCCACCACCCAAGATATTTCTATAAAATCAATCAGTTTTATTTCTGACTGCCTAGAACACGACACGGTGGCAGTTTCTGTACTTCAGTGTGAAGTAATTAATATATTGAAGCGAGACCTTCCGCAAATTAAAAAAAAATTCACTACTTTTCAGATGGTGCGTCCTCTCAGTACAAGAATAAAAAAACACTTTGCAAACCTCTGTCAACACGAAAATGATTTCGGCATTTCCACTGAATGAAATGTTTTCGCAACGTCCCACGGGAAGAGTGCTTGTGACGAAAAAATCCGCCTGGTCCGCGTATCGAACCCGGGACCTCTCCACTAGAGCGCTCCACCTGTAATGGAGAGCTCCCGGGTTCGATACCCGGACCAGGCGGATTTTTTCGGTCGCGCACCAGTCACCTAGCTCTGTTTAGAGATTTGTGTTTGTCCTTTGTCCCTCTTGTTCCCCTTCTCCAGGGATTATTTTCATCATGATGCTTGTAGTCTGGATAATGTGTCTGCATGTGTGTATAAAAGAGGATCCCGAAGCGCAATAGTGGCGTGAGAATAATTTTTTTTTTGTAGAACATGAGTTGGGTGGCACCTAGCGCCACCTAGCCTAGCTACTTGCGATTACTCTGCTTGGCCCTGCCATCTGGTGGCAAGCGATTTAACATCTTTTACTCTACGCGGCTACGCCATAATTTCGTGTTGCCGTGCTGAAATGAGCCAAGAGGCAGCTTCGGATTTGCTTTTTTTAGAGCGGCTTTTGGTTTTGAGGGCGAATGGTTTACCACTCCTCAGTGATGTGCGGTTGACGCAACGGTTGACGAAGGAATTGTGGCTCAAGGAATAGCAAAGGTAAGACATAAAGTGCGCGAAACGGGTGCCGGTTGTCTCCGTTTAACATCGCAGTGCTGACGATGAGAAGACGGAGTGACAGCATGCTTTCGAAACGTAAGTTTCTTTGCCTGCAGGGGGAAGCCGGCTTCGGAAATGAATACAGTTCGCGGAAAACTCGTGTTACATTTTTATTTGGTGCTCCTCTCGCTCCGTACAATAGACTTAGTGTTCTCGTTAAGCCTTATTGAGCTCGATTTGCTCGATTCGTGGCCGCCATAATGAGATGCAGGCGACGGAGGTACTTTTGCTCTTCTGCTTTAGGGACGAACGTTTCTCCCTTTCTGAAGGAACATACGTGTCAAGAGCGTTCCTCCCTTTAAAGAGGACTATACTGACCCTTTTTTCTAAGAGTCTACGAGAAACGGGGTAAAGTGTACACCGATGCGCCGACTCCAAGTTGTGCTGCACAGAGACGTGAAATATATTCATTTCTTTCATTATCATAGTGTTGCCTCTACGTCGCTGAAGTTTGTTCAGATAACACTGCACTGCTCACGCCACCATCTCGATTATTTAATCGACCTGACGCCGCCCCCCCCCCCCCCTTTTTCCCCGCCTGCGAAAAAGAAAATGAAAACACGCGTGGTTTACAATATATTACACCGGATCGTCTTTCAATGAACCACTAACCGTCAAATTGAATTGCGGTTTCTTTTCGGTTAGAGTTCAATATCACAAGTTTAATTTTGGTTACGGTTTTGTTACGATTCGGTCAAAAATGACGGTCTTGCTCCGGTTTTCGGTTTCGGTTCTGTTCGACATCCTGGTTTGAACGGGGGAGCAGCTCTCTACAAAGCGTCAATGTCAAATTCGATAGATACATATTTAATTTCTTGTTGTCAAAATGCTCTCCCCCACGGGAATGTTCTGGCAAATTAAACAGTCAAATTATATTATTTTTTTTTTAGCTTGACATTTTCGGGCAAATTAGACGTACCATTTACGGAAAGTTAGGAGTGTTCTTTTAATATGCAGGCCGAAACGTTGACAGCGTTGACTTAATGCTGAATAGTTCTTTTGGTTGCGATTTTATGACATGGCTTGTCATTTTTAGGAGCTTAAGAAACAAACATTTCAGAAAGACGATTATCAGCTTTGTAACGTCATATTTTAGTAAACGTTAATTAAACATACAAACAGCCCAAGATTCTTTCACATTTCTTTCATTTACATCTATGGCACAATAAAGCCTATTCTTTAAAACTGCTCTGAAGTTTTAGAACGAGTTTTCAATATATTTAACATATTTGGATTGGCTATGGATCTAACAAAGGTATAAATAAACTAAGAATATAGTTAGAGTAACCGCCAATAGACGTTCACAAGGTAAATAACACTGATATTGTCACGAATGACAATTGATGAGGCGACAATAACTGAGGAAACTAATCGTTTAATGGGGCGAACTTGTGCCCAAAAATAAAAAGAGAACAGAAGAAACCAGAGCGTCGCGGGCGTCGAAGTCGGCGTGACAGCAGAGTCGAATGCTGAGGCGAAAACTGACTGCGGCTCGTCACGCGGAGCCCCTTATGTACACGCGTGGGGTTCTGGAAGATTCGGCGTAGAAGATTCTGCGTGTAGAACATTCCGACCTCGAACAAGCAACACGGTTCTCGAATTTACCAGAACTTCGTCAGAGTCAGAGTCAACAAAAACGCGTCCCCAGGGCCATAAATCGAACCCTAGCTTTCTGCGTAGAAGGCACGCGCGATAACCGTTAGGCCACGAGCGCGCTGCCTGCTTGGTCAGCAGCGCTCGCGGCATTACTCCCCCCTTTAAACAGTGCATCGCCCCGATGCTACACAAAACAAAACAAAGCAAATAAAAAGGGCGGTAAACTAAAGAGTCATTTGGAACACATAAGGTCCGCAGTCCTCATGAGCGTAGTACGGCTTCAGGCGCACGACGTGGACAAGTTCAGGTCGCGGTGGGCGGCGTGATGATGTTCCTGTTCCGTCGGGCATCACCTCGTAGTTCAGATCCCCGAGTCGACGAAGCACTTTGTAGGGTCCGAAGTAGCGCTTCAGGAGTTTCTCGCTTAGACCGCGTCGTCGTATTGGGGTCCAAACCCACACACGGTCTCCGGGCTTGAAGCGAACGTTGATCCGGCGAAGGTTGTACCGGGTAGCATCGACACGTTGTTCATCTTGAATTCGGAGTCGGGCGAGCTGGCGAACTTCTTCAGCTCGTTGAGCAACCACCTGGGCGTCGGGGATCCCATCGTCAGCTGGTTCATGGGGCAGCATTGCGTCGAGCATGGTCATTACTTTTCTGCCATGCACCAGCTGAAACGGGGTTACTTACTCCTGTCGTCTCTTGCACCGCCGTGTTGTAAGCAAACGTGACGTAGGGTAACACCTCGTCCCAAGCCTTGTGCTCTACGTCGACATACATGGAGACCATGTCGGCGATAGTTTTGTTTAGCCGTTCTGTCAATCCATTTGTCTGCGGATGGTACGCAGTGGTTCGACGGTGACCGGTGCCACTGAGACGGAGGATCTCTTGCGTCAGCTGGGCCATGAACGATGATCCACGGTCTGTAATGAGGACTTCGGGGGCACCGTGCCGGAGGACAATGGACTCGATGAAAAACTTGGCGACTTCCACAGCCGTACCTGATGGAAGGGCTTTCGTCTCGGCGTACCGTGTGAGATAATCTGTGGCGACGATTATCCAGCGGTTCCCCGACGTTGACGGCGGGAAAGTGCCAAGTAAATCCATTCCAATCTGCTGGAACGGCCTAGACGGGGGAGCAATCGGATGCAGAAGACCTGACGGCTTCGTCGGCGGTTTTTTTCGTCGCTGACACTCGTGGCATGATCGAATGTAGAGGTGAACGGCCTGCGGTAGCCTCGGCCAGTAGTACTTTTCTCGAATCCTGGCGAACGTCCTGCTCTAGCCAAGGTGTCCAGCCGTTGGGTCGTCATGACGTCCTTGGAAGATTTCGTCTCGGAGGCTGGCAGGAATAACCAACAGCCATGCTATGTTGTTGTTGGCGAAGCTCTCCTTGTACAGCACTCCTTGCCGCATGGAGAAGGTATGCACTATTCTTAAGAAAGCACGGGGAACCGTACTCGCGTGTCCCTCTAAGTGCTCGATGAGCGCTCGCAGTTCGGGGTCGTCTCGTTGGAGCGCTGCCATGTCGCTGACGTCCAAAGCGCCGAGGAAGCACTCATCGTCGTCGTCTTCGATACAGGCAGGACCGGCCTCGACAGGAGCTCTTGACAGGCAGTCGGCGTCATTGTGCTTCCGGCCGGACTTGTACACAACGGTCATATCGAACTCCTGCAGTCGTAGACTCCGCCGGGCGAGGCGTCCAGGGGGGTCTTTAAAGGGTAACTGACAACCCAAAGGTCGTATTTTTTTTTATTGTCTAAAACGATGCAACTTGTAGTCATAGACACGCAAAAAAAACCGCATCGCGAAAAAAAATTTTCCCGCGCGCGCGCGCGCCTTTTTTGTTTTGGCATTTGTATTTCCCGCGTTCACCTCCTCGCTTCTTTTGATCGGTGACGTCAAAAATCAGGAAATTTAGAAGCTTTGTAGGTGACATTTCTATAACATTTAATAACGGCAATCGTAAAACATGTTTTTTAACGCAATTGCGAACGCACTACGGCCCCTCTTTTTGAAATACCAGAAATCAGAGTTCGGTGTGATGTTGCTTCCTAGATTTGTATCCTCCCTCGGAAAACTTGGCAGCGCCCGTTGGCGAGTCGGAGAAAGACCGTTTTTTTTTCCGCCGGCGCCTTTCTATCCCTCACCTCCTCCTCGGTTGGGGTCGCCGTGACAACGGCGGAGGTCCAAAAGAAAGTCGAGTCGCAGGAGACCGCAAAATCTGACTCACTGCACTGGCGCGGATGGCGCGGGAACTTCAAATTCGGCATTTGGAAATTGTTTTTTTTTAATTCACAAATACTGAATTTTAAAGTTTCAAATTTTGAGGGTAATGTCCCGGTATCGTTTTCAATCGTTTCGGATAATAAAAAAAAATATGATTTTGGTGTGTCAGTGCCCCTTTAAGATTCGCGAGCCAGCAGAGCGAGTGGTGGTCCGTGACCACGCGAAAAGGACTTCCATACAAATATGGGCGAAACTTTGTTATTGCCCAGACGACAGCAAGGCACTCCTTTTCAGTTGTTGAGTAGTTCCTCTCCGCCTTAGACAGCGTCCGACTCGCGTATGCGATGACTCGCTCTGCCCCGTCTTGCATTTGGACTAGTACCGCGCCAAGTCCGGTGTTACTGGCGTCCGTGTGGATCTCTGTTTCAGCGAACTGGTCGAAATGGCCAAGAATCGGGGGCGTCTGGAGTCTTCGTTTGAGCTCATGGAATGACCGCTGGTGTTCTTCTGTCCATTCAAACTTCACGGCGTCCTTTGTGAGGTTCGTCAGGGGTGCAGACAGCTTGGCGAAATCCCGAACAAATCGTCTGTAGTAGGCACAGAGTTCGAGGAATCTTCTCACGGCCTTCTTGTCAGACGGCGGCGTAAATGCAGCTACGGCGCGGGTCTTCTCTGGGTCAGGGAGAACACCTTTGTTGTTCACGACGTGCCCAAGGAACTTAAGTTCATCATAGGCGAATCGACACTTTGTTGGCTTGAGTGACAGGCCGGTGGTCTTCATGGCTTGAAGCACGGCTCGAAGTCGTCTCAGGTGTTCGTCGAAATCCCGTGAAAATACCACGACATCGTCCAGGTAGACGAGGCAGCTCTGCCATTTCAGACCTGCCAGCACAGTGTCCATGACACGCTGGAAGGTGGCTGGTGCTGTACAAAGTCCGAACGGCATCACTTTGAATTCGTACAGTCCGTCGGGAGTGACGAAGGCAGTTTTCTCCCGGTCGCGTTCGTCGACTTCAATCTGCCAGTAACCACTCTTCAGGTCCATCGACGAAAAATATCGGGAGTGGCGCAGTCGGTCTAACGTATAGTCGATGCGGGGGAGCGGATAGACATCCTTCTTCGTCACAGCGTTCAGTCGACGATAATCCACGCAGAACCTCAGAGTTCCATCCTTCTTCTTTACAAGGACGACTGGGGACGCCCACGGACTTCTTGACGGTTGAATGATCTCGTCGTCGAGCATTTCCTGGACTTGACCTTGAATTACCTTCCTTTCCTTTAAGGAGACTCGGTACGGCGGCTGGTGAACAGGGAGCGCGTTGTCGTTGGTAACAATGCGATGTTTCGCCATTGGGGTTTGGCGAACTTTCAACGATGTGGCAAAACAGTCACTGTATTCAGCGAGGAGATCCAGTTGCCGGCGCTTAGGACCTGTGAGTTCGGGGTCAATGTCGAACTGCAGCGGCGCCGTGCTATTCTGCTGTGACGACGAGGTCTCCTCGGAAATTGCGGTGACCACGGCTTGCGTCTGAATCTCCTCGATGTGGCCTACGGTGGTACGCTTCGTTAGGTGTTGCGGCTCCTCTCGAAAGTTTGTCACGAGAACAGTTGTACGTCCCTCTTGTAGATCCGTTACGCCTCGTCCGACGCCAATTCCATTTTCAAGGAGCAGTTGGATGCTGCCTTCCAGAAGATCTTCACCGTGCATGGCTGCGTCGGTTATGACGGTGACGAAAACACTCGACCGCGGCGGCAGGTTCACATGGTCGGCGATAACTCGGATCGCGGTTTACGTCGTGTTGGTCTCCACCGGCGGCAAAACAGGCTTTCGCAGCGTCAGCTGGTTTGCCCCGAGGTCGATTGCGGCACCATACTCGCAGAGGAAGTCCATTCCGAGGATAACGTCCCTCGAACAGTCTTGCAGAACGACGAACTTCACAGGGCACGTTTCACCGTGTATCTCGACGCGAGCAGTGCATCTTCCGACTGGTGTAATGAGGTGTCCTCCGGCGGTTCGTATTTGAGGTCCATTCCACGGCGTCGTCACTTTGCGCAGGCGGCGCGAGACCCTCCCACTCAAGACTGAGTAGTCTGCTCCGGTGTTCACGAGTGCTGATGCGTCGTGGCCGTCGATAATAACGTTTAGGTTGTTGGACACCAAAGCAGGAGCGTCGTTGCAATGCGCAGCGTCGGGAGAGTGGGAGCGCTCCGTCGTTCTTGGAGGCTCTTTACTCCGGTCGTCTTCGGCAACGCCACCTCCAGGCGTTGCCGCGCCTTGTTTTCCCGGCGACGCAGAGGAGACAGGCTCTCTCGGCGGGGTCGTGACGCTGGAGACGCTGAACGTCGTGGCAATGGCGAGCGAGATTCACGGCGGAGAGACTGCACTGAAGAGGGCGAGCGTCGGAGGTACTCCTCGATATCGCGAGGGCGTTCGCCGCACCTCGGGCGTGGGTCGTTCGGGTGGAAACCACGCAGACCAAGTCGACGGTAGGGGCAGGTGCGGTAGATGTGGTCGGCTTCCCCGCAGTGGTAGCAGAGCGGGCGTCGGTCGGCCATTCGCCACACGTCGGTCTTCCTCGGCGAGGGTTGCTGCGGGCGGACGTCCTGGACTTGTCCTTCCTGGCGTCGAGGATACTGTTGCATCGCAGGGTATCGTCGGGGTGGCGCTGTGGCCTGGCGGTTAGCTTGCGGTGGTCGTCGGGCCATGGCGGCGTAGCTCAATGTCGGCTCCTCTGGCGTCGTCGCGTTGATCGGAACCTCAGGTTGGAAGGCTCGGTGAACTTCCTCTCGGACGACCTCGGTGAGCGACAGCGAGGACCATCTTGGTTTTAAAAGCGCACAAAAAGACGAGGACAGAGTAAGAAACACAAACGACGGACGAGCGCTCCGCAGGGTGAGCGCTCGTCCGTCGTTTGTGTTTCTTACTCTGTCCTCGTCTTTTTGTGCGCTTTTAAAACCAAGATGAATAACTACCAACTAGCCCAACTTTCCACCCTTCGACAGCGAGGACGGGCGATCCGCAGCGGGAAGTATCTTTCGGAGTTTTTCCCGGACGATGTCGCGGACGATTTCCCGAAGGCCGTCGACACCGCTGGTGTTCAGGTCCAGTCGGCAAGATGCGGCGGTTGGAGGAGCAGGCACGCCGGCAAGTCGATGGTAATGGCTTACTCGGGCCGACAGCGCGCGCTCGATGTTAGTGGCTTCATCTACAAAACCGTCGACGGCTGTCGGGGGATTGCGGACAAGGCCCCCGAAAATTTCAGCCTTCACGCAACGCATGAGGACGCGAAGCTTCTTCTCCTCGGCTGCCCCCGGATCGGCTCGGGCGCATAGGCGCATGACATCCTCTATGAAGCTGGTCACGCTTTCGTTGGGGACCTGCACCCTTTTTTGGAGAAGGTCCTCCGCTCGCTGCCAACGGTGGTGGTTGAGGAACGTTCGCTTCAACTCGGCGGCGCAGGACTCCCACGTAGTGAAGGACGCTTCGTGGTTTTCAACCGAGTGCCTCGCAGTGCCCTCAAGCGAAAAGTAATGGTTGTGGAGGCACTGCTCAGCCATCAATCCGTTGTGGCGGGCTACCCGTTCGTAGTGTCGCAGCCAGTCTTCAATGTCCTCGTGGGCCTCCCCGTGGAAAGGCGTCGGATTTCGGGGTGCGACGGGCAGGTATACAACGGCAGAAGCGGCCGAGGTCTGCGCCTGGCTGGCCATCGTCGTCTTCTTTGGCTTGGGCTTGTCCAGCAGCAAACCGTATTCAGGATCCTCCCCATTGATGCGTCGGCTAGTGCGAGTTTCGGGTTCCGCGGAGTGTGGTCTTCTCACCGGGCTTGGAATCGGACTTGCACTGCGGGCTCTTGGAGGGGAACGCTGCACGGGCATGCGGTACCCCGCACCTCCACAAAAATGTCACGAATGACAATTGATGAGGCGATAATAACTGAGGAAACTAAACGTTTAATGGGGCGAACTTGTGCCCAAAAATAAGAAAAAAGAACAGAAGAAAGCAGAGCGTCGCGGCGTCGAAGTCGGCGTGACAGCAGAGTCGAACGCTGAGGCGAAAACTGACTTCGGCTCGCCGCCCGGAGCCCCTTATGTTCACGCGTGGGGTTCTGGAAGATTCGGCGTAGAAGGTTCTGCGCGTAGAACATTCCGACCTTGAACAAGCAACACGGTTCTCGAATTTACCAGAACTTCGTCAGAGTCAGAGTCAACAAAAACGCGTCCCCAAGGCCAGGAATCGAACCCTAGCTTCCTGCGTGGAAGGCACGCGCGATAACCGTTAGGCCACGAGCGCGCTGCCTGCTTGGTCAGCTGCGCTCGCGGCAATATTGGGTAATAACTAAAGAAATAGTTGTATGCTAGTTTCGATTCTGAACGCCCTGTAATTTTCTTTTTCCAAGTGGCCTTATATACCTCTTAATGAGCTGATTTACGAAGCATATTTTGTGCAGTCTGCCATTTATTTTAAATGCAAAGCCCATCAAACCATTAAGGTAAAATAGTGACGTGGGAATATTTTCCTAAGTGAGTGGTTCTCAAATGGGGGTCCGCGGACCCTTTGCGGTCCGCGAAGGCATTCTAGTGGTCCATGAAACCCTACCTCATCTGTCAAGCCCGGCAATAAAAATTGCCTTTTTTTCAGGTGGAGAAGGAACGTTTCAGTTTTCGTGCGATGTTTCTTGTGTGTATGTCAATAAGAGAAGTATACTTGACACTATACCTTAGTTATATACATTTATTAAATCATTATTATATTTAACCTATACCTTTTCTCTCCTCTCACCACGAACGGGGTCCTCCATTATTTCCGCCGATCCACAAGGGGTCCGCGAAACGTCGATGGTTAAGAACCACTGCCCCAAGTTATTAAATATTTTAAAAATTACTGGCAAAAAAAGCTAATTGATTGAAGTAATATACTGTAAACGGCTTAATTTTCGCGAACTTTGCGAAGTGCCTACAATTCGCGAGAAATAGGTCCCGCTAACAATTCTGATAAAATGTAAACACATTGGAATCTATATTGAGATCCCACCGCGTCGCGAAAATTAGAACCCGCGAATAATTCCAAAACTTAGCTTTCACCTAAATCGCGAAATATTAAGCCCTCGAGACATAAGCAGTGTACAGTAGCTAGCTAAAATTACGAAATGTTTTAACAGAAAGACATCTTTTGATGAGTCTGAAATGCAAGCGTTCATGAGTAAAATTTCAAAGCCTCATATCTCAAGGTGATCGTCGAAGTGACCAGTTACCGCTCTTTATTACAGGTAAATAACTTCGTGGCAGCATTCCACGAGGCGGTCATCCTTTACTCCATCGCCCTGAACGAAACCCTCAGTGAGGGTGGCAGCATCGTCAACGGCTCCGAAATTACTCGGAGAATGTGGAACAGGACGTTCACGGGTAAGCCTGTTTACGATTCCCTCTAAATTAGTTCGCTGAGCTCGTCTTCTCGGCGAGAAAGCTCCCGCCATAATGACAACGGAAAGCGCTTCCATTAAGTGTTCGCAACAAGACCCATATTCCTCCCAAAGGTGGTAGAAACCTTAGAATAGCAGAAGAGATTTCACTGTTATTAATACCTCATGCTTCCACAACGCGCCGCCGTATCAAGCACGAGTGCGCACATCCACTAGCCAATGTACACTATAACGATTTGGCATACATGGGAAGTTTGGGCAATATTCATCAAGTAACCGAAATTAGTTAAGTATAGGGTGAATACTTCATCTAAATATTCGCCCTCAGAGTTTAAATCTCAAAGTTTTGCTTACTGTTTCACAACCGCTCACACGCCATGACTTGGCTGGATATCCGCCAAAAGGTTGCCCAAACACGCGCAAAACTTCACGCGCTTCGTGGGAATAGCAGGTCCGCGGCCGGATCCGCTCTTTTGAGCCCCGCTCGGTCGTATTCCATGGCCGCTTTTAGAGTGAAGCTGTATATGACTCACAGTTGGGTTTTTTCGTGTTCTTCGATAGAAAACCTACGCGCGCGCTTTATAACCGTTTGCGCACGCCTTATCATTTATCACATGACTTTGACACTCGCTTCAATAAGATGCCACCAAGCAAGTATCAAAACCACGTGATATATTATAAGGCGCGCGCGAACGATGATAAGCACGTAGCGCTCCCCGCATGCGCTTATCGGTAAAGATTGGGGTTGCATAAGCTGCCGCGGTAACGACAGCGTATGAAGTCTCTCATATATAAAAAAAAAAAATTTGGTACAGCTCATTTCCTTTTCTTTCGTCAATCATTTGGTATAGACCCTTTTGATGTTTACAAATATAAACTGCCGCTTGCGTTCCAAGCGTCTTCCCGTCGGTTGGGACGCAATCGTGTTGAGCTTGGTTATGTCACCAGTGCAAGAAAACATAAATGCTACACGGAAAACAAAGTTGGAAATTTAACTAGGGACTTCCGCTGTACAATATTACATCTTGGAAGATGCAAGTTAGTTTACAAAATACTCGAAACATGTTAACGGATCTCGCACTCCTTCGTTCTTTTGGCGTTCACCTAGAGAATTGGTTGGTAAACGTTTCATCTACATTTCAAGCAGCGATTTCAAGTTGGTCTTTAGTCACTCGTTTTTTCTGGCACATCTAAGACTGGAGCACCACCTGGTGGCCTTTGCCATAAAAAGGGGGAATAGAGCAGTAGGCAATCGTTGAAAGTGATACCACAGCTTCGCTGTTCAACCACCGTCACGGCGTGCATTGGAGCCTTAAGTTTTCTTCATAATGTGTTGTGGACTCCGCGTTCTTCTACGAGAGCTGCTTCTAATGTGGGCCACCGGACTTTAGCCAAAACCACTGAGAGCGACTGAGAACGCTATATCCGACCGTCGAGTCTGCCGTCCACCTTTCACGCCTCTGTTTGAAGGGAAGGGAAATTCTGACCAGTGTTACGGAATGGGCCCATTCATTCCAACAAATTCCATTCCGGGGAATTAGAGTATCAACAATTCCATTTTGTCAACTCCTCGGAATGAAGACAATGAGGCAATTCCCACTCCTGGAATGGTTGAACTCCACTATTCCATTCCTATAATTCCTAAACGAAAAAACTGGCGATTGACAGCCACATTTATTACTGGAAAAAGCAGCATACGGCGGCTGACGCTATACAACGCGGAGACGACTGCGTCTATCAAAGCTTCTTCACAGCACCCATTCTACTTAGCCGAAGGGTGGTTCCACAAGGCGCTTTGTGCCGCTTGGAGTCACTGCTGACATCATACGCGCGCTTCAGCGTAAGAGGCTAGCTAGTCGCAACAGACGCCAACAATTAAAAGCGCCCATTTTCTTCGCAAACGAACCACATATCCACAACAGATGCATGGTTAGAGTGTTGTTTGTCTGATAAGACCTTAAAAATGTCTAGTTCGTGCGTGGCACAATAAGTTATCTTGCTTTCTGCCTCGAATACTTCTACACGAGCACCGAAATTGCGCTGTTAGAAGCGACGCCGCATATTCCTGTCCCAAAACACCATTCACTGCGGAAAGAACAGAAAACCGCTGACAAAGTGCAATGAGTATACGACCCCAGCACAAGGGACTGAAGCACCAAATTATGAAATCTGCCTTAAAATGTGAACTTTTACTTTTTCTGTGCAATTCTTGAGATTTCTTAACATATTGCCGCGCGCTTACGTAGGCAAGTCGGCAGCGCGTTTGGTTCACGGGCACGTGGCTCGGGTTTGATTCCCGGCACTGCGTGTCGTTTATCTTTGTTTTTATAAGCAGAGAATTCGAGAAGGTAGAAGAACCGTTTAGTCTATTCGTGTTCAGAATGTATAGTTCCAGAAGGATCGCAGAATATTTTAGGCTCCCCGAGGGCGCCTCAAAAGAAACTGCGCCGCGCCGTACAAGTCCGTCTCGCTCCAACGCTCGATCCTGCTATTACACCGCCATCGACACCTGCGACACTATCCTTTCTCTATTTTGTTTTGGGCACAAGTTCGCCCCATTAAACGCTTAATTTCCTTCAGTCATTCGTCACTGATCAATTATCATTCGTGATAATATTCAATTCAATTCTTTGTTTATGTTCCACGCAAACACAAGAAGATATGTTGGGTTAAAAGCAGAGTCGAACCGGTCATTATTCCGCTCCGGTTCGTGTTCGGATTCAGTAGCTTTGCAATTTGTTCCGGTTCGGTTAACGGTTCTACCAATTGTGAACCAGTTCAAACTGGTTCTTGAAAAAAAAAGAAGTCAACAATTTCCAGTTAAGAAGGAAAGGTAAGTTTAATATGGCTTCATCCGCATTAAAAAAAATATATATATATCATTAAAAGCCGTGCTGCGGGAACGAGGACAGAAAACAAATATGCTTAATCTTGTTTCGTGAGCTTGCATTTTTAACGCAAACGCCGTTGTATGAATATTACGCGTTATACAGGCGCGTGGAAACAGTACAAAAGTATAGTACTCACATGAGAAGGCCATAAGCCAGCACGCAGAGTGACACCGTAACAGTAGCACGCACGCCTGTACTCGCCAACTACCAACAAAAACATGTTAGTAGTTAGTTGTTTAGATATCCGGAATTTAGACTGCCAGACTATGGTGACATTGCTATCCACTGTAGATGAGTAGCCAATTCAGTAGTACGACTGCTAACCTGGGTTTTTTAACGGGCATCACGCAGTAGTGATACACGACCGCACGCTGCAGGTACGATGCTCATCCAGATCGAAACGGCCAACTACGCACCGCATACCCGAAGGATTTGCTCGAACGACTGAGTTAAAGATGAAAAAGACAGTGAAGTCCCTGTCAAAAGTTGATTAAAACAAAAAAGTACATAAGAACACAACGGGCAACTTGCTGTTTTTGGAAAACGCACACACAAAAACCTTTCTTGAAGAAATGCTCAGGGCTTTGGTTCTGGGCGACTGGCGTCCCGGTGACCGGCGCCGCACTGTTGCGCTCGTCGCGGCTTCATCTCTTGGCGATTCCAGATTTCGCCGCCGCGGAACAAACGTGCCGACAGCCGTCAACTTTTGTTTTTATTTTGATGTTTGTCTTCAGTTTCTACTTGCAAAGGAATATTGCCTGGCAGCAAGAAAACAACACACACACACACACACACACACACACACACACACACACACACACACGCACACACACGCACACGCACACGCACGCACGCACGCACGCACGCACGCACGCACGCACGCACGCACGCGCACACGCACACGCACACGCATGAAGAATAGCTTTGGCCTCTCGGCCATGGCCAGATATACTCCGTTTGCCTTACGATTTATTGTGATGGACGATACCAGCTACACGAGCCAATCCATAGTTCGTAGCTTGCCTTGTGACTTCGCGTTCCCCGCGTCGTTTAGCCCAACCGGAAGGACACGTGGCACCTTCTAAGCTATGGGTTTGCTCCCGTGGCCCATAGCGTCTTTTGCGGTACATCGTAAGGTGAAACAAAGTATAGACGTGTACGCCTCCTCGCCGACGCCGATTCGTGCTGTACGTAAACGTGAAATATACATATTTGTTTCATTATTATTAAGCTGTCTTCATGTCTTCGCTACCGTTTGTTTGTTTAGTCAAAACTGTGCCCCTGACGCCACCGTCGCAAAAGATTTAATTGACTGGGCGACGCCACCCGCAAGAAGGCGCGGCTCACATTTTATTACGCTGAACCGTTTTTAATGAAGCCGTAACCGCCACATGAAATTACGGTTCTCTTTTAATATGAAATTGTTGATTTCGGCAAACATTTTGTTCCGGTTCAGTTAAAAATTATTGTTGTGCTCTGGTTTTCGGTTCCAGTTCGGTTCGCCACCCTGGTTAAAAGGTACATGCTAGTTGCCCATGATTACAACATGCGCTTTGTCGCATCTCGGGGAGCCAGGAATGACACCTTGTCCATCTACAACTATTCAATTTTGGTCGCTTCATTGAGGGCTCGCCATTTTAATCCTCGAAGGAGCATAAGCCAGTGAGACAATCAATTAAGCCGCCAGTCACCTCCTGTGCAATGATGTTGTTTCAAGAGCCACTTACCTTGCGCTAGCGAATTACACCATCAGCTTGTAAGCACTAGATTGAAATCGACAGATCTCACGTAAGAACCGTGTCCATTTGCCCACTCCATTCTGGGCAAAATACATCTAATTACATTCCTGTTCCACTCCCCCTAGTGCTGCCAACATTCAATTCCCGTTCCATTCCGGAGTCGTGAAAATGCGGAATGATTCCGGAATCATTCACACTCCGGACTGGTAACTCCGCAACACTGATTTTGACATCACGTAGCCCTTTTGATGGATGTCTAAAACGCACATCGGCCCGATGAAGGTACCTTTTTCCCCCTCAAATGCTGACTGGGGAGAATGATAGGAAATGTCTTCCTCTCTCTAGTTAGGTGCACACAAATCAAGATTTTAGTTATATCTATGAGCCTATGTCACATTTGTCTTTATTTTAAATTATTTTTTTTCGCCGAAGCGCGTGTCACATTACTTTTGTTTTGTACCGTTAACGTACAAAATAAGAAAGTGGTTGTTCTCTGCCATGCTAAAGAATATTTTCTAGGTCTCGCAGTAAAACAAGCGTCGTCAGAAATGACGCAAAACATACAAGTGCGCTGTTGAATCTTCACAATATTAAAAACCTAAAAAGGAAAAAAAAAGTTGGATGATACACACACGTGTTTGTATCGCCCCCCCCCCCCCCTTCTTTTTTTTGAAACACTGAATGTGTTATATAGCTGGCGCCAAACCATAACCGGTTAGGTGCCAGTAACAGATGTCGACAGGCCAACTGCCAGTCGAACGCCGACGCCCCGCTCCTCTCGTCACTGATTTGGACACTAGTGCCAGCCGACCATCTTCCTCAAGTGCCTGAGTTGATTTGAGAACACGTCTTTGTTTAATGCTTTGCTTGGCTGATCTTGCCTTAAAGGGCCCCTGAAAATAAAAACAAATTTTTTTTAACAGATTAAATTTTTTAGAGCAATTCTGACAGCAGGAGACGCGATATAGTCGGTAGTCACCTCCTTTCAGTTCTTTTTTCTCTCTACATTTCGGGCGCGTCAAAGAGAGGTAGATCGACTTCGCCTTCACGTTGACGTGGAAAGAGCGAAAGACCGAGATGATCATTCCAGAATGACTCATGACGTCATGGACTTTGGGCGTAGAATTTCAAATATAACTCGCGCCGTTAATATTGCTGTAAAAATATTTTCCAAGTAAATTATATTTTTCAACACGCGTTTCTCAATCAAACTGTTTAAGAATTTTTTTTTCTTTTTGGGACATTTGAAGGTGCGAAAAAAAAGAAAAAGAAACTCATACACACAGCCGCGTGCGAGAGCGGCCGACGGCCGTTTCACAATGCAACGCTGCCAAACGTTGTCAAACGCCCCAAACCGCGACCGTGTGATGGGACTACGTATTAAAGGGAGTTCGCAGTCACCGATGGCCATCGGTGCAAGAGCTCCGCTGGTCCGCCGTCCACGTAGAAGAAGCTGCAGAGCTGATTCCACAGGAGCCGCACTGTAGGCGGCGGCTTGTCCTGTGGGATCACCCAGTCCTCAAAGATGCTAGGTTGGTCTGCTCAAGGGATGTCAGGCAAGGCCTCGAAGCGAGCCGCAGGGTGCTCGGGGAACTCCCAGATGACGTGCTCTGTCGTCGCAAGGGTGTTGCATGCTGTAATGTAGCCCTGGTGCGGGTCATCTTGAAATATGCGGTTGCGCAGGGCCGGCAGCATAAAGCTGTTAGTGGCACGGCGGACGAGAGTCTGAGCCATGCGGCTCATTCCTGCTGGCATATGGGGTGTTATTCTGTTGGTCTTGTTGAAAAGGGAGGCAGTAGCCTTCAGGTTGCGGAGTATTTTCTTTCGCACCAGCTTCGCTAGCGCGGCTCTTTCAGAGAGGTCCGGTTTAGTGTCGTCGGGTTGCGAAGAATCCAAATGGGGCCCGCTCTAGATGGCGGGTACGATTGGTGCGGAAGGTTTGCTTAGTGCTGCACGCGCCTCGTTATGTGCCCATTCATTTCCCCGAAAACCCAGGCGACACGCAGTTGAGTGTGGTGGTTGGAATGGAGGCGGGACGCGATGCCGTAGATTTTGTGCGAGCGGTCGCTGGTCGACTTGGATGCGTGGCGGCTCCGAGTAGGCCACTTGCGAGTCTGTGTAGATGGTGATGTTTGTGGTGGATGTTTCTGAGTAGTTGTGTTCAGCATGTTGGGCGGCTTGTACAATGGCTTCTAACTCGGCGCCCTTGGTGCCCTCTCCCGTGGAAAGCCTCTGGGAACACACGTCGGTGTGGGTTATGTTAACCCACGCAGCCGACGCTGCGTGTTACTCCCAGCGGGGGGAACGAGCGCGCTCCGGGGCTCCTCAAATAAAAAGCGCAAAAACAACAACATAAAAGCAGGAAAACAAAAGCAGATTCCTTTGCCTCATTGGGGTGAGGTAGTTCCGAGTCTTTGATTTTAATGTGCCGCGAGGTGGTGCCAAGGCTCTGGTCGGCGCTGTCGCGTTGCATATGCGGGCAGAAACCGAGAAAAATAACGAGACGAAAGCGCGCGGGGACGTTGGAAACGCAGAGCTCTAGTCGGAATGACTCGTGGAAAGACTCAAAGCTAGCTGCCGTTGTCTCCACTGTGCTCGTTGAACACGTTAGAACGCGGAACTCATGCGTCTGTGGTTTGGCTTTCGCTTTCGAACGCATTTGACGAGTGAAATGAACACAAAAGCCCCTAGCTTTGAGTCTACCCACTAATCATTCCAACCAGAGTTCTGCGTTCTGACGTCCCGGCGCGTTCTCATCTCCTCTTTTCCCTCATTTCCTGCCCGCATTGGTCTGGTTGTCTGCCCGCATTGTTCGCTTCCTTCTACTGCGTCTCACACTCCGGCAGTCTCTGAGAAAGTCGTATTTACAATGCAACCGCAGAAGAAGGTACGCCCACCAGCAAGACATCCCCGGAGAGCTCACGCGCCTACCCCGCACACCGCACTGGGCCGCTTCGCGACGATCCAGTCTCTACCTGTGCACACAGTTTTTCCGCACTAACACAACACATTCTGCCTTACACATGCCTTTGCCACGTTAGTACGGAAAAGGGGCGACTTGTATTCTGCTCTTCCTCGGTTTCTGGTGTTCAAGATGCCCAGATTGCTGAATGACGAAACCCGGGTCCGATTAAGGCATATCCTCAATTCGGCATGTACCCCTAAAAATTGTTCAAAACCATAAAAACAATTAGAGATTGAAGTTGGGGGGCACAAAAGCGACGTTGAACGAAGTGATACTGCCTCCTGATCCACAGGGCCAAGATTCTGCAAAGGCTTGTCCGTGTCGTACGTGTGTCCTTTTTTGTCTAAAGACTATATAAAAAATACGGTGAGGTCATTGCTCATGCTTTGCGATTTAAGTGAGGTAAGGCAAAGCGAAAGCCTCCTGCACCATTCGTTGCTGACTAACCCACCCGATATTGCAGCTACAACGACATATTAGTTTTAAAGCGAGCGGCTCTCACTCACCGGGGCACCACCATGTTTCCCCGCATCCCTACGGAGCCAGTCACGTGATTTAAAAATCCCTCTTCTAGGTACTGCGGCTAACTTTAGCGCGGTAAGTGCTTCGAGCAAACGGGCCCTGATGTCCACCAAGCCCAATAAACGTACAGTAAGGACGGCAATCCTGTAACTGTTACACTAGTATAGTATGTATATACCTGTTTTTTTTTTTTTATTCTTAGACTATACCCAGCAATCTGGGACATGGTCCACTTGCGCCATCTATATTTGGGCGCCGGTACCTCGCAAAAGCTTGAATGGGAAAATTCGTTTTCTGGCCACAAAATAAAAACGAGAGCACAGTTATCAAAGTTACACCATACATGGGTTCTTGATGAGCGTTGACATCGCCTCGACACAAAAAAAAAGAGCCTAAGAAAGAGCGGAAGGTGGTTCCAAATGCGATTAAAATTCTGGTCAGTTTGTATGGGAAATCTCTCTCGAGGGACGAACTTTGCGGTATTAAATTAATCTAGGCAGACCCCTGAAAAAAATGAAAGCCGTTTACAACTCCCTGTAACGCCGAATTAGAGAGCAGCTCTTGAGGAGGGGGGGAAGGCGCGGAGGGGGGCGGGGGTCACGTGACCTCGGGGGGGGGGGGGGGAGGGTCACGTGACCAGGGGGGCCACGTGACGTGGGGGGCCACGTGACCTGGGGGGCCACGTGACCTCGGGGGGGGAGGGGTCACGTGACCTTGGGGGGTCACGTGACCTTGGGGAGGGTCACGTGACCTTGCGGTTACGCCGACGCCGACGCCGACGCCGCTCAAGCCCGAAACGGGCGCCTAAGAGCTGCGCTCTAAAAGTAATCAATGATTAAGGAGGCCGGGACTATGCGCGACGCCTTTAGCCAGGTAGGTTCACGTTGGTCCAATTCTGAAAAAGTTCCTGAACGTAATTTGCACGTCATACCTCCACGAGCCGCACCGGGCGACCGTACTCAACGAGATAAGCAAGCTTTATGCCTCTAAAGCTGCTTGCGGTTGTGGCGGAGCGGTTATCGCACTGTGCTTGTAGTATTGCGCAGCGGATTATCGCGCCTGGTTTCGAACCCACCCAAGGCGGATGAAGTTGTAGTTTTTTTTATGCTTTTATTATAGTATATATCGACCCCCTACTCATCCTTCAGGCACCACACAATATTCGGAGCTGAAACGGCTCGCACACCGCTATTCATATTAGCTCGCAAAAAAAAAAAAACCTCTTTATCACACAGAGCTACAGACGGCGCACTGTCAAGCTGTCAATAAATTATTGTCTTTTTACGGGTGTCCGATGTTCTGATTTTATACTTGCGGCGTTATTAATATCCAGAATAGATTATTACTAATTTCTGAGGAATTAGTAAATATGCCAAATGAACTTCAAGAATATTTTTAAAAAGTGGAGAATTATTTTGAAATTGACGAATTCTAATTGTGCTAAATTGCCAGCTGTGACGCACAATCCGCTAAGCTAAGAACAAATAAAAAAATTGACCGCATCTCCACGTGGTGAATGATGTTGCTTGCGGCGAAGCTCTGGTGGTGCTTGTCTGTGTAGACGCCGAGCCGCAGCATGCCGAGCCTTTTCATTCATGTCAGTAGGAGAATGTGTGGTTTTCTTCTTTTTCTTTTTTTAAGCAGACAGATGGGATGGCATTTCAGAACCCCCTACTCTTTTTTTTTCTTCTTTTTCTTTTTCATAATTTTTTTCATCTTTATTTTCAATTTTTTTTTTGCCCTACACGAGCACGTGAGCATGTGCTCACGTGCTCGTGAGCACGTGATCTCACGAGCAGAAGCACGAGCACCCGACGCCGGGCCTACGGCGGACGGCGGACGGCGGATGGACATGACTAGCCCCTAAGGAGCTTCGCCCCTAAAAAAAATCGGCGAACTTTTCTCTGCGTTCGCTCAAAGGCCGGTGAGCTTTTCTCCGCATCTGCCGGTTTGGTGGTGCGCTTTTCTGCGGTGAGCTTTTCTCCGCCGCCCCCAAGTACCATCTAAGCTCGTTTGGAAGCGAATAAACGTCGGCCGTCACGCAAATTAGAAAAAAAAAAGTGATCTTTGAACTTGCGACACTGGGGACACACTAGAAGGGATCCTAGAATATCTCTTCATTTACATATTTTCAGCTGGTTTTCGCCTTCCCGGAAAGTGGGTTGTCGAGGAGAAAGCAGGTTGAACCCGGTTTTCATAATACTCCATCTGGGTGCAAAAATCGGAAATATCGGCTTTTACCCGAAAACGAAGAACCCTGGGTATGATTCATGGTGTTTCTGCTGCCTTTCTACTGTAATATCATTTAAGAGCTATCTTAGGTCCAACTAATATTAAATATGAGTCAGCATGCACTAGAGTTAAAAAACAAAATCCAAGTACAAGCCCCATAATATGATGTTTTTTTTTTTGTTGTTTTTTTTGTTCGGTCGGCAAAGTTGACATCATGAACCGATGCGCGATTAGATACGCGAAAGCAACATATCTATATATGGCTTGCACAGGATGTCTGCCATGCTGGTGTCAGAAGCCTGCCAGTAATGCAGTGGGAGGTGTGGTGTCATGCGTCAACGAGCGTCTCAGGACATTTAACAATACACTAAAGGCTACGCTGTCACGCGTCCAGGCCACATTTCAACGGGTGTAGGTCAATATGGTCCCGGACATTATGGTCCCGGACAAAATGGTTCCGGACAATATGGTCCGGGAGATTTTGGTCCCGACTGCAATCCTGGACAAGATGGTCCCAAGTAAATTGTTCGACACTTCTGACGCTCTGTCTGAAATGTCGCTGTTCTCTGTAGCGATTACTTTTAAGGTGAGTAATAGAAATGGAATGCGGTCCATTCGTCACATGTCGATTCCTCATAGGGGGAATAAAGGAAATGTATCGTGCAGATGTTTCGATGCAATGCTAGGAAGTAACAATGGAAATAAACATGCTCTTGAACACATGACACGTTTCATTATGTTCCAACAAAAGGTCTACGATCTTGAAGCGGCACTTGGTGTGGGAACATGTTAATATGGCCCACGCCCTTCAGAGGGTCATTCATTGTACGGCTCCCTTGTACGCACTGTGTGCAGATTGTTCGAAGTCGCTGTTGCATTTCTCGATAGACTGGTTCAAACTCAAGTTTAACGCATGAAAAAAACGAATGGTGAAAATTATGCGCAAAAAATATAAACTCTATATTGACAAACGGCTCGAAACATAAGTATTTTGAGAATCACATTTAATAACCGAAACCTGTAAAGACCAAACAATAAAAAACGAACTTCAAAATGACCAACAGCTCATGTCATAAATGTTTAGCAAAAATAAATACACGCAACCTACAAACGTGTAAAAAGCAAGAAACAAAATGCAGCGAAAATGACTTGGGTCTATTTTCGCCGGCACAGCCCTTGGGAGCATATTGTCCGAGACCATATTGTCCAGGACCATCTTGTCCAGATCCCCATTTCAACATAAAATGGAGTATTTTGATTGTAGCTCCTATTTACCCATATATCTAAACACAAATAATAAATATTCCTTACTAAATCTGCTTAAAGGTCTCAGTGCCTTCGTTTGCCACCACTAAGCAGCTCTGTTCTTAAAGCACTAAAGTTCTCTTAAAGCACTTAAAATAATCTCAACAATGCGTTTGTCGAATAGATAGGTGGTTTTCTCCAAGCACTGAGCACACCTCGTTCGAGCTCTTTGAAGGACGCAAAGTGGTCGGTGCGGTTTAAACCACCGTTACTAGATCAACTCAGTTATGGAACTTCCCATAGACGCTGTACATTGGAGGGGGTCCGAAACCGTGTCCGATTTTTTTGCAGCTAGGTGGCGCTGCCGGCGCATTAATCCACGCGTTTTCGCCTGCTACTGCTCCGCGGCTGCTTTTGAGTCCCGACTCCTCTCGAGGTTCAACATGGTTTTGGGTTAGTTTTTGCCCTTTCGCCAGTAAAAAGTAAAAATGTGACTACCAACAGCAGCAGAAACAATTTGAAAGTTGTCTGCTGCTGTTATCCGTAAGAAAAGCCAGAACCGCGCCGTCAATGATGATGATAGCGAGTATTAATGCGGAGCGCACGCCCTCTAACAGGCGCCACGCAAAGGGACCCCCCTCCGGAGCGGAGTTCCAGAACTGAGTTGTTCTAATAACGTTGGTTTATACCGTTTAGAAATGCTGGGCCTTTCTGCTTGAAGGCTTGCTTTTATACCGATATCAAATTTTTATGCGCAAGCTTGTCTTTTTATTTATACTGCAGCGGAGTGTTTTCATTCACGGGTCAAAAAGATTCCTGGTGGTACCATTTACTTCTTGTGAAGGAGATATACTACTTCGCAATGTTTTGGTCTCCCACGAATACGTCCCATGTAAATAAATGTCTTCACCCCGGTCATGCCTAATTACTTTATAACTAGTCCAGCGTGTTTTTACGTATTTGCTTTTCGTCATAATTCTATCTCAGACGGTAGAACACAGCTAATCGCACCTCATGCAGTCAACCCGACGACATAAAACATGCCTGATGGGCGTAACCAACGTACGAGGGCCAAAAAAAGGCACTAATGGATACCTTCGGCAAGGTTGACATCAACGCCAGCACAACGCAAAAACTCATGTTCTCGAAAAGTGCATGAACTAATCGGTTCGCGGCACTCTAACCGGTGCTTGACCTGATGGATGCGGCGAAACTGTCTTCTAGAAATTGAAAAACAAAATGACAACCTAATCAGTGCATACCACAACATGCAGAACGTCCGCCATAATTGCTCTATGCGTCCCGCCTGAGAAACTATGTACAGTCTTCATTCTTTTTTTTTTTTCTGCAGCTATATATTTTTTTGGATACGGTCCATTTGTCACATGGCGATTCGTCAAAGGACGACTGGTATTAGGCCCGTTGGTCACAGCGGAACATTGGTCATAGAATGATTCGTCACGGGGGCAACCCGTCGCACAATTGTTCGTCCCCTAAAATATGTTTTTGTTCTATTCGGGTCAACCTGCCAAGGTTGACCCAAATACAGGGTGTCACAAAAGAAAATTTACACGATTTTTTTACCGCAAAAATAAACTAGGCATCGCCGGACGCTCATTCTCCGTCCAAAGGTAGCGTTCGAGGTCACAACCAGATGCCAAAGTTTCAGCCCGATCCGATAACTTAATCAAAAGTTATAAGTGATTTTCTGAAAATTTCAATGGGAAAATGGCGGCCGACGGAGTTTTCGAACACATGGGGCTCTATGGCACCAGAAACCGAAAACGGGCAAAAATGGGCTCCATTTTCCCATTGAAATGTTCAGAAAATCACTTATAACTTTTTATTAAGTTATCGGATCGGCTGAAACTTTGGCATCTGGTTGTGACCTCTAGCTCTACCTGTGGGCGGAGAATGAGCGTTCGGCGATGTCTAGTTTATTTTTGCGGTAAAAAAGATCGTGTAAATTTTCTTTTCTGACACCCTGTAGAACAAAAACATATTTTAGGTTGACCCAAATAGGCAAGGTTGACCTAAGGTCATCATGATTGATCGAGGGTGAAGAAGTGTTGTGATCGAGAGTGAACAAGTGTTGTGATCGAGAGTGAACAAGTGTTGTGATCGAGAGTGAACAAGTGTTGTGATCGAGAGTGAACAAGTGTTGTGATCGAGAGTGAACATGTGTTGTGATCGAGAGTGAACAAGTGTTGTGATCGAGAGTGAACAAGTGTTGTGATCGAGAGTGAACAAGTGTTGTGATCGAGAGTGAACAAGTGTTGTGATTGAGAGTGAACAAGTGTTGTGATTGAGAGTGAACAAGTGTTGTGACCGAGAGTGAACAAATGTTGTGATCGAGAGTGAACAAGTGTTGTGATCGAGTGTTGTAATTGAGAGTGAACAAGTGTTGTGTCATTCCCAGAAAATAGAGGTGGTCGTGACAGAGAAAGGTGGAGCGATGCTGACTCACGACGGGTTTCTGTGTAAGTACATATAGCAGGCGGAACAACGCACTGTTGTATTGGAGTTTCCGCAAAAGATCTTGGGGGGACCCAACCGAGATTTGCATAGAGTCATCTAACCATCAGGTGTGTACCAAAACCTGTTCTACGTTTAGCACTGAAATATTTGCTTTTTTATCACTTGTTTACAGGGACTCCGGAAGTGAGTGGGGGGGCTGAAGTCAAACATTTTACTTTTATATATTTTATTATAGGAAACAATGGCTGGAGCCAAATTTCTGTTGTTTTATATTTACTTAGAGTTTATTAAAAAATAAAATATTATTTGCACGAAGTTCCTTACGTAGCATGTACAATCACTTTTCCTTCCTGCTTTATAACAACAGTAGGGGGTTTTAGTGGCTCGTACGCAAAGCCTTGCGTACGCAATACAATTGCGGGTCGGAAATGCATACGCGTAGAACGCAATGTTGCGTTTTGCGCATTCACCTTCCAACCCTCAAAGCTTTTAAGTACGATCCACTGAAACTCTTTAATATCGGGAAAATGCTTATGCATAGAGCTTCAGGCAATTTCAAAACCCCAACAAGGATACACAGCATTGCGAAATTGAGTTTGCGAAGAATCGCGTTTATTATTCTTCAAATGTTCATCCAAAAAGACATCCCCGCTATGAAATGAACGAGTAAGCCAAGAGAATTACATATATAGAATGACATCTTAATACATATTTACAAAATGTGCACAAAAGCGTGATGAAGGAAACAGATCCATGTATAGGCGCCAAGGCCATGTATGTTGATTGTCTGAAGGAAGACCAAAGATCGCCGTTCGCTCAGCAGTCCTGGAGACAAATTCCTTGATGATGTCGTCCAGGTTGAGCTCGGCAGTTCTTCCCTTTTGAATGTGCAAAATAAGGAGGTGTGTTAGCCTGCCTGACTCATGCGGCTGCGTAGATACGTTTTAATTCGGCGTAATGCACTAAACGAGCGCTTCCCCGATGTGACAGATTCAGGCATAGAATTAAGAAGTTTCGTATATTTTACGACTTGGTTCAGGAGGTCACAAACTTCGTCGGATTTTGCCTGTAGTGTCCTCAATACGGCGTCAATTGTGAGGGAATCAAGGTTGCATAAAAGAGCCGGAAAAAGTAAAAGCTGCGCAGAGAGTCGGGCCAGTTTAAGATACCATGCATGCACTCCTAGGGCCTCTTTCAAGTCATCAATTGTGAACTGCCTTCCCCCGGCGGCGTTAATCACGGTGCTCTCTAGTTTTACTAGCTGCTTCATACCAGGCTGTTCAAACAGCCGTTGAGTTTCACTTATAATGCAGTCTACAGCCGCAAAGTACTGCTTCCGTAACGCTACCTTACAATCAACTACAACTGGCGGAGAAGGTGCTTTGCTCATTTCAAACCTTTTTGGCGGTTTTGTCGGCTTTGCGCTGCGAGGGTCCTTCAAACCTAGCCGCATTGCAGTTGAGCTCGTGCAATCCCACAACTCTTCAAACGCGACTGCAAACCGCAGATGGGATATTGCCTCGCAGAGAGTCTCTGCAGCCTTTTTGATACCTGCGGCGCGAAACGTCGAACGTTGCAGTACCCTTGCAAGTTCTTCGCATGGGCCGAACAAAGCTATAGAAATGTTTATTCCTAGCAGCGTTTCAAACCTTTTCAAAATCCTTTTATAACCCCTCAAAATGGCCCTGCTGCTGTCCGCAATCGAATATTCTCCTTGTAGCAGCTCGTTCAGTGTCTCCTGAACTCTAGCATAGTTTTGCGCGAACCTCTTTATTGACTTCGCTCCGACAGTCGACCTTGTTGGGCAAAGCGGAGGAAGGTTATTTGGCGTTGATCCGGCCTCTTCCGACGCGTCGTGGACTGGAGACATTACAACAGATGAATAAACAGCTTTTCGTTTCTTCGAAGTCGGAGTGGGGGGGCTCAGCCCCATCCTGAAAAATTTTGGGGGGGGGGGGGGAAAGGACCCCCCCAGCCCCCCCCCCCCCCTCCGGTTCCGGAGTCCCTGCTTGTTACAGTGGGAAATCGTAAAACTCCATATAACATTTTGTCGGGCACTCCTTTGGCCGTTAGGGATGTCGCCAAGTTTGAAATGCCCGCTTCGTCGCCCCTTCGTCATCGATGAAATGAAGATCTCACAGGCTGAAGGCTGCAGAAACGTTTAAGGCCCGTACACACACTTCCAACTGAGTAAATCCGGCCGAGGCAAGGCCGGGTTTTTAAACCTCTTGTGTCGTCGTAGAACCGGATGCGCTGCGGCGGAGCTCCTACGCCATCGCAAGAGGCTTAAAAACTGGTCTTTTTTTTTTTTCAGAAAGAAATTTCAGAAAGAGTTTTTTTTTTTTGGTGACCCCAAAGTCATGCTTATCGCCTTCGCGGGATTGGCTATATAGAACGACCACTACAGGGCGAAGGGTTTTTCATGGCAAAGGATTAATGCTAGCGTGTTTTTTATCGCTACTTTTATTGCCTGTTCCCCTTCTTCCTGTACAAAGTGGCAAAACGTGTCTAACCTCTAAGGTTAACCTTCTCGCCATTGCTTTCCGTTTTCTTTTTTTCCACACTCACACTTTAACTTTCGAGGAGGATCACACGCTGCCGCCTTACTGAAGAAATAGGCAGTACAGATAGAAAAAAACAAGTTTAAAATGTATATATTATTCACGGACTGACGTCTTGCCAATTTTGAGTATTTGACTCGTAGCAATCGCTGCTATGGCAAATCAGTGGCACGTACACTGCGAGCGTAGGGCCGTTTAGTAACACTGTAGGCGATGCTAGTTTTTATTTTAATATCGCCAAGTTGTCGCAAAAAAAAAAAAAGAAGCGTGCCTACACATGGGAAGCACGTAGCTTCAGTAGGCATTTACGTAAAGCTTGAGTCTTTCCATGTCGGTGTCTTTTGTGGTAATGCTATGAGTGGCTCACGGAGCACTCTAATTTCAAGTGAGCGTCTTAATTCTTCAACCAATTAACTGGTTATTTCGGTACCAGTACTGGGCAATTAAGCTCATTCAGATATAACCATCAGGGCAAGTGCACAACGAAGCACTCACAAACCCGACCCCGGCCAAAAAGGGGTCAGACAAATACAGTATTCTTTTTAACATTGACATTATCTAGCTACCAGAGTCCCTTGCATTACAAAAAATTTATTTATGACAACAATTATTTCTGCAAAATTAAAACTTGATTTGCTGTATTTTAGAGTATTACACGAAATAAATTAATGTGAAAAATTATAAATGTTTAGTTGTAACAACAATATATTTGCCTTAGTTAAACCAAAAAGCCTGGAATGTTCCCTAAATAAAAATATGTTCACATTTGTACACAAGCCCCTATGAGGGCATATATGCGAACGTTTCAAAATTACGAAGGTGCTTAAAACACTTGAAGAATTATAGCCATATAATTAATTTTTGCACAATCGAAAGATGTTCCTACGGACGAGCCGTGCCCACAGTTCCTGGGCAAACGTTCTTGCTTTAAGTTTTACAGCGTCAGGTGGTAACCTCAAGCTCTCTGGAGATTGTTGTCGTATCAACAAAATACTCTGCTCTCTCCACGCCCCAAAGTTGGAATTACAGGTCACACATGTAATGTATCGTTTACTGTACTCACGCGCCTCTTCGTATATCTTATAAAACTATTAAGCGCGTTTCTTTGACCATGGCTTTCAATGAGTTGCATGCCCACTCTACTTGTGTCTCGTATTTCACCAAAGATGTGATGACAAATTTACCATCGAAATCAATTTTTTATGGTTATTCAAACAAAATCAAGGTCTACTAGTTAACTTTCTAACATCGTAAAAAATGCCAGCCTTCACGACATTTGACCAAATGGTGTAAATCGATTCTATGAAACGGCGTTCTGTGAAGTGTGTGGCAAGCTGGCAACAATCTACGCGCTGACGTCGGCAGTGACGTTCAGGGGCGCACCGCGGACACATGAGCAAGCTCCCGATTACCTCGCGAGTCAGTCGAAGACTGGATTGCATGTCTTGTCCTTTTTGTGGATGAGCAGTATGCACCGCTCCCCGCACACATCACCTCATTGAATGGAAGGGACCTCCGATTCAATGTCTGGATTGGCTGTAAACATTGGGTTGTGTGTATGTTTATACAGCCTAGAACTTGGTCTGCCTCCAAGGGCGACAAGTCTCACAGCTGTAGATGAGCAATTTAGCCAGTGCAGTACAACCGCTAGCCTGGGGTCTTTAACGTGCATCACGCAGTAGTGATACGCGACCGCACGCCGGTACGATGCTCATCCAGATCGAAACGGGCAGGGGCGGGGATTGAGCCCATCCTGGGTTCTGCAGCGCGAGCTTTCGCTCCACGTGCTCCGAGCTGGTGTGCGCTAGCCCACTCGGCCACCGATCCCCCCTTGGATCGGCGGTATTCAATGAAGAGTGTGTTTTTTTCAGTATAAATGTGTATGCATTAAAATTAGTTACATGCCGCATGAGTCTACAGAAAGCAGCAGGAATGGTAGAAAGTTTGTGTTGCATGCTCTTGTAGATATTAGCTACATTACGCCTGCTATGCTTACTCCTCAACAAGTGGCTATGTTTGTTTCCTCCAGCTCGTCAATCCACAGGCTTTCTGCGTTTACATTTTAATAACTAAACTGAAATGTCTAGTGTTTCAGAATTCGCATCTGTTTTGTAATACCGTATTCAGATGCTCAGTAAGAAATGATCAATACGGGGGAAATAGAAACAACAAAAAAAGGCGGCGAAGATCAGGCACACAATCCGGAAACTTTCACTGGGATAATTTTTTTTTTTCGGGTTAGCACTTAGGGCCACCCCTTCCGGGAGCAGTTTGTCCGGGACCATTATACGGCGGTAGCCGTATTGGCGACGAGATGTTTTGGTGGCGCCACCTCGCGGGCGCCCTCCTGTGACGCGGCTGGTAGGATGCGAGCAGACGAAGCGCAATGTCAAAGCACGAAGGGGATATGTTAGTTCGCATCTATGCCGATTAAAAACGGTTTGTTTCTTTGAAAGAATAAAAAAAAAAAAAACGTGTATAACGTTTTTGTGAGTGATCTTTCTAATGAATAACAGCGCGTCGAAGTTGCTTTTTTTATTAGAAAATATAATTAGCAATTAAATATGAGAAATATCTTAAAATGTTAAAAAACAAGCCTCGAGCTCGACATTACAGCTTGCGCGGCGTGCGTCAGGGCTATTCACGGCCTCTCTGATTCTTGTTTTCTTTTTTTTTTCGGATCTGTGGAGGCTGTTGTGGAAAACGGTTTTGCATTCATTCGAGTGAATGACGTGCTGCTCATAGCTATGCACGCGCACACAATTGTGTTGCAAAGCGCCGCACACTTGTTTTAGCGACGTTGAGCTGGCCGATACCGACGCTTCCACCCAAGTGTGACTCGACAGTTGCTGCCAAGCAAATACTCGTCAGTAAGTGACGCTTAACTCCTCCCGAATCGAATACGTGGCAAAGGAGTCGGTCACATCTCAACTTTTGCTCGAAAGAAAAGCAGAAATTTTCATAAATTGCTAAATTGTCGGCAATAGCCCGGCAATTTCAAGCGATTGATTAATTTGTTCTATACTATTTTTACTAAGAATTGCTTGCAAATTTAAAACCACTCGCTGAGAAGCGCATCGCGCATTATGCGCATTTGGGTCCGCAAATACTAAACAGACGAACGGTAATAATTTATAGCAGGCGTATTCCTCATTTTTTGGGACGTCGAAGTGTCACCGACTTACCAGATTACTTCGATGGCGAGGGGGTCTCGCACGTTTCGCATCGACCGGGTGAATAAGCAGGGATTTAGTTGAAACGACTCTGGCAGCCAGCCACCGCTTCTTCCAGCCGGTTATTTTGAGGAAATGTTCGTTTACTGGTTTACGAAATTAAAAAAAAAGGAATCAACTCGAAACTATTAAGAGACCAGCATTCACGGAACACATTGGAACCAACAGCATACACGGAGTCGCGTTCACTGAAGTGTTTGCTACACACGCGAGTGGTTCTCGAATTTCGCTTTACAATTTTCAATTTGATGAGACATTCCTTTCTTAGTTTTATTTTGTCTGAATCATAATAAAAAAATACACCCTACTCGCCGTGGTAAAAGTTGTGGTAAGATAAAGTGCAAGATATTCTATTTTCATTGTCCAGATTTTTGTACTGGGGAAAGAACAGCACACCACATTCCGAGTGCTTCGACACCTCAGCGCCAAAAGTGTTTGTTGGCACAATTACGCATGCCACGTGCGGTTGCAAACTTCGGTAAAATGTTTTACTACAAACATTGCTTCGCCAAATAAACACAACGCGTGAAACCGGCTTTGTCGCGTGTTACCCAAACAGCGCAGGAAGCGAGCGGACGAACCGAGGGATTCAAGATCTGCGCGGTCTGTTCCAGTCTGTCCTACCCGTGCCAACGCATTCGCGCTATCGCGCACAGCGCGACGAAATTTACAAAGTGCGTCGTTAGTTTATGGCGCACATGACGGTGTTCTTGAGATTCCGTGGTGCCTTTTTATACGCTACCACGGAATTTTTAAAACGACGCTACTGTCAGCTTCCCTATCCGATGCGGTCCGCTCCAATACCCCTTTTCGACACGTGGCCCGCTCCGCTATCCGCTATGGCCCCTTTGCAGCTATCATATTTGCCCACTACGATATCTGCTGCGTCCCATTCAGGGGTGGCGGAGAAAAGTTCACCGGAGAAAAGCTCACCGTAGGAAAGCTCACCGCAAAACTGGCAGATGTGGAGAAAAGCTCACCGACATTTGAGTCGATGTAGCGAAAAGCTCACCGAGTTTTTAAAATTTTTGTTAGCTTAGCGGATTGTGCGTCACACGTTGAAATTAACACGCTTAGAATTCGTCACTTCATTAAAAATAAGTGTCCTCTTTTCTTGTAATATTCTTAAAGTTTATTTGGCATATTTACTAATTCCTCAGAAATTAGTGATCGCCTACTGTATTTTGTACATTAAAGGGATACTGAACCATAGAATTTAGTGTCCATAATAAGTGGCGCACGTTCTTTCCACGAGCCAGCAGCCGCCGGTGTGCGCGAGCACACGCAACAAAAATGACGTCAAAGATCTCCATTCGCGGTTAAGATGGCAGTGAAATGCATGGGCTTCGGGCGAAAGAAGAATAAAGACAAGTTTTTCATCTATACAGTGGTGTCTGGTGTAAAAGGTAAACGATTAATTGGTCTAACAAGCATGTAGCTTTCACTTGTAGAGATGAAAAGCCTGTCTTTATTCTCCTTTGGCCCGAAGCCCATGCATTTCACTGTCCTCAAGCGCGAATGGAGGTCTTTGACGTCATTTTCGTTGCGAGTGCTCGCGCACACCGGCGGCTGCTGGCTCGTGGAAAGAACGTGCGCCACTTATTATGGACACTAAATTCTATGGTTCAGTATCCCTTTAATGACGCCGCAAGTATAACATCAGAACCTCGGACACCCTTAAAAATGACGACAATTTATTGACAGCTTGACAGTGCGCCGTTTGTAGCTCTGTCAGATAAAGAGGTTTGTTTTCTGCTAGCTAATATGAATAGCGGTGTGTGAACCGTTTTCATATTAGCGTTTTGCAATAATAAGTCTTTAGTTGCGAGAACACCTCTGTCCTGTCGTGTTTCTTGTCTTCCCTACGTCTTCGTCGTTTGAACGGTTTTCATCATGTATAACGTTTACCAACTAGCGCAATTTGCTACCTTACAGAAAACTAGTTCTTATATAGTCACGAGTAACAGCGGTGACAAAGTGCAGCTCTGAAGGTCATGGGTGGCTCGCCGTCGAAGGGCCCTATCACACAAAGGCAACGTGTGGAAACACCAGCACGAACGGCTAGAAAACGTGCTACTCCGTGGACGAAATAAATCTCGATATCCTACTGACCGCTCTATCCTGTTTTCAAAGGCTAACAAAAGATTCAAAGAGAATTTCAGGCAAGGCGTTATTACGTATGCACTTTCGGATTTTCGGCATTTACAGGCTTGCTTTTTAGGTTTTACGCAGACAATATTAAGTTTTAGGACTTTTTCCTGTTCTTTAAGTCATGTATAACGTTACTTAGAGAGTAAACCACAGAAAGCACTCGCCCGCAATTATTGATTTGGAGCAATATACCGAATAAGCTTAACAAATATTACTAAGAAGGACATTTCCTTTTTTTAGAAAGCTGACGAATTTTGATGATAATAAATTGATATATGTTAAGCAGAATCCAATAACCTCCATATGGAAAGAAGAAAAAAAAATTGGTGAGCTTTTCTCCGCATACGCTCAATGTCCGATGAGCTTTTGTACTTATCCACCGGTTTTGCGGTGAGCTTTTCTCCAGGATTCTTCGTTCAGCTATGCGATGTGGTCCGCTCACCTAACCAATGTTGCCCGCTCCGATATCCGCTCCGTGACGCACTTAGATATGCGATGCCCATGCGGTTCGCACCACTAGCCTCTACGGCCCGGTCCTCCATCCATATGCAGCCTGCTCCACTGTCCTATGCTGCCCGGACTGCTATCCGCTGCGGCCCGCTCAGCTATTTGCTGCGTTCAGCTCCACTATCAGCTGTCACTGTAGTGCACGTTATATGCACGGTGGCACAGCGCTATGCGGAGAGCAAGTCGTCTGCTTCTTGCGCAGGGGTTGCTGTGACATCAGAGCGACGCCGAGCACTGATTGACCTTGTGTCAAAGAATAGTGGGTAGAGCTCAATGCTAGATGCCTTGAGGTCTACCGACTACCTTTTTTTTTAATCGGCCAATAAGAGTTCGGTGTCGTTCTGGCGTCACCGCAACTTCTGCGCAAAAAGCAGGCGAATTGCTCTCCGCATATGCATTTGATGAGCAGAAGTCAAGATTATAATCACTGATTCGCTTTCTGTTTCGCCAAACCGTTTCCCAATCAGCCGAAAACAACCACATAAGATTGTTGTTCGTTTTTGGTTCAGGTTCATTACAAAATGTTTGATTTAGAATTTGGTTTTGTTCCGGTGGGGTCAAAATAATGATTTTGGTCCGGTTTTGGGCTCGGGTTTAAAATGACAGCCTGGTAAAAACGTCAAATTACCTGTCTCTGGCATCAAGAAGACTTCCCCGCCATGTTCTTCCCGCTGGTAATTAACTGATAAATAATTTTAAGAGCAAGCTCAAAATGCAGCCATAGCAACGAACAACCCGACTGTTGAAATTATTAAACTAGCAACTATATCATTACCCGACGCACAGGCTGAATGCCTGTACTATTACTGAGCCCCGGTAAAGAGTTCAAGAGATTACTTAAGGGACTCGATGAAAAACCCAAATTGGATATGATAGAACAATTATCAGACAAAGAAGAACCCTGAAGGATGAGAAAAAATTAATAAAACAAGGCCATCAACTATCGAATTAAAGCTACATGATTAAAAAAAACAAAGAAAAAACCCGAGACTGCTGGTAACAACACACACACTCAAAGGTTTCAAACACAGCTGAAATTTTATTTTCCAAAACCTCGATAAATAGGAAAAAAAACGAACGAATAAGGGGAATGGAAGACCCGCAAGAACACCTCATTCCGCAAATGTACATCCCGACAGTTACCAGGACAATGACGGAACCCGCGATATCACCCTCCTCTCTTATCTTAGAACCCTGTCACCCCGACCGAAAACGAACAAAACAACTTTTCTTTCCGGAAACTTGTAGACACTCAAGGACAGCACTTTTCACAGCCTAAGAAATCACCGAATTTGGTGGTCCATAATAGCGGTTCCGTGACGTGCTATTGCGGAGTGTAGGAAAAAATGGTCCCGGTCAGAATGGTCCCGGTCAAAATGGTCCCGGACAAAATGGTCCCGGACAAAAAGTTCCCAAGTACCAACCCGGACAAAATGGTCCCAGGTGAATTTATCAATACTTTGAGCGCTCTTAATAGGACAAAATGGTTTGGTACTTTTATTTTGACACACATTCAAGAATAATATCAACGTTTTCATTATAATCATTTGAAACAAATTTTAAATCCCTTATATCTATACCACGTAGCTCTATTTCTTAAAGGTTCTTAATTTCTACCGATATATTCCACGTGTGTAATCAACATCTTTCTATCGCCGGAACCTGTTTTCAAATTAGCGCTATGGAGCTTCAAAACGACATTCGGAATGTTTTTTTTTTTTTAATGAACTTGTCGTACCACCGCGTTCTATTTTTCAGAAACAGCATCGCTCTGTCTGAACATTGTATATTAAACAAATCGAAAATTGATTTCGCAATTATGAGCGTATTTATTACATAGACCACTTAAGAGACAAAACGTCGACGCTGCTGAAGCTAAGGCCTAATGCGAAAATGTATTCATATGATCCACACATTCAAAAAATCGTTCAAGGGACGGAGCCCTTGCACGTACTGTGTGCACAGAGTTACAAGCCGCTGCTAATATCCATCAATAGTAGAACATACAAAAAACCTGCAAACAGCAAATAAACAATGCCACGCTGGGACCATTTTGTCCGGGTTGGCAGCTGGGACCATTCTGTCCGGGACCATTTTGTCCGGGAACATTTTGTCCGGGACCATTTTGACCGGGACCATTTTGACCAGATCCCGGTATTGCGAGCGATTCCTTTATCAAACGTTTGTGCTCAACTTTTTCCCCTTTCTTCCATTGATGTCACATCCCAAAACTATACAATTCTTATACAGTCGGAATGTACATTTGTGGAAAGAGTTTCTCCTTCCTCTTATTCGTTTTTTTTTTGTCCTATTTAACCAGGTTTTGGAAAATCAAATTTCAGCTGTGTTTGAGACTTCTGCGTGTGTGTGTCGTCACCTGCAGTCTCGTTTTTTTTAATCATGTTTAATGTACACCAGCTCGTTTGCGCCCTTACATTTATTTTATAAAGCTACGTTGGTTCTTTCTCGAATTTTATTATTTTATGCCTCCACGCCTACATATCGGGTACGCTGAATTAATTTTGCCCCTGAATATTCATTTCTGTTTTTGTTCTAAAGCACACGAAATAAACGCCGAGGGGTCAGCTGGGGGAGAGACAGTGCAGGAGGATGAACAGTGAGAATAAAACAATCCACAGTGCCAGGACAAGCCGCGCACAAAAGGCGTAGCCCTACAACTGAATACCCTCAGCGATTGATTTCGAACGCGTTTTTTCAGTAGCTTCCTAACGTGGTTAGACACAACAGTGAAAATAACCTCTGGAATGAATCTGGTTTCTCAGAGAAGTTTTTTTTTAATCTTTTCCGTGTCTTCTTTACCCTTTCTTTTTGTTCCACGATGTTAGCGCCTATTGTCCGCGAGCGATAAACGGACTTTTTTTTTCTTTTTTTGGTCGCTCCAAGGCTTCTTGCACATGAAGCAGCACGCGGTCGCAGGAGCAGACGGAAGGCGCAAGAAGTAGAGGAGGTCACCGGCGGACCGTAGCAGGACGGTGAGGGGAGGGATGGGAAAGAAGCGCGAGATTGTAATCGACGCGCGAAACTACATTTTGAAAATGCGTAAAGGTCGATACGCCACGTGTCGCTAAAATCTGGACCTAAACTGCCGTGTCCCCGAAAGTTGGACTTATGATTTGTTAAAAAAAAACAAAAAAACATGAAAACTTTATTTACCGGCCATAATGTCCCCCGGGCGAATAACTCACTCGCACAAACCGTATAACAACTTCAAAACTTTTTGAAGTTGTTATGCGGTTTGTGCGAGCGAGTTATACGCCCGGGGGACATTGTGGGGGTAGCTAATCTTTGCGATAAGTCGGCTAATTAACTAAAATGTGTTAATTAACTTTTTAATTAGTGAAAATAGGCATATGGTTCCAATTAGAAATTTTCTGAGCGTCGTCCAAATCCCCTCAATCAGTAATTTTTGAAAGACTTTGAGCGTGTGAGAAGCGCACTAGTGCGCTAAAGTTACCACTCGTGGAGCAGGTACAAGGCTGAGGCTAGATAAGAGATGGACAAATTGCGCGGGCGCCTTAACGCAACCGCTAGCCTTGTAGCTGCTCCACGAGTGGTAACTTTAGTGCACTACTACGCTTCTCACACGCTGATAGTCTCTCTAAAAATGACTAGTTTAGTGGTTTTCGATATCGCTCAACAAGTTTTTAATTGAAACCATATGCCTATTTTCACTAATTAAAAAGTTAATTAAAGAATTTTAATAAATTGGCCGACTTATCGCAAAGATTAGCCACCCACATAATGTCCCCTTCAGCGTATAACTCACTCGCACAAACCGCATAAGTGTAGCTTTCATGTATTTTTTAACACATCTGTAAGAATAAAAAATACCACCAAATATATACATTGTTTTATTAAATCTAGACACCCTGTCATAATTAGATTTCTTGTCAGAGCTGAAAACTGCTTAAATGACCATAATATTATTAAAACGTTAAATAAAAGTACATAAAAAAAACTGAGCAGTCCTGCGTTAATTTATGGTACAGTCAAAGAGATACCTGGGACAGGCCATGGAGAGGTCGTCGGGCATCTGTGCCGCATTCACACGCCGTTAGGTCTTTGCGGCAGTCTCAATCGGCTTTGTTCTCACGATCATGCGCCTTGCAGTTCTCAATGCGACAAACGGCGAGACGCGTCAGCCGGTCTTTCAGCGTTTCACAACAAGCGCGACGCTATGCGGGACGCAAGTTCGTCTGCTTCTTGCACACGAGATGCGGTGACGTCAAAACGACAGCGAGCTCTGCTTGACTTTGATTGAAATGATGCTTAGTGGTCCTCAATGCTAGATGCCTTAAGCTCTACCCACTATTTTGTTTTGAATCAGCCAATAAGAGTTTGGCGTTCTGACACTAGCGCAACCCCTGTGCAAGAAGCAGGCGAACTTGCGCGCCGTATCGCACGCGGCGGCACCAAGACACCCGCGTCTGCCGCATTGCGCAATATCTCTCGTCGAGTTTCAGCGCGTTTGCCGCTTGGGGTGGTTCAGGAATCCACTAACGAAAACGTAACGCGCAGGACCGCCTTCTAGGTAATATTGGATGAATGGATACGGATGAACCCCTTTAATCGGACGGCGGCTTGCGCCCCCAGCGGAAGCTTTTTAACTGCAACAATTACCTCAGATGACATTTATCATCAATTAAGAATGACGAAGAATTTTTTTTTATCGCGATGTCACAGGAATTGTGGCTATCTATCGGGAACCACACGAGACTTTTCCGCACATGCTTGTTCCAGAAATACCGTATATGAAATGGATTGTCAAAGCTATTGCGGAGCTTTGTGGTAACGCGGCCGCTTCACACTCGGCGGACCCAAGATCGAATTCTAGTAGCAGAGAGCGATCATTTTCAAAGAGTTGGAGATATAGAAGACCGACGCCTATACGCCCCTCTACGCTATCTACAACAATGACCACAGACGTCATCTTTCTGGCAGGAGAACCCATAACAGCGGCCGCTGTAAAACACTCTATGCTTGGTCACGCTGTCTGAAAAGGCCCAATGAAAGAAACCCTACCACGAAAAATCCGGTATAACGTTTTACTATCTAGATTATGGAACCGGAAATTTGTTTCTGGAAACCCGAAATCCAGATTGCAGACAAAGGAATAATTTCTGAAAACCTAAATTTTAGATAGAGTCCAGATAGAATCCAGATAGATTTCCGGTTCCATAATCCGGATAGCAAAAAGTTATACCGGAGTTTTCGGTAGGGAAGGATTTAAGTGCGGCAGACCACTGTAGCCGAGCCTTTAACAAACGCTGTTACTAGACATGCTATTCGCAACTTCAATGTCCGATAGGTGGCGGGGAGATAGTCGTAAGTTGGCGGAAGCGACAAGAGGGATAGATTCTGATAACAATGCAATTAAATTAAAATGTTTCCCCGTGCGCCTGCTCGCGGACGCTGGTCAGTGTGCTAAAATTAATTAATTCGGCTACGGAGCGGTCAGGACAGGAGCATATCAGGGGTGACGGAAATGTTGTCGTGTGCGTTAAGAAAATTAGCAAGGTTATTTTTAAAAGTTGCGGAGTGAAAAAAGACAATCCCTATTCTAACGCACTCATTTTTTTTTTTAACTGCATGATGCACGAACACGCCGACCAGAACCATGCGGTAACGGCGGCACCGAGGCCGACAATCCCTGCTACCATCTCTGCCGCCGTCCACGCTCCTCTGGTTCTTCGTTCGTCTGTGAGCGGCCGAGCAATGGGCTAATGTGGCAAATAGTCAGCCTGTTTTAATCCCTAACAGCTAAAAAAAAAAAAACGAGGCGTGGCGCGTTTTCGGCAGTCTTGTTATTGTTCTGCAGCTACACTCTAAGAAATACCTGCGCGTTTACTTACCTGCGGAATACTCAAAGAGCCAATCTCTGCGATCTACGAAATCAGCTTGACGAATGATGAGGCGGAACATTCGTTTAGACCTAAGAGAGTATGCGCTGTGGCATTGCGCAATGCAAAGCGTCATGCTTGCATTGCGTAATGCTACAGCGCAAACTTAATTTTGATGTCTAAACAGATGTTCCGCTTCATCATTCGCTGGGCTGATTTCGTAGATCGCAGAGATTGGCTCTCCGAGTGTTTTGCGGGTAAGTAGACGCGCAGGCATTTCTTAGAGTGTAGTGAGGCGTCAGCCGAGAAAAAACAGAACAAATCGCAAAACAAGAACCGTGATTCTAATAGGTCACGTCCTGTGGTTTTTCAGCCGTCAGTGGTTATAGCGATCTTGTTTTACGTTTGAACATATCCGACCGGTTTTAAAAGAACGTTTTTAGAAACAAGCGATAATAAAAAAATAAAATTGAATTGCCGAAAAAAAAAAAACGTTTCTTTCATGCTGGCGAAAATGCTTTTTGTTCGGTCGCCTTTAACCAACCGAACATCATCCACCGAAAAAAAAAAAGAATAAAAAAAAAACATAAGAGCTGTTGCCCAAGCTCGGAGTGTTTACACACGCACAAGACAGGAAATTAATAAAAAAGATGATAAGAACCATAGCGCCCTTCTATAAAAATAAATAGCGGCATAAAAATAGGAATGGAGGGGTTAATGTATCGAACCAAAACTTCAGCCTGCCAGCCCTTCCATGGGCGGTCTCATGCGACTCGTCCTTCAAAGACGTGACTTTTTTTTTCCCTCCCTATTTCGGTATGTAATACGGAGGCAAGATTTCCTTGGCGACAGTACTTAAATATTTACCTTGCCAGACGCCACTCTTTTATCCAAGAATAGTGTGTCTCGTGCAAGCAAAGAGCTAGCGTTACAAAGCAGAAGCTGGCTTTACTCAGACTGTTAAGTCTCTTCGGACGCGTCTATAAAAATCCGCACACTTAATTTTTTTTAATCCGGTGATTTCACACATGTTTTTACAGGATTCCTGTGCAAAACCTTCTTTGTTCGCATTTTGCAATAAATGCACGGATATCCGGGAAAAGCGGTTGTTTTGCGTCTGGTAAGCCCGTTTGAAAGTATAACCCTGAAAAACAAAAGAAACAACTTCTTTGAGACAACCGTTATCAAAAGTCAGACATGATTTTGTGAAGGACCTGGTAAGGATGCCTACAAACTTAATAAGCTCCCGAAGGCATCGCTGTATTTACTTAACTCAATATCAAAAGAATTCAATGAAAGGATCTGCGTGCGTCTGCCTTTTCTATAGAGTGTGCGGAAAACCAACGACTCCTGCCTGAAAAGAATAAAAAAAGCAGAATGAATATATTTTTTTTTCAATTAAGTATTTTTTATTTCTCGCCAAACTGAAAGGAGAAGAAAGGAAAAATTTTAAGGCATTTTTCTTTTTAAGACCTGGTTAAAAATGAGCAGGTTCTGCTGAAATGCTCCACAGGACAATTTGGATTGTAATGTTGCTTGCGGAGGTGACAATTTTTTAATATAAAATATCTTTGTCCTTGCGGTTCATAAAAAAACTCGTAGAGATTGCAGAGTATGCAGATCTAACATTAGAGTCGCCATTCAGTAGTAGATTTAATTACAAGGCTGATGTAACGTCTCACACAAAAACGTAAGCTACCCTGGCGCACTGGACACCCTTCAGTGACCAGTCTCCCAGCGAAGTATTTGTTTCGTGTAAAAATAAAAAAAAGGATTTACTCATTTGTTTCATTGGGACGAACAAATGAAGTTTAAAATATTTGAAAATTGTCATTCCCTAAAATTAAGCTTATATATTGCGTTCACCTGTTCTTCAAGATTATCACCTCTTAGCAACATGATTCAGACAAGCATTGAGGAGGCATCATACACCTACAATTAGACCTTAATGTTAATCGGGTTAAATTTTATGGCGACCAAAAGTTTGATCTATATTTGCAATATATGTGGGGCTTTTTTTTTTTTTTTAAGCTAGCTCCGTGACAATTAAGATAAATTTGAATATTCTTTAGCTTAATGTATGCCATTAAAATTCGCAAACATTTTTCCGAACAACGGTTTGGAACTTTAGCACGTTGTCGTTTATGGATCCAAGGCATTGGTCTCTTAGGTATAACCCAGCTAAGAAAGCAAACCAAATTAAAATATATACATTTTGATTAACTGCCCTATTATCACACTAATCGCACTGTCAACACACTAATTAAAAGACCATGCGCCTGTTCAGGCAAACTGACTAATTTGACATGTTTTTAATAATCAAGGGAAACCTGCGTCCAGTACATCTGATTTTATTTTAAATAGGCTAGAATAAAGTAAACTCTACACAACAAGGTCAATCTAAGCTAAGGTAGTCAATGTCAACCTGGACTAAACCAACTTTCACTATTGTAACCTAAACTAGATTTAACGAAGGGAGAATAAATATATCGGTGAGCTAAACTAAACAAAACTTCGTTAAAAGAATGAAAATTCAAAGAAGGTCTTCGGGAAATAGTACTCAATAACTCAATCAAGAATTTGCATTGGACAACTACGGCACTCTGTCAGTTGCGAAAATATATCTTATATTAAGAGACAAAGATGCGTTTGGTCAAAATCAAGTTTTACTTTTATGCTTAAATTCAAATTGATAAAGAAAATATTGTGAAGATGGCTGATAAACGGAGCATATTTGCATCGTTCAGAAAAGTGCCATATCCACCGGTTTTGAATGTTTTCTTTTTTTTGTATGTGTGTGAAAAGCAACATGAAATATGCCGCGTCTATTGTGGTCTTTGTGCCTTTTCAACTCAGTCACGTTGGAAAGTAACCCATCATCATTATAGATAAGAAATGAGACTTCCTAAAGCCCGAAAGTGCTTCTGGTGTCACTCCGTGCTGTTGTTGGGAAAATCGTTTTTCAGATCGCGTAATGACTAATATAAAGCTTTAAAAAGATTTATAAAATGCAAAACAAAACAAAAAATGTTTCCCTCATTTTTTTTTTTTTTTAATTTATAGATATCATGGAAGGTTCACATATTTCCTAGTGAAGACTGCGGCAAACGACGTAATTCATTTTTTTTTGTTTCATGACACTTGCTTTGCTTTTGTTCCTGCTGCATTTTTTACTAGAGGGAGATACTCTTGATACTTGCATTTGGTTCTTCTTGTGTCATTATTTTTAGTATACTTAGTTTCCCTTTAAAGGGATTGGCCGGTCTAAACCGGAAGTACTTAAGTTTTTGCGCCTGTTAGGCCTAGGGAGCCTTCATATAAACAAACATACTTTTTTTTTTTGGATATGTAATGTTCAGATAATAATTAAACTAGTCACGAGTGTGTGTACAAAACTGCACCCCAAATTTCGCCAGTATCAATGGCTGACATCCTGCCGTTACGCGTCAAATAACATCAGGCATGGGATCGTCTGCTATGCATGCACTTCGTGTACGCGAAGGTTGAATATGATCTTCGATGAGTGTTTTGTATTTTGTTTCTTTATATACTCTATTTTAGGTTGTTCTCAGTTCAATAACGCTTCTTGTTATAACAAAAAAAAAAAAAAAAAGAAAAAGAGAGAACGCGACTTTTATTGAGGTATAATTCCAAGACGGCCGTGAGGGTGGAGCAACTATCCGTGCGTTCCTCAGATTGACATATCATCCTTTGCGAAGAGTTACCGCACCTTTGCGAAGAGGATTGCCGAGGCTGCCTATGTTTCTGACGGTATCCGTAACATAGCATTGCCATGAATAGTAAATATGATCCGTAATTTCAAGCCATTATATGACTGGCAGTCTCAACGCTGCAGCAAGTGTTCAGGGGAAATTCTGTAACTATGCCGTGGGAGATGTGGTCTCCGGACGTGCGCGTACCTGCCTTTTATTATTGTTTGTTTCTGAAACAAAGTTTGGGAACCGGTAGCCTCCAGGTTTGCAAAGTACACGTTATTCACGCGGCACTTGTGTGATGTCCACCGTCGCACCAGCCCACTGCACCGTTTGCATGGTGATGTCACTGATCGACTCTGGATTGAGGAGGGTGAGATACGATGTCTGAAATGTGGGATAACTATAAAGACCTGGTTGTTTTAAGAGCATCAGCACGCTTTCAAAAAAGTTAAAAAAATATAAAGAAGGGGCACAGCAATCAATGGACAATACAAATTGCAGAAAAGCATGTCAGCCAGGCAGAGGCCGTGATCCTTCGAGCGCATTGGCGGGTAAATAAACGTACGAGATGCGCGAAAAATATTTCCTTCGACGCATGCTTACTAGCAGGCGTACTTGCACTCCATATAAATTAGTGTTGAGGACAAAGCTGGAGTCCACGAGATCAAGGCCCGTAAAGCTGTTTGGGAAACACAATTGAACTCTGATTGACTGATTGATCGATTGATTGATTGATTACTGTGGGAGACAAAGGATTAAAAAAGAACGCTCTACTATCTACGTAGACATTTAAATGCAATGTCTTGCGAGATAGTGAGGAAGTGAGCATAAAATAGCAGTTACACAATAAAAAAATGGCTATGCGGCGCAACCGCAACCGAAACCATTTTGCATACGAGTAGCACTAAAGGTGAGCTCTATCGTGAATTTAGACGTTTCGACTATTTAAATGTTTTGCAAGATCATGCAATTAATGCTAGAGGAAGAGTTGGATTTTCAAAATATATTTATGCGGCGAAACCGAAACCAATCTGGAATCTGACAGGCCGCGGCCACATTCGCACTCGGACAGCTCGATTCTATTTCACACGGCGACAGGACATCGTTTGTCTGCAGTCCAAGGGTTGTTTCAAGCAACCGCACAACAAAAGTCCCCTTAAATCCACGAAGATCTAATCTGACAGAGCAACACGGTTAGACAAATAAAAAACAAAACTTTACAGTACAGCAGTCGGGAGGCACCCCAACGCGGCTCTTTACCTGATGTTACGTCAGATGGATGGATGGATGGATGGATGGATGGATGGTAATGGTTATACCCTTTGTAACGGGCGGCAGCGTGCGCCACCTAGCCTAACATTTCGTCATCCCCCCTTTTAAAGTGATTTTATTGCTTATCTTTATCTGTATTATTGTTTTTACCCTTCCATAGATCTCTTCCATCAATCTTCCAATCTCCTCTTAGTTACCACCATTCCTTCCCTATTCATTCGTCCACCCATGTCCGGAAAACCCAGTGCCCCCTCCAAATCCGTAGTCATCCCCCCAAGAGGGTGAGACGAAGCCCCGTGCACCTTAAAATTACATGTTCTACAGTTTCCCTTTCGCGGTTGCATACGTCGCACAGAGTGTCTACTTCCTGGAATTTAGCCCTATACGTTTTCGTTCTTAGCACCCCCGTTTTAGCTTCAAACAGCAAAGAGCTCCCCACTGAATTATTATACAGCTGTTCCTTCTTTATTTCTTGTATTTGTGCCTTATATATTGTTAAAGCTGATTTACCCTGCATTCTCTCTTCCCATAATTTCGTCTCAGTTTCCTTTACTTCCTATTCTACTCATATGCTGTGATCGGCTCCATCTCGTTGAATGTATTGAAATCTCAGCTTGCTGGTTTGGTTTGTGCACTTAGTGTTAAGACTTTTCATATATAGATACTTGTACACTTTCGCTGCCCACCGTGTATCCTCCATTTCAGCTAGTCTTTGTTCCAATTTTACTTTACTGATCGCTTCTCTACTCTCGAAAGATGCCCAACCCATATCCCCCTGTACTCCCTTTTGGTGTATTCCCATGTGCCCTGTATGCCAACCTACCCACACTCCTTTTCTGTATCTCTAAACCTGCCTCGATTTCTGACCTCATACACAATACCGCATTCCCAAATGACAGCCCTGGCACCATGACTCCCTTCCATACACCCCTAACGACTTCATATCGATTATAGTTCCATAGTGCCCTATGTTTCATGATAGCCGAATCTCGTTTCGCCTTCTTTATTACAATATCTTCTTGGTCTTTTAGATACCGTCTTCCTTCACTTAACCATACTACCAGATATTTGTACTTTAGTACGTGTTCTATCAATGTGTCCTGTATTCAGTGGCGTAACTAGATATGACGGCGCCCATGGCAAATAAAATTTCGCGCCCCTCATAGCCCATGGCAAATGAAATTTCGCGCCCCTCGCGTAGCCCCGCTGCCGTTTTTTTCCATAGGGCACATGCTGGGTGGACTCGGCTCGGCGCCCCCTCCCAAGTGGCGCCCGGGGCACTTGTACCCCCCTGCCCCCCCTAGTTACGCCACTGCCTGTATCCCCAAAGGTTCCCCCTTCTCGTCGTTGAAAACTATGATACCCAACTTGCCCCTACTAAATTTTAGTCCTAAACTGTCCCCTTCACTGCTGCGAATCCTAATCAGTTCCTGTGTTGCTCACGACATTCTGATACGAGTACAATGTCGTCTGCAAAAATTAACCCTGGCAATACTTGATTTACTTTATGTCCTTCCTCCATGTAAGTCAGGTCAAAACCTAGGTTGCACTGCTCTAACCTTTTTTCCATCTCACTGAGGTATATCATAAAGAGGAGGGGAGGCAATGGGCAACCTTGTCTAAGTCATCTAAGTCCTCATTTTATTGCTGCTGGTATTGTAGTTTCGGCTTTCCATGTTATGACAACCCTATTTTCTGTATAAACCCGTTCTGGAAACTTAACCATGGTTCCCCCTAGCCCATATCCCTTCAGTTGGTTCCAGAGCTTCTCCTGATTCACATTGTCATATGCCCCTTTGATGTCTAAAAATGCTACCCATAATGGCCTTTGACTTTTCATTGCTGTCTCTATGCACTCACTGATTACGAATAAGTTATCGTCTAGTCGCCTATTCCTCCTGAAACAGTTTTGAAGCTCCCCCAGAATCTGCTTTCTCTCTGCCCATTCTTTCATTCTTTTTTTTTTACAATTTGCATAGCTAGTCTGTAGATTACTGAAGTTACTGTGATTGGTCGGTATGATTTGATTTTGTCTTTGTCTCCCTTGCCCTTATATAATGATCTCATCCTGCTCAATTTCCATTCACTGGGTACCACCCCTCCTATAAGTATCTGGTCAATCACCTGCCTTAGTTTCAATTTGCTTGTTTTACCTAGAACTTTTATCAATCTCATTGGTATTCCGTCTGGACCTGTTGCAGTTCCAGCTGGAACCTTTCCTTCTGCTTTTTCCCATTTGCCAGTGGTCATTTCCTCTTCTTCACTATGATCCTCCTCTTGTGTTGTGTAGACGCTACCATTCCCTACGGCCTGATCTGTTTCTAACTCCGAAAATGCTGCTTCGATTGTATGTCTAATGTATTCTCTTGCCTCTTCCCCCTCTACCTTTGTCCCTTCATGTGTGGTTAGTGTGTGCTGATACCCCTCGGTCTTTTTTCCCTGCGCACTGATGTGTTCCCAGAACTTTTTGCCGCATTCCTATCCTTCTGGTTTATCTCTATGATCCACTGGACCCTTGCCCTCCCAATTTTTACCTGTATTAATGCTGATACCTCCCGCTTTCTTTCCTGAAATTCCTCCCAATTTGACGCTACTTTGGATAGTGTGGCTCCCTTTTTCTTTGCCCATCTGTGTTATTTAGATGCCGCTTGGCGTCTCGATATTGCTGCCTTAACCTCTTTATCCCACCAGCTTTTTAGCTTGCGTTTTAGTTTTCTTCCTCCTTGTTTGATTCGATATTTCTCTAACTCTCTTTTGAAAACACTAGGTCTTCATATATTCATTCTTTTTCCAGTTGCTTGGATACTATGTTCTCGATTCGCTTATATAGCTCCTGTAATTGTTTATCATTTAAGTTATTCCTACCCTCTTGTTTTTGATTTTGCATATCTGGTTTTACTGTGCCAAATCCGATCTTGATTCTCTTATGGTCGCTCCCCAGACTTTTTGTGCCTTCCTCATCTATTTCTATACCTCCTAATCTGTTGTATATCTTACGCGACATTAAACAGTAATCAATAGTTGAGCGCGAGTTCTTTCTTTCCCATGTTATTTTTCCATCACATTTCACCTGAGCGTTAACCAATACTAGATCAAGAGCTTCGCAGAACTCCTCTAACATCCTCCCTGTTGTATCCGCATGTCCATCAAAGTCTTCCAAATGCGCATTCATCTCCCCCAAGATAATCATTTCCTTGTTAGTGCCGATTTCCCTAACGTCTCCTGAGATTCATGTCAAGAGTTCTGCATGTTCCTCCCCTGCATCACTCCCTGCTCTTAGATACACAAAACCCAGGATTGTGTCTAAACCCCCAATATTGCCTTTGACCCGCATGTGTTGCCTGCAGCCCTCTCGTTCTCTTTCCCATTCCTCACCCTCCACTAACATCCCTAATCCCCCTCCGTTGCGTTCACCATTGGCCCGGTTGCATCCCATCCAATGATATCCCGGTATGTATGGTGGTTCTTCCAGATCCCTCAGATGAGTTTCTGCTAATCCATATACTGCAATGTTTTTGCTTTCTAATTGCTCTTCAATCTCCTTCCACTTCATTCTGTTCCTTCCCCCTGCATGTTTATGAACCCTATGTTAAGCTGTTTCTTCTTCCTAGACCTGCGAAGCTTCCTCTCACCCTCCCAAACCCTCCCCCCTGTATCTACATTTTGGCCCTCATTCACACCGGCGCCCTCAGGGCTCCGGGACCCCCCAAAAAGGTATAATGTGACGTACAATCCTATAACCTACCATGCTACCAGTGGTTTCACTGTAGTGAATGGCCCGTGTAAAAGGGTCGGAGCGAGCCTTGTACACCACCCTGTTTACTTCCATTACTCCGTACTCAAAATATAGGCTCATTCCCCTTATCACCCGACTAGCTTCCCCCACCCGCTTCTCTACCTGCAAAGACTGTCCCCAGACCTCTGGGACGGTGCATATTTGCACATACACCGTCTCAGAGACCTCCCTCAGCTTACGTAACCCCAACTCTATCTGCCTGCCGAGGTTCTGGCTCCGACCCTTTAACACATCATTTAGTCCTGCGTGTAATACCACTAGGTTCTCTTCCTCCCTGCTTTCCCACACTTCCCCCTTCGCTTTATTCATAGCATCTTTCATGCACTTTCCTGACTGGGCCCCTACGTTTACCCTCCCATCCCCTTTCACCCTGTCCAGCAGTCCCTTCTTAACCATTGATATGTTTGAGTCTCCTACTACCAGCATCTTTTAACCCCCGCCTGCCTGTCTTCACCCCCTCCAGCTATCTGTGCTTTCTCTGCCTCAACTTCTGCTGCCTTCCTCGAGCCCTGCTGTACTGCAGCACTCTATAGCTGTCCAGACTCCTTACCTGCACTATCAACTACCTCGTCACTATTTAACTGGCCCCCTGGGTCTGCCGCCCCCACCGCGGTCTTCTCTGCCACCTCCCTCTTTTCCTTAGTAACTACTCCTGTCAGTTGCTACACCATATCCTCACACACCTTCTTATGCTCCTCCAACTCTGCCTTCCACTCTTCCCCCTGTCTAAGCTCCTTCACCTGTCGCTCAAGCTCGGCTCGGTGTTCCCGTTCTGACCTCAGCTCTCCCGCCATGCTTTCCACCTTGCTTGCCCCTTCCCTGGTCATCTCCTCCACATCCGCTTCGGCCCTCTTAATCAACTCTCCAATCTACGCCTCGATCTGAACCCGCTTCTCTCGCTCTACCCGTGTCTCCCGCTTCAACTCCTGAACCCTATCCGCCCATTACCTCCCTATTCTCCTAAAACCAAGTTCTGCCTTCTCGCAACACCGGCATGTAAAGCTGCTCCCCTCGGCTTCTGCTACAGTTTTGAACTCCCGTCTCCATCATGCAGTACCAACAGCCACACTCCTCACATTCTACATCGGGTCCTTTTTTACTTTAGGCTGCGCATCCTTCTTCCGTTGCGCATTTACCAATGGCTACCGACACACAGCGCGACCCCACGACAAATATCCCACCAAAACTCAAACCAAGAAAGCCTCAGTACGCCTCTGCCCGCACAACCAACTATAGCCCGCCAAAAGTTTCAAACGTGCACGTGGTTCGGTCTCGTGACCCTATTTAAAAAGCCTGCTTTAAAAGGGTACTCCGGCGATTTCTTCATAGTCCCCGATTTGCTTAAAATTTTGCTAAACTTGCCAAACAACATCGCTAAAATAGTATCCCAAATATTAGATTAAAATAATTTTTTTTCACGAAGTTATTGAATTTACAATTTTGGTCCTCACCGTGTTTTTCAAACTGAAAGTCTCTATGGCAACAACGAAAACGTGACGTCAGTAGAAGGCATGGGTTGACTCTTTGGGCTGTAGAATTTGTTCCCAACTGATTGGAAGCAGTTTCATGGTGTCAAATGAATGCTTTGGAAGCTCGCTCCAGTACCCCCGCACCTGCACGGAACAAATGATTGGCATATTTTATTTTTTAGACTTCTTGCTCGACTGGCAAGCCTGCCCGCCACTGACGTCACGGCACTGAAAAGTGCGGGTATATTTGAATGTTGGTTTTTACATCATTTTCATTTGCCGATTTCGCAATAACTATTATGAATTTCGCGATACTAAATAGCATACCGGAAAGGGTAAAGGCCGGGGAGTCAGAAAATATAGTTAGTTGAGGTTGCTCAAAAAATCGCCGGAGTACCCCTTTAACCCAACTATCCTATTGCTACTTTAAAAACTGCTTTCTACTACCCCACAAACACACCAGTGTAAGAGCAAAAGTGCTTTACAGCAAGGCTCTAAACCTGGAGGATCAACCCCAATGCGGTGTGCCTCTTGCCTTTAGCGCGCAACACCACCAGTGATGAAGATCCAACAAGCAAACCTATCCAATCGCTACTTTAAAAACTGCTTTTTACTACCCCATAAACACACACGCAACTGGACTAACTATACCAAAAATCACTTAGCTTCGCAAGAGCTCTGAAAAACACGTCCTCTTTGTCAGCTGACGAACGAGCGGCCACTCCGTGTAATGTTATGGACCGCTTCGGCCCTCATCCGCTTCCGTGGCTGCCAACGTTGCCAACAAAAGTGCCGTTTTCTGAGGACGCGTTTTGGGAAGAGTTTAATATCCAACTTCTCGCGTGGAGGAGAATGAACAATTTGGATATTCGTGGAGGGTGTTCCTATAAACACAGTTAAAACAATATTTAATTGTTTTCTCGAAGACAAAAATTGACCGGACAATCCCTTTAAATCCATACGTAGCCGACGCTAGAAGCAGATGGGACCAATCAGACAGCGTCAAAAGCGCACCATCACGGTGCTCGTCATGTTCCCCTACCTGCATCGCTGAACCAATTGTAAAAGAAAAAAGGCCAGCGGCTCGCGCTTTTCGAGCTATACTCGATCGGGCCCATTGGCTCGTAGCGTTGGCTGCGTCTAGTCTAGAACTTAAACGAAGTATGAAAGCTTTATTTGGAACAAAAATAAAGTTCGGAACTTTCCCACTATTGCATATTATTGTAAACTTTAAAACAACGCTTACGTGTTCAAAATTTCGTTATTTTTTTAAAGTTCAGTTGCACAATTAAGCTACTGCGTTCAAACTGCTTCCGTGCCTGTGACATGCTCGACACTCCATTTCCGCAAAGTTTATGGTTGAATTGCGCTAAACGTTGCATTTTACACAAAACAAAGGAAAAAATTTGTGAGCAGATATTGTATTTTGTTTCACTTTAATGAAGCCGATCAAGTAGCGCAAAAAAGTGCATTTTCACGACGCTCATTCATACTTGCGAGTTAGCTTTCGGCGATTAAACCAATCGCCAAAACAATTTTTTTTTTTGTGAGTTGTTGATTTAGCAGGCGATAGGGAACCCACAGTAGGCTCGGCCGCGTTCTGTCTTAAAAGTTGAGATGGAAATGCTCAACCACTCGGTGTGATGTGCAGTGCAATTTTGTTTTGTCCGTTTGACAGATTCGAAGAATGTTGTATTTTTCATGATCGTAGTCTTGAAACGCTTCACACGTGGTAGGTCCAATATCGTACCGCATGCGTTATTGAACCATATCGTTACGTATAATCCGTTGCGTGGCACGCCTTTTTATTAAACCCGATTATATCACACCGTTTAAACAATATCGTTTCGTCGCGAATGCCTTTGAAACAGCTTCGAATAATTCTCCGGTATTTAAAAGTATAAAACAATAGCCCTTGGAGTTTCTCGTGTATCTTTGGTTTACTAGAAATAAAGTATAACTTGCGCTATTGAAATTGTTCACACTAAGGGACCACGTTTATTCTTGTTTTCATTTAGTACTACTACCGGTTTTGGCGGCAGCGCGTTAGAAGTAACGGCGTTACCCTCAAGGTGTTACTTTTTTCGGTAACCTGTAACGCACTCGTTACTTTCTTGAAATCAGTAACGGGTAACGTACTTACATTACTTATTTCGAATAACGGGTAACGGAATTGCGTTACTCATAACTTTTTATGTCCTAGACTTAAAAAGGTTGATTATGATTTTTTCGTTATTCTAAGCGCCAATTATGCCATGTGAATTTCTCTTTTTTGTGCGGTTTTCTATTTGCGTCTTTAAGTATTTAGGTGAAACCGTAAAAATATATTAAAGTAATTATGTTCGGTTTCTGCATGGACGTAATATATTTCTTGAAATATGGCGCTTATGCATTCCAGGGGAGCTATGTTCGGGAAATGTTTCGTTTCTCCTAAAAAGAAACGGAAGTGACGGAAGTGACGGAAGTGACGATATCGTGTCTGATTGGCTAGAGGCTCAAATGACGAAAGAGGGAACTTTCGTCATTTGAGCCTCTAACCAATCAAACGCGATATCGTCACTTTTGTCACTTCCGTTTCTTTTTAGGAGAAATGAAACATTTGTCGAACATAACCCCCCTGCAACGTCAAAACAGTAAAACGTGTTAACTCATAATTACAAAAAGTAACGCAATAGCAACGTGCGGTATTTTTCATCTGTAACGGTAACGGTAACGCGTTTTTTTTTTATTTCGAGTTAACGTAGGTCAGTAAGGCGTTCCTTTATTTTGCAAGTAACCATTGAAATATTTCACTACTTCTTTTTTCCAGTATCGCCTACAACACTAACTAGTACAAATAGCAGGCACTACGGTAATGCCGCAGTTTCAACATCGTACCAGTAATAGCGCGTGGCATTTTTTATAGCTTTCTCGCTGCAGGGTTTAATGCTTTCTTGAGGGTCCAAGACGACAAAAGTTTCAAATTCGATATAGCTACGTGTTAAAGATTACTTTCTAAAGACCTCTTTGTCGCCCACATATTTTTGGTTTCAGAGAGTTTAGTTCATTTTAACACAGAATATGTTCCTCGACTCGATTTCCTAGAATAGTGTAACGCTTGAGTGTGGCAAGAAAGTGTTACACACATGCCAGGGTAACATTAAGGATGCATAGCATGTAGTAGGCAACGCATAAACATCCACAGCATACAGGACACATAATTAGTAATTAAAATTGATACATGATCATAACAAGAAACACGATCGAAAGCAGAAATATTCACCAGAGCTTAGCGGGAATCGAATCTCGGAGCATGAGATCCGACGTCCTACATCTTTCTTCGTTCCACAAGTAGGAGATGACTGAGAGGGAAAGCAACTAAAATGGGGGGGGGGGGGGGGGAGGGAGTATTACTTGCCGCCGACGGTCGCCGGCAGTGAAACGTGACATTCCCGGTGTGTAATACTTAGTCAGGCATACTTACAAGGGTCAAGGTTCAAGGTATAAGGTGTTTATTGGCTAAACATTGATCATATAGCCGAGAGCGTGAGGTAATCAAAATGCAGAAGCCCGTCCAGCTGTGTTCTGGTTACCTCCTCGACTGTATGCTAACAAATGATAAAAGAGAATATCTAAAATAACGGAGTGATGATGATGATGAGCATGTACAGGTGGATATAACGAACGAATCGGGTTATACAATTTACAATTTACACGTTCAGGTCCAGGTTCCGCACCAAGTCCTTAAACTTGGCCACGTCTGCGGCTCGGCGAGCATTAGCTGGCAGAGAGTTCCAGAGAGCGGGGGCCTGAACGAAGATGGTAGAGGAGGCACTGGTGGTGCGGGCAAGGCGCTGGCCCAGCTTCGATGGGTCACGCCTTGACGATGGGTCACGCCTTGAAGGTAGCCATCCGGGATGGTATAGTCCCCGTGAAGGAGCTTGTACAGGTGCACCCGCCTGGCGAGATTTCGGCGTCTGTCAAGTCTGGACCACCGGAGGGCCTGTAGCCGCCTGTCGTAGGGTTGTTTGTCGGTTCTTCGCTCCTGTAGGCACAGAGCTATTCTTGGTGCTTTACTTTGCATGGACTCTAGCCGCTTTTGGAGGTCCACCTGGTGGGGGCTCCAGATGGTGGCACACTCTTCTAGAACAGGCAGCACACGAGCTGTGTATAGTGTGCATGTCCCTAGATGTCCTGGCTATAAATCCTCTTAGCCTGTTTGCTTTCTTGCAGACGTGGTCAATGTGGGGTCCAAAGGACAGGCTTCGGTCGAAGTAAACGCCGAGAAGCTCCGTCTCGGTGACCTTTTGTAGCCGTGTGTTGTGGGCTATGTAGGTTACGTCTTCCGGTTTTCGTTCCCGAGATATTCTGAAGTAAACAGTCTGGCTTGGGTTGAGGAGGAGGCCGTTACGTTCAGACTAACTGGAGATCCTGTGCAGGTCGTTCTGCAAGACGTGCCGGTCGTTAGTTGAGTGAACAGTGCGGTAAAGTATGTGGTCGTCAGCGTATCGTAGGATGTTGGATTCAATGCCAGACGCGAGGTCATTAATTTACAAGTTGAATATAAGTGGCCCAATCACAGATCCCTGTGGCAGACCCGCCCTTACATTGTGCCTTTGTCCGAGGGCACCCTGATATCTGACTCGCTGGCGGCGACCAGTCAGAAAGTTGGCTATCCATTTTAGGGTAGTTCCATAGATGCCAAAGCGCGGGAGCTTGGCGATGAGGAGGTCATGGGTAACACTGTCGAAGGCACATGGGAAGTCTAGTGAAAGCGCATCAGCCTCTTTGGAGCTGTCGAGGGAACTACTGAGGTCATGGTGCAGGAGAGAAAGCAGAGTTTCACAACTCCGCCCTTTTCTGAGGCGATATTGGGTATTGCAGATAAGATTGTTCGTTTCGAGGTGGTCGGAGATTTTGCTACAGATGAGGCTTTCGAATATTTTGCAAGGATGCAGGTGAGGTTGATTGGGCGGTAACTTTGCAGTGCATTCAGAGGTTTCCCTGATTCCTTGTGGACGGGGATCACGCGTGCTAGTTTCCAAACCTCGGGGATGAGGGTTTTAGAAAAGGAGTAGTTGAACAAATCGGCCAAAGCTGTTGAGGGGGCAGAGGCCCAGGCCTTCAAAAGAGCTGGTGATATGCCATCTGGACCAGACGAGACCCCGCATTACAGTTTGCAGATAGCTTATTCTACATCGTCAGGGCTCACCAAAGAGGGAGCGAACACAGGAATGGACTCAGTGTGGTAGGACACATTTGGCATGAGACTGCGCACTGTGGGGAGGGGGCAGGAGTTGCTCATGTCGGGCACTGCATTACCGAAGTGATCTCCAAAGGCATCTGCGATGTTCTGTGCACTGTCGGAGAGGTCGCCTTCAGTCCGGAGTTGAGTAGCAACACTGTTTCTTCGCAGCCAGCCAAAGAACTGCCAGAACCGCCTGGGGCACGTCTTTGTCTGGCTGGCCATGCCACAGAAGTATCTCTGGTATGACACTCTTATCTCTTTTTTAAGCTTTCTAAGAAGGTCCTTATATGCTGTCCAGTGTTTCGCATCCTTACTTCTTGATGCCTTTGTGAAGAGGCGCTTGGTCTTGCTTGAGAGTTGGCTGATGGGTCTGGTTGTCCATGGTTTGCATTTCTTATTTTTGGAGGTGAGTTTTGTACATGTAGCGTCCTTGCAAGCTGCCCAGAAGATGTCTTAAAATAAGTCCCATGGGTTGTAGTCACTCAAGAAATCCTTGCAGAGGAACCAGGGAGCCGAGGCCACTGAGTGTTCTAGTGTTGCCGGACCGTCACTGTTGAACATAAGGGCTTGCCTTGCGACGAACCGTTTGCCCGAGCTTCCGAGATGCCACATAGATGAAATCCCGACGTGGTCGGAGTTCGATAGAGAAGGTGTGTCCGACACTGATTGTAACTGAGCCGGGTTCCGACAGAGTACCAGGTCTAGGGTGTGCTCAAGGTCGTTGCCATGAACGTGTGTCGGGAAGCGGACAACCTGTGTCAGATTCGCGTAGTTTATCCAGTCCAAAAGCTTTGCCTCAGTCTCATTAGTCGGCCTCGGGTCCGCGGAGTTCCAGTTGATGTGAAGGTTGAAGTCACCCCTCAGGATAATGTTTATGAAACGGTCCCCTTGAGTGCTGATTTGGTCGAAAACTGCACAGAGCTCCGAGAAGACACCGCTCCCAGCGGATGGAGGCCTGTACAGCGAGCCAAGAAGCAGTTTTCCGCCGCGACATTTGAGTTGTGTCCATACCAACTCGGAGTTGCGGGTTTCGAAGTCCTCGCAGCACGTTGGAGAAAATTCGTGCTTTACGGCGATCAGGACACCACCTCCGCGCCCTCTTCGGTCTTTCCTAAACACAGCATACTCGGAACCTAATATCTCGTGATCCGTAACGGAGTCACCAAGCGACGTTTCAAAACACACACACTGCGCCCGCTGGGTTGCAGGTAAGGTCAGATTGCAGTTCGCGTACCTTGTTTAGGAGGCTTCTCGCGTTGTAGCACTGGACACGGAAGCGACCGGGGTTACGGTGGACATCACCGGAGACCAGAAGAGGATCGAGCAGCAGAACATTCAAGGCTTGGTAGGGTTGGTCGGATGTAGGCTTAGCGATTCGGGGAGGGCCTTTGCCGCACCAGTCCTGGGCAACTGGTCGGGGCTCACCTCTCAACTCCACAGCGTTCGTCTTGGATATAGCCATTCTCCGGCAATTAGAGAGCAGAAAAAGGATACACAACATGACAATAATCGCGGTGGCACATCGCAGCCGTCTCCGGCAGCGACCAACTGCGGCCATGTTGCTTTTTTACTAATGAAGTTGTAATCTTACACCCTTTGTTGCATATAATACACCCCAAAACTTCAGTTCGACGTATAGGCTGGTCTATTTGACACGCATGCAGCCTCGAGAAAGCTGTTTCGAATGTCGGTGCTAGACAGAGCAACGACGTAGCAATCGCGACACAACAGCCGACTGCACCTCGGTCTGGCCGACCGCGCTTGCTCTGCTGAAATGTGAGCGTGGAAATTTCGAGCACCGTTAGCTTGTTGATGTTCAAGAGACTGCTTTGTCGTTGAGAATACTTTGCCTTGCAAACACCTGCGGGGCCGTTCCAGTTTCGCACGCAGCGTCGTAACCGAGAGGTCCCGTAGTATGTGCTGCGGTTCATTCTAAATTGAAGCAGAGTAGCCGCGAAGTAGGGGGCAAGATTCGACGAGGCGTGTTCTTGAAAAAAGAAAAAAAAATGAAGAAAAAAAACGTATCGAAGGATTTTTCAAGTTTCAGATGTGGTGATTAGAGAAATATTAATGATGTAAATGTCATGAAGGGATTAATTTGTGGTCATTATTATTGCGCTCATTCCGCTCGCTCTCTACACTACTGAACTGTCTCCGTATCTTTTGATTTTCGAGACGCGTTTTTTTGTAAAAAGCTTCATGACATCTGTCAAAGTGGTGCGGCCTAAGAGGCAGCATTTTTTGCAGACTCGCTACATTGGTGCGTTGTGGTGTGGATTGAATTTATCCGTCTAATTGCCACGCCTACCTCATCATACTCTAGGTAATTAAGGGAGCCCGAGTGTTATCCATTGTAAACTGATTTTAGTGTTATATACATAGCGCGACACTGGCAATGCTGAAAAGTTATGGTCACTGATAATGTGAGAATGGCAAGGAGGAGCTTCAGTTGTTCCGCACCTAGGGCGAGCGTCCTAGCTTCGACTGTGCGTCTTGTGCAACACAAGCGCGCACACACAGCCAAAGCTCGACGGAAGACACGGAGCGTGTGTTGGAGGCAGGGCGTTCGAAAGACACGCCCTTTTGTTGTCACTCTGTCAATGACTTTAGCGCTCTTTTTTTCCTTCGATTCAAAATTCTTTAATCAAATCTACTAGCCAGGTGGGAAGTGAATATATGGAGACCTACGGAAAAGTCGCTGATGTTATATTCGCGCAGAGAGCGTTGCGCAGTGAGTGAGCGATATTGTTAGCGCGAAGAGGACATCGGCGCTGTTTTCGTATTTTATTTTCGAAGAACAACGACGAGCACCATATATTTTCACCTCTGGTAAATTTCCAAACGAACATATCGCACGACCGTGGTAGTTAAGACAACAGACTTTCAAATTTAAAGAAAAAACAGAATAAAACGGTGATCGCTTGCTTGCGCTTACAGTGTTCCGAGTGATGCTCGTAGTAGACCGCTGCCGACCACTCGCTCATGAAGCTTCTCTCGCTGCCCGTCGTCATGCCAAAGTTTTGTCAACACGATAAAAGTTTAGATTATGGGTGTCCCTGCGGCCAAACTTAAAATCAACACGTCTTGCCAGACACTTGCCGGCCGTGTTTATGTCTCCGGCGGCCAAGCTGAACTCAGCCCTGCTGGCCAGATATTTGGCGACCGCGTTTATATCTCTGGCGACCAAGCTAATAATCAGCACCTCTGGCCAAACACTTGCCGGCCGTGTTTATGTCTCCGGTGGCCAAAAACTTGCCAGTGGCCAAGCTGTCCAGATACTGGCCAACCGTCGGCCGATCGAAAGTCACTTTTTGTTGCTGTCTGGACTCTTACCCTTTGAGTTTTAGAGCGGTTTACATGTTGCTGGTTTGAATGCTGCATTTTCATCGTTTAAGTGGCAGAACACTCGTAACTAAACCGATGGCTTATACTCAGGTTTTACTGTTTTAAGCTTTCGACTGCGTGGTTTGAAATCCTTTTGATGAAAGGGATTTTATCAGCCTATAATCATCAATTTAAGCGATTTTTGTCTTCCGCGATAAGAGTTAATTAATACTGTTAAAAAATGACTAAAAATCGCTTTTTCTACTTTAAAAAACATAATAGGCAGATAAGAACACCACATCTCTTGTGTTCTGTGTTCTCTTCCCCTTGTCCATGTGTCATTCGCGCTGTTTTGTTTTCAATATGGATCCATACCAACTAGAACAACTTTCCATTTTAGTAAACTTAATTTTTGTTTGGTCGTCTTTTTTCCTTAGCTCTTTTTTAATTGTTTTAAAACAGCACGTTGTAGAAACGTTTAGTCTGTAGGAAAATCTCGAAAATAATCTTCTGAACAGCCTCATATGCGAGCCCCCTGAGACTAGCTTAGAAATGATAAGTACGTAGCTTAGCGAAACATTTACTGCCCATTATTGTAAAATGTCTTTGTTTCCCAGGTAGACAATTTAGAGTTGAATTAATTTCGTAATTCACACTTCGGCTTTCGGGAACTACATTTTTTTTTTTTTGCAAATAATATTTCCATGTTCCGTTTCAGAAGGCGCGTTGAAGTCTAAAATTTGTGACTATAAACTAGTATTTTCTCCCATCAATCAATCGAAGTGAGCGCGGCTTTTTTCTTTTGTTAGCTCAAAAACAAGGAACGTGACATTTCAGCCATGAAAAACTACACCAAAGCCTCCTCTACACTCACAAAGCCTGGCAGTTCAATGACAGAGCCATAGAGTGCCCAGTCGCAGATTTCGAGCGAGGGGATCTGGTAGCACAGAGCATTTCTCGGGGAATCCGGTATTCAGCGCACAGCTTTTGCAGCGGCGAAGACCCGAAACATGGTTTTCAATCCCGACGAAAAAAGAAGCGGTAGCCCGATGAAAGCGAAAAGCACGAGCGGACATTCCATCGCTCGGGACAAGTGGGTTTCGGCGTCTCGCCGCAGCGGGGAGCCCTTTGCATGACTCTAGTCTGCCGCTCTACCTTTTCACTTTCGGCGGCCGCGTCACGTGACGACCTGCCAGGCTTTGTCAGTATAGAGGAGGCTATGCCTATACTTACTCCTATACACCATGACTAACTGAACTTGTGTTACTCGTTTATTTTTATTTTATTACTAAAGCTATATACAGGGTGATACAAGGAGACGCCAGGCTCTTTAAATCGACCGGAAAATTCGGTTTCTTAACCTATCGCGCTACGACTTTGTGCAGCGTTGCCCACAGATGGTGCATTTTTTTTTTTTTGGTAAAATTTGCATAGAGCGAATAACTTACCTGAGGAAAATGTAAAGAAAGAAAAAGGCTTAGCTCCTATGGAAACGCAGCGACGCCACCGGTCTGCAAACAACACGGCGCCGTTTCGCACGGGAGACAAGAGATGGCGCAAGCGCGACGCCAACTGCCGCCAACAAACGAGCATACGACGCTGAGAGCCGGCGTCTTTTCTTTAGCAGACGATCTTTTCGAATCAAAAGCGGCGCGAGCTTTTCTCATTTCAGTTGTTGTTTTTGATTCACGACTGTCGTCCCCTGCGGAACGCGCGCCGCTTTTGAGTCGAAAAGATCGTCTGCTAAAGAAAAGACGCCGGCTCTCGGCGCCGTATGCTCGTTCGTTGGTGGCGTTCGTTGCACCATCTCTTGTCTCCCGTGCGAAACGGCACCGTGTTGTTTGCAGACCGGTGGCGTCGCTGCGTTTCCATAGGAGCTAAGCCTTTTCCTTTCTTTACTTTTTCCTCAGGTAAGTTCGCTCTTTGCAAATTTTACAAAAAAATGCACCATCTCTGGGCAACGCTGCACAAAGTCGTAGCGCGATAGGTTAAGAAACCGAATTTTCCGGTCGATTTAAAGAGCCTGGCGTCTCCTTGTATCACCCTGTATATCTACACCATCCGGCGACTCCGACGTCACGCCGCTGCGCGGTGGCGCTGCTGTCCACAGAGCGCATGCGCAGACAATTTACCTCGAGCGAATCTGGTTTTCGCGCATGCGTAGTGCCCACACCTGGTGTGGGCAAACGCGGGTATGTTTGTAAAATGGCGCTTTGGCACATAGTATGTTCAGATGTGTGTAATCCTGATGAGCTTTTATGCCCGTGAAACGCAGCAGATTCGTAACGTTGGCATTCTGTGTTTGGAGTTCGTCTATGCTCAGTGCAATATTAAGTTCGAATACAGACAACGCTGCGATTTCATGGAGGCAATTAAGCAGAACCAAAAGTGCACCATCACGTTACTCGTCGTCTTCGTGCGTTTGCTCTTGCCGGCTAGACCACTCAAGCACAGAAAGAAACCCAGGACCACGACGCACTCATTGTGCGTGATTGGTCTAGCCGTTGATACAAAACGCACAAAGACGACAAGCGCCATGACAATACACTTTTTTTTATTGGCCTCATCGGATTGCAGTGTTGGCTGCAGTCGGCATTAATGTTAAACTGCTCTTTATTGTTTTCAAGAACCAAACTCAACACTCTTATGCCCCAGAAGAATCATGGGCTGAACTTTCATTATTAAACCCATTTCTTGCACCCTCCTAAGACCCTTCTTACACACATTCATAATGTAAAGGTGGAAAGAAGGTGTTTTAGTCCTGTTGGACACCCTTCTAACACAACTCTATGTTGAAACTGAGTGTGTTAGTAGCGTGTTTTGTGTGCCATAACACATTTGAGGATGGAAACAAACTTACTGTGTGTGGCTTCGTTTTTCATCGCATTCGCCCTTCCGCAGCTAAATTTCACGGTGTTGGAGCACCGCGGAAGATACACTATTAGCGGCGAGATGTTTTAGTGGCGCCCTCCTATGGTTACCTTTCGTGACGTCATTACCTTACGAATAACACTTTCGATGGTGTTTGTAAGGAACATGGTGGAAGCATGAAATCAATGCGCTCTTAAAGCAACACTAGCAACACCGTCGAAATTGAAGTTCTTCCATTCCTCTTATTTCCGTCGATGAGAAATCCTTTGCTGAACTCATAGTCAGCATTCGGCCAATCGTGGAAGGCCGACCACAGCGACGCTTTCGATCGCGCACGTCGCCAATAGCCTTGGGAAACGTAGCAACGAAAACTTGACGCCGAGCGTAGCTGCCTTTGACTCCACTGCGCTCCTCGAACGCGTTCAAATGCGAGAAACATACGCCGACCTTCCGCGTTCTTACGCCTTCGACGAGTGCAGTGGAAACAAAGGAAGCTAGCTTTAGTTCTACCACAGCCTCCTCTATACTCACAAAGCCTGGCAGTTCAACGACGGAGCCATAGATTGCCCTGTAGCAGATTTGAAGATCGAGGACCTGGGAGCACAGAGCATCAAAGAGCCATTTCTTCGGGAACCTGGATATCAGCGCACAGGTTTTGCAGCGGCGAGGACTTGAAACACTTGTTCGCACGGGAGAAGTGTGTTTCGGCGTGTCGCCGCAGCGGGGCGCCAGTAACGTCGCTCTCCTCTCATCCGTTGTCTGCCGTTCCACCTTTTCCATTTCGGCGGCGGGCTCTCGTGGCGATCTGCCAGGCTTTGTCAGTATATAGGAGGCTATGCACCCTTAAAAAAAAGCTAGTAAAAAGCTAATAACTGCAGCAATTACAACCCCTTTCTGACCGTTACTACCTTTCACGAACTATTTACTACCTCGAACGCGCAATGGGCAGTAAAAAGTTAGCAAATGCAGCCAATACTACCTTTTTCTGTCAGTTACTAGCTTTTTACTAGCTATTTACTACCGCAAAGGCGCGGAGAAGATGGCAGCGCTTGCTTCATACCCGATTGCCAGTATCAGCGACGTACTTGCTGTTTCGGATTGCAGGGGGAGGTATCCACACGCAATCGTAGCGTCAAATATTGTATGAGGGGGCATGTTTAAGGGTTGGAGCTGACTTTATAACGATCGCAGCCTCCGTACCAGCACGACGTGGAAGCCAGCGCTGCAGCGAGCGCAGCAGTCATTGTAGATGGAATGGCCATGCGGCTTACTTACTTTCCTTGTTGTTTTCATTCGTTTGTGATCGTTTATATTTTCATTTTGGTTTTCACTGGGATGAAAATAGCCACGTAGCACATACTAAAAACGTTTCCGAAAATAAAACAAAAAGTTCATTCCGTTTTTTTATATTTTTTTTATTTTTTTAACTAATGTTTTTCTTTTACAAGAGACGCTTGGCAACATTGTACGACAAGCAAGACGAGGCCAGTCGGAGTTCGCAAGACGCTAATTTCTCCGATGTGAACCTACCGTTTTTGCCTTGTGTCGCGTGCAGTTCTCGTGTTCCCGTGTTGGAGTGCATAGTTAACATTCGTTCGCTCGACGGGGCGAGTGTGTGCGTAGACCTGAACTGCTCCGAGGATAGTTCTGACGAGCCGGTGCCGCTATCACTGGATTGGGTTTCATCGTCCAAAAAGCTTTTCTCTGCCTCCTCCTACTTGACACAGAACGTCTTCACGGTTTGTGTGTGCTCGGTGGTTGAAGGATTCTGATTGAGCTGTCTTCGGTCGTGACAGTGCACTGTCACAACCGTTGATGTGCGTCGTAAATAGTGTATGTAGCTTTGGAACTAATGAAACAAAAACTGTTTTGGCGTTCTGCGAGTCTTTCTGAATTTGCTTATATCTTCCCCCAAAACGCGAGCATTCGTCAGTGTACTACAAAAATTAAGATGCGAGCGGCACGCGGTATTAATTTTGCATGCATTTTTGTAGCGCAGCACCCGAAAGGAGTGCAGCTGCCGTCGTACTCCCCGTCAATTACAGCCTTCGTTCGCCGCGGAAGACGGCAAGAAAGCACTCTCTCGCCGACGGCCACGGCATTCGTTTTAAAGGCTGAACCGCATGTAATCGATTTAGCGAGCGACGAGACGAGCGACAGAGACAGCGACGAGAAACGGCGATGTCTCACAGTCACCCGTCGCGTCGCTCGGTTTTTTAATTTCCAGGACACGTCGCTCATCGCCTTGGCCGCTTGTTCCCGTCGCTTTCATGCGGTTTGCATCGTCGCGCAACTGACCTATACTTCGTTTCACTTTATCTGCGAGCGAAGCCAAAGCTAGAAGCGCGAGACCAGCGCTTTTTGCATTTCTCCCCAGCTCGCGCGCTCGAGCAAAGCCTGAACGCACGGAGCTTCCGTGCTCGCGCTTCCAGTTTTGCCTTCGCTCGCACATAAGGTGAATAAGGGAGTATTCAATAGACGCCATATTTGTGGGTGCTGTTTAGAGCGCATGCTCAGAACGAGCTCACATCAATAGGCTGCTAAGACCGGCACTTTTGATGGTGCGGAATGCACGTTGCAAAAGAACTGTGGAAGCTCGCCATCAGCACGCGCGCAGCATTCGCGCACACAGCAATGGCCGCCAGTGAATACTCCCTATAGACCTTTCCAGGAAAGAGCGTATGGCCGGTGCCATTTCCAGTGTTCGTGCGTATGGCGCGTGCTTTGCTCGTTTTCCGGAGCGACGCACACGCGCGTGCTGAGCTGTGGAGATCGCACGCTGGGCTGTGGATTTGTAAACATTGGAAAGGTCTATAGCGACTGCGAAGAACTGACGTGCTGATACACGATTACAAGTTTGCGCACTCAAATGGTCAGTATAAAAGACTTAAAGGAGCGGTGCAACGATATTCAATTGGAATGTTTTTTACTTTACACGAGCTTACTGGCACAAGTGGGGCTCAAGGATACTCGCACGCAACACCACTGGCCAAGATACTCCTTTGTTGCGGTGTAATTTCAAGGACAAAAGCGTTCATTTTCATTCAATCTCTCCTTTGCAAATATTTATGACGTAACGTGGGGATCTCAGTACACCCATATGACGATATTCGAATGCGGTTCATAGATTGGACCCGAGCATTGCGTGGGCACTCGATTTGGGCTCGTGATAATTACTAGCTCGAGAAGCATTCGGGTAGTGGCCCGTGTCCAATCGCTGCAACCACGACGATAGCCGAGCCATAACAATGTCAGGAACTCAGCGCGTGTCCTGTGCTTTGCCAACCCCAGCGCGTGGCTATGATCAACATTGGCGGCATTTAATCGGCTCGAGATCACGTGGCCGCTTGTTCTGGCTGCGAGTTGAGGGGGTGAACGCTGCTTGTTTCTCTTTAATTTTTTTCTAGGACTTCTATTGCGTGGGGTGAAAAACGAACGCGTGTTTCATAAGTCATTAACGTCAGGGATCCGTCCTAAGCGGTATTTGTGCAAAGTAAAAAAATTGTTGCATCGTCCCTTTAAGGGCAGTCAAGGACGTTAGCGGGGAGGAAGTGGCCGAGTGGGCTAACGCGTCTCAGCTCGTAAGCTTGCGCTGAGAACCTCCTAGGTTCGATCCCCACTGTAAGTTAGCGATTAGAGTGATTAAGTAAGCTTGTGTTTGCGTTGTGTGATTGTGTGGTGTGCATGTTTATATGTGGGTGTGCATGTTTATATGTATCTACTTGCAAATGTAAACTCTAAATAATCGGCCTCCTTTTTTGAGTACGTTTAATTGGACGGCGACTAGCGCCAGCTGGATTACTCATTTCCAGTTTCTATTTTTTTTTGCGCCATCCACCTTGTGGTAAGTGGCATAACCCCACACCTTTTTTTTCCACCGGAAATCACGCGACTAGTTGCGTTTCCGGTCTTCCGTCGGGAGGTAGCGCTAGTTAGTAGCTGGAGGTAGTAAAATACATGGATTCTACTTTGAGGCTAGTAACAGTTACTAGCTTCTTGACCTAGTAACTGTTACTAGCTTGACCGTTACTACCTAAGGTTACTAGGTACCTAGTAATATATGACAAGCGGTTACTAGCTTTTACCTAGTAAATACTACTAGCTTTTTTTTAAGAGTGTGTTTCTACCCACTAACCATTCCAACCAGAGCTCGGCGTTGTGACGTCCACGTGCGCTCTCGTCTCCCCTCCCACAGTTTCTCGGCGAATAGACCGCAGACGACTGTCGGTGGTGAGCGACACTTATAGTCCAGCATAGTTAGGCCGCAAGCAACAGTCGGTGCGCGTAGGTGGTTCAAGACAAAGCTTAGCTCCCCAAGGGATAGCGTAGCGGGCGTATGACATCAGAACTGCTGACATAAGGTAATTGATAAAGTAAAGGAAGCGATAGACCTCGCCCCCCCCCCCCCTGATTACATGAGTTACAACGCGGCTCCTTAGAGCCCAATAGTACGAAAAATGTAACGTCTTCGTACCCACCAAAAGAGGAGAACCAATAAAACACTTCTCATTGAAACATGCAGGTGACACATTACTCCAGAAGAAATGGGAATTTGTTGATATTGTTTTGCCTATTGCTTCCACGTTGATAAAGGATTTTGAAGATTTCAAAGCGTACCTTCAGTTATCGCAGGGCTCGGTATTTCTCTACGAATGTATGTGGCCGCCTCCGTCCTGCATTGTTTCAAAGATTGTTTTCTGGTGTGGATGTGACAGCTTAGATATGCTGCTGACCTTACTTGTCTGTATCGTTCTACAATATTTACAGGAACAATATTCACTGGTTTACAAATTGTCATAGGAGCACATTTTTCTATAATAGGGACTTTTAGAAAACCGTCACATTGTTCCGCGTACCGCACTACCGGGGCCTTTGGACCATGCTTTTAAGCGCACGCCATGCTATCCTGGTACCACCCGGACGCAAGTTTAATGGAAAGCTGAAGCACCTGAAAAAACAAAAAACAAACAAACAAACGAGTTAGAGGTGAATTCTGGAGTATTTTTTATCCAGTAAATTTGAGTATCACATTCGCTTTCCCCGATGCGCGAAAAAACACGAAAAACATTCAACAAGTCGTGACGTCATACTAGGATCTTTGGGCCGCACGCGCGTGTCGCTCGTTTGGGCAGCGCGTGCAATTGCAAGCTCGCAACGTGCATTCCCCCGCACTCACACCGGTCGTGACGTCTGTTTTTGACCTTTTCGAAAATAGCAAGATCGCGCGTGCGTAGCTTTGACAGGTGCTGAAAATGAGCGAGAGCGAAGATACTAAAATCTCCAGATTAAACGTAACGTCCAAGAAGGAGGGGCTTCAGCGGAACTTTGAAACTTAATTTCTGCAGCCTCCGTGCACCAAATTGAAAAACAATCTCGATATTCGTTAACGTAAAGTCCAAATGAAGACGATTTTGGTGTGTTTCCTCGAATACAGAACCGCTTCATTTTCCTTTTAAAAACATGCTTTAGAAGCTCATGTAGTGCGGTACGCGGAACGCGGTTAGGTTTTGCTAAATGTTCCTAATGTATCGCCCGTCTATCATTTGACCTGTCCTAAACTTTCCTAAACGCTAGGGTCCTAAAGGCTACAGTTCTACAGGGTATACCGCCTCAAGCTTCTATAAGGTGACTAACTACCGGGATTGGGTAAGAATATTGGGACCTTTACTTTAAAGACCGAAACTGTATTTGGAGCTTGGATGCGCAGGCCTCTTTATTAAAGGATATGTTAAAGCTACTTGCTCACACAGGAAAACACTTTTTTTTTTTTTAATTTCATACGAAGCCTAGAATGTACACCGCTCCTTTTTTATTTTGCCTCCTTTCCCCAGGTTCCTCTATACTGAAAGGTAGCGACTTCTCCTCCCTTCTCCCCCTTTTATTTCTCTCTTGCCCCCACACGTCGACGGTGGCGTCGCCTCGAGCGCTTCAAGCTAGCAGACGCTCCCGCTTGAATGCAATCGGGCGGAAGATTGTTTTCGTTGGTCTTTGTATTTCGTGATTGCATTTCTGTCGCGAGTTCTACAGTTTAACGCGCAATTGACTACAGAGACTTTCGAGATAGCGGCAGAACGACTTGACGGCCTGGAAAACGCGAACTAGTGCAAAAATGGGCACGCGATGCGAGCATGGTCTACGCTACTATGCTACCGGAGCGACTCCCTATTTCGCTCCGCGCAAGCAAAGCTGCCGACTACGTGCAGCAGCGGACTCGTCTATGTAGCACAGGGACGGTGGTACAATTGAAGGCAGTGTTTTTGCATTACCGCACGCGTGCCCCAGACGCAAAGAAGGGAGATCACACGCTCGGTTTTTTCGTCGCTTCGCAACGGATGCAAGACGTGACACGTAAGCACGAAGCGATTGATGTTTTTCTTTCCCAACTGAAGCACTCTCCTCAAAGCGACTGTACTTCGTCTCACATTAATAACCACAGAGGCTACAGACGTGAGCGGAGAGCTTTGACTCGGGCTCCCGCTGCACGAGCGTTCACGCAGCCGAGGCGCGATCGAACGTAAGCGGAGATTTCTGTGGTCTAGATAATAAAAAAGCTTCCCTTTTTAACGATACCCATCCTTAGCATGCGCAAAGTGTCGTAGTAGTTGCTCAAAAACGATCTACTAATATTTGATCCCCATTGCTGTAAAGGCGCGGCTGGAAACCTTCGCCCTATACGTGGCATTACGAAATCGGAATATTCTGCGTAAAAGAATCTGAGCAGAACCAGCGAAAAACCAAACTATTGGCTAAGGCTGGCGCGGCGGGCGACCGGAGCGATAAATGGCGACGAGGGGCCTCGAAAAGCAAAACCAACCAAAACAAAATCCGCGCGCAGCGAGCTCCGACTGGTGGACTACATTCATCCAATGAGAGGAGCTGGCGGCATACTTCAAAAAATGCATACTCAAGTAGTAATTCAATTACAGTAAGTTAATTACTATAATTTAATTAATTTCTTCGTAATTTGCAATTGTAATTAATTACTTTTGGCTAAATGTATGTGTATTTGTAAATTAATTACTTTTTAGTGTCAGTAATCGCAGAACTTTAAGCACAATTACAATAAACTTTTGCAAGACGTTGAGGGGCCGACGAAACCTCTCTGAAAGTCTCAGCGCTCGCACAAGCGGCCTAGCGTTCGGTGACGCTCTCGTGCACATAGACACGCAGCCACACACGCGCACAACAAAAATAGCGGCGCATTGTTTGTTCTTTTGCTGCTTACACTGAGGGCTGAGAGACAATCCTCTTGGAGCCTACCGCGACAGCTCCGTGTGGCGCCATTTGTGGTGCGAGCAGAAAACAATAGCGCGACTATCCCAACATATTGAAACAACCAAAATTCAGTGTCAGCTTTAAGCCGAGGTTGGGAATTTTAATTGTCTATGAAGTTATTTTATTTTGCGACTTTATGACGTACCTCTTCCAGTGCTGTCGCATATTTGTTTCTTTGTATTGTTTTAAATTTTTTTGTTGTTGTTTTACTTCAATATTATTTGTATAGGCATTTTGGAGGCTGACCTCGCACCTGGAAATATTGCCACCATTGATTCGGGAGCTCCGATTTGGCTCTTATATATTTCTGAACCAATATAATTTCAACTTAGTGAAAATAATTTACAATAGCATGAAACGTTTGTATGGTAATGCGGTAGTATATTACCGCGTGTAGATTGTAATTTCATATTAACACTAATAAAATATTCAAATGTGACTAATTGTCGCTTTTTTTTTTTTTTTTCTGGCTAACAAAAGCGTGTTAACCAATGTTTAGTTTAGCAATCTGACGTGTTCGAGTTTATGAACTAATTTATTACTAATTATTAAAAATATGTGAACGTACGACTTCGTTACCCCAAACTGTCAAGTTATATCATTAATTTATACAATTTGCAAAAAGACAGTTCAATACGGGACATTTTTGCAGCAATGCTTTTAAGCCTTTTCAAATATTGGGGCAAGGAATAAACAAAAGCGTTGCATTCGAAACAACTCGTTTAAAGTTAAATGGCCCAAGTCGGATCGCTATCAGAAAAGAGTAATTGTAAAGAAATTACATTGTTTTTTAAAATTAATTTGTATTTGTAATGAATTACTTTACACGTAATAGTAATTGTAATTGTAGTTAAACTACTTTTGGAGCAAAGTAATTGTAATTGTAATTAAATTATATTTTGTAAGTGATTTACTCATCTATGAAAAGATGTCGCTACATTTCAGTATAGGGGACCTTATCCTTTTCAAGATATAGGTGGCCCTAAATGACTGGCATTGGAAACTCGTTTAAATGGGAGAAATGCAACTAAGCAAGACACCTTCCTAATTAATTTATATACTTTATGCGCTGGAGGGGAGAGCATGTACGTATATCAGGACACGTCGCTTCCTCAACGACGCGTCGTCGCCGTGAGCGTTACAATTGACCAAAGGGAAACTCAACGCTACGCCTCTTGGAGTGTGGTTGAAGAAAACCGTTCGTTCCTTGACTATTCGCAACTCCAGCCGTCCGCTCGCCCTCTCACAGACGAACAGCGAACCAGAGGAGCGTGGACGGCTGCGGGTACTGTCGGGCTTGGTACCGCATTGTTGAGGTCGGCGTGTTCGTACATTGTGCAGATTTAACAGGAAATGCGCCAAAAGTGAAATCATTGCGTTTGGTTCTACAACACCGTTGCACGAGGAAACCGGAATGTCTCATTTCATTGCAAATTTTTCGTAGATCATGCGCTATGAAATCCGAGAACGAGCTCAATGCATGCTCATCGTGACGGTACGAGCTCCCGCAAGCAGCTTAAATTTCTTTCATACGATCTACAAAAAGTCCTTCTTTTTTCCTTAAAGAAAATACAGCTGATCGCACAAAGCTGTGTCGAGCGATAGACGTCGAGAATGGCCTCGGGTTTTCCGCGAGGAAATTCAGCCCTGGCAAGAGACATTGGAGAGGGGGTAAAAACTCAGGCGAGCTGCTGAAGAACATTTATAGAAACCGGAGACACGGGCCGATAAAAACAAATGGTAAAAAAACAAGTCTCAAACACAACTTCTAGTTTATATGAAAAAAAAAAGGATTCTGTTGCTTGTATCCTTAGACATCGTTGATGCTAGTACACCTCCACGGGTGTCTTGTGTCTAAGCTATAGATGAGAAATTCAACCAGCGCAGTACAACCTCAAACCTCGTTTTTTTTTTTTTTTTAACGTACACCATGCAGAAGTGATTACACGAACGTGTGCTAGTACGAAACGCATCCAGGTCGAAACGGGCAGGGGGTGGCGATTAAACCCAGGAGGTTCACCTGCGCAAGCTTTCGGTCCACTCTCCGAGCTCTGAGACGCGCTAGCCTATACTCGACCACCGATCGCCCTCTAGTTTATTCGAACAACAAACGCTCTTGTATACACGTCAAGACCCTCCCCGCCAAAAAAAAAGAAAAAAAGAAACACCACCTCTCCACTAGGTCACGGCAAGCGGGATACACAGACAGATACGAATGATACAAACTGCCCACCCCCCCCCCCCTCTTATTTCAAACCAACCAAACACACTGACGACCCCGTTGTAGGTCTGACCAGCCACGTGCTATAACAGGCAACTCAAGCACAACTACTATTCTTGGAAAACCTACAAAACAAGACCTTAAAGCAAGCACGTATCCAGGGGGTAGTGGGGGGGTCAATGTGCCACCCCCCCCCCCCCGTTAGCTCTTATTTTACTGCGGCCTCCTCTCCGCCCTCCCCCTTATACACCATTTTGTCATGGGTGCCCCCCCCCCCCCCCCCCGAATATAAATCCTGGCTACGTGCGTACACTGTAAGAAATTTCTGTGCGTCTACTTACCCGCAAAACACTCAAAGAGCCAATCATTGCGATGTGTGAAATCAGCTCAGCGAATGATAAGGCGGAACATCCGTTTAGACCTAAAAATGAAGTCTGCGCTGTGGCATTCCGCGATGCAAAGGGTCATGTTTTCATCGCGTAATGCCACAGCGCAGACTTAATTTTAAGGTCTAAATAGATGTTCCGCCTCATAATTCGCTGAGGTGATTTCCAAGGTCGTAATGATTGTCTCTTTAAGCGTTTTGCGGGTAAGCAGACGCGCAGGCAATTTTTTAGAGTGTAGCTAAGAGACACGGAAACCCGCTTCACATTACTATTCAATGCCAAGGACGGTGTGCTTACACAGTTGCCAGATGTTGAAAATACGCATGGTCTCTCTAAGAACTCTCCTACTATTTTCTTTCTCTTTGCGCAAAACCGGGGTATGCCCCCCCCCCCCCCCCCCCCTCTGTCCGAGGGTCATTTCAGCCTACAACATGTTTAGCAATTTCCAAGTACTGAGCCTTACCTTCTACTGCCTTATTATACTCCGAGAGTCTTTTACTTTTTACCGAAATGGAATGCCGTACGCCAATTCTACCGGACAAGCTACATTTAGGTTTCTGTGTTTGTTTTTTTTGGCACCCGCGCAGACCACACGAAAAGGGGTCTAACCTTTCTAATTTGTGCTGAGTTTTAAAAACTAAATTTCCACCGAACCTATTTGCCACTGGTTTAAAGTTATTCGAGATTTCATGGTAGTAAGGCGCACAGACAAAATTCTTCACAACCGATTTTTTCCGCTGGAGCCGAACTAAACCTTCCCAACACATTGAGCACAATTTTAACAATTACATCTTGGTGATGGCCCGCTTCCAAACTACGCAACTTTTGCAACTCAACTGCATCTCCAACCCAACGCATACATTACTTTTTGCAGGCGTTATTCTTCACAGACTCAATTACACCCCTCTTAACTATCTTCGAGTGACAGCTGTCAGCTACCAAAAAAGACATTGCCGATTCCTTGCCAAACCTCCAGCACAGGCGCTTTTCCGTGTGCAACAGGAGGTATAAGTACTGAATTTTGCCCTAAAGGGTACTTTCCTCCGTGAACGTCAAAACCTCGCAATTGTCTACTATACACTACTTACCGTTTCTACCAACCCTTCCTCGAAAGCACAAATCAAAATGTCGTCCGTATTGCGACGGACAACAACAGCTGTCGTCGTCGTTGTCCGTCTGTCATTGACCGTCTTAATGTAGACGGCACCTTGATCTGAGCTTTCCAGGAAGGGTTGGTAGAGACGGTTAAATAGTGCATGGTAAGCAAGTGCCAGGATTTGACGTTCACGGAGGAAAGTACCCTTCAGGACAAAATTCGATACTTACACCACTTGTTTCACATGGAAAAGCTCACCGGCTATCGAGTTGATGCGGAGTAAAGCTCACCCATTTTTTCTTGATTTTCATATGGAGCCTGTCGGATCATGCTTAACACATGTCAATTTATTATCATTAAAATTTGTCAGTTTTGTAAAGAATAAAATGTCCTTTTTCGTAATATTTGTTTAGCTGATTGGGTATATTGTTCCCATATTATTATCAGCGGGCGAGTGTTTTTCGTGGTTTACTCTCTCGGCTACGAAAGCCTAACTGAGAACATTATCAACTTGAAAAACAAAAAAGAAAGTTCCAAAACTTAACAATGTCTGCCTAAAACCTAGAAAGCAAAACTGTAAATGCCGAAAATCCGAAAGAGCATGCACAACAACGCGGAGCCTAAAATTATCTTTGAAGCTTTTGTTAACCTTTGAAAACAGAATAGAACGGTTAGTAGGATGTCGAGGTTTCTTTATTCCATGGATATTCATGATTTCAAGCCATTCATGCCGGTTTTTCCACACGTTGAGTTTAGGTGAAAGTGCCCTTCTAAGGCGAACCACCCCTGACCTTGAGAGCTGCACACTGTAACCGTTTTTACTCGTGACCTATATAAGAACTAGTCTTCTGTAAGGTAGCGGATTGGGCGAGTTGGTAAACGAATACACGATGAAAACAGCTCAAACGACGACGACGGAGAAGACAACAAACAGGACAGGACGAAACAGTTCTCGCAACTAATAATTTATTTGTGAAAAAAAAACAGAAAAAAAACAGCGTAGCCGACACTAATTACATCAACAAACACGTACGCATCTATCAGGCAACACACAACCTTCGGAGCTGTAACGGTTCACACACCGCTATTCATATTACCTTGCAATGAACAAACTTCTTTATCTGACGGAGCTACGGACGGCGCACACTCAAGGTGCCAATAAGTAGTATTTTTTATGGGTGTCCCATGTTGTGATATTATACTTGCGGATTCATTAATAGACAGAATCAGTCATTACTAACTTCTGAAGAATTCGTAAATAAACTTCAAGAATATTACAAAACAGAGTACAATTATTTTTAATGAAATTACGAATTCTAATTGTGTTAAATTATCACGTGTGAAGCACAATCCGCTAAGCTAAGAAAAAAAATCGGTGAGCTCTCCTCCGCATTCACTAAGGGCCGGTGAGCTTTCCTTTGTATTTGCCGGTTTTGCGGTGAGCTTTTCTCCGGCGAGCTTTTCTCCGGTGAGTTTTCTCCGGTGATATTTTCTCCGGCGAGCTATTCTCCGCCGTCCGCTGGAGGTACGGCGAGGAATCGGCAAAGACTTTGTTGGCAGCTGAAAGCTGTCATTCGAAGATAGTTAAGAGGGGCGTAATTGCGTCTGTGATGGATAACGCCTGTAAAAAGTAATCAATGCATTGAGCTGGAGGTACAGTTGAGTTGCAAAAGTTGCATCTTTTGAAAGCGGACCATTACCAAGATGTAATTGTTAGAGTTGGGCTCAAGGTGTTGGGAAGGTTTAGTCCTGAGGAAAAACCGGTTGTGAAGAATGTTGTCTGTTTGCCTTACTACCATACAATCTCTCATAACTTTATATCAGTGGCAAAGAGGTTTGGTGAAACTTTAGTCTCCAAAGCTCAGCACCAATTAGAAAGGTTGCTCCCCTTTTCGGGTGGTCTTCAGGGGTTCCAGAAAAAAACATAGAAACCAAGATCTAACTTGTCAGGAAGAAGTGATGTACGAGATTCCGCTGCGGTGTGGGTTGTCTTAGGTTGGGCAAACTGGTCATTGTTTAAATGAAAGGCTCTTTGAAGATAAAATGGGAGTAGTAGATAAGGATCGGTACTCGGAAATCGATAAACATGTTGTAGACTAAAGAAAATATTAGAAGAGTTCTGAGGGAGACCATGGGTATTTTGAACACCTGGCGACTGTGTAAGCACAGCGTCTTTGGAATTGGATAGTGATATTAATGTCCAAGTCCCAGCAGAACGACAAACAGAAACAAACGACTGCGACAAGCCTCAAACATATGCAGCATGCTCGCGATGGTACCTTCGGCAGGCATTTAGTCGTTCGGTGCTCGTGAAGTAAGCATGAGTGATTGCAAGTCTGCCAAAGATAGCCTCGCATGCATGATGCTCATGTTTGAGCATAGCCTCCCTTTATTCTACAAAGCGTGTGAAATCGCGAAAGATTCTGGTTTGAGGCTTATCGCTGTTTTTGCTTATGTTTGTCGGTTTAGCGGGACTCGTACATAAGCGCTTTTCGTGTCTTTAAGGTCTTGTTTTGTGAGTTTTCAAAGATTAGTAAGGGTTGCGCATGCGTTGCCTGTTATCGCATGTGGCTGGTCAACCCTCGAACGAGGTCGTCAGGGTGGGTGGTTCGTTTGAAAGGAGGGGGGCAGCTTGAATAATTCGTATCTGTCTGAGTTTCCGGCTTTCGGTGACCAAGTGGAGAGGTGTGTTTCTTGTTTTTGGTGGTGAAGTTCTTGACGTACATATAGGAGCGTTCGTTATTCTAGTAAACTAGAAAGGGATGGGCGACCGAGTCGGCTAACGCGTCTCAGCTTGGAGCATGGAGCGAAAGCTTGCGCTGCAGAAATTCCAGCATTTAATCCCCACCCCCTGGCCGTTTCGATCTAGAGGAGGTTTTTACAGGCACGCGTCCATGTAATCACTACTGCATGGTGCACGTTAAAAACCCAGGTTAGCGGCTGTACTGCGCTGGCTAAATTTATCATCCACAGCTTAGAGACAAGTCACCCGTGGAGGAGTACTAGCATCAAGGTTGTCTAAACAAACAAGCAACCCACTTTTTTATGTTTAAACTGGAAACTGTGTTTGTTGCTTCGTCCGTTTTTTTTTTTTTAGTCGTTCCGTGTCTTCTGTTATTATACAGTCAGGGCAATTGTATAGGGTGTGACATATCGCGTCAACCGGCTCAAATAACCTGCAACACTGGAAAGGCCCTTTCGCCAGCCTACTTGCTCGTGGGGCTGCTCACGCATCATCTTGAAGGTGTTGATTTGTGCGTTTTTGGTCTTTTATTCTTAAGATTGATATCGAATATCGCAGAAGAGCGAAGGTTGAAGCTGTAGGCATTGTTGCGTACCGGACTATCGCAACCCCGAAAGCATAGCATGCGTGAAGCTCCGCTGGTACCTGTCGAGGCCGTGGAGAATACAACGCGGTCGGATATAAATAAATGCCGCCAAACGTGCAAAATAAGCATTTTTTTCACATTTCCCGACTCGAGGTAAGTTTATAATTGTGATATTTGACTATATATCTAGAAATTTGCTCGCGATGCCCGGCGTTGTCTTAGGATTCGACGCGATGACCCTCTAGAGTTAGATCGCTCCTTTGAAATTTTCTCTGCTCTCCGCTCTACAGACCCATCTTGATCGAACGACATTTTGTAGTCGTTTGATCGTAGCTACCGAACACCCAAGTGAGCTTTTCCTCAGCTTCGCCGGTTGCGTCTTTAACGTGATCGCGCAGCTGGCCAAGATTGTTCCTCTATTTTGAGCGGTTTTAACTACGTCCCCGATGCAAACAAACAGTCTACTCAAAGAATAAAAAAAATACTTATCCCTCGATAAAAGGTTATCCATAAGCGTTGATTTGTGTTCTATGTAAAAGAGAACATCATATTCAATGGACGAGAAAGGGCATCAGCTTGCGACGAGCGACTGCGTACGACACCGGTCAAACTATAACCAGCTTTCACGAAGAACACATTCTTCGGACATTACAAAACGTCTTCAACACGACGACGAGGGGACGGGAGACATGCTGATCCCAGAAATGAGGTCAGCTACTCATGCGGGAAGAGTCCGCTTGGAAAACAAAGGGTAGGTAAGGGTAAGGGAGGGGGGGGGGGGAGGGGCGCTTTTATTTCCGTTTTTTAAAGGAACGAAGCTTGAGAAAATCTTCGCTTTTGTAATTTTGAGGCTTGCACAAAAGAACGTAAAAAAAAGAAGGAAATTTCCCTTCTCTACTTGCTTCACTTAAAGGGATTGTCCGGTGAAAACCGGAAGTTGTTAAGATTTCGTGATGGTTACCTGGTGGGAGCCTAATGATTAACATAGGCCATTTTTATTTCATTAAACGACACCCCAATTTAGCGTAATCAACGACGGATATTTGAACGAAACTCCATGCCGAATTTCGCAAGTATCAACGGCTGCACTCCCATCCCTGACGTGACGTCACACCAGTCTTGCAATTGTCCTATCCTATGCCTCATTCCTCCGTGGGAACACAGTGCTCCCGACGCACCGCAGCATTCCATATTACTCGCCACTGTAAATGTCGCGGAGAAGTGTGGAGCGTGACAATCGCACAACGAAAATACTCTTTCATTCTAAAAAAACAAAAAAAAAAAATCTAGCGCAGCAGCGAGTGTGAACCACGTCGTACCACTCACGCGGAGGACAAAATTCGAAGTGCACTTCAGTTCGGCGCGTTCTTTGCCTGATGTTACCTCAGAAACTCCGCTTCCCTGAAGGTGGAAGAGGAAAACGCCGTTTATGCACGCTTGGGTTAAAATACAATTACTCCTCCAGGGAAGCACACAAAATTCAGATTTGTCGTGGAAGATGCTCCTACAGCCATTGACAATGAGGTTTAAATGTTTTCATGAATACGAAATTTGACCGGATAATCCCTTTAAAGTTGGCTGTAATATCAGGACGTTCAAGTTTGTTTTGATTGTTCCCGTTTTGGGTTGCCTCAACCTATCGAGGAATGCACCTACTAAAACTCCCTAATAGTAGAACCACACAACCACGGGTGCACACACATTAATATATTTAACGTTTCATTCATTTTTAAAACAGTCGGTAGTGTAGTGCGTGACAACGCAACGCTCGGAGTTAGTAATTACGTAATCTCGCAAGGGTACGCCGGCGGCTCTGCCGATTTTAGCCGTCCCAGTGTTTCCTCATTTGGCCACGGTGGCGTTGATGATCAACCGACGTTGTTGCGTTCTGGAACCTTGCCCAGCGCCTAGGGAAGAAACAAGAAATATAACTATTTGCTCTAGGCACTTCCCAAAAACAGACCGCGGTATTTTGCTGAAAGGTAATTACAAAGTAAAATATAAACAAAAATTCTAGCATCATTTTTAAACACATTTGGGAATTGTCCTCAGAACGGGCAGTTTTTTGAAAGGCGAATTGTGACGCTGGGGTTACACGGTACACAGATGTAATATATTGGAATATTTCTGTTCGACAAAGCAGCATATCGCCCACAAACACACCGACAGTGTTATCCTTAACCATGGCGCAGGTTACTTACAAGTTGCAATGCCGCAAAACCGCGACGGTGGGCAGTAACCCGCGAGCCTCTGACACACAGGCATCAACCCGGTGAACGCTGCTCTACCAGAGCTTGACGGTCAGGCTATGTGGTTTATGGTTGACGGCATTGGTGGCCAGGTACAGCTAAAATACCACGATATGTTTATACCCTTCCAGTGTTTTGTCACACAATTACGTGGCTGGTGCCCAATACGCATTCGTCCTGCACAAGGTTTTTCAAGTTCTTTGGGCTTCCCGCAAAGTTTAGAACATCATTGTGCTAACCTTCCGCACGCAGGTCAATATTACTGTCGCCTGTGATTTGCTCATCCCATAGCTACTTATTCTTTCTAACCAAATATATTAATTCAGGCACTCTGACCAACATTAACGAACGCCAAACGGGCACACGAAAAATATGTCCCTGACTTGTCCGCCATATTGGAACTACAGCCCCGCCATCTGTAGCTTGTTGGAGGTGCTAATAGCCGACACATTATGAAGGATTACGCGGCTCGTACCCGGAAAAATCAAAGTGGTGGGTTTTTGATGAAGAGTGGAGATCTCAGAATTTTGGCAGCGTCTACCCATTTTAAAAACCCCGTGAATAGTATTTTTCATCAACGAAGAACGCTGAACTTTCAAGTGGAGACAATTTGAGACTGACAGGGAAAAATATATTTTAGTTTTTAGAACCCTCGTACTAAGGTAAGAAAGCTAGTGTGGCACCCTAGTTGTGGTTGATCACGCAACACACCTGGGAAGCACTATTTATGGCTATTTTTAAGAACTGCACTCTTATGACAGATCTACACAACCCTTCAGGAACAAGTTACGTTCTACACGACGACGTGGGCGAGTAAAAAATTTAGAGAATAGTACCAACGGTTTCATGTCGCGCTTCAAAGCTTCCATAAGCAAACGCGGCTTAACCCACACAAAAAAACAACGCCTTGGTGATTATTGTTACAAATGAGGAGGTGACGAAACAAGCGAGGGCGTCGAAATCGGCGTAACAGCAGGATTGAACGCTAGGGCGAGACTGACTCCGGCACGCCATGCGGAGTTCCTTATGTGCCCGCGTGGGTTTCTGGAATATTCGGCGTAGAAGGTTTGGCGACTAGAACATTTGGATCTCTAACAAGTATCAGGGTTCTCGAATTTACCAGAACATTAAACTGAAAGAATGAATAAAAGACGAGGAACTCCCAAAAATCGAACCCTGGGCCTCCGCACGAAAGTCAAGCGCGGTATCCACTCGGCCACGCACGCGCTCACTCACCGACGTGCATAGCAAAGTGAAACAGAACGCCGACTTGCGGCTCCCACGTCAGCGGGTCTGACTTGATTTTCAGCTTAGGTGCCCGCAATGTTAAAAGGGCTCAATAGAGCGATCTCACCAACCAGTTTGACTACGCCACCGCTGCCGCATTGCGTCAAGGGAACCTTAGTCTTTCTACACGCGCGACAATCTCGCTGGAGCTCTGCGCGTGTAGAGCACGAGACAGCACGAGCCCTCGCGTGCACTGCCGCTTGCCTACAGTGAACAAAGTTGTGGCGGCGTCACGCATGCGTCGAACCCTTGGTGAGATCGGTCTATTCAGAGAAGGCGCTGTGTAACAAATGTTAGTTGCACGTTATAAGATCCCAATCCTCAGTTCTCTGGTAGTGCGTGGCAGACGTTTGTTCTTTTGGCACCTAAACTCCCAAAATTAGCTTTAATTTTTCCTTCGTTGGTTCGTGAGTTCCAAGGCTGGTGCATATTGTTCAAGGATGTCACATAAACCTCCTATTCAAAACGTACACGCACGCGAAAATTAACTCAAATAATTAGAGCGAGTGAGGAAATACAATAAAGTTATAGGCCAACAATTGAAAAATAATATACTCTATAACAAGTCTGTATGTGTGTCCAAAATATGGAATCTAGAAATTGAGCCACCAGAACGTCTGGCTTGAAAATAAACGTTTTATATTTTTTGACTCCACTGAATCTCGAAAATTTGCAATCTTCCAATCCATAATCTTTTGAACAAAATATGATGTGTTTGTTGGATGAAATATCTTCGCTACCCAAAGAAGCGGGGGGATGTGCATCCTTGGGTTGGAACGCCATGGGGCACTATCTAAAAAGAAAACGATGATTCGTAGTGCCGGTCGCAAAATTGACGCGCCTGACACCCTCTTATTACGCCCGACGGTCGCGGTATCTTCCAAGACGATGGACGCGGAAAACGCAAGAAAATTCCGTTGTAATTACTAAACGCTCCAGGCATCGCTCAAACAATTTTTTTTTTTAAGGCCTGCAAACATTACTTGAACCGGAAGGGATCTTCGTTCCGAGTCATGGTGGGCAGAATTGGCGGGAAGCCATTTATAAATATTTATTTGTTTATTTAGAACCACGGCACAGATTTTAGATTTCATGCTTGAATTTAAAGGAGCGGGAGGCACCAATGCCCGATTCGGGACTTAAACTGAATTGATTAGAGTTATGTTTAGAAAGTCTTGGAGTTATTAGAAGGCTTTTTGAGGGAATACCTTCTGGTTAAGCAGTGTTCGGCGACGCGTGATATGGCCAACCAGTTATTTTGCGTTAAAGTCAGCATACCGGAGCCGGATCTTGAAAAACAAGAGTGAAATATAGATATTCTATCAGATGTCCCAAAAATACGGCAAATTCATAACGTCCCGTTATTATTACGGATGCAAGATGACGAAAGGTTCTTCAGACATGTTTTGCTAAGGGAAATACACTCCTAGCAATTAAAACAAGATTCTTGAAAAATAAATGATCACATTACTGCGAAACCAGGGTACATTTGGGAAGAACATATCCCAGGTAGCCCGTCAGAAAAAAACTTTCAGCCTTTCCATTCTGGTGAAGAAGGAAGACCAGCGAAGCTGTACTATGGTGGGAATGAAGTAATGGCCGGCAGCGTGTCGGCAAGTCAGAGTGGAAAGGCTGGAAAGGTTGCCGCCGTCGTTTATAGATGGCGGTAGCTGCCCCGAGGATTTTTTGTGTCATCATTGGTTTGCTGACGGACACGATACTGGGAAAACTAGCCCTTAACAGCTCCGCTGTAAAAACGCCCAACTTGGCACAAGCGAGACGACCCTAGGTTTTCCTCTGAGGCGTGAGAGTTAGTGCATGCCAGGGTTTTTCCTTGGCGCTCCATGTGGCTTTTCTCTGGCTCTTCATATAATTGCCAAAGTGCCAGACATAATCCAAAGTTGCCACGTATCAACCGAAGAACCAGTAGTGAAGCCTAAATCTGGCACCTGTTTGGCAATTTAGTCCTAAAGTTGCCACTTGAAAACCCAACAAGTAGAAGTGAAGCCTATTTCTGGCTCTCCTTTGGCGATTTAGGGCCATCACACCCAGACTCGGGCAAAAGAAAGTTAAGTTTGTCTCTACCTTGGCCACTTCTTCGGGCATTTCAGGTCCGAAATTCTTAGACAAAAAGCAAATTTGGAAACAAAAAACTCTGCTACTTGAAATGCGGATATGATATTAAACTGATAAGCCGTAATACAAAAAAAAAAAAAATCTTAGTGTCACTTTTGCCCTTCATTGTCATTCCACTTTGTGTACCTCCAGTATTAATTAGAACTGTGGTTTAATTATTCAATACACTTCACTGCATACCTATCGTTGGCCGAAACCCGCACCTCTTTATACTGATTATACCAGTCTTTCTTAAAGCTGCGTTATAAAACCAAAGATAACAACGTTATCCGTAGAATTTTAGTAAGGGAATGTTTCAGTTTTAAATAAGTATAAAAAAACAAAAACATTTTTTTTTTTTTAAGATAGTAAAAGATATCTCAACTCGCGGAAGCCCGAAGTTACATTGTAGCAAAAATTTCTTCCGATCTTTCCCTTTCTGAGTTCCCCAGCAGGCTCCCTTGCGATAGAGCTGAAGCCAATTGCACCCGAAAAGAAAGCAATCAGTAAAATAAAATAAAAAATCGACGCAGGAATCACGGGCACGGTGAGGATCAACGAGAACGGGGACCGAGACGCCGACTACTCCATCCTCGACATGGATCCGGTTACCAAGGAATTCCAAGTGAGTCAATATACGTGCCGGTTATTTCCGCAGCTACGGAGGGAACTGCGTTCTCAACCGGGCGCTGAAATCTCGGAAATGTACGACGGTCGCGCTCAAAACAAGCCATGGAAAAACCAAGGGAATTGAGAGGCAGCTTGCTTCATCAAATCAGCGTCGGCAGCGTCCAAAGTGGAGGTGGTATATGTATCGAGCAGGAAACAAAAGAGAAACAAAGGAGCCCAACGATGTTTCTTATACGAGCCAGTTTTCTGCGGGGATGTGAGAAAATCAGAGCCAATAGTTTTGTCTCTTTAATTGTTCGTCGCTTTTGTTTTCGGCGTATATATGTATATGAGATTGTTCATTTAAGCGAGAAACAGCTTCCCCGTATAAATATGAGATATCAGCATATATATATGATCCTGTTTGCGGCGCATCTTTCTTTTGTTTACATTATTACAAGTTTCGTTGTTTTCGCAATATCTACCGCGTTGTAAAAGCCCATAAACTGGTTTTCCGCACGTTTTGTTACTGTGGTGAGAGCTCTGAAGTCGAGCAAATAAGTAGAATTCTTCAAATATTTTGAAGGTTTGACACCTCTGACTCGTAGCTTCAACATTGCTTCTTTTTTGTTTCTCCTTCGCTTGTAACATCAACATATATGATAGTTCATGCGCGTTTTAAAATTTTGCATAAAACATATACCCAGAAAATAGTGCTGAAACTCATATTGAGGTACGCTGCCTCACGCATTTTGCATTGCAAAATTGAAGAGTGCCTTCCTTGGGTTCAGTGCACGCTGATCCCGGAAAAGATTAAAGCGCCACTACAACTAGATCGGGTTTGTGTTGAGGCACCCGCAATATCGCTTATGCCGACAGTGTGGAACCATTTTGAGGTATTGGAAGAGGCTATATTTTTGTGACATCGCTCTAAAATTAGCTAAGCTCATAAGATGCATGCCCTTCAAGCATTCTGGCACGTCTTCGACTACGGGAACTAGTGTGCTGCCGAGCTGCGTACATCAATAAAATTTGGCGGACAGAAAAAAAACAAAAAAACATTTAGTCGTGTCTGCGCAGTGTCTTTTACATAAACTGATGTAAACTTGATGGGTAAACCAATATAAAAAATAAAAATGTATTAAGCACAACCTATAAAAGCTCATGCAATAAAATGGAAAAAGACGCGAAAGAAAAAAAAAAGAGATTGTTTGCATATGCAAAACATAGCAGCCAATCTGTGATAGAAAAGAAAAGTAAATCTATACACCAATGTTGTCGTAGCGAGCAGTCCCTTACTGAGAACGACAGAGGCAGCTGTCGTTTTGACTTGAAACCAGCGAAGCCTGTTTTCACCAGCTGTAAAGTTGTTTCCTGGTCTGGAGACCTAAAGCGACAATCCTAACGTTGTATTTCATTCTTTTTTTTTTTGTTTTCATTGCGTGCACTTCATATTGACTCAAGCGTACGTATATAAGTCTACTTGCAAGTATGCTTCTTGCTCGGTGCAGTAAAATGGTTTTCAAAATGTCTGGGACGAAGTTTGAAAATTATGAATAATATATTAGAAGAGTAAGGGTTCATTAAATATTGATCACTGCCTTGCAGGGTTTTAATATTCCTTCAGCTCTGATGTCGCAACGCGGTATAATGCCGCATAATGTTTTTTACCATTCTTTAGCGTGTTTTTTTTTTTTTTTCTATATCTGCGACTTTACGAAAATGGCGTTCTTTTAGAAGGAGGCTTGGTTTCACACTAGAGTTTACACATCTCTAAAACAGTTTCTCCGTAACATTACGCCGTCACGCAACATACGCTTTATTTATACTTATATGTAAAAAAAAAACTAATCTATTTCCCCATAGCATTAAAAAAAAGGATGACTGCCATCTACGAGGAAAGCACTAGAATAGTCGAAGATATGTGACTCTGCAGGATTATTCGAATGTTTGCGGCGTGCTCATTGCCATATCTCAGACACCGTTTTCGATCGATTCAGAATGTAGCAATTTGGCTGAGACGCGTGCCAGGACCCAGAGAATGACGACGATGCATGTAGCGCACAGATGACACGTGGACGGCACTTAAATACGGGCGAAAACTAAGGGAGAGGAGGGTATGTGAGAGTGCGGGGACGGCAGTGTAACGAGCTCTGGCTGGAATGGTTAGTGGGTAGGTAAATTCAATATATCCAGGAAAAATATCTACATTGTCTTCTCTTCCTGCTACACAAACAGGTACTAACATACTGACGCCCAAAACCTCGTAAGGTGCTTGGCTGTTCGGTTTGTATTGCCATGGCGATCGCTATTTCGGTCCTTGCAAATCTTCTAAGCTTCGAAGGGGTCGCTCTGAACCAGTCGCGACAACATCGCTATAGTGTGTAATCCCACCGAAAGCGTTCATCGCCCACATAAGCGCTTGTTTTTTGTTGTATTCTTTTTTTTTTGCGCTGTGTATGCAAATAACTTATTCATCTGGCTTATCTTCACAGATCTCCTTTCGCAACCATAGGGCTCTTCCTGCCTATTTCTACGAGAAAGAACAATTGCTTTTCAATAGCGTCAAGCACCGACGCTTCATGTGGTTGCGGTGCGAAGATGTGCACCTGTTTCGCCGGAATCTGGATAACAAAGTCTAGGTATACAGAAAATGTCGTTATAGAGTAATTTTTCGCCGCCAATGTGGATCGGCTCGCCAAGAATGGAGAGGTCAAGAAGAAAAGGCTCATTCCATCAACCGAAATGGAGGCCATACGGGTATCTTGGCGCTGCTTTTTCAGAATTGAAAGACTTTGGGTAAAAGCAAAAAACCCGCTGCCTTTGTATCTTCTCACTGTTTTAATGCGAACGCTGAACGTGTTCGAACTGTGACACAGGCGTCTAACTTCGCGTCTGCCCGCTAACCCTTCCAACTAGAGCTCGGCATTGTGCCGTCCTAGCGTGCTCTCCTCTCATCCTTTCCCTTAATTTCTACCCATATAAGTTATATTTTGGCATAGCCTCCTTTATACCTAAAGGCCTGTCACAAGCCCAAAGCAAAGCCGTCACGGAAAAAGGGATAGGAGAGGCGGAAAGAAATGATACCCAAAAACTGATCGAGGTGATCACTTGGCGACGCCACCGCAGTGCGAGAGGTCAAGTCACAAAACACTCCCGTACTTTTTCATTGAAAAGAAAAATCTATCGTCGATCTACACCCTTCTCCTCTTGCTCCGTGCGACGGTCGCCGCATCCTTTCCGTTTCTTGTACTGCTTCCGTGATACCGCTGTTTAGTTTTGCGTTGTGCTTTGGTTTGTGCTCTGCTATATGGCAGTAGCGCAACAACTTGTCGGGACGGTGTTACAGAGTTTGACAAAAGGGAAGACCGACCGAAGGTAAGAATCTCCTGCCTAGAGCGTCCGGCGATCTATGCATCTATAAGATACCTAGATAGCTTTGGATTTGATGACAAATGACTGCAGCTCGCGTTTGTACAACTAATGACAAAAGAACGAAACGTAGACGGCATGGACAGACATCCATGGATTTGAAACCGTCCTGACGAAGTTTCGCAGATGGAAGGTCTCCATCGCCGCTGACTCAATGCTCGCTGAAACACGTCCGACTCGCAGCTCGCAGCGCCGTTGTTCCTTTTCTCAGCACCCAAGATAACTAACCACTCAAGGAACGAAATAACGATCGTGGAAAGAGCAGAATCATGCGTAGTTTTCGCGCTGCACGATGTGTACGCGTTCGGCCGCTCCTAGTTCGATGTTGCCTCATAGTCGTGCCGAAAGTGCCACCAGTGTTGCCTCGCCGCCACCGCGTTTGGGAAAGAAGAAAAAGCGAAAGAGAAAGAAAAAAACTACAAATGCGTTTTGGGGAGAGACCGCTAGGTCCGCTGCCGCTGGTGAGAGTTCGCTCTCTGCACTACCATTGCGTTCGGCGTTCCGCCGCTTCTCCTCTCTTTTTTCTGGCGACGGGGCGCTCTATTGTTTCGTATGACGGGCTTTCCAGTATATAGGGGGCTATGATTCCGGTCACAAACATTACCTAGAAAAGTAAGTTTGTGAAAGAAAAAAAATCACGTCGTTATTTGACGAGTTGTTTCAGTACGCTTGCAGCGATAAGTTCTACGATTTATTGCTCCGCATAAAAGTATAGACACGATGCCATTATTTTTATGTGTATCTCTAGAATGAACACGGGGTGGGCTAATCTTTACAACTGAATGAGCACATTAGTAAGTAGAGATTGGGCTCAAAATTGAAATCTTAGCAAGAACAATAGGTAAGACTGAAAAAATGACGCTCTCGAGTAAAACCGTTTTGTTTTTTCTTTTGCTCCTCGTCTTTCACTATAGGAGCGCTCCGTAGATGTCAGTCACTGATACACGATTTGCTCTGCGAGACATAAATAAGCAGTCACTTCTTGGAGTGAATGGCTGCAGATGTTTTGTTTAGAAATGCTTCTTGTTCTTCCTGCTGTTCTTCTTTTCCTTTTTTTTGGGGGGGAGGGAGGGGGTGGAGGGCCAGGGGGTGGGGGTTACAGGTTTGTTTAGAAAACAACCGTCAGAGCTACACTACTGCGGTTTGTGCAGGCGAGTTATCCGGCCTGGATGACAAAATAATAGGGGACTAATCGACACGGTAAGTTGGATAATTAAGAAATAAATTGTTAACCAACTTTTTTAGTTGGCGAAAATAAACATATGCTTCCAACATGCCGATCCCACCAAGCGTTCCATGCATGTGTGACGCCGCCATAACTGTAGTTCATAGGAGGCAGATGCCAATTCACGAGACAGCTCATGCCGCCTCATGCTCTGCTCGCGCAGACCTCCAGGGGGTTTGTCGCGCGTGCAGAAAGACTACAGCTCCCACGATGCTTGGCCGCAGCGGTGGCGCTCTCAAACTAGCTGGTGAGATCGGTCTATTAGAAACTTTCTGACCGTTATCAAAAACCACGAAATATGTAAATTTTAGAAAGATCTGGGGCGCGTGTAGAGCGAGGTGGTGCGTTGAAGGCCGGTTCTCTCGGGCAGTGGAGCGCTGTGTCGTCAGCTACTTATCGTATCCCATGAGCAACAGTTTTCACGATGGAATTGATACAAACAGGTTGAGCACTTCTGTCAGCACGCGCTAAGTGCAGAGTCAGCACTTAAAGCCCCTTCATGTTTCAAAACACGGACTGCTGATGGCATTTATGTTTTGGGGGAGTGGTGGCCGAGTGGTCTATACTTCGTCTCACCTTAGCACGGACTATTGTTAGCCGCGCATGCTAAACGCGCGAGCTATTTGCTTTGTGTGAAGCCTCGGTGGCTGCACGAGCGCTCGTGCAGCGAGTGCTCCAGTCAAGGCAGTCAATGCTACCCGCTCGCGCTTGCACAGCCTTCGCAGTTAGTCCATGCTAAGGTGAGACGAAGTATAGAGCACACCAGTTCGGAGCACGTGGAGCGAAAGCTCGCGCTGCAGAACCCAGAATCCTGGGTTCAATCCCCACCCCTGCCCGTTTCGATCTGGATGAGCATCGTACCGGCGTGCGGTCGTGTATCACTACTGCGTGGTGCACGTGAAAGACCCCAGGCTAGCGGTTGTACTGCACTGGCTAAATTTCTCATCTACAGCTGGGAGACTCGTCGCCCCTTCATGTTTCAAAAGTAGCGCTAGGTGCGTCGATCCACGAGGCACGTGCAACGTGCATCCCTTGGGAAGTTCATGGTGGCATAGCGCAGCACTGGCTAAATTTCAGACGCCAGGTTCTTCCCAGAAGTGGCGCGCGGCACGTGTCTCGATCATTTCCACAACAATAAATGGTGCCAATTTTTCCAGGATAGAGGGGTTTTATCAGCGCTGTGCTTATAGACCTTTTTCGCATAACCTCAAACCAGCCAGTAACTGACGTACCCTCGACCTGGTGCATTTTTGGATTGCCCGCTGACACAGGGTATGCAACCGCCAAGGGTATGGGCGAAAAGGCCTAAAAACGGACGTCGTGCATGAGTTACTTCCGAGTGCTCCTTTTTACCGTGCTGCAAGTTCCGAAAATCTACGGTTGTCTGGCTACCACTGCGTGGTCGTCGGATGGATAAATAATTTTAAAAAGCATAAGAGCAATAGCAGAAAGTGTGCCATGAGCACAAGAAGCTGCAGCGCGAATGTGGCTGCAATGTTATCGAGCTTTGCATTTTCCCCAAGAATCCTTATTTATGAAGTCAGTCGATCGCGAGCTTCAATCGCGAGAGATTCGTATCAGACTCAACGTCACGTTTAAGCTCACGACCACTTCGTTTACGACAAGAGGACCGATTTTAATTCCCGGTGCAGGTGGTCCAATTAGGTTATCACTGCAAGCCCCATGGTATGTGAAATTTATGAAAAAGTCTACATGCCACCACTCAAGATGGAGCTATCAAATGCCGAGAGCTTACCTGCATAGACTACATTAAACGGCTAATATATTCTTTCGTTGTGGAAACTCAATCAAAACACCCCACCGTCTTCGTCGTCGTTCTCTCGAGGAGGCAAGGTGATGGCTGTGAGTAGCCAGCTGGATTCAAACGTACAAGCTCCAACCAAGTTATTTCAGCCCACCATAGCCAAGTCTAGCCAAGTTCCCCCCATACCCACACCGTTGCCTACCCAGATAGCTGTGCTGCCAGAACTAGCCGGTATTCCTTTTTCTAAGCCGCTAAACGGCGTCGTCGGCGCCGCAATTCGTGCAACTGGCGCAATGCTGCTGGGGCGAAAATCCTGGGCGAAAGCGTAAATGATATGATAAAAAAAGAAAGAAACCGTGTGGGTGCGTTGTTGCACCCGTATTAGCGGCGAGATGCTTTGGTGGCGCCTCTCCTTTGGTTCCCTCTCGTGACGTCAGTACCACACGAAGAACAAGTTCGATGGTGTTTGTAATTAGCATGATGGAGGCTTGAAATCATTGCTCTCTCAAAGCAACGCTGCCAACACCGTCGAAATTCAAGTCCTCACATTCCTCTTCTTTCCGTCGATGAGAAATCCTTTGCTTACGTCATAGTCAACATTCGGCCAATCGTGGCAGGCCGACCAAAGCGACGCTTTCGATCGCTCACGTCGCCAATAGCATTGCGTGTGTTCCAAAAGTGGTAACCTTAGCGCATCACCGCGCTTCCCACGCGCCTCAAATCTGTACAAAAGTTTATTTATTTAGCTTTTTTTTTATAAAGCTCATCAAGTTTCTACATGCAACCATATCATTATATTCACTAATAAAAGAGTTTATATCTAAAAGAAAAATAGTATTTTTACCCGATTTATTGTGACGATTAGCCCTCTATATTGTCACCCTAGCCAAATTACTCATCTGAACAAGCCGGAGTGTGTGACTTTCAATTCTTTTTTTTTTTGAACAAATCGGCAAAGCCTTTAAGAAAAACCAGTAGAACCAGTGTTTACTGCCGAGTAGAATTAGAAAGCTGTTGGTTGTTTCGTTAAATTTAAAAGTGTAAAACAAAACAAAAAAAAAACGAGAGATTTTGTAATAATTAATAGTCACGAAATTTTGGGAATTACGTAGAAATATACAATTTGTCTTTCTTGCAAAATTAGAGCTAAGCACTTGACCATGTCATTTCAAATTACGATTGCTGAAACACGGGTGTATGTACATAGTTTAGTTCCCGTTATGTCGAAGCGCGGCCAGAAGCTAGAGGAAATATAAGTACAGAAAGACATACAACATTTCTACTGCCACAGCACAGACTTCGGCTGCGTTTGACCCCATATTGGAGCAGTTAGAAATGCGCCGGAATACCACGACATATCTTGATGTTGTGGGGTCGCTAATCCTTGAGTGGCCTCGTCGGTAAGTACCTCGGGCCGCACTCGATGAAGCATAAGATCCCTTAAATTCCAGCAGGCAAATACAAAAGACAACCAATAAAGCTGGCGGTAGAAACCATTCTATTACGATATATTATTACCCTAAACTCAAATCATCAGTAGGTAATTGAAAACAACACAAATTATAACATTGTCCATGCTGCTTTTAACTTGAGCACCAGCTAACCCATTTATTTAACGAGTTAGAGCTATACCAATTTTCTTTCTTTGAATAACCATGTAGATATACTTCCCATTAGAATACATTTTGCAAAGTAGAACCCGTCTACATTATTAGCTTACACTAATAACACCCCGAATTATTAAACCAGGTAAATCAAACTAATCACTAGTTGGCACATAAATAAATAATTTTGAGGGTATTAGATATTCAAAATGCCATCCGTCTTCTTTCTATTTTCCCCGCAGAGCAATCGGAGAGGCAATCACTCTGATCTACGAAGACAGCGTGTCTAATGACGAGGACGAAACTATTTTGAGGACCGAAACATAGAATATGCGTTGTAACACTGAGCGTCACGTTTGACCTGTTTACCCAATGCTCGGTGTGACGAGGCAGATTTTATTAGGAGGTTGAAACATAATTCTCGTTCTTCTTGCTTTCTTCCTAAATATTAGTGATTTTGTATTTGAGTGCGTGCGGGCAAGAGAAAGCACGAACATTTTTACGAGGGTATATGAATACCATAGGTTCCCAAATGCTCAAGGATTCCCAAAGATGTCAACATTTATTGGATATATTATCTATTTGACTTGTATATCTACAAGATGGTGAATGCATGCACCGTCATATATGCATATATGACTGGTGCGTGGTTTCACCATCTTGTTCGGGAATTGCAAAATATACTTAATTAAAAAGAAGAAGAATAAAGGGCAGCGTGTTTTCAAAAAAAAATACATAGAAAGAACGGCTGGAATGGGAGAAAGCATTTGCACTGAGGCTCGCATCGCAGGTGGTGGCCAACTACTTCGGCGTAAACAAGAGCTTCAGCGACGTCCCCGGCCGTGTGATCCACTGGCCCGGAGGGAAGCGACTGCCTCCACCGGACACGCCGAGGTGCGGATTCGACGGCTCAAAGTGCCCCGATGAAGGTACGCCGCACACACAAAACAATTTACACTAAAGATAAAAAGAGCTATAAATGGACTCAATTTCCAAAGAATGCATGTCCTCAAAATACACGAGCGAAGCTAAGTAACTAACGAATCAATGAGAGAAAAAAAGAAAAGCTTTTCCTTCTTGTCGTGGCCGCAGATAATCCTCGATATTTTCCGGCGCCAAAGCATGACACATGGCCAGCTTTTTCGGTCGTCCCTTTGTTACAACACCGTTCCTCGGCAACACGTATGAACGATGATGTTTCGGTGTGCCTGAGTTGTCTTGCTTTCAGGTGCTTTCTTTAGGGGGGACAATGTTAACGCCTCGGGTCGTTTAATAAGGAAATATAAACTTCCCACGAGTGCCGGGAAAAACAAATCTCTGGCAAGGCGGAGCTTGTCGAGACCAAACCCCGAGCCATGTGCTCCAGCGAGACACTCTAGTCCATTCACAGCTGAGCTGAAAGGGCAGTGGGAACGAAGCACTCGTTCGATCAGTCCACCGCCGAATATGCCCCACGCGGTCGTGCTCTTTCCTCATGCACGCAGGAATAAATTGGAGTAAGGCAGCGAAAGGCAGGCAATTGGTTGTTCCGTCTACGTACAGGTTCCACTGCCATTTCAGCTTAGTGGTGAATAGAATATAGAGTGCTATCGTAATCAATTGTTGCGAACGTTTTAGAGAAGCACGATAGTAGCCTACGCTTCAATAGTCACTATAGTCGCGACAGCCTAGTCAATGTAATTGCCCAAGTAGCTAATCAGAGCGCCGAATCACGAAGCGAGAGGCGAGATTATGCTTTTCTTTGTGTTTTATTTCTGAGGCGCGTCCGCTTTGGCAATGAGCACCCTCCCGGCTTCCGTGACAAAGCATCTGCGTTGCTGTGCTTTTCTTTATGTTTTATTTTTGAGGCTCGTGCTTGATGACGTACTGGTATGACCATCTTTCGGGCACAGCGCCGCCGCTTTTTCGCGTAATATGACAAGTAAGGCATTAAAATATGTAGTGTTACGTTAAAAATGTTTTGAACGCAATGACGGGTATGACGTGTTAAACACTCACTGTATAAGCCGAGTCTACGTTATGTTTTTTACTTGAAGTCATACAAGCTGCTGTTAAGCCTGGAAGATGTTGAAAACAAAAGCATTTGGTGTGTGTGTCTTTGTGTGTGTGTGTAAGAGAGAGAGAGAGAGAAAAAGAGAAGCGAAATTGATCAAATGGGACAAAGTTTGGGACGGAAAAATAGACATTCGATTTTTTAGGCTAAAAATATTGTGCCCTTATAGTTTATTTTGTTGAAATATTAATACGTTAAAGTAGCTAATGAAGAAAAAAACATGCTTAACAATTATCCATAAGAAATGTGTTTCTACCTGAATGGTAAAATGTCAAGAAGAATGCTAGAACTGTAATATACTTTTAGCTTATAATGGTGCATTAAACAAAATTCTGCATTAAACAAAATTTACAAGTCACGTAGCTTTTATCTTTGTATAATAATTGGGGAAAAGTTGTATAACACGTTCCTGGTGAAGCGGAAAATAATTCGAGCATAAATTTTATTCAAACGTCAAAATAGCGCTACAGTAATGCCATGTGATTGCCATAAAGACATTTGTAGAACTGCAATCTTGAATATTATTTATATTTGATTGACTCTCAACTTAGTTTTAATTAAACATGTTATTTGTAAGTTTTTATATGAAAAGGCAGTTTTGTAGCGTGAGCTACTCTGGCCGAGGTTGAGCAGTTTCGCGTGGCTTCTGGAGAGCCGTGCTGCGCATGCGCGAGGAGCAGTGACGTCACACGGCGCACAGCTGGCGCAAAAAAGTCAATTTGGGGGTTTTACGTGCCAAACCAACGACGGGCATTTGGCACGCCCCAGCGGAGGGCTGAGGATTGGTTTGGACCACCTGAGGATCTTTTGACGTGCAACCGAAAGCTCGGTTACACGGCGCCTCCTCCGCAATAAGCCTCCGTCAGATTGCGGGCACCTCGGCCGGGATTCGAATCCGCCATATGGGGATCCGTAGGCCAGCGCTCTCGCCTCGGAGCCACCGAGGTGGCTGCACAGCTGGCGCGCCGGAGCCGCCGCCGTTGCGCGCTCCGCCGCCGCCGCGTGCGCCTCGGCGGTCTGCGCATTCCAGAGGAGTGACGTCATAGCCGCGGCAGACGCACTGGCGCCGCCGCGTGCCCAGCTGTGCGCCTCCGTTGCGCAGTAGCCAAGTCTGATGCTGCACCGGAGCCGCTTGATAGCACCTCTCATTTTGTGAGCATGCGCAGAGGTATCAGTGGGGGTATACATATAGCGGGGCGTTTGCCAGTGTGCTATAGCCATGGAGGGGGAGAGCGAAACTGCTGCTCAGCGGCGCAGAAGAGCGGAGAAGCTTAACTCATCGGGTCCCGAAGTAGTCACATAATGCGCATACCGTGTGTGTGTCATTGAAGCAGCAGTAAGCATGATAACCAAGCTAATCCTAGACAACCAGGAAAGCTAAGAACAACCAGCTGAACCTAAGCTCACGCTACGTATATCCTGTCATAGCCGAGCTAAGCCACTTTCCTACTCTCTTGCAGTGTGCATGAGCCCTGCGCAAAGCATTTACATCCTGAGATCGCATTTTAATGGGCACGGTGGCTTTTGCGCTACGCTGGCCAGTTTTGTTTCACTGCAGCTTTGTTTCGTTCAGCGCGTCGAACACTGCCCTTGCGCACTTGAAAGTAAGTTAGTAACTTAAGTTATACCTAAAATATGTAATTTAAATACGAGTACTTAATCTCCTATGTATTTTTATGAACGCTTTTTCGACTGGTAAGAATTAATGAAACTTAGATAAACATGTTGAATTGCGATCCCCTATTGATCTGCGACGCTGAAACACTTTCAGTAAACCATACATAAGGAGCCATTAAAACAAGTCAGTAAGAACTAGCGCAAGAGAGTTGGTAGAAGTTAATCGCATCGTAAAACTACCTAAAACTGGGTAAAAAAAATTCCTAAAAGTTTGAAGTCAGGGAGAACACACGTCAAAGGGAAGTGTTTTCTACTCTCATAGTTTTCAAATAACTATACTTCAGTCTAGAGTAGCTTTGCGACACGATAAACAACCATTGAATTAATTTTATTCGCGTGCTTTAAGGATCGATACGTAGTAGAACACACACAAAGTGTGATCCAATACAGTCAAACCCGTTTATAACGAACAGCAGGAAACACTATGATCAGTTCGATATAGCAAGTAGTTCGATATAGCTAAAACCATTTACAACGAACTTCCCCGATGCGTTCGTTGTAAGGCGAGAGCTTCTCTTCCTTTCTCATCTCTTCGCTTCTGCCTTGTAACGACGCGCTGGATTTTTTTTTTTTTTGTTGCATGCGCGCAGAGTTTGTTTTTTTAGCTAATTTCCTCTTCTGAATCGCTTCTCTTCGTGGGCAACCACATTGAGATGAAAAGTTTTCTTTTTGCGTGCATGCAGTGTTTTTTTTAGCTTTCTCCCCTTCTGAATCGCTTCTCGTCGCTCAATTTCGTCCCTGGCTTGAGCTTTTGGAATTTCCTTTCTTTCCTACTTTTTTTGGGGGGAATGGACAGGCCAGGAGACGATTGTTTGTGCGTTTTTAGAAGCCTTCCCGGGGGGGGGGGGGAAGTTCGATATAGCCAATATGTTGTTCGTTATAAAAAGTACTTTTTACATGCATTTTTATTTAAATTTTTTTGAGTTCGTTAGTGACAATAATTCTCTGTACATGGGTTCCTTCTAACGGGTTTCACTGCATTTACGATTCTCACGTTTTCCAAAAATGTTAGATATTTGGTTCAAGTTATTCAATAGGAGCGTTTTAATATCTCTTTTGTGTGGAATAAAAATTATTTTTTAATTGAACACTTTCAAAATTGAGTGAAATTCAGTCGTTGACAACTCAAGAAACGCAGGGCGTGTTGATTCCCGAGCCTTCTATTGTCACTCCGGAACCAACCAGATTAGGGCGTCAGCTGATAAGATCGCCGAAGAAAAAAGCGCGAAGCAAGTAGCATTAAGTTAATGAGCCGCGCCCAGCAGTTTCTTAAGCTACGAACGACAATAATACACACGCACTCAGAAAAAAATTATATGCATTTACTTTTCAAGAAAACAGATACGTTGCCAATCACTGCGAACAGCGGAAATAAGCCACCAAATGATGAAGCTGCAAAACCCAAAAAACCGGAAAAGTGAGATAGGGGTTGGGAACAAGGAGCGATTGAAAAATCACACTTTTAGTTCCTGAAAACACATTACATTCATCGGGTCTAATCGTTTTATGAACTCCGTCGTTCGCTGAGAACGTTCCGTGGTTCGCGCAAATTAACCGCTTGCGTGTTCTGCAGGAAAGTTGAGCACACGGACGTTTCTTAGAATTCAGGCGTCAGGGCGTACACACCCCATTTGTGTGACTCGAAAGTGCTGGGGATTTACTTTAAAAAATCACAATGTGGTGATTTTGGCGGGTAAAACGGTGTAAAAAGACGTACACAACTATATAGAAAGGAGTAAAACGAAACTTACCATAAATAATAAATTGAATGTATCCAAGGCGCCAATTGAAGTCAAAAACATCAATAGATAAAAAGACATTGGTATACAACAACACGTGGCTCTGTCACCACGTTGCTGCGGTGGCGCTGCTGTCTGCACGGCACGTGCCCAGAAGCTTTACCTCACAAGAATCCGTTTTCTTCGCACGCGTGGTGCCCATACCTGTTGTGGGCAAACGCAAGCTTGTTCGTAAACAGTGCTTTGGCCCATGCGGAGCGCAAGTTCGTTTAATAAAACTTCAGTTGATAGTCAGCGCTTGTCCTGTGCTCTACTCTCGTTGTCCCCGTCTTTTTTGCGCGCTGTTCCCAATTTCTTAAGTCATGAACCAACTCGCTTGCATCGCCACCTTAATCAAGTTCGTCTGCTTCTTTTGCAGGGGTTGTGGTGACGTCACATCTACGCCAAGCTGTGATTGGCTCTGATTGAAGGATATTGGGTAGATCTCAAAGGAAGCTGCCTTGAGGTCTACCTACTATTCTTCCAATCAGAACCAATCACAGCTTGGCGTTCTGACGTCACCACAAACCCCTGCGAAAGAAGCAGACGAACTTGCACTCCGCATATATAGGAGGAGCCCGTCTGCAACTAATATACATTTTCTTCTTCTCGTAGAGCTTCCAAAGTATGCAATCGTGAGCGGCGTTCTCAGTGGCCTGGTTGTCATCCTTTGCGTCGTATTCTTCTTCATCTACAGGTAAGATTTACCACGATTTTCAATCTCTGATATTCAGGGGTCCTTCGAAGAGCAAGCACGGCTGAAGTTTGTTCAGCCGTACCATGTATGTACGCGCCCCGTGTGATACGCACACAAGAAAAAAAGAAGTCGTTGAGTCCACTATCTGGCAGAACACAAAGACAATCGATTGCGGCATACAATAAAGGATTGTCGCTAATGAAGCATACGATAAGATCTAAAAAAGTGCAATTTACGTAGCGGCAACGCATAAGTTGAACCTCTCTACATTTAATTATTTTGCCTATCTCTATTCCGAACTTCTGAATTTCCTAGGATTCTTCTACTATTCGCTACGATTGAGTGCCTGCGTATTCCTCAGGAAAGTGAGCACAGAGACTTTTCTTTTTCTTTTAGATTGTATGATCGTAAAAATGTATATAAATTGGTATTCAAGGTTGGGGATGTGTTTTGTAATAGTAATGTAAAGGCATAGTTGAGTCATTTGTATCTATGTGTGACGTACTACTTAAGGACCACTCATGACTGCTTAGACGAGGTGGTTGCTGTGGCAACTGGGGTCTGCGCAACGCGTGGTAATATGAAACGCAAGCATTCGTAACACAGTCATCCAAAATTCGAATTCAAAATGCCGAAACTGTCATGAGGTGTGCGAGGCTCTCCTCAATGTTGAAACATTTTTTAAAATATTTTTTGGAAACTTAACTTAAAATGTGTCATGAGTGTTCCTCCGTTTAAGACATCCTTACCCCATAGCATTGCGCATTGTCGTGGCTGACTGGCGAGGCTCAACAACCGCAGGGTCTAAAAAATATACTATAGAAACCTTTCTGTCTTAATATCCGGTAACAAGTGGGATCTTAAAACAAAATAATGATTGTAGACTTAAATTGTTCCGATGTTTTGATTTAATTTTGTTTAAATGTGGAAGTTGAAAAAAAAATGAGCCAGCAAGCTAGAGCCAATCTTGTATTCAAATTCTTTACTGCAATTTCTTGTGTCAAAAAGGTTTAGGTACACTATTTCAAATGCTTACAACCTATAAAGTAAGCTATAAAAAATCTTAGTTAGAAGTATATTTTAATGGCCCTCACAATAATTCTATTTGCATATACACATTTCCTTCACGTGTTTTGTGGCTTTTCTGCCTGTCCTTTCGTCTTTACATAGCAACGAGAGACACCCTCAATAAATTGCATTTTGCGATTTTGTCAGAACAAAAATGTGACACCAGCAACGATGTTTGTAATTTACAATATGTGGCTTTTTTGAAGGTAACATAAACATACTGTGGCATGTAGCGCTTCCCATTAGGGTGAAACTCGGGAGAAAGGGTCCGCTCCCTAGCAAGGTGTACGGCGTGCACACCAATGGGGGTTTTGGGCGCCGCTCGAATTGGTATTATTGAACTCCATTTTTCTGAATCGCATTAAAACGTTCGCTAAAGACAACTTCTTGTTTTGTTGCAAACTGATTTGATGACTATTTTCGGTATTACCATGTATCCGTGGATACTTTTATGTTTTCCTGTTTGGCACCGTATAAGGTTGGAACTTCGAAACCCATTTTCACACTGAAGTACGGAAACACGAATTTTGGACAGTGTGAAGATCATCTACGTAAAATTAAACAAAAAGAAACATAAAAAAGAGGCCATTCGGTACAATTTTCGTGCAATACTCAAACGTTCTTTTTTTAATTGAGACGTTCTCTTCTTCACTTGACTCTGTTCTTTCTACTTTAAAAGTTTCTGTTTCTACCCCAGTCTTGGGTTAAGTTCCAACATGGTACAATTGTATTTTTAAAACGAAGTACGCCTTGTGGTATGAGTCACCGAAACAAAGTTTTATTTTAGAGATTTTGACAAGTAACAGAGATAAATAACAGTTCGCGTTTGCTTAGGTTTAGCATAAGAAATCAGCGCGGCGTGCCGCCGTCTAGAATTAAGTGGTAAATAAAATATATCTGGAAATATGGCCAGCAGTTAGATAGGGATCGAGGCATCAGTAGCGGGGAGCTCCTTTACCTAGTATACCGTATCTCTTTTACAAATGGGTCGCATTACGCTTCTAATAGCTTCTCGAGACTTAAATCTAATCGTGGTATTGCTACGCACACGAAAAGAAAAGGAAGTATGTTCGTCAAATGTAATTCCAAGATTCACTTTCCAAAAAAAGCATGAATACGTAAAACCTCAGTTTAGTTGTCCAAAGGCAGACACCAAGTCACGCAACTTCGCGTGATACGGGTGTATTACGAATACGTCTGATATCTTCAACAAGGTGTATTCCTTCTAAATTTAGTTTCATTGAGTAGGGACACGCATAGATCATAGGCTGCATAGTCATTAAAGAAAAGTACTGATAATTCTTCCTATGCGATATGCTTTTTTCTGAGAGAATATTACTGGTGGATTATAGTGAACTGCTGTGGTGCTTTTAATGATCGTTCAGGGCTAAAAATGACTTCTTAAACATCTCACCTGTGCTTTTTACTCAAGAGACACTCTCATTTATTTACCAAACGTAAAGGCCATTTGGGAATTTTTTTTTTAATTGGAGGCGCGATCACCGCGCAAACCTTGAAAATAAATTGTGGTTTTGTGTTAGGAAGTTCACCGATCATTTGCTCGTTTCTCAATTGGTGCGCATTACTAAACGGGACATCATCCTTCTACTTGAAACAATAAATATATAACGAAAACGTATGGGTAGGTTCATCTCGTAAACAGAACAAAAATTGGTATCCAGGTTATAATGATGCTTCTTTTATTAATTCCACAAATTACATTTTTTTTCATAAATATTTAACGAGAAACGTTTCCGAATTACATAAAATATATGCAACTCCTCCATACACTTAAAATTCCTTACTGTATACTCTTCTGAAAAGCAGTTTGAAACCCTTTGGATGTGCTGAAAGTATTTGATTCATGAAGGAAGTGAGTCGTTGCCACGGTGTGTTTCTTAAATCGTGTTTTTTTTCTCATTTATGTTTAGCTGTTTTTTTTTTATTTTAAGCCTTTTAAATATTGTCCCCGAAAGCGTAAGGCGAGAAATGCTTTATTTATACATACGTCGAGATACAAAAAAAAAACACTGAAATATATCAATAAATTCTCCAAAGTTACAATTTATTTGTGTTATATAATAGTTATTATCTTCTATTCGGTCGATTTCAATAGTTTAAGTATGTAACACCATTTAAGGATTCACGCGCTATAGAAAGCGAAAATAATTTGACACCCGCATCGAAAGACATAATCACAAAGGTATCTTCAAAGCGCTACCTAGATCTGAAGCCCATCTGCAAACACTGTACAAAGCCGCCTCGGTGATTCCAAGGCAAAACGCCGGACTACGGATCCCCAGAGGGCAGGTTTGAATCCCGGTCGAGGTGCACGTAACACAGAATGCACCGGTCTGCCTTTTCATTATGTGCAGCACTGGAGGTCTTTCAACACGAATCATAGTTTCGTCACGTTCTCCAAGACTTTGTATACACATGTATGCGTTCTGGCCGAGCGTCTCACCGTCCTGTTTGTGCCAATCATGCCGATTCCATTTGCTACTCAGGTTGATGCAGTGATTCAGTACTCCTCTTTAAAGAGCAATAATTTATTTCTGGTAGTGCTTTCGTGCGCATAATCAGTTTTAAAGTGTTTCATTCATTTGTTATTGCTTTGTGGTGATCTCGAAGAAAATCCAGGTCCAAATATTTTAGAATTTAATGCATTGATAAGCATCCTTCAGGCTCCTGTTACACGTTTGCAGTCTCAGCAGGTCGAAATTTCCCAGAAAGTGAAGACGCGTTTTGAAGAGCGCAGTATTACAGACAAAGCGGTATCCCAATTGACGGAACAAGTGTGCACATTTGAAAAGGAACTTACAGCTTCTAGATCGGATTCACGAATAGCGCAAAAAAAAGATGCCAGATTAAAACCGGCGCACGCTGAACTTGCAGCTCTGAAATCGCGCTGTAATGAAGCAGAAAGCCGGTCGCGTAGATCGTACCTGTCGTTCTTTTGGTTAGGAAAGAAATATAAAGAAAACGTGGGCAGAGTCAGAATCCCTTATCGTCAAACTTTGCGATGAAGAAATGGAATAAAGTTAGACCCTCAAGTTATTGACAGAGCGCATCGCATAGGTGTATACAACGGTAATAAAAATGTCACATTGTTGTGAGGTTTTGCTTTTACAAGCAGAGAAAATCGGTACTCTCTTCTAGTTACAAGCTTAAAAACAGCGGCTTCGTTCCCAGCAAACTTTTCTAGGCCCGTTCAGTTGGCAAGAAGGAAGACCGTTGAGTTTGCGAAAACAGAAACCTGCCAATTCAGGTTTAAAGTAGACAGACTAGATACTAATGAAAAATCTTTTTGTTTTGTTATGAAACTGATAGCGTCCTTGAGGTCGACGAAAAACTATCAAGAGATAGTTATATATGAAGGAAAATGACCCTACAGGCTGTGCTGCACACTTTACCAATATAAATACTCGCGACAAACAAAGTGCACAGAAATAAGGTATGACCACGAGAAGCACGGACGTTGGAGTGTTCATGGTTGTAAACTGCCGGAGTAACAAATATAAGGTTGACAAATTCATTGCTTAATGCAAACAGTTCAACCTGCAATTGCTCTGGGTAGAGAGTCGTGGTTGGATGCGAGTATAAGTTCTGGCAAAGTATTTCCAGATTATTATGCAGTATATAGAAAGGATATATATTTACACGGCGGAGGTGTGTTCATCCTTGTTGAAAAAAGAATTCCGAGTGCACCAGTGACCATCCCAGGAAGCAACATAGAGACTGTGTGGTGTCAGATGAGCTTAACCGGGAAACATTTCTGCAGTAGGTGTTTATTATCGTTCCCCAAATGAAAGCGGTGAAGCTTCGGAAGAACTAACAGATGCACTACCTGCGGCCATTAGAGGGTATGCTCTCTTGGGAGGGAATTTTAATCTCCCCAATTTAATTTGGGAAGATGGGAAGGTGGTGTCCTTGGGAAACTCCTTTTACACTAGACTTCATACAATTGTATAAATGTTTGAATTAACACAATATGTCACCGAGGGAAAGCGTTTTTTGCTTTTATTATTAGACTTGTTATGCAACTTGTCGGGAGAAATTGACAATGTCTGTGTGTTGCATGAAATTTCAGATCATAAGATTGTAACAGATACATTAGTCCATCCAAAGATTAAAAAAGTGCCAAGGAGGGAAAGAGGTTTAATATGATAAAGAAAAGATGAGTGGAATAGATTGCCAAACAATTTGTTCTTCACAAATATTGAAAACTGTGTTTCACGAATTGTACTTTAACGTTTCAGCCATGTTGAATGGAAACTATCATCTGTAGCTTAGTAGCTTTATAGGTAATGCCCTCTTTTGTTCTGGTTGTGTTCATAGAGAGTGTTTTTGTTAAATGTCTCAGTTATGTATGATGAACCCTTTTTCTTCGTTTTTGTACCCAACTCCTGCAATAATGCCTGACGGCGATGCAGGCTTTTCTGTAAATCAAACATTAATTTAGTTTAATAACATATTTACTGATGCTGGGGTCCCACTATCGGTATTCTTTGTTTAAAAGACTATATATTAAAATACGTTATGTCTATGCTAAAATCTAGAAGTCATCTTAAAAACTAGTTCAACGTTCTGCAAAGTAGTTAATTATAGTCTCACCCACAATGTCTTTTTTTCCGTCCTGTTTTTAGCAGCCGAGTCACTTTCATGCTTCACGATCGCTGGACAAAAGTTACAAATGCTGGGCATCAACACTTTTATATTCAACTGATTCAAATAGACGGGAGCTTTCCAGAACGCTTAAGGGTCCGATCACCTTGCTGGTGAGACAATCGTTCCTCCAATTTGACTTTAACACTGCGGAAGCACTAAATTAGGCCTGCGTAACATAACCTGAAAAAAGGAAATAATCCTCGAGAAAGACAGAAAATTATTAGCAGATAATTTATGCCTCATACCCAAACGTCTGCTGCCTATCTGATAATCCAAGAAGGTCTGCTTCCTAGTTATTGTTGTCGGATTGTATTTTGTATTTTAAACAGATTGCGGTAAAACCGCCTAAAATGTGCTCTAGGAGGAAAGATTCCTTAGTCGGCAGTTTGCCTAGTGACTATCTAAGCTGCAATTATAGTGTTGCAATGATGAAGTTAACGTTTCAAGAAATAAAATATTTTATTCATTCAATTTTCATTGTTGAAATCATATCTGTATTTAGGTAGTATGAGCAGTTCATGACAAGAAATAGATACAAAGATTTCATGTCTTTTTCTACCTTATCTGTATCTGAATACCTGACAAACTGGAATGTTACTAAACAAGTCATATATTGATTACTACAGTACAATCCATACTCAAGCTATTTGAACGACCACTGAATGCAGCGTTTCGAGATTAGTCTTTAAATATTTCATTATTTTGACGTGCCTTTTTTATAACTAGCAGATGCCGAGAAAGTTTTATATAAAAAAAACGCTTCAGGTAATTTTTGGTTGAAGCGACTTTACGACAACATAAGTTGTTTATCAGTCAGATGTAATGATAACTGTAAAATCTAATTGTGCGGTTTGATTTTGTCCAGTGTGGTGAAATGTATTGCAGAAATTTCAGAGTTTTATTTTTATTTAATGGCAGGGTATCAAAATTTAAAGCATGGATAAATTTGTATATACACATGCAATTATAAAACTAAATAGACGGGGAACAATTTGAATTTTTTTACTTGACATTAGAGGTCCTTGCTCGGATAAAATATTATTTTTCTGGATTGTGATTATATTTCGCAATATTCTTGTCCCAACAGTTTAAAAAGATGACAGTGACAAGTCGTATTGACCCTAGAAATACCGTGACAGTATTTTTTTTATTTGAATACACCGTATTTTTATAAGATACCTACGAAATATCAACCATAAACGATACAAGAAAACTAAGCTGACTGTTCTTCTAGATTATCCTCAATTCATGTGTCAAAGCGTAAAAACATCATATTCAGGAACCGGCTAAGAGTCATATAGGTACATGCCAGGTGTCTGAATGATTATATCAGTGTGGTTTTTTGTGCCTGTCAGTGTGAAGCCATCCATCTAAGTGCCCTCCAAAGGCGAAGAGCTCAGTTCAGAAAATTTAAAAGGAGGAAAAGAAACCTTAACGACAAAGAATACTGCGGCTGATAACCTTTACTTACAGGGGTAAAAATATTATAAGGTGTCTTAAAGTATTATAATCGCTTCGGCCAAAATGATACTGATTGTAAATAACCCAATTAATAGTTTTATGTACGGCGCAAAATGCAGTGTCATTTAAAAATGGATAAAAACCTAAAGACCTTTAACGTTTATTTTTTTTTCCGTTCTACAGATATCGCACCCAATCAGTTCAAGAACACCATTTCCAATGAACTGAAGCTGCATAACAAAATTAAAGAGTGAGTGAGAAGGAAAGAAAAGTAAACTCATTTCAGTAACCTAGAGGCAAAAAAATAAAAAAAAGCAGTTCTTTCTTGAAATTACAAAGTGATAAAATATAGAAGCCAGAAAGTTTGAATGTACACTTTACCTTATTAAAAGTTAAGTTTTTTAAAAATGTGAAATGTTATACGATAGACACGGGAAAAAGCTGTCATGAAATATGATGGTAATAACTGACGGCGAAGTACAAGAAACTAGACCTTTATTCAGAGCACAAAGCTGCCGCAGGCCGACTGTTCATAATACGTCGAAAAACGTAAATGTACTTCCAGAAACCTCATTTCTTTTCTTTCTTTCTTTGAAAGAGAAAAATAAAAATGCTTTTGACAGTCCGGTCGTCCTTTGTCTTCTTCGGCCCTTTCGTTTGGTGTACGTGTGCACTCGTTGAATATTTCGAATTTACTTCGACGGCGGGTCACGTTTTGTTCGTAATTCGCTTATGCAGAACCCCCAGCCTCCGCTCGGAATATTCCCTTTCCGTCAAAAGTGGAAAGAACAAAAACAAAATGTTCCAAATTTTACAATGTCATGCCGAGCGCGACAGCTCTGGTATACAAACAACGCGCATGCGTTTCTATTTATTCAGAACACGGTCTTCTGTCAAGTGTTACCTATTTGTCCGCTCAAACGTATTTATCCGCTCAAACAGCGAAAAACTTCGTTTCCCCACCGTCGTCAATTAAGCTTACATTGGGGGATCAACCAGTACGTACCCAAAAAGAGCCTACTGACACCGTGCTGTGGTCACTGACAACTTAAGAAACCTAGGGCGTGGCTGATTATGTTCACGCATCTCGCTTCGGGATTTTCTCTTCAGAATTCTTATCTGCAAATGCCGCACTTTGATTGACTGCGTAGAGATAAAAGAACGCGCGGGGCATACAACGCCCCGCCCTTTGTATGCTGTGAGTGACTGTATAGTGAAGTGAAGAGCTTCACAACCGATCGGAATATATCGTTTAATTTTGAGCGCACTATTGACCATTTACAATGTAATGAGAATCAAAGAATAATTCTGTGCGAGGAGAGAGAGAGAAAGAGAGAAACCTTTATTAAAGCCGCCCATGTCTGGGCTGTGGTTACTAGAGGGTAAGCCTTCAGGGGTGGCTTGGCGGGTAAGGTCGGAGCTTGAGGGAGTGTTGTTGAAGTCAAGGGGTCTCGCACATGGGAGATGTGCTGCGCTAGGCGAGGCCAGAGGGCAGGGCGAAGGTACGAGGGGGGGGGTGCTCCAGCACTTCCAGGTAAAGGGACTGTGGGGAGGGAGCAGATGTGTAAGGAGGAAGTGGAGAGATTGTTGGGCTCGAGGACAAGACCAGTAGGTGTGTTTGACGTCGGGATAGGCGCCACAGACCTGACAATGGGGGGGGGGGGGGGGGGGTTCCAGGGCGGTTCATAATGTGATGGGTTATGAGGTAACACGGCAGGGGGAATGTCTGTGCCTGGCGAACACATGTACCCTCATGGCGTGTGAAGTTAAAGGTGTTGAGGGGGAAGGGTACGGGAGGAAAGGCGAAGGTTTTTCAGGCGCTGTCGTTGAGCCTTGTGATGAGCGGCTCATTCCTCCTTTGGGTTGTAGTCCGGCGGGCAGGATTCAGGGTTGCTCGGAGTCTCGTTATCGTGAGCTAGGGCGTGGGCCCTTTCGTTCTCTGCGATTCCTTGGTGTCCGGGGACCCACTCAGGAAAGACGCGGAGATGAGGCTATAGGCAGCCATGTAGAATGTCAGGTCGTGTTTGATGTGTGCCGGTGTGGAGTTGGTTGAGAAGTCTCTGAGGGATCCTTGTCTATCTGAGCAGATAGTAATGGATTCGGTAGAGTGAGGCTGTAGGAGGATGGCTTCTGCTATGGATGTGCCTCTGCCGCTGTAGTGGTGGGTAAATGTGGATGGTGTCGGACTGTCTCTCTTTTGGGGCCCACTTTCACGGTGGTAGAGTTGCCGTCGGTGAAGGCGGCGTCCGTATAATAGATATCGTGCTGTGGTGTGGAAAGATGAAGTGCTCTGCTTTGGCGTCTTCCAAGATCCATGGTCGGAGTCATGTGTCGGGGTATGGGCTTCACTGCAATGCGAGGCATCGTGTCCCACGGTGGTGTTTGTTTGGGAAGGGGAGAAATGTGGGCAGTTGGATATCCAAGGGTGGACAGAATGGCGCGGCCTTGCTTGACGTGGTGAGTCGGTGGTATTGCGCAGCGACGTGCGCTTCCGTTCTCTCCTCGAGGCTGATGTGAAGAGCTAAGTGGGGCGTACGTGGGCACGCCGAGTTCCATGCGGAGACATTTTCGTAGGTGCTTTCCAGTTTTATGTATTGGGTTTTCCTGAGGTTTAAATAAGGGTGATTATATAGAACATGGGAATAGACAGTCGCTTCCACAATCTTGCGGAGCTTGTGTTCTTTCAGGCCGTGAGTGTAGCGGGTGATTCGGCGGAGCACATCATATATGTGGTTGATTTGTTTGGTGATTGCTTTTGTCCACACTGTGCTCTTCCCATCCTGCTGCCATATAAACCCCAACATACGGATGTGAGACCCACGGGGGATTTGGCGGCCATTGATGTTGAGGCGGATATGGGATCGATAGAGGTCGGTTTCTTTTCGATTTTGATTCGTAACGACGACATATTCCGATTTTTCGGGAGAGTATTCGAGACTGATGGAGTTGGCGTGGGTTTGGATAATGTCCAAGCTGTCTTGAAGGGTACGTTCCTGTGTACCCGGGTTGCCGCGGGAGCACCAGATAGTGACGTCATCAGCGTAAATGGCGTGGAACAGATCAGGAACAGATGAAAGCTTGAAGGGGAGGTTTTTTCATGGTGAGGTTAAATAAAGTTGGGGATAAGATGGAGCCTCGTGGCGTGCCGCGTGAGATGGGGAAGGGGGGAGATGGTTGGCTGTAGTGCCCGATGATTCGGGCGGTACGTTCGGAGAGGAATTTTTTTATATAGTTCAAGAGGCGGCTTCCGGGTTGAGTTTCTTGGAGGTTGTAGAGGATGGTGGCATGAGTAACATTATCAAAGGCCTTTTTAAGGTCAACTCCGACGACAGTGCGGAGTTGGGCTGTGCTCGGGTGTGCAAAGAAATCTTCCTGAATGCCGAGGGCTACGTCTTGAGTGCAGACGTGTCTTCTAAACCCAATCAGGGTGTGCGGAAGATTGTTCCCCGTTTCGAAGTGCCAATCAAGGTGGTTGAATCCCAATTGTTCCATTAATTTTCCAATGGATGAGGTCATTGAAATGGGTCGGAGGTTTGTTGGACTGGTCATGGGCTTTCCGGGTCTCGGAAGCAGGATGACATCAGCCGTTTTACATTCCTGTGGGAGCCGTCCAGTTTCCCATACGCGTTGATGTGTTTCAGCAGTCCGTCGATTTTAGCTTCGGGAAGGTTACAGAGCATAGTATATTTGATACAGTGGGGTCCAGGGGTGGTGCGACGTTTGAATTGAAGGTTGAAGAGTAGTGAAAGCGCACAATAAAGACGAATACGAAGATGAAGAGGCAAACAGGAGGAGCTCTACGTTAGTTTGAGTTGAAGCATGGCGAGCCAGAGTTTGTCTATAGAAAACTCTGGGTTAATTCCAGTGTCTAAATCTTCAGGCAGGGCGGAAATGTAGTGAAGGTTCCAAGTCTTGGGCCAGTAGCAGTTTTTGTAGGGTGTGCGGAGGTTTGGCCTGCCCAAGGAGGGAGCGGTAAAGGTTCCAGGTTCTGGGGGTGTGAAGTTCGCCGTTGAAATTGTTTCAAAGGTCAAGCCAGTGCTGTATGGCAAGGTGGTGAGCATATTCTTCGCATTCGTAGTTGAGAGCTTGTATTCGGGCTTGGAGGGTGGTGTTGTGCTTGTGGGGGCGCCAGCGCTTGACCAAGGCGCGACGTTAGTCCCATAAGGAGAGGAGGTGGCTGTAGACATGAGGCTGATTCTCTGTGCGCTCAATCTCCTTTCTGTGTCGTTGAATTGTGGCGAGTATCGCGGTGCTCTAGGCTTCTGGGGACAGGCTGTCGCCTCGACGGTGTCGAGATTCGTTCGGGCTTTCGGCCAGTCTGTAACGTTTGTCTGGGGATAGGTGGCGGTAGTACGACGCAGACGGGAGCTGATTTGGATGCGCAGTTCCAGGATGTGATGATCGCTGCCAAGAGAGCCCTCTTTTTTCTCCCAAATCGCTCGGAGCGGTCCGTGAATCCATGGGAGATCCGGCGTTGCGTCCGACTTTTGAGCAGTGCCTGGGCGTGTGGGGCCAGACGGTTTCGTAAGGAGAGTGAAGTGGTGATTGCTGGTGAAAGAGGCCAATTTACGGGCTAGCGGCACCACGCGGTCATAGCCCCAGGCGGTATGAGGGCAGTTAAAAGGTTCAAGAAGAACAGTGTTGCGAACGTTTGACGTGAGGAGGAGGGTTCGTAGCGGCGGGAAGGGCGTTGAGAGTTAGCTTGGAGTCCAGTACGCATTCATGATGGTAAGGCGATGGTCACCTATGAGAGTGGTGGTGGTCACGTGTTCTTGCGGGGGGGGGGGGGGGGTGTTGACAAGCGCAGTATCTTGTTGGGTGGTAGGGAGGTCTTTGCGTACGTAGGTGAGCGTCATGGTGGGGGTGGTGCGTTTATCCGCAGTGCCCAGGCGACAGTGGGTAATGCTCGGCTGGGCAGACATGTCGTAGCCCCTTAGGTTGAGCGCTCCACCAGCTTCCTGAATGACGAGAATGTCCGGTTCGGTGTCCGTGAAAGTTACTAAATGGAGGAGGAGGGTTTTTCTTGTGGAGCCCGCGGCTGTTTCATTTCCAGATGATCAGAGGCTGCTGCGAGCGGGGATGGTTTAGAGCCGTGGAAGTGTTATTCATGGTGCGCAGGATTGCGGTCTTCGGTCGAGGCAGGTGTACGCTTGTGGCCAAGATGGTCCTCTTCTAGCACGAAAATATGAGCTGTGAGATCATTAAGATTGTTGAGGAGAGGCGCGAGAGCTTGGTTTAGGAGGGGGTTAATAATTTGTTGAAGAGACGGGAGTATCTGGTCCAAGGCGTTGCGTACAATTTGTTGTATGTTGATTCGAGATATGATAGGTTGTGTGATTTTAAAGGGAGAAGGGAGGGAGGCGAGAGCTGTAGAGGTAGGTAGAGAGGGGAGTTTGAGCCGTTCACCTCTCGGGTTGGGGGGGGGGGAGGCTTGACCGATGACATTAGTTAAAGGCCTGGGCAGATCGTGCGATGTGGAGCTCTGGCGCGGGGAGGATCTGGAGCGTCTAAGTGGCCGGAGGTTCGCACCGGTGGAGGGGGAGGGGGCACTCGGGTGTTCGGTCTTCGGGAGCGGCTGCGTTTGAGGGCCCTGGTGCCATGGGAAGATTTGACTTGGGCAGGTTTTTTGCTGCGACTGCGGCTGCGTGATGAGGCTAAAATGACGAACTGGTTTGAGGTGGACAAGGTGGGCCAGTTTCTAAATCCGGTGTCTAGAGGGGGTGGTCCTTGAGTATGAACGTTCCGGCTGTGCCCGGCCCTGGTTCGTTTATGTAGGGACTGTCTTGCTTCGAGGCGTGCAGGGCAGGAGGGGTCTGTTGCCGCGTGTTTCCCGTTACAGTTGGGGCATCGGGGATCACAGTCATGACGGATGTCGGAGGGGCTTTGGTTCAAAGAAAAACGGGACCACACGCGGCACAGCACACGAACTCAGCTCGGTTTGGGCATACAAGGCTTCGATGTTCGAGGCTGAAGCAGTGCCTACATTGCTGGCTGTTAGGGCGTGGTAAGTATAGCCTGAAGACCGTGGAACAGAGGATGGAATGTCGAGAGAAAGTAGGTCCTTTGATGGTGACGAGGAGCGAGGTCTTCTGGCCTAGGCGGCGGCGTCGGGGAATCCTATGGGAGGGGATGTAGAGCTGTGAGGGGATAGCTTCGTCACTGAGATTCAGGGATACTCCGTGGATAACTCCTTGAGCGTTATTCAGGTTGTTGGCCTCGTACGTGTTGGCGGGATGTAGTTTGCCTTGGAGAGGGAGTTGTTGAAGAACAAGGAGTTTGGTGGCGGCAAAGTCGTGATATGCGTCCACTGCCAGGGGGTGTTGACGGGATCGCAACTTGATGAAGGTGTCGCTTCACTTCTGCTTGGTAAGGCGGGCTGATTGTTGGACGGCTTGGCCGATGGTAGTAGGGCTCACAGATGCCCAGTTGGTGTTGCCCGTGAGCTTCACGATTATAGTCCCGGGTGAATGCAGGCGTGGTGTTGAAGTGGTGGGGGTCCAGCCGACTCCATCGTCGGCAACGTCCATGGGGAGGTGGGACGCGGAGATAAAATACAACTCTGGGCACGCGCCAGCGTCGGTAGTCGCCGTAACGTGCATAAGTTACGGTTAGTGCGGCGGCGACGCCGGTCGAGGCGGAAAGTGGCACACCGCTCGGTCAATACCTGGCAGATGGGCCGGGTTTGAAACTCTAGGGGCGCAAAATGTGTTCACTGAAATACAAAGAAAAGCTGAGCAGGTTCCGAGGTTGGGAACTGAGTGAAATCGTAACTGGTGGCGAGAACTCGATGCGACCACTTACGACGCACCCTGTGCGAGGAGGGGTTTGATATGTAACATATGCATAAACGGCACTTTGGTTGCATCTGTGTAAAAATAACGGTAAAAATGGGCAAGAATGACGAATAGCTCGGTTGGAAGATCTGCATTTAATCGCATGATCAACCAAAATGGTCAAGGCGCTTTAGAGATGCTTATTTTTAACTGGTGTGGTTGCCACATACATCGTATAGCGACAAGCGTAACTGGAAACGTAAACCAATGTCGGCGAGGAACTTCGAGGAAAACCCATATATTGTCCCGCTAATATCGAAGACAAAAAATAAATATTACAACTTTTCTAAAATTAGGTTGTATACTTTATTTGAACAAGTCAGCATTATATATGCCAAGTGGCCTTGTGGAAGTTGCATAAGATATTTTTTTTTTAAAAAAGAAAATGAGGGGCCCAATATATGAGTACCGGTTAAGTTTGTTGACGTTTAAGAAATAAAGATCAAATTACGATCTCACGACACAGGATACAAAGCACTAATAAGATACGACATAGAGAAGCTCAATCCACATAGATTCTTACAGTCTACAAAACTCGGGATGGCGTCACGACTAAAGAGCCGGGCATATGAAGGTATATCACATTTGAGAGCATGTATCTTTAAAGGGACATTGAAGGCATTAATGAGAAAACGATTTAGGAGTGAATTGTAGCGTATATTTTTCCTGTGACTTTGAACCGCAAGCATTTGACCCGAAGGTATCAATAAACGCCGCGAGAAAAACCAAAATACGAAACGCTGGATGTAACGTCATATCCAATAGTTTCAACTGCCTTGCGCAAGCCGCTTGTGAGAGATTTCGTGCTCTGTTCTTAACCGCTCGGGTAAGGCTTGCGGAATGCGCAGAAATGTTGACATCTCGCACGTCATGATTCTCTCCTCCCACCAAACACGCCGGAAAGGAGAGACTTCTACGCTATTTTGAAAGCGCTGGTGGTATTCTTGGCGCAACAATCTGAAATATAGTATCAATGTTCGTGACCATGGAGGCCAAATAAAGACAATATAAGTGTCTTTTCTCGAATTCAGAACCGCTTCAGTTTCCCTTTAAAAGTGCCCTGAAGAGTTTTCAGAGATCGCCGAAATATGGCGATAACTCACTCTGCTGGCTCTAAGCATCATACATTCCTAAATCATGACGATACGCGACCCCTTTCAATTAAAAAAAAAAAAAAAATTGCAGCACACCGAGCTCCTCTCCGGCGATAGGAGGAGCATGTTTCGAAACCAGGACCACTGTCAGCCAATAGCAAGCGAAGGATCCTCGCACCTCCGACCGGTGGGACCCAGAGTGAAATCTCCAATGCGCGCGCCTCGTCGCCTATAGACGCTTTACACACGCGCCAGATTGAGCCGCCATAGCCGCCCTTCTCTTGTCTTACCGAGATGCCGAGCCACTGAAGCGGGCGTTTACGAGTCTCCACAACGGCCTATGCTTGGGGGAAGGACACAGTAACACTTAAAATGGCAATAACCTGTCCTGCTGTGGAAATGATGAAGTCAAGCGAACGGAATAAGAGGGAACAAAAACTGAAGGTCAGTTATGGCGGCGCCGATGCACAGCTGCTGTAAAGCGTCGATACAGCCCGGGCTAAGAATCAACCCAGAGAGCGCGCATTCGAAAGCTGACGACGGGACACACCAGTCCCGCGGAAGACGTAAGAACAAAACAAAAAGCAACACATAGTGCGTTGGTTTTTTGTTTCGCGATTATTTCAGTATTATGTGCCCTCTCTGCGAAAAATCATAATTTTTCCACTAGCCTTTTTTTTGCCATTATTATGTACAAAAGCACACACATTTTGTGATGACTGCGTTTGTAAACTCAACGAAATCTCGCGTTTTCATTAGTCATTCGTCGCCCTTGCTGCCGGAACAATTCTCCTCTCATCGCCGGAGGTGACCTCAGAGTGTTTGATCTTTGATTATTCATTAATAGGAAAATCTGCCGCGCATCGTTATGATTCATGGATTTCTATGATGCTTAGAGCCCGCAGAGTGAGTTATCGACATACTTAGGCGATCTCAGAAACCTCATCAGGGAACCTTTCAGCTCTAGCTTAATGCATTCAGCACCCTTCATTTGAGTTTTAATTCTTCTTTTCCTCACTGTTCTTTTAAGTTTTTCAAAGTTGTCAAGCTCACTTCCCCACCTGCTTATTTTTCCTCAAGACTCGATCAGTGCAATAAAATAGCCCGGCCACAGTGTTTTTTCACGCCACATCAGCACGCCCGTCTTCCTGATGCAATTGTGGACTGGAATGACCTTCCCGAAAACATCGTCACCATCCAGTACCCCATCAGATTCCGAGAAGCAGTATCAAACATTGTATTTAACATCCACTCCCCTCTTTAACGCCTTATGGCCCTGAGAGTGTTGTAAATAAAAAAATTAATAAATTGTGTGTCTTCAATTGTTTACTAAGGCGGTGACTATGAAAACTGACTCGTTTATTGTTTACATAGTCCTCAATAATACACACAAAGGTCAAGTGGCTTGGAGGTTTCGAGGCGTTTTTAAACTTTGTTTTTTTATTGTCCCGTACACATACACTTCCTTTTTAATTCTCGTAGTTCGAAAGTGTCGTTGAAAGCGCGTTTTTATTGGTCAAAACTGACTTTCAAGCGATTCCCTGCAACTCATATATGAAGGCACGCTAAAAGAATTTTCTCTGAAAAACTTCGAGCCCGAAGTTAGACGAATAAATTATTTTCCCAAGTCGTTAACCCGCGAACGTTCGGTCGAAAAGGCCCTTTGAAAAGCAGAAGTCCTGCAAGGAACATTCTGTGAATCTGCGTGCTCGTTCTCGCTCAAATAGGGCGGGTGCTCCTCAGAGACTCCGTCTCCGATTCTCGGAAAAAAAAAAAATCCTCTGGTCAATAAAAAAACTTACTCACTTTCGGGCGTCACAGAATCTCTGACGGTCCCATGGCCCTCCTTTTTTTTCTTCGTGGTCGCGAAGGCTAATTTGAAGATTTCATGCTGCAACGGATACAGTGAGTGAGTAGATGGCTAATTCGTAAAATTATGCGTGCAACGTTAAGGCCCAGTAAAGATCCTGCGGCTGACGGCAATGCTCTGAAGAGCAAAATCTTTAAACCTGCCCGTCATTTGCAAATTCCGTTCGGACATCCTTGGACATGCATGCTCTTACGTATCACACGAAGGTCGAATATACTTGTTGTCAATAGCGGTATTTCTCAATTTTCCTATATTGCACGAGATTTTTTTTTTTTTTTTTGGGGGGGGGGGGAGGGGGAGACGTCTTGTGATAACATGTATAAAACAAAAACAGTGTGCCCTAATCAGTTATGGTAGAAATTTTGACAGTTGAATGGCAAAGTCAATTCTGAGCTCAATTTGCCTGTGCTTAATATATTTTATTTTAAAAATGACATGGCCTTGAAAACGCTTAGTACTCTTTATCTAAATGAAATGGGCGCTACACTCCGAAACACATATGAAGAATAACTGCCTAAATAGGAAACGTGTGTCGCAAATTGACGCAAAAATTGTCAAACGAAATTTAAAAAAAAAGGTTACAGCATTATTTACAGCACTATACGCATTTTAAGCTTAAAGTAATTTCGTCTGCTTGAACTTGTCGCCAAGAAAATGACTTGATTCGGACGTCACTTTAAAATTGTCTTCATGTGGAAGTCATTCTTGGGCCGGCGCGAACAGACAAGATCGATCTAAACTTAAAATGCGTGTAGTTGCGTAAATATTGTTATCGGTTTCGTTTTTTTGGGGTGCAAATTTATTGACAAAGTATGCGGCAATTTTAGCTGGCCCAGCCGAGTGCTAGACGTAGGGAGTACACTTTTCGTGGGGTGCATCCGGCATGCTAAGGTATCAGACCGACTGACACATTTGCCACAATAGAAAATGTTGCAGCGCATTTCAACCTCTCTATTTTCAACCAGTGTAACGTACTCTGGTTTCCCATTGTAGCTTTTCTGCTGCCCCGCGACACAAAAGCGCATTCTGCTGCACTTTGTGCATATCCTAATGAGGCATTTATTAATACAGTTCGTTTTCTGAGTTTGCTGTCCCTCTATACTTCGTCTCACCTTAACATGGAATAACTGCGAATGCTGTGCAAGTACGAGCGAATAGTTTGAATACCTTGACTGGAGCACTCGCTGTACGAGTGCTTGTGTAGCCGCCAAGGATTCATCCGAAATAAATAGCTCGCGATTTCAGCATGCGCGGGTAACAATAGTCCATGGTAAGGCGGGACAAAGTATAACTTCTTACGGAGGACACGCTTCTTTAGGAATATATGAATTGCCTTTATTGCGTTAAAAATGCGGTGTGGGTATGTTTATACAGCCTGAACTTAGTCTGGCTCATGGAAGACTTATCTCTCAGCTGTATATAAGAAATTTAGCCAGTACAGTACAACGGCCAGTCTGGGGTCTTTAAAGGGGCGATGCAACAATTTTTGTACTTTGCGCAAATACCGCTTAGAACGGATCCCTGACGTTCATGACGTATGAAACACGCGTTCGTTTTTCACCCCACGCAATAGAAGTCCCAGAAAAAAAATTAAAGAAAAACGAGAAGCGTTCACCCCCTCAACTCGCAGCCAGAACAAGCGGCCGCGTAATCTGGAGCCGATTATATGCCGCCACTATTGATCATAGCCACGCGCTGGGGTTGGCAAAGCACTGGTCACGCGCTGAGTTCCAGACATTGTTATGGCTCGGCTATTGTCGTCGTTGCAGCGATTGGACACGGGTCACTACCCGAATGCTTCTCCAGCTAGTAATTATCACGAGCCCAAATCGAGTGCCCACGCAATGCTCGGGTCCAATCTATGAACCGCATTCAAATATCGTCATATGGGTGTACTGCGATCCCCACGTTACGTCATCAAATTTTGCAAAGGAGAGATTGAATGAAAATGATCGCTTTTGTCCTTGAAATTACACTGCAACAAAGGAGTTTCTTGGCCAGTGGCGTTGCGTGTGAGTATCCTTGAGTCCCAGGTGTGCCAGTAAGCTCGTGTAAAGTGAAAAACATTCCAATTGAATATCGTTGCACAGGTCCTTTAACCCTTTGCCTACCGCAAAAATTAAAAAAAAAATTATTTGAAAATACTGATTTTTGTTATGTGCCCCATAAATTTAATATGCAATAGAGAGGCCAAAACAAATGCCAAAAATTTTTATATGAGAGATCTTTGAACACACTGCAAAAGAAGAGGGGACTAAAAGCTCGGCTTCACTGCATTACCGCAGACAGTTCACGTCACCTTGCACATGGACGTTCAGGCCGGGCGTAGCAGTACTGCAGACAGTTCACATCACTTTGCATGCAATGTGAACGCAAAACGTCGAGGGGCTGGAGGGGGATTTTTTACGTTGATTCTAGTCCAATGCCGACAAGCCGACACGATGTCCTCATCGTAATCGGAGTCATCTGAGCTAAAATCTAATAACTCAGTTGCATCGCTTTTGCTGTTCGATGAAAGATTCATTTCCTCGTCTTCCCAATCGGAAGAAACACCACGAGATCTTCGTTTTTACCACAAGTTTGAGGCAAGATCGTCACTACGAACTTAGCGACCAGAAGTTGACGCCGCCATTTTCAAATCCCCTGTAGCCTGCGTTAGAACAATTTTCCGCCAAATTCAGAAATTGACTATGCTTTCAATTTCTGTGAAGCGCCATCTATCCACGGCAAAGCTCACTAGAAACACGTGCACTAGCCCAGTTCGTCCATGCTAGCGTTTTGGAACCCGACTCAACGTGGACGAGCCCAGCTCGTCTTCGGGGGGAGCGGTACAAACAGTGTGGACGAACCCAGGTCGTCCATGGTAGGGAAAGGGTTAACGTGCATCACGCAGTAGTGATGCAGGACCGCACGCCCGTACGATGCTCATCCACATCGGAACGGGCAGGGGTGGGGATTGAACCCAGGTTTCCTGGGTTCGGAGCCGCGCGAGCTTTCGCTCCCCGTGCTCCGAGCTGATGTGCGCTAGCTCACTCGGCGACCAATCCACCTTTCTACTGTTAAACTTATTAACCCACTGCGGTCATGGTATTAGGTTTGATGTACGCAGATATGGTTTAGAACGTGTTATGTGGAACCGTATTTGTATTCTTTTTTTCATAGCGCGAGGAGAACTCATTACTACAACACACAGAAGAAATGCCGCTGAATGTAAAAAAACAAAAAGCAACACAGACATGTTCTAGAATACATAAGAAATTCTGCAATCGCTATTGAACAATTAACATGGCTGGACGTTATTTTCGGCTTCGTAATTCTCCAAGGTCATTATGTAGAAACCATGACCGCGGCCCTAGACGCGCGCCCAAATGAAAGGAAGGATAAGCTAAAACTTATTAACGATCGTTTTCCAGGGGCCCTAAACTCGTCGAACACAAAGTTGGAGCCGAAAGTTCGGGAAATGCGTCAATTGGGCATCGGTGACAAAAGCGTGAAGTCATTGTCGCAATTGTCCAATCTGTGCGCTCCGTCAACTTCGGCCCCAACTTTGTGTTTGACGAGTTTAGAGCACCAGAGTTTTCAATTTTCTGAAGGGAGGGGCTATGTCTTTTTTGTTTGTGATTGGTTCAGCTATGCAGAACACGTGCAGAAACATGGCTACCACCATGAGGATGGTCTTTTGACTCTGTCTGATTGATCACACCAGATCGTGGCATCGACTGAGTCGGGACTCAAAAACAAGCTAAAGAGGTCCTTGAAAAAAAAAGTTAGAAGTGAATTTTATAATAGTTTTATCCCGTGAATCTGAATATCGCATTCATTTTACCCGAAGATGTAACTAAACGTGAGAGAACACGAAAAACCTCCGACCAGTCGTTCCGTCATACCCAGATATTTTGGCCGCCAAGCGCGTGCCGCTCGCGTGGGCAGCGCGTGCCATTGCAACCTTGGTATATTCCCCCAGACTCACACCAGTCGTGACGTCTTTCTTTTTGGTAGGCTTTGAAGATGCGTGAGAGCCAAGATTCCGAAGACTCCTCTTATGACGTAACACTTCGGGAAGGAGGGCTATTTGCGGTACCTTTGAAAACGATTTCTTGCAGCCTCCGTGCACCGACATGAAAAATAGTCTCAATGTTCGTGATTCTGGATACGAAATGAAGACGATTTAAGCGTAATTCTTTAAATACAGAACCGCTTCAGTTTCTCGTTAAGGTGAAACGAAGTATAGTCATCGTGCGTTTCATCCGCGTTCTCTGCATTGGCCTTTTATTAGCGTAGTTCCCCTTGCGTTCCGATGTGCCAAGACGCATTTCGGAACGCTTGCTCGCCGTATGTGATTTTAAGCATGAATTGAGTCACAGCGCGAATCTGTTTAGGTAATGTTTACTTTATTTTCTTTTTATATCGATTTCCTTAACTCAACGTTCTATTCAAGCTTGGAGCGGGTCTGGGGATACAAACAAGATGAATTTGAAATAAAGGGGCTAATTCAGCACAGTTGGCTTGGCGAAGAAAGATTCATTAAAAACCAACAGCTCGTGCTCGTATAGCATGCTTTATGTTTTATCTGGATGCGTGGTATACTCGCGAACACCACATAAATACCACGCGGTCAACACATAGCTAGTACACCAAACAAAAACCAAAACACATTCCTAAAGTAAGCACACCATTGTGGTCGAGGGAAATCAATAAGGTGAGAATAAATAATGGACACACTGAACAAAGATTGACACATGCACATCTAAAGAAAAAAAAAGCGTATGTTGCGTACCTTCTCTCGATAAATTTTTTAGAGCGCAGCTCTTAGGCGCCCGTTTCCGGCTTGACCGGCGTCGGCGTCGGCGTCGCCGTCGGCGTGACTGTGAGGTCATGTGACCCCCCCCCCCCCCGAGGTCACGTGACCCCCCTCCCCCGACGTCACGTGACCCCCCCCCCCCTTGAGGAGGAGGGGGAGGAGGGAGGAGGAGGAGGAGACGAGGGTAGGAGGTTGAAGGATGAGGAGAGGAGGAGGAGGGGAAGGAGAAGAAGGGGGAGAAGTAGCTGGCAGGATCACGAGGTGAAGAGGAGGGAGGAGGGGTATACCCTCCCCTCAGTACCCTCCCCTCCTCCTCCTCAAGAGCTGCGCTAGAATGCGGTGTTACAGGGAGTTGTAAACGGATTTCATTTTTCTCTGTATCCTTACCAGAGTGTCGAACCGGAACCGAACCGAACCGAAAACCGGAACAGAACCGTTATTTTTTGCCGAACCAGAACTGAACCGAACCGAAATCTTCGCCGCCATCTTGGAACTGAACCGGAACTGAACCGGAAAAAATATAACGGTAACCGGTTCAAAACGGTTCACGGTTATTTTTTTATTACAAAATGAGTGTTTGAGAAGTAAAATGGGCAGCTGCATTGCTATGTAGTGATCAAATTGTCATAAACCAAATTGCAATGTATACGAAATTGTGGTTTTCGTGGCGCTTTTGTATTGGCACTACGATTAATCGTGTCACGTGGTCACGTGACGTCATGGTTTCAAGACATGCTGTCAAATAATATCACGTCACGTGACCCCGTGGCGTAGTCGCATTACTCACCGCGTCAAGTCGACTTAAATTCAGAACGTCAATTTCCGCCTCTCTTCTCCAACGTTTCGTCTGCTCCTTCCTCCCCGGCTTTCTTTTCCCTCGCCCTACCTTCTTGAGTTGCAACGGAATATAGATGTATTAGCATTGTTGACACCGTGACGTAACATGCCATCACTAAAGCCCCTTTATACAGAAAAGTAGCGACATCCTTTGAAGAATGCCGCCTGCTATTTTGGGCCAAACGAGGCGGCCCTATACCGTCGACGCGAGGGTGTAAAAAAGGAAAACATAAAGATAACAGGTGTGCGCGTCAGAGGAGGAGGGAGAAGGAATGCCTATGCTGTCGGAATGCAGTGCATACTATGAGCTCATGTCGCCAATCAAATAACACCGACTGTGCAACGTCACGGCTTTTATCGTCTTTCTTTGAGCACATCCTTCGAGGCTGGTAGGCAGTGACGGTGCGCTTTTAACCTGTGTGTATGTATTTGCGTGTCTTTCAGCCTTTGACTGCGCTCTGACTCAAGTATAGGAAGGCCGTGCGCTATCTTGGTCCAAACCAGGCGGCGCTACAGTCGACGCGCGGGTGTAAAAAAGCAAAACATAAAGATAAAGGGTGTGCGCGTCAAAGGAGGTGGGAGGAGATGTCGCTACCTTTTTTATTCATGGGCATTAGCCATCACAACTTTTCACCGCTAGTCGTGCGACACCGTGACGTACTCAGTTGTCATGAGCCTGAGCCGAGTGCTCGGGTTCTTGACAATCAGCATCGCCAAACATTCGATCGTGTTGGGTCGTGTTCAATCAAAGATGAGAATAGCCGTATTCTAATAAAGCCTAAATCTCAACCAATGCTTTATTCTCTGCCAACCCCAGCGCATGACTATGATGAACGCTGGCGGTATACAATTAGCGTCAGATCACATTGCTGCCTGTTCTAATAGCGAGTTGAAGCAATACCACCTAGAAGATAAGGCCTGCGCATGACGTTTCGTTAGTACATCCCCGAACCGCCCCAAGCGGCAAACAGGCTGAAGCTTGACGAGAGTATGGGCCACGTCGCATTCACTGGCGGCCACAGCTGTGTGCGCGACTGCTGAGCGGGAGATGATAGCCAGCTTCCAGTTCATTTGCAACGTCCATGCGAACACTCCGTCGGCAAGGAGCGCGAGCTAGCACGCGCTCCTGGCGTTGAGACGTTCATTTCTAGCGCGCGCGCTCGTTCTGCGGAACAACGCTTCAAAGCAGCGACCTGGAGGTCCTCAAAAATTGCGTTCAGTGCCAGCGTCCAGCGTCCAGCGAAGGGCTTTGCAGCCCTTCGCACAGCAGTAAGGCATTTTCACGCATGCATTTGACGCTCCACGTGAACGTCTAACTTAATCGTATGCTACAGCAACAGACACTTGGCGTGAGCATCTGTTTCATTACCTGCTACACAAACCACTGAAGCAGGCGACGGAGCAGACGATGTTGCACACGATGTTGCAGACCAGTGGTTCTTAATCATCGATGTTTCGCGGACCCCTTGTGGATCGGCGGAGATGATTGAGGACCCCATTCGTGGTGAGGGGAGGGGCAACGTATAGGTTAAATATGATAATGATTTAATAAATGAATTTTACTATGGGCTAGTGTGAAGTAGACTTCTTTTATTGACATACACACGAGATAATTCGCCCGAAAATTTAACAATTCCTTCTCGATCTGAAAAAACACAACTTTTATTGCCGGGCTTGACTGATGAAGCAGGTCTTCGCGGACCCCTAGAATGCTTTCGCGGACTCCAAAAGGGTCCGCGGACCCCCATTTGAGAACCACTGTAGCAGACGATGGTGCCCATCCGGGCTAGCTAGGGGGCGCTGAGGGGATCTACTAGTGATTACGTTAAGAGGAGGAAATGCGCAGGCCTTTTATTCTAGGTGGTATTGGTTGAGGAGAGGAAAGCTGTTTCTTTCCTTTATTTTTTGTGCGTCTGCCATTGAGCAGAGAGGAAAACTAATGGCTGTTTTTGCAAGCTATCAACGTCAGGGATTACCTCTTAGTGGCATTTGCTGAAAGTGCAAAAACTGTTGCATGAATTATTTTACATGTACACATCATTGAGGCACTCAAACATGTTTTCGTTGTTGTTGAACTGTCTGAGAAACTTGTCCACGAGAATAGAAGCATTGAAAAAAACTAAATATGGCTTATTAATCTGACGATAAATAGAACTACAAGTGTGTATGGCAGGGATACCTGAAAAGAAAGATTCCAATGGCCTTTGAGGGGCAGCCGAAAGTCGGCAGCCGCTCAAATTCTCGTAGTTTTGTTTAAACTTCAGTTTTTGGATGCAAAATAAACGAAATTGAGAATTACTGCTAACAAATGACAGAAATATAATTGTCGAATTGGCACCCCCAAACAAAGGAGGGAGTCCCTCAGAAATGAAAAGTATTTTCTGGAGGAGCATCGTCAAATTATCAAATAAAAAGAAAAGGGGGGGGGGGGGGGTTTAAAAACCTACTGAGTTGTAAAGGTTCCGCTGCTCCGCATCTTCGCCACAGAGCAGAGAGCGTGATCCTGCAAAACGACTTCGTTTGCGAAATCACTCGTGCCAGAAAGCGCGTTTTCGTGGTGCAAGGCGCTCGCGTCGTTCCTCACGACGCTGCACCAAGAAAGAATAATTTTTGTTTCTGAAAACATGAGTAGCACTGCGCGCGAACCTTCTGCAGCGTGCATTTTGCACCTCGGGATTTGATTTTCTTAGCAAAAAGAAATCTCTGACCACTCGCATATAGTGCGATGATGTCACGTGCAAACTATGTTAAACAGTTCAGTTTTCTGTTGAAATGTGATGTTCTCAACACAATACTCCGTTTCACTTTAAGTGTGAGCGTATTAAAAACTAAAAAAGCGAGCTCCGGGCTTTCAGCGTCCAAGCACGCGCGCTCCTCCAGTGCAAGTGGTCGGGACCAAAGGCTCGTGCTTGTAGCATAGTAAAGTGGAGATTTGGGCCAGTTGGTTCATTGAGGCACAAAAAGCGCCGAAAAAATACAGGGACACAGACGAAGAGAAACAGGACAAGGCGCACTCTCAACTGCATTTTATTGAAACTTCACACGTTATATAGCCACAAAAACCTGTTTACCCTATCTGCTCAGCCCGCGTTTCAAAACTTCAAACTCATTTGTAGATAAAGATACGGACGTGTCACTTATACACTTATTCTCCCTGGTCCTAATTTCAAATGCCTCGTGTAATTCTCGCGACACTTTATCTTTGTACCTATCCGAACTCTTAGTGTTTGTTTGTAGCATAAGCTGCATCTGGACTTGAAGGGGCCATGCAAAGCGTTTCTGGACATTTTTTTTTTAATTTGCATTGCTTTCGCTCCAATTAGTGGCTGGGACTCTAGCAACACATTAAACATCAAATAAACAAGAAATCTGGCGTATTTTGAACATAATAGCTGAAAGAGGTTCAGAATTTTGAGCGCATTTTCTTTTGTTGATGACGTTATTGGTCTGAGCCAATAGAGAACCTAAACGACAAGAGCGTGAAACAACCATGCGCGATCTTCCTAAGTGTTGAAATTTAACATCCAGTTATGAATATGTGAGCGCCCCACCAATTTACGGTTGTTCCAAGCAAATATATGAGTGAGAGTCACGTGCTTGAAATGATCAAAAGGGGTACCTTGCGCCTATTTAGCCAGTACTACCTCTAGAATTCTATGTCATCATTATCCGACGCTCTGGACCAATGTCGTCACTGAACGCTCATGTTTGACACTGATAGGCACGCCGTTCGAAGCAGCATTTGCTTTTCTTCGTCCCTTTCCAATGCCCCTTTAAGCTGAAACAAAGTAGAGCAAAAGGGGGTTTTCAAATTGTAAAGTTGTGCAGTGTATATAGCAGTCTCGCGATGATATGCATGCAGCCTCATAAAATGTCAAAGCGCGCATGACTGATAAAGCACGGAGTTGTAAAATCAGGCCACAAAACAAGTGCCCGTAAAACCAAATATCACTTTAACCTCCCGAGACAGTATTCAGCGAAGTTTCAAGCTCGTGCAGTCCGATGTCCTAATGTGATTTAAATTAGAAATATATTGTCTGTTCTTTGCGATATTTATGTGAAATTAGGAACACCATTACACGCATCTCTACTAGAGAAATACGCACCATAACCAACCAAGTCCTGAACAGTAAGGAGTTCGACGTTTCAAAACCGATTTTTTTGTGTTCTATTTTTTATCAGGGGCGACTATTTGCACGTGAAGAGCAGCAGCTTCTCTTCTATCTACGGTGTGTCGTTTGCTTCACTCACTTTTTCTTCTTCAAGTGCCCTAGTCAGTTGACACACGCCGACGGTTAAGTGGCTGTAGACCTATTGAGCCCGACCTATTGAAACTTGGGGCCACTAAATGTTTACGACTTGGTTTGTGAAGGTCTGTATTTCTCAACTTTTTGACCCAACCAGACGGAGTTCCGTCAAACGTGTTTACGTTTAAAACATGCATCCCTATATAGTTCTTTTTGCAGTAAGGCGTCGTGTATGGCATTATTTGGAAGAATTTAATTTATTATCTCTCTCTCTGCACATTTCGTGCATTTGCCCTCAGATCTATAACGTGAGCACACAGTTCTTTTTGGCACACCCCGCAACCTGGTGTTTCACACTGCCAAACAGCGAACAAATAAGCACGTTCGGCAGACTCAACAGATGGCGTATTTTCGAGTATCGTCCTCCCGTGTCGGTCTGAAGCGGTCGTGTGACCTTCCTACAGTTAAACTATTGATGACAATAACAAATATTTTCTAACTACCTCAAGACTTGACAACATAAATAAAGGGCCTATCACCATAAACTTCTTTTCTGGCGATTTTTATCCTCGAGAGGCACGTGTATAAGTAATTTGGGAGAAACCTATGCATTTTTTTTTTTTTTCATTTTGAAGCTGATTTAAATAACTTGTGTTCCTGACGCATATTCAACTTCTCAAACATATAGAAGTTTGTTGCTTCTTTTATTTGATGAACAACAATGTTATGTGTCTGCGGGCTGGATGAAAACAAAGTACATACACAGCGTGGCAGAACTATTGCGATTGCGCACGCAGACCGTCAGAAAGTGACCAATTAAGTAGCTGTAATGTTGAGTAGACTAAGAAATACCACTTTGTTGTATTTAACAACAAATCACCAAGTAGCAAGGATGATGCTCATTTACAAATTGAATTGACCAGCATCTTGTCAAGAACAAACATCGAACGCCAAGCTACGTCGAAAAGGTGCACTTCAATGCGCTCTATTTTAGGTCATATCCGAACTGAACACGATGGTCACTCTTTTCTGCATTATTATTCGCCTGCATCACGGCGCTGAGTGTGAACAATATTGGTCAGGAAAGCAAGCGTTGTGCTTACCGCTCAGATTTTCTATAAAAGGTGGACTGAAAGGGTTTGTCCTAAAACTTTCCTGACATTTTGAAAATATTATTGCTTTAAGCCCAGTTGCATCGTCATATATATATATATATATATATATATATATATATATATATATATATATATATATATATATATATATATATATATATATCAGGGTGTCGAACCGGTCATTATTTCGGTTCGGTTCGGGTTCGGGTTCAGTAGCACTGTATTTTGTTCCGGTTCGGTTCCGGTTTAGGGTAGCGCACATAATATCACTCCGGTTACCAGTTTTAATAAGCGCGAACCGGTTCGAACCGGTTCTTAACTCGACCTTCGAATGTGGCAAGGCTATTTTATGGCGTTTTTTGCACACGCAGCTGTGCAGTATTTCAGACCCTGTCAGAAGAAGGCGTATTTTCGGGAGGGGTCTATAGACCTTTCCAAAAAAGAGCTTGTGGCCGGTGCCATCTTCAGTGTTCGGGCGTACAGGGCGTGATTTGCTCGCTTTCCGAAGCGACAAACACGCACGTGCTGGGCTGTGAAGATCACACACTGGCTGTGATTTTGTAAACAGTAAAAAGGCCTCTAGCTAGATTGCTTGCCCTCCATATGTATTAATTTGTTTTGCTCTGCACACACGTGTTTTTTTTTTTTTTTTTTTTTTTACGTGCTATCTGTTTTCGGCACCCAGTAAGATGTCACAGACAGGGGAACGAGAGGAAACAAATGTGCCGTAAAACACAGAAACAGGGACATCGAGTGCGCAGTTGGGGTAGTTCACCGAATTCCGTTAAGCTGTGGTCATGTATACATCGGCCCGACTGGCCGATGGATCAATGACCGGGCACGTGAACACGCACGTATAATGAAATGTGGCTACATCTTGACAGCGTTTCGGGTTCGGACGGGAAAACGCTGTTCTAAAGATCTCGTGGCGATGCATTGTCTAGTTACTTTGTCTTTTTGTCTCAAATAACGCTCTATGCAAATGACCCGGTCTGAGGGTCTCAGACCGGGTCATTTGCACCTGTCAGCCACCAAACAAAGTTCCGGTAATGCCACCACAGCGAACAACGTTTCTCGAATGCTCAGTTGAAGACGATTAAAGAGGACTTTAAACAACAAAATTGAGAAAATGGTTGAACAAGCGACATGCTGGCCTTGCTAGTCTGACAAACCTAAAAAAAATAAAGTCACATTTTCTTCATTCCCTCCCCCCCCCCCCCCCCCCCAATCCTCCTCCTCCCCCTGGCCTCCTTCCAGGGCGCGGCGCGTCGGCGAATCATCGCCGAGTAACGTTACCTCCGACAATCCATGTTTTTTTTGTTGTTTTGTAAGTTAGCATTTCGAGCACGTTGAAGAAAAGATTGTTTTTCATTGAAAAGGACCACAGGCGACCCTACAAACTATACTGTCGACGCAGCGCGGTACTTGTCCCCCCTTCCTTGAGGGTGTCGCTGCACTCAAGCTGAAGGTCACGTGGTGCGCTCTCGGTGCTCGATTGGCTAAATGGCTCATCAACTGCAACTGTGGTCCATCTTGAGGTCAAACATTCGCAGACGCGCAGGCCCCCGTGCCTACAGCGGCGCAATCCACTCCGACACTTGGACATTCCGTAGCCAAGCGGCCAAGCTGTGCTTTGAAATCGCCGCGCCGCTACCGCGCCGCCAGGGTCAATCCAAGAAACAAAGGAAAGTTGAAGCTCTCCAGACGATGATGTATTTTTTATTATGTATGCAATAAAAACTAAATGCAAAAATATCTGACAGTATGTAGGATTAGTCTCGGCAACATGAGAAAAATATGCGCCCGCAACTTTTCCCATTTAGACCACTTTTTGACACAATTGGCCCTGAACCGTTTTCGTTGAACCGGTAACCGCCACATCAAATTATGGTTTCGTTCCGGTTCGGGTTCAATATGAAGCGTTCGATTTCGGTTTCGGTTTTGTTCCGGTTCGGTCAAAAATAACGGTTTTGATCCGGTTTTCGGTTCGGGTTCGGGTTCGGTTCGACACCCTGATATATATATATATATATATATATATATATTGTGAAACGTATTTTATAATCTAGATTTCAGAATATATATGGCGAGAACGTGCCCATTTCATGATTGTATGCACTAATTCATTTAATTAATTAATTATTGTGCACTAATTAATTAATTAATTATGCACTAATTAATTGTTATTTTTAAAATTTCATTTTAATTTTAATTGTATGCACTAAGTACAAGAGCACAGCAGGACTCGACTTTTAATATTGCGACGCAAAGGTTTACTAATCACGCGCATTTTAGACGACCCACCAGACTGATAACCTTTAGATTCGGGTAAAATATGTGCGACTGTGGTAAAAAGAAATAGATGTTGAGTCATATATGTTAATCTAGCTTTTCATTTGCTGTTTCATCGAAATTCAACAACGCAATTTATTTTTGGTACCTGAAAAAAAAAGTGGATTCAACAAATGATAAAAAGCTATATAGTTACTCATTTCACTCCTGAAAAAGTGCCTATTGCCAAAGGAACGCGGAAAATATATTCTCAGTTTAGCGGTTCAAACCGGTTCGAACCGGTTCAAACCGGTTCGAACCGTTATTTTTTGCTCCCCGGAACTGAACCGGAGCTGAACCGAAATCCGTGAACCCGAACCGGAACCGAACCGATAAAAATTTCGCTTCGACACTCTGATCCTTACCACCACAAAACACGCTAACCGGTTTATTAGGTCAAGGGCAATATTCCAACATTTCAATAAAAGAGAAATTTGACCCACTCAGGCTTTGAGAGATTATATAAAAAAATAATCCAACGAAGAGACCATCCTGAAGAAGTGCCTGAAAAAATTTCACGTGTCCTTGGAGATCGCCATGAACGCTGTAATAAATATCCCGAAAGAAGCCGGTGTCCATAGTCAAGCTTGACCGCAGAAGACTGAAGGGCTAAACCTCGCAAAAGGTTTCCTGCGGTCTTGATATCATTGAGGCTCAGAATAAAGGTCCCTTGATCATTTAAAACTAACTTAAAGTTTCACAACGCAGTTTGAGCGAAGGAACGCGTGCGTTCTAAAAATGCATGCCTGCCCAGCGTGGAAATGATCGAAGTAGGTCCGGTATTACGTTTTTGCGCCTTCAGCCGAAGAAACGTTGTGCTGCGTAAAGCCGCCCAGAAAGTCGATAAAGCGTAAAAAGAAATAAGCGCTCCCCCGTAAATTGGTGGGCGCCTTGAGGATCGCTCGGGAAGTTCGAGCGGCCGCTTCGCCAGATGCGCTCTGCCGCTCGAACAGTGGCGCCGCTTCTCCACGGGCGATCGAGCCATCCATCTGCTTCAGCCCCGCCCCGACAGGGAGTATTGACGAGGCCTCCCTGTGCTTTCACAGCCGGCGGAAATCGGAGCAACTAGTAAACGCAAACGAGATTGTTCCATCCCAGGTTGACATATTCATTTGACTGTTCACTAGGGAATAGAGCACAGGAAGTCTTTAAAGAGAGATGATATTTGCCAACACTGCCAGCCCCCCTCCCATTTCTCCTAAGCTACTCATATACTTCGTTCCACACTTAGCGTAGACTAGAGAGCTTTAGTGTAGCTTTTGAATGCAATGATTTTGTTCTCCCAAGCAGCTTGGGGGACCCAAAAAGTTAAGCCGGGTCACACTGCTTATACGTCAAACGAAAGAGTTTGCATGCAGGTTCGAACGCCAGTCAACATGAGACCTGTGCTTCGAATGCCGCATGGCAACGAGTTTGAGGAGAATCTTAATTGGCACGCGGCATTCGAACCACGGATATCGCGGTGACTGATGTCTGGTAGACGGTCTTTTGTATGATGTATAAGCAGTGTGACCACGGCCTCACGGTCCTCTGTACTAAAACTTTCTGATGCCATCAAAGCTACTGGTGCGAACTATGACAAAACATTTGCGCGAGAGCACGTGCAAAAGCACCACAAAATCAAGCCACACGCTGGCGCCAGCAGCTTTGACAGAGTTGTACGCTAAGTATGGTACGAAGTATACTTGTTTTATATGGCTGTAAAGGCCTGCTCCCTCATACGACGCAGCGCTAACTCCGCGCTATAGACAGCAGGGACGTTTCGTATATCGTTTCCGCTGTCCCGCAATGTTCTCCGCAACCCGCTACGAGATCCGGCACTCTGCAGGCAAGGCTAGCGCCGCGCATGAGCAATAGTGGCACAATAGCCTAGCGGAGGTGACAAAACGGTCTACGAAAATAATTCCCTAATGCGGTGACTTTGCGCCATATCAACTCTGCATCTGTGCTCTGCTTCAATGACACAGCCTTTTCTAGTTTACACACACAATACAGCGCCAACTCAGCGCTGGTTCAGCCATATTCCTAGCACTGATGCAGCGCTAACTTTGTGCTATCTTACCGATGCGCTGCATGCGTAAACTGGTCTTAAAAGACGCGACATAAACTGTTCGTCTTAATTTGAATGGACCTCGAAGTTTCGCTGAAAGAGATTAATGTCGTTGCAAGCTTTTTGCATATGTTCACCCGCATGTCCTGATCTTTTTTTAATGCCGCCTATATAACACAACACCAGTCTGAAGAAGGAAAGTAAGGAAGATTAGAAACAACACGGCATGCGTCTGCACACGTGTCAAAGCAAAATACCGTAAATTTGAAAGCCGCTACTCAAAAGTCACGGTATTGATCATCGTATAGTCAAAGTCTTGTTGTTTTCATTTGCAAGAAGTTTGCAGAGGATGTCTGCGTCTTTCTCAATGCTCTATAAAATTAAAAAAGTGGCCCAAGGTTTAATATAGTTTCATGTGCAGCTCGAGGGCTTAATGATCCTCCCGGCAGCTTCGCCAGAAAATTCAATTTCGCAAGCTTGCAATATCCGTCATCGCTTTCGAACGTGACAAACAACGCAGGACGGAATAAGTATCGTCTTGCCGGGCGTCTTTTGGTACTTTTTCTATTTATATATATATTTTTTTTTATCTGTCGGTATTGGTTTCAGCAAAGTACTCAATGAAAAGAAGAAAAGAAAAGAAGGAAGGTTGAACTCGTCCTTAAACATTAAAATATGCGTCCGACGCCTTCCCCGAGTATCTTCTGGGGTTTTCGTATTTTATTTGCATTTCGACAGAGAAACTTAACACCCTACAAATCAGTGAAACAGTCAGTGTAAGTGGAGCGCCGATGTTGGCGTTGTATGACAGCGACCGTAAATAAAATCTCGGGTGAAGTGCGGGCTAGCTGCATGCAAAAAAAAAAGGAACAAAATTGGCTGCGATTTATGAGTTCAACAACTGCAGCGATTTACGAGGTGAACATAAACCATTTTTTATCAACGCTTCTGTTTTCCTTATGCCACCTTCCCAAGTTTATCCGTTGAAGCAGTGATAGCTGCTCGCAGCGCTACTACAGGGTGAGCCAAAGGGATCGATGGCTGTTCCGACGGATGGCATAAATCCGTTTCTTAACGCATCAAGCTAAACGTTTGTACAGATGTGGCCGCAAACGTGCATGAAATGTAAAAACAAAATTCAGTGAATAAACTTACCCGAGTGAAAATTTAAAATGAAAAGCTTTAAAAATTCCTACCTACAGCGGGCATGTGCTGACAAAAGTGTTTGGTTGGTGGAACAGACGACAGATGTCTGAAGTGCTCTCCGCATCGCCAAGAGACACCGGGTATTGCACGTTTGCATGTTTCTATGTGAACTTCGGTGAGGACACTGCTTTTGTTGGTGGCTTGTGATTGTTTGGGATGTTTCCCTCCTTCTTGAGGCGATTCACCCTGTGTAGCATTGTAGGGGAGCCCGGAGGTTGCCGCCGAAAGGCCGCCCAGAAACCTTGGCGGACCTCTTTCCTCGTCTGGCACTCCCTGAACCAGAGAGCAACCTTCACTCGCTGGTTCGGAGCAACGCGTACCATGAAGGTGACTTGCACCCCAAAGCAGCACGGGCGAAAGTTGCAGAGAAGAGACGCGGTAACAACCAGCGAGTGCTAAGCAGCCGAGGACGGCATGCAGGCCAAAGTAATTATATAAAGAAATAAATAAACGAGATAACACTTTTTTTTTTGTTCCCGTGTTATCCTTTTTTGGTGTGTGTGTTTTATTGGAAAAATCAGATAATCACACGCTGAAAATTCTTGCAGAAAAAAAAGCGTATTGCTTCTGGCTCAGAAACGTTGTCTACTATTGCCGGGGTCGCCGGAAGCGCCCGTCCTGCGGTCTTACGTGCCGCCATCTGCCGGCTGCTGCACTAATCAGGCGTCTTTAATTGTCCGACGGCCGCAGTAGGTAGATATTTCAGGTTCTTAATTTGCAACGTCTTCCTCGGGTAAGTTCGTTGAGAGACATATTTATACCTTTAATGCGCGTTCTTCAGCTTTCTTGTGTAAAATCTTAGCTCAATTCGTTCAGAAACCGATTTACGCGGTGCCTTCAAGCAACCATCGACCCTTGTAACTCATCCTGTAGATTAACTCGGTTGAAGAACTAACCATAGACTTTACTTTTACGTGCAGATACCCATATTCACCCCCATTTCGACACCTATCAATCGAAGCGCCGCACGTTTTTGCACGCTGCGGCTGCGTTCTGAACTGTTGAGAACTTCTGGACATGCGCCGCAGCGTGCCAATAGGCGTTCCGAACGATAGGTGTCGAACTGGAGAAGAGGGTGTTGAAAGGGGGGGGGGGGGGGGGGGCAGGGAGGGAAACACGGTGGCCGTTTTTAATGCGTTGGCATTATAACGCTCGCTCTGACAAAAACCCGGAGGTGTCTTTCGTTTGTCAGTTGTCACGTGCGACGCTCCTTTGGTCCGAGGCGCTAACGTGAGCACGCGTCAACCTCTCCCTCTCTCCCCGGTGCTGAGAAACTAAAAGACACCGCCGGGTTTTCGTCAAAACGAGCCCTTTCTTTTTTACAAAGTCACGTGAACAGCTAGCGCGGAGCCAGGGAGGAGGAAGCTCCGCGCAACATCTAGATAACGAAGCCGTAGTGCTGAATGAGATGGCTTAATCAGAGAAGGCCAACCCTCTACACAGATTGAAAACGACTGCTGCGTCAGCGCTCGGCTTCGAGTCAAGTCTGAGCGGAACGTTGACGCAATCGTCGTGTCCAATCCTTGCCTAGCGTTGGCCTTGTCTGATGAAGCCATCTCATTCAGCACTAAGTGTAAAGTGAATACACTTTACTCCACGAGTGATATCGATGCGGTTTCTTCCACCAGTGGTATGGATGTGGTTTTTCCACGAATGACATGGAACACCGCATCCGAGGGCGTCTGTCGACGTACTCTGACAGGCAGTGTACAAAAAAGGGGTGAAACAAAGTACAGAAAGATCTATTGGTGGATTGTTGGGGCATCCGTTAGCATGACTTTTGGGAAATGCCACACACGTTCCCCTTGTGAAACGCTAACACTGACCCCGTAACGAGGAAGGAAAAGGCAGCGAAAAATAGAGGAAGCAAAAGAGAAAGCCAGAAGAAAAAAGTGAAGGGGTCAAAGTTAGCGTTTCTCAAAAGGTGACGTGTGTGGCGTTTCCAAGAGTCACGCTAACGCATTCCCGAAGAATCGCCCAATGGATCTTGTAATTTTTGTTTTTACTGTAAGTATATTTTGTAATGTTAAGTGCTAGAAAGATGAGGAACGGGTTTTGTTGTTGGCACTTATACATTCTTTGGTTGGCATGTCGTCCACCTCATACATAAATAAAAGCACCTACGCAGCAAAAAAAAAAAAAAGAAGTTTGGTTGTTTTATGGGTTTTCTCTTCGGCAGGAATGTTTTTTGTATGAATAACATTTCTCGCTTCAGACTTTTTGAATTATTATGCAGTGCAAGGGTGCCAAAACCCATCTTTAGCGCATCAGAATGTTTGCGTGAACTCTTGGTACATAATAAAGATGAGAAGCGCGCCAATCGGGGAAAGTAAGGAACGCCCAGAGAACGTGCGTAGAGGAGGCAGCCTAGCACGCGCCGTCCTTACTTGAGCATTTACGGGCAAACAAAGACACAGAGCGAGCAAAGTTTGCAGACCGATAGTACTTTCGCTTAATTGCCCAAGCGTCGAGGACCGTGAGCGTGTGTAATCACGCACGCTGCTCGTGCTGGCGTCTGCAGCAATAACAGCACTAAAACAAGAAAAAAAAAAACACTAAAAGAAATGGCACTTTGTCCGTGCGTTTGTCGACGCCCTATCTTGGTAATTTACTTCGAATATTTAATACAGAGAAACTGAGTGCATACAGCGCGTGCACATACGCTTCCAGCATTCTCCATAATGCCTGGGTAATTTGTCGCAACGTATATTTGTGCATCCTAAAGTTTTGTTCCACCGAGGAAAATAATTATGTCGCGTTATGTATCTTTAGAGAGCGGTATATTATTCTGCCTCAAGGGGCGTCTCATGGCTCCGTTGTACATGAGAAATGAGTCTAGTGAACTACGAAGTCTTTAAATTGCACCACACAAAATTTATATACATGGTCGCAGGTCGGTATAGTATACGAGTTCGGTTAAAAGCACCAATCCAGCACAAAACGTTAAGTGGATGGATTCAGATTTTGAACACGCGATGTTTCATCCGTTTAGAATAGAGTAGTTTAGAGTCGCATAAATCTTGATAGGAATACAACAGTTAGGAGCGCGTTCGTTAAGGCAGTAAAAGTTTTCTCCGTGTTCCGAATAAGTACGAAAATTAGCGAGGGTATTAAAACAAACTTTTATGGCTATAAACTTAAAGGGGGGAGAGCTCATGCTCTCCCGCACGCTGAGCGCTGATGAAGACGTCCGTGAGTATAGCGGCGGTGTTCCGTATTTTCATCAAGTAGCTCTCTTTATATGTTTACCAAGCTTGACCATGCACACGTTCGTCCTCGCTTACACCTATTGGTTGCATTGAGTTGTGAAGGAACTTGAAATATATAAGACGGGAAAGGGGAAAAGGGGAGCGGGGTATTGCTTCAACCGCTCTTCGAGCTGCTATAGATATGAAACTAATTTGTACGTTTTAAGTATTTTTGAAATACGAGGAAGGCTGCGGGAACTATGTTATAGCCTCGACAAGCTCGTATAAACACCGAGACAAGGGAAAATTAAATACTAAAAATGTTTTATTCGGTGGAGAGGCGTGTGTTTCGGCTCCGCAGTGGAACCGCTGTCGTCTGAACTCTATCTCAATGCGTTAGGCAAGTGGCATCCTTTGTAAAATCTTTGGGGGTAGAAGTTTGATTGTTCGCAGAATTTTTGGCGACATATTGATCTGCACCCGAAATTAATATTATGCAAATAAGTTTCGGGATTATATTATCGAAGTTTAACCGAGCTTAAGGTTCACGCCTCATTCTACGGATATGGGGAAGTTATAATTTCTAGATATACAGTTAATGACCGGTCAATGATTGTGTGGTCGTATGGAAAAGAGGAACCAAACAGGGTCTTATTTAGACACAGTGCCGTTCAAAACTCGTAATAGTAGATGTCGTAAAGTCCCTTATAGGCAATACTATAAAAAAGTAGTGTATTCATATGGTGTCGGTATTGCGCTCGTGAGACTGTTGTAGCGGTTGAGGCAGCTAGCAGGGTATAGTTTGGATTTTTTTTAATTGATATTGTGTAGACAAATTGAAAGGCCTAAATAATTTGAGAGATTTCTGAAGATACATTTTGTTGTAATTCCGAACTTTCACGGGTTTTTGCATCTTCTTGAAGCTTTGTCTAAGAAGTCCGAAGTAATTGTCGTTTTTAAGATAGATTTCCGGTTAGGTAGTCTTACACCGTTCGCGTTTAAGCAAAAACAGAGCTGCGTAAAAAAGAGTTGTATAGGGATCCTCCAATTTATTGCATCAAGGAAGTTCCGTATATGCAAATGCCATTTGATTGTGGGCTCTGCTATGTTGTCCAGATGGGTCGGTGTGTAAATGACCGCCTCTTGGAACACAAAAGAAGTGTGAAAAATGTTTCTCCATTATAGGAACTCACCAAACATATTGTTGAATAGAATGCATGCTCGCCGTTATGGAAAGAGGCTTCGATCTTTGCAAAGAAAGCGATTTTTCAAGAGAATCTTAGAGGAAACATTGTGTATAGGGAGCACAAAAATTGTGTGAGCTAGCGGTCTATAGTTTTGAGCAAACGCGTGGAAAAGTTCTTTCTGTTGTAGTTTCTTTTCTTTTTTTTTTCTTTTTTTTTTTAGTGGGTGGAGTTGGAGATTGCGAAGGGGTGGAGCGGTCTTTCGCCTGGTTCACATAGCCTTGATGGAAGTTCTCATGTCTGGTAGCTTGGCGGCGGGTGTCTGATGGTGGTTTGTGTCTGTGGGGAGGCCCGTCAGTCTGGCTCAGTTCCATCAACTTTGCGGCGATATACATTTTTGTTTTCCCTCTCTTCTCTGTGTGGATGGCTATAAAGGGCTGTTTTCTTGCGAATTAACTCTGCTGCGTTTGAGATTCTGTGTCGTCTTGTCCGTTATTTTATTCCTCTTTGTCTCAGGGTTTAAAACCACAAGCCACAACGCATATAGCCGGTGTAAGCCTTGGTCAGTCACTTTGTAATTTCATGCGGTGGAAGTTTATTCGCAAAACACACCAAGTTAAAAATTGGGTTCCCTTCAAAACTGTCGTGGTCCGGACAATTACTCGACAAGCGCACACGAAAATAGAGCTTGCCCTCTCAGACGTATAAAGCTCAGTATACACCTTTTTAATAGAACGTTTCTACTTACTTGTCTTCGGCGTTCATCCATTTAAGCGATGCAAACTAGGAGCGGTGGTATTGGCTTCGATAAGCGTTCCGCTTTCCCGCGCGCGCTCCAACGTGGACCAACGTGCTAATTAAATCGTGTTTGCTGCAGGCACTTCAGACTGGAAGCGGAACTGGCCTCCATGACGTGGAAAATCAGATGGGAAGAGATCTCCATCTCAGCTCCCGGCTTTGGGTCTCGATTGAGCCTGACGAGAGCCAGCCTCGCCGTGAGTACTCATGCGTCAACACAAATTAGCGCTCTTCGACCCCAGCACTGCGCCGACCCTATTGACGTGCTCGGGTTCCCCACAGAAATAAAGAGAGAGAGAGAGAGTGGAGCCGCGAGCAACCATTGGTCAAGTACTGTCACGTGACTTGCGCTTTGTCTTCGGCTGATTCTTCCACGTGCAGCGGACAGATCGAAATATTCAATACGGTGTTCGCGGGTCGACAGGCGATTTCGGGAGTTTATATACGCCTACCTATCGTTATGATGTGCTCAAAATATATCGTAGTAGAAAAATATGTGGTACCAAATGATGACGTGAGTGGAATGGTTAAACACTGTAGCCACAAATAGCTAGGGTTCCCTGTTTTGGGATAAATCCGATAAACTACGAAAAATACACGCCGTTAAAAGTTTCGGCAATTCGGATTTATCTGAAAACCTCCGAATTTCGAAGCCACGTTGTCAAATTAAAAAGCATAGAAGACGGTGTTTTACGAAAAAGCTTCGTCAGAGCACAGGGTTACTAGTTCTAAGTAAAACTAATGCTTTTTTTTTTTACTATTGACAAAAGGAGTTTTTTTGTTTATCTCGCCAAGTTTCGTTCCGTACATTGGGTCAATCTACTTCTAAACGACGACAAAAGCAGCTGTTTTGATTTGCCGGTTTGAACCAAGGAAGGAGGTTACTTATTGAACAGTGAAAGATGTAAGCCTGTAGATTTCATAGGGTGAGGAGTGCAGCTGAAGGTTTTATGCGTGTCTGGTATTTCAAAATTGCGACGTTTATTGAAGTAACATTTGTTTTCACGGTTTGTCGTGAGACAGTTAGTACTGCCAATTGCATGGACGCAAATGCCAAATGCAGCGGCAGAAGTGTGTTTCGATACCGGTGATTGTTTTAGAAATTTAGTGTACGTTTTTGTCCGGACATTTTTCTAATTTGTATTGATATTTTGAACAAAATAAGAGCAGAGGAAATTCAAACTCCAAATTTCAGAGAATTTGGAATCTAACAAAAGGAAAGCTCTGGTAAATCCCGAATTTCAAGCGAAAAATAAACTCCGAAAAACTCCCTCCGAATTTCACGAAAACTATCAACTCCAAAAACACAGAATCCTACAGATGGCTTAAGAAACGCAAGGTACGACCAGTCATGAGCATCTTGTTATCGCTTCTTTTTAAATGTAATTGCTGCAATAATCGATAAGTATGCCGAAGATCGAATCACAAAGTTTGAAGCTTGAACTTTATAAGCCACCAGAGTCGTTTCATTTTTAAGTTCTATGTGACTATAGGTATGTACCCACAGTTCACACGTCTTATTTGAAGTTCGATATATCAGAATAGTGGCATAGCGAATAGTGACAGAGAAGGCCCTTTAGAGTGACGAACCGCGATAGTCACTGAGGTCGAAAAACGCAGGGTGTTGCCTATCGTCTTCAATGTGTTTGCTTTGCTAGTCACTCCTCGGCGCCATTATCGACTTTTCCCCCAATCTCATTGGTTGCCGAGCTATAATTCGATGCTAGTGAGTCTCCACGCCTTGCGTCTCTTGCTCTGTCAGTGACTATACCTCATAATGCTTGCACGGCATATTTTTATAACCCACTTATATTGAAGGTGGTCATAATGACCGCGTCTTCTCATTTGATTCCTGTCTTCTGCTGCCTTTCGTGGAATTACGCTGCCTGTCTGTGCTAACCGTTATGAATGGATTATGGCCCCTTGTCGGGGGTCCGCTCTAGAATTTCGGAGGAAAGGATGTTCTGTTTAATACGAAAGAGAGTTGGACAGCGCGTCACTGGCTGGAATGCTGCCGTGGGGCAATCCCTATGGCATTGCCGAATAAAACGAGCTTAAAAAAAATTTTCAGCGCTTATTGAATTGAGCAAGCGGCGTTTGTGCGCTTTCTTTTAGCAACATAAAAAAACTCTACCCGTAAATCTTGAAAGCGCGTTCATTGTGACTCTTTCTGCTGCCGCTACACGTTTGAAGCCGTCAGGGGTCGCGGCGAGTATAGTTTACGTTGGACTAAAACGAACAGTCTGAGCGGGAACAAACAAACAGCTTGGCCATGTCGACACATTCTTGCTGTGGTAGGTAGAAGACGATCTTTGTCTGCGGATGCATATCACTCCTGTGTGAGGATCAGTGGCAGATTTAAAGAGATTTGTTTAAGAACACCCTCCTTGGGGTCAAAGACCAAAGGTAACAAGTCGCGATTTCTTGGGATAAAAGGTCAAAGGGTGAGCGTATATTTTGCCGTTACATTTTCGCGTGTCGCTGCGACAACCCCAGCAATGATTTCTATGTTAAAATAAAGTAAGTAGGGTTTCTAATTGTCGAAGTATTATAACTTTAAGACAATATGTTAAGTGTACAAAGAGTGCACAATATAGCGTATACGGAAGCACAATCAATTTAGATGCGGGACCTGTAAGAGAACTCTGGCATCTGTCCAAAGGCGCCGTGTGTGTTCTACTGATATTGTGATCGCGCTACCTACGATGTACCAGAAAGTTGATGTCGATAAAAAACTTATTCTATCACGTGTAGTGAATCTGACTAGTGAGATATTGTACCCCACCGTTTTTATAGCGCATATTAACTTGAGTAAACAAGTTCAAATGTTTAACTATATCTATTAAGAAATTTGAATCACTTGATTTTTAACGAGCCGAGTTCGAAATATCCCTTACTGGGTATATTTCTCTATTCAAAATAAATAAAAATGATCATAAAGTATGCCCCGGTTTTCATAGTTGTAACGAATCCTTCTATTTTGTGTCTTTTATATCCGGGCAGTGTTCCAAACAATCGACTGTTGAAATTTTCTGACGGCTTTGCAATCTACATGCAACCTCATTAATGCTGCTTGCAGAGTTCGAACTCATCAGAGGCCATGTTCTTTGGAGACGGCCGTCGTCAAATGTTCATCGGCACAGGACTTTACAAGGTAAATGTTAAAACGTTAATTTTACTTGGCGTGCCAACTCCTAACTTTACTTTCGTTTCAAGGGAATGGTGGTTGCCATCCGGCCGTTCAACAAGATGAAGCTTGAAGTAACAAGGTCTTTACTCGTAGAATTGAAAAACGTGAGTGCTACCCGTCTGTGCGTCTTCTCGTATCACTCGTTTTATTTATTTGGTTCCTCGAAGAAGTACAACATTATCTCTCCCTCCTTTTCCTTTTCCTTTTTTATCAAGGCGAAGTTCCTTCATCCTCTCAGCGCATAAAGTTTATGACGCAGGGCCTTGACGAACATGTCTCACAATTCGGAAGCTTTATGCTCGCTATTCCAGCAAGGTCGCGAGCGAAGACCGCCATGTTCTATCGTCTCCGTAACTTTGATAGCCTCAAGTTCTGTCAAATGACAAATGAAATAAAAAATATTGCCCCGGCATGCCGTACTGTGCTTTGTGCGAAATCAAGACTTGGAATGTGCGAGTCACTGAACATGCCAGATAATTGTTTAAATAAAAAGTGAAAAACCAAGTTAACAGAGCTGGCCCGAGCAGTCGTGTGAAAAGTTTATGTTCGGTTCGTGAAATTGACTGCCGATACTCCCGAGATTTGAGATTCAGGATTTTGTCGAGTCAGCAAGAGTTACAATCACCTCTCATTCCACGTTGTGTCAACGTTCGCTCAAACTGAGCGAATATCCGGTATGAGCCCGAAAAGCAAAAAAAAAAAAACGTGCCCTAACTTTGCTACATCCTGTGACTCGTAATCCCCAGTCGCCCAAGTTTGTTACAAGCAATTAAAATCCCTCCATACAAATTTGACTTTCTTATAGGGCTGTCCTGAGAACGAGGACGTAGAATACGAGTAGTGCTCATCATTGGCTGCTGATAAATTTCGTTTCTGCTCCACCGCGGGAGGTGCTCCGATGATCCACAATCACAATGAGTGAAAGTGATGTTGTTCCCAGCTTTCCGATGAGTGAAGCTAAACAAAAGCCGATTTACGTCAGACTGATATGTTTGTGGCGCTTCTATTCAGATGAAAGATCTGCAACACGACCACATCGTGCGTTTCCTTGGTGTTTGCGAGGATTCTCCTCACTGCTGTCTCGTCACAGAATATTGTCCAAGGGGAAGCTTGCAGGTGAGTAGAACATCTTTAGTATATCATTTGTTTCAATTTAAAAGAAGCCGGTATCATGCTCTGTGGATAATGCCAATCAATATGGTTTAATTCGTAATTTAAATCATGATTTACATTCGATTTAAAGCAAACCAGTTTTACTATGATGATTTAAATCAGAACGTATTCGCAAACACAATGCTGCTTGTTTTATTTTCCGTTTCCCTCTCATATGATTCTTCTTATCTGCATTTATTTTGTATTTAAATGAAATAATCATCAAGTAAGACATCAGATAAAACAGGAGCTAAAAGAAGTGCTCTTCTGAGCACGTCGGAGAATTGAGTTTGATTTCTACCTTCCACTTAGGTCTTCAGCTGCGCAACGTCCTATTGCAATAAAATCAGAACGCAATAAAAAGAAAAACTAGAAAATTAGGCGTTTGTTTTATCAAATCATAACCCTAAAGAAAAAGAAAATCTGTTTCAGCAATCTAAAAAAAAATCAAGTCGTTATTGTTCTAGTACGGCGAAACTTACTGCAGTAAAAGGTTTTACTTAAACTGTAGATTTACAGTAATCCTCTTTGCCGCATTGCTATCAGTGATCAGACAACTTATTCAATTATTTTGCCATGTTAAAAAATGTATATACTGGTAAAAAATCACTATAATCTAGCTACAGTGATTTAAGTCAAATTAACCTGATTGCACTATAATCTAGCTGCAGTGATTTAAGTCAAATTAACCTGATTGAAATTAAAGAAATGAATTTTAATTTTTCTGCAATTAGTTTTTTTTTATTATGTAATCTAGTGATAATGCCTAAACTCGTTGCTTTCGATCGCCCCTGTGCGACAAAAGGCGAAGGTAAACTTCGGCAACCTCAGCCTTCTTTGTACAAGGGCCATACATTGCGTAGTGTGTCCGCGGGCTTCTAAGTCTCAGAACATTGCTAGATAATTGTTCTTGATCGAATGTATTGAAATGAAAGAGAGAAAAAATACTTTCAAGAGCTACATCACTTTAATTCTTTGGAATTCGAGAGCGATCATTAGATTGGGCGTGCGTGTTGATATCAATGATTCCATACCACATATGTGTTGTATTAATTCTATTCACAGTTTTATAATAATCTTTAGCAGCTTTGTTCTCTTGGCATTCTTAGGTATACTTGTTGCTTGTTTTGTAACGTGCATACTTCTTGGAAACAAATTCCAATGCTCATTAGAAGATACTCTCTACAAGTGTTCATCTATAGATTTCAATTGTTAGTCGTTCAATTGTTGTTTCAATTGTTTTAATCGGTGTCGCTTTAAGGAATGGCACTGCGCTCACAGTTCTGGATTCAGTCAAAGGGGAAAAATAATATTTTTGGACGGAGCCCCTTCAAACGGAACTGTACAATATGCCAAAATAAAATGCTACTATGTTCAGAGGCTTCGAAAAAGCCATCTTTTATACCGGAAGGTCAGAGGCAACGTTCCTACTGCTGTTAATCTTCATTGCACCTTCCAGAATATCCTGTCACATGTGGTTTCTCTGATACGAGAAGGTAGCTTTGAAACGTTTAAAAAAAACTGCTAAAAGTGGCTATATATATATATTTATAGAGTAGATATATGTGAAAAACGAAATACCATGAAGCCTTAGTACTTTCACGGCTTCGAGAACTAGACTCCCACTGTCGTTTCTTTGTACTTCGTCCATAAAAGAAAAGAGTGCAACCGGTGATATTTTTCATGATCTAGAACCCAGGAAAAAGCTTTTGGGGCTCACCATAAAGCTTAAATGGTGCTATTTAGAAAGCTAAAATAACGCCTTTTGAAAAGTTTATTTCACTGTGTTTCCCTTATGTTTTCCCCATTGCTATTTTATCACCCTTTCCTTCCAACATTTTATCACCCTTTCCTTCAAACAGAAATTTGCTAATTTTTTTGTTTATATTTTTGGAAGTTTTAATAGCGGTATAATTGAGCTCACATGAATATAATATTTCTTTGAGCCTTTTCTTATTTAATTCTTCTCTCCAAATTCAATCGTACTCTGAACTTGTTTTTATTCTAGGACGTTTAGAAATAATTATTTTGATAAGACTTACAAGGGCTGAGTTTCATTTACTGCAGCAATGTCAAGCATTTGAAAAATTGCGCCCTGTATGCACGCAAATTAGGGTGAAAGAGAAAAAACGTGTGTTAGGCAGAATAGCTCGTGTATTTTGGAAACTCGACGAATTGGAGAATTGGGGCGTACTGGTAAGCTAGATAAATAAAAGAAAAACGACATGGAGGGCAAAAAAGTCAAGACATCCTTTATGTACTCTATACCGGTTTCCTTTTATCCCCCTAATTCGTGAAGCACCAACTTTTAGGGGAAGCGTTATTTAAAGCAGTATCGCAAGGCAACTCGCTTTGACCTTTTTTAGATCTCCGAAATGAAGAGCTACGGAGAGATTTGTAAGAACTTGCGAGCTGCTTATTTTTTAGGCACTGGTGGTCTGAAATAGTTTATAAAAAAAATACTGGAGTCAGAACAGTGCTTTTCTGGTCTGTCCCAACGAATATGCTAGTTAAGTGGAGTATCTCTAAGCAATGCAATAAGAGCGTGACAAACAGCGGTGCTTCATGCAAGCTATGCAATTAACTAACTAAAGAGAGTTATTTTTACTGAACAATTTGAATGAATGTATATGTGTATATAGGTTTTGTTGTGACTCTCTCTTGTTTGCATTGTCAGATAATTTATGGATTATTTTCTTAATTTCTTTCTTTTCTAGGATATTCTCGAAAATGATGAAATCAAGTTGGACTGGATGTTTCGCTACTCGTTGATGCACGATATTGTAAAGGTACGCATAATATTTGCATAACTTGAAAGCTCACTCGTTCATTTGTTTTTATCGTCCTTTGTAAAATAAAAAGTATTTCAATGTGAATTCCAAAATGAAATGTTTACTTTTTAGCTTGAGTTTACAATAGTTTCGTCTTTCCCGCGATTACTTCGTCCAGGCAACGCATACACTGAACACGTCCAGCTTTCTCCAGCTTAGCACACATACTTTAATAAAACCGTAATATACGCAAGAAGCCTAGCTTTACGCAGTGCGTATACATACGTACCTCCTCCTCACAGCACATCATTGATGACGATTTAATGTTCTAAAAAGGGCTTCATTTGCCCTCCACGAATCCTTTGAGTTGCATCGAATCTTTTGCTAAGAGATTTAGATTTTTTCAGGACCCCGAGACGCTGTCTTCAAACAGAACAGCGGTAGCCATACTGATATTTCTGCGGAATCGTTTGTTCAAGGTTTGCTGGCGCTCAAAATGATGTATCATTTGTTTGTGTTATATTCTGCTAGTGCCCAAATAACCATTATTTTAATTGCTCCGACAACTGGACCTAGACTGTGAAGCTAGCTTCTGTCACGCTGCATTGGTTCGAGCGCAATTCCCCATCTGGAAGGTTTTTGCCTCAGGCCATCTACTCTGCACAAGTAGCCCATAAATCTACCTATTGTTTGTGAAACGACTCCTATTACCAGGTCGTGGGCACCTGTGGAATGATTGATCAAACTGTACCTGGCATCTGGAGAGTGTCTAGTTGTTTAGAGATGTGAATTGGCAGTGTGTTGCGAGATGCGAGCAATTAACTATATGGAATTGAGACGCAGGCCATTAACTAGTTGTGGAATGTGGCAAAATGAAAACTGCAAGAAAAGCTCCGTTAAAAAAAAAAAATTCCCAGATTGCATGGGAGCATTGGACATCGGGCGTAGATTTTTGTTTTTGTGGACAACGTCCCTGAAAAAAAAAAAAAAAAAAAACAGAGGAACTGGCAAGTGCTCTTTCTTTTCGTGACGTCAAGAATATTACGCATTTCTTCCGAGGGACGTAGTGACTTCAGTTTCTCTATGATAATTTGGAGGCAAAAATGTATTCTACAGTTCTTTTAAGGTAGCGTTATATAGTACTTGTGATGTTCTGTAATGCTCTTTTTTAAGTTCCTGCATATTGTATTTTTTTAGGGAATGGCGTACCTGCACAGCAGTGTCCTCCACAGTCACGGGAACCTCAAATCTTCCAACTGCGTAGTGGACAGCCGCTTCGTGCTCAAAATCACTGACTTTGGCCTCCACTGCCTGCGCTCCAGCGACAACAACGAAAACCACGACTCCTACGCGTACTGGAGACGTGAGTGCTTCCCCTTTCTCGTACTCGCTTCTTTCTTCTTCTTGTTAATGCAAACTTATCCGAACGAGCATGAAATTTGCACGCCGCCGCTCCACTTGGAACAAGATGGGGATTTGCATAACGAGCCATAAAACCCCAGCCGTTTCAGACGAGAAATGGGGCGAGGCTAGTCCTTCCTATCTCCACTCAGATGCATCGCCTGGCGGGTGCTGCACGGGACTCGCTGCTTGCCTCCTGATCGCAGGCAGCCGTATATCACAGCATTTCCCCGAAATTTCTTTTCTTCTTTTCTTTACATCGTGGTTTGCGATGCCTTGGCTCTGTGATATAAGAAAGTTTGCGCTATCTTATTTTTTTATTGGAGTTGACTTAACATGTCTAGCGCCGTTTTGTTTTTCATTTTTGCGTGTTTGCATGTATTTCGCCAGAGTGTGCACTAAAATGTTAAAAGCACGTAATATATATAGATATATATTTCTAACTGTGCACACATCCGGAGTTTTTATATTTGGCGTCACCGATAGTCTTAAGTAAACAACCGTAGCTACGTGCAACTCTAATCAGCTGGCTTCCGCTTTATCCTTTTCTTAAGTTTGCCGACCGCATTAACGAAAACATGAACTTTTTCTCTGGAAATTAAAATATGTATAAAAAAAGTTAAGTGGGGAATCATAATTTGTTTTGTTTTATGTAGAGATCACCTGGTAATACCTGTTTAGTTTCTATTTATTTCGTGTGGACCAGGTAATTATACTACGCTGGACAAACCCCCGAATTTACTACAAATATTAAACTTTCGTCTAGAAGCACTTTTCCTTCTCTATCCCTAAGACTAAAGTACTGAGGTTGTGTACAGATAACCGCCTGTTAGAGGGTTCCGGAGTCACACCTTCCTATATCCCACAAATTAAAACATATGAGGAAAGGATTTGAATTTTTTACAACAGTAGAGGAAAGAAAAGCGGGTCTTTATGCTGCGAAGAGTACTCGATAGAACATCACAAGGTGCCCCTGCTTAGAAGTCACACCATATAATAGTATTAAACATTCTAAAATGCTGCTATTTACAGAGCTGTGACTTCATACCGCCTTATCACAAGGTATAACGAGCAAATTTCAGGCCAAACGATAAGCTACATCGGAAACTATTTAACACAATCGGGGCTCATTTAGCGTCATGTGGTTCACCACGACAGCCTCCTGCCATTCGCAATAGCCGCGTCGCGCAACAGGTATTGTCTCTTTAGATTAAAAACGAAGGCCGGAATCATGACATCTGCTGCCCCCCCAATGGGTTTCGGGAGTCTGCGTTGAGGCCGAAAACGTGAGCAGTGACACTGAGAGTAAGCTCCGACGGCTGCGGAGACGTCATTTTTCTTTCGTACATCACAGCATAAAGCTTGGCCTAGTCGCACAAATCACATGAACGATTTAGATGTCCCCGAAATTAAACAACCGTGAGCGAGCATATATAAGCACCCTAGTTGTTCTGACAAACAGCGTAGAAATACGGGGTTCAAGGAAAATTCCAACATCTGACGCACTGCCGTTCGCTAATCATCTGATGCCCGTATTTCACTACCGGCCTTAGTAGAAAACCCGGCATTATTTGTTATTAACTAAATCGGCTATAATTTGTGCTACATACAGTCGTTTTTATAATTGAACTTTGTGTGCAATTTTCAATAAGTCTATTCTGGAATGAAGTTATTTTACTCTTGGTGAAAGGATATTAGAATTTGTCTAAATCGAAGCCAATAGCTTCATTCTCAAAAACTACACACACACACAAGCATCACAAAACTGAAGAACGAACTAGATATTTCTTTTCTCGCGAAGAGAAAAAATGTATCTAGACTTGCATCACTATACACCTTGTATCACCATTCCCCAATCAAGGAGAGATTTGTATTGCCCGGCTGCCTTCTACATATCCCCACGTACTGACAATTCTCAAAATGCTTCAAGTGGTCACACCAAAAAAAAACCTCCATATTTTGACCTTTACAGTTATACATTTCTGTATGGAATTTTATAGCTGATAAAATTGCAATTATTCAGGAATCATTAAGCTTTAGAGCTGCATTTGCAACTTTCATAAACACGTAGCACATGTAAGTTTCTTTTTATTATGCGCGTGTTTTTACTATTTTGAATTTGCTGTATTTTATTTTTCTCCTTTTATGTAAAGTCCCATGGGCGCGTTAGGGGTATAATGAATGAAATAAAATTTGAAGTAGGCCACGAGGTACGGCAGTACAAAGTAGAACGCCGGCAAACGTATGATGATGGGGCGTTGTCTCCAAACATCAAAGATTCATGGGGCCCCTAGCCGTATCAAGTTCACAATAGAACTCTCAAGTGCTCTTAAGGAATCACCAGAAGATGTGCTTGCTGGGCTGACAAATTTGAAAAATATAAACACACGGTAAAACTACCGCTGCATTTTGAGACACAGTATAGTCCTTGGACGTAAAGTGGTCATGATGTTTTAGCGGATTCGTACGCTGCAAGATCGCGCACCAAGCATTGTAAAGCAGACAGATTTCCTTAGTAAACGCATGCGGCTGGCAGGCCACTGTAGGTTTACTGCGACAAATTTTTCCAAAACCGGTTAATAAAAATAAATGTCCCATTTATTCGGTGTATCAAAGAACTTACCGGTGAGCCACTGTTGGGAAGTACTTTAAGTAGGTTTAGAAAGCATGTACTTTATTTGAAGTACAATATCTGAGTAAGTCCCTGTACTTTAGTGTAAGTATTTTTTCTGGTACTTTCCGAACAAAGTACACCTTCCGACTTCAAAATGCATTCCCTAAATTTGGTCTTGTTAAATTTGTATCACAAAATGATGCGTTATCAACTCTGAAGAAATACGGGGAGGGATATTCTACTCTCACCAATAACGCAAGCAGACGACGCATCGCTGCTTTTTCTCTAGGGCCGGTTTGCCGTAGCTTTTCGAACTCTCGCTATGTCTCGCCCGGACATCGCAAGCGAGGAGGTTAAAACATTAGAATATGACAATTAATCATAACGTAACACCAGAGACTGTGGTGCATAAAAAAATAATAATCTTTCAAGTCGAAGAAAAAGACAAGAGTAGAACGTCTTAATGATTTGAGACATTCTCCTCTGTAGTCTATTCCTTCGACTCGAAAGTTCTTTAAATTTTTCCGCACCACAGTCTCAGGTGTCACATTATGATTAATTATCACAAGCTCACCTGCATACTCACTCTTTCTCGTTAAGTTAAGGAAACCCCTCTACAAGATTATTGCTTGCGGAAGCTACAGGCCTGACGTCATGCTCTCTCCTAGTACGCTTGACCCCTTGACTGCAACGAGCCAGTGCTAGCGGCGCCAAATTCAGATGTCGGAGAGACTACAGAATTTGGCACCATTTCCAAAAATAACTACTCTTTGGCCACTTGACTTCATCCAATATTCGTTGCCACTTCCGAATACAACTGGTGCACCTACTATTACGCCTGGGGAAATGCATACTAGTTAAAATATCTCTACAAAAGGGCATTATATAAGATTCTGTTAAAAGTACTCGTGGTTTGCTATGAAAGTGCATTGTATTTATAGTACTTTACTTCAAGTACATAGTACCCACTGTACTTACTACTTGAAGTACATCACCTCTCATTTACTTTGTACTTTACTTCAAGTACTTTTAAGGAGTGCTTTACCCAACAGTGCGGGGAGCAGGAACAATATTAACCAATGCGGTGACGGACATACGAATCACAAGCTGCAACAACCCACTCGACTCAAAACCAAGCTCAGGCAATGCCAGCCTATTGATCCTTCGCTTCCTTTGAAAAAAAACAATGCATTCAAACTATGTCCGTTTTGCTTTTTAATAAACACAAAATAGCATGAAAGGTTATTTCAAATATACTGCAATATATAGATACGGAATCTAAAGTACACCTTTATTACACCTGTTGCGTATTTTTTTTTTTATGGGGCGTTACTCGCGGCATTAGCTCCACTTTAACTGCCGAGTCAGTCCGGTCATCATGGTATACAAAAGTAAAGTATGTTCAATATACAATTACCAAACTCAAAATAGTGTACGCTTTCGTTTTGTAAAAGTGCGAAACGCATACACAGGTTTGCTAAAACTTTTGAGGCTCTTCCACTAACTGCAAAAGTTGTCCCATTAAAACGTAGTCCGAGGTCTGTTCCCGCCATTTTTTTTTTCATTTTACACCGTCATATAAAAAATTACTTAGCTAGCAAATATGAAGTAGTCGTCATTTGCAAAGTACCACGCGCAGAAGATCATTGCACTAAAACGTTTCCCCTAGCTTCGTAAGCAGGAAATCCAAAAACCCCATTACAGAATTGGTCTAGTCGGACCTCGACTTATCTAGGGCAGTGATGGAGGGACACTATCCCGTATTTCAACCGCGCTGACAAACACTGACAACGCACAGGAGATGTTTTCGGTCTTCACTCGCTTTACTTTGTTCACCATCGCGCTGACAGCAGACAAGATAGCGCATAAACCGCCTGGAACAAAAAGTTGACGTAACTTAGGTGTAGCTTCCCGGGACAGTGTGGATGCGCTCCTTCAGTATTTAAATATTGTCATGCATGTTTACTAAGGCATTCGCCAAATTTTTCAAATTTTGTCACCAGGTGATTTCTTATACTAAATGATTTTTATACTATGAAAAATTAAATTTACATTCCATGTACTTTGTAATTATTTAATTTAAAATTAACACAATTTATAAGCTTGGCTTTACCAATCTGAAGGATGCCCTTTGTTTTTTTTCTTCAATGGGGAGAGCGGGGGAGGTAGGTAGCTGACAAGCGCCGCACCAGGGTTGCTTGAGGAGCATCACGTGAGGGCTCTATCTGCTTGGACGGCCGACGGATGGGGCCTGGCCTTTCTGTCGGAGACGGTACATTTTTTTAAGCTTCTGCGCTAATGAGTACTGCTCATCCTCATTACACGGTGATCTGTATTCTTCCTTGTTTCCATTTTTGCCCACGACGTCGGGGGGAAGCAAGCATGGCGCCGTGACTGTACATGGTTGAAGTGATGTAGGCGCCTCTTTATAGTTTTTTTTGAACCCCACAAGATGGACGGAAGATGTTATAGGGATGCCGCTAAAAAAAGTATAGGTTTTACGCAAATGGAAGTCCATGTGATTCGCATTCGGCCCTACGGATCAAACCTGGGCTGACTCCGATCCAGACTATTCCTTCCTTCTTCTTGAAGCAAAAAAAAAAAAAAGCGTTTGTGATGGTTTGCAGTAAGATAAATCGAAGCTCCTGAATTCTTCTTCCGTTGCTCCTAGTCTCTTTTTGCCGTCAAAGGAAAGTAATGCTGCGTCCTCGGCGATCGGATTGCTCAAACAAAGCCCGGTCTGCTCAGGGAGGCTGTAAGCGACCTTTTTGTTGTCGGTCGATTGCTCAGCGGGGGCTTGTACTAATAACGGCGTTCACCCGAGGAGCAGCCTAGAGAAAGAATCGTAATACTTCGTTTTACTCGGGAGCCCGTGGACGACAGTCTCGACGAGATATGATTGCAAGAAATGCTGCGATTCTTCAGTTAGCATTGCATTTTCATTTGTACTTGTGATTTAAGCAGGAAAATAAAGAAAAAGTTCGTTCGGCATTATTCTACTGTAAGTCAAGTAACTTAATATACACACTGATTTATGGGAGTGCATTCAAGGTTATTATAAGAAAACTACGCATCGCACACACACACACACAAACGGTTGATAACGTCATTCATATCTGCCAAGAGACATAATTAGAGAGATTCGCAGTCTTCATGATCATTAGGATTTTCTCTTTTTTTTTCCTTCTTTTATTGACATAAGTTTATCTGTAGTGACTTTGAAGGTAGGGTTTTGTAATAATCATAATACAGATGTGACCGTTACACAAAGTAAAATAATATGTTTTCAGGTATTTGAAACTCTCGAAATTCCGCACGAAAGCGGAATAGCACGAGTCGAGTTGCTGGCTGCGTACTTGGTTGTTTGCCCCTTCGGACAGTTTGTTTGAGAAGGAACCTTCACCATCTAGACTGGTCGCCACCTGACCAATTCCATATTAACGGGGGACCTCTACAGACAACCGGAAATTTGTGGTCTTGTTCTCATGACGGAATTTACGACTGATATCTGACACGTAGAGCACATGGAGTACCTGCTTCCAAATGTCCTCTGTCGCATTTAAATAATCTTCTTTCTCTCGTTTTTTTGGGCCCTGTAGAACTTGCTTGTTTTCAAATCGACGACACGTTGCTTAAAGTGCTTCAAACATAATTATATGTTCAACAGCAGGACATGAGCTTTCCACAGCAAAAATGTTGACCCTTGCAATGTCTCAGCTGAAAAGCTTATCATTTGTCCCCGCTCCTATACTTCGAATACTTTTAGATGTCTCCCACAACCCGTCACATCCTGGTTTTCGGGGAACACAAACGCTCATGACGAACCGAAATGTCTGACACCGCATAAAGCCAGTCATCCGAAACTTGGCTTGCTGGTGCATGCACTGTCAGTTGGCAAAGGTACCGTGGAACCCTGTGCCACAGACCAAGATTTATCTCCAGCACAATGCGTGGATCCAAAATACATCTGAGCCTTGTCGTGCCTTTCCACCATCGCAGAGGAACTGACACCATGCAACCTGCATAAAAAAAGTTGACTAGGTGGCAAGTGGCGACGTTATTAACAGATATCACTGCGTCCGCCAGAGCTGCCGTCTTCATTTTGACATGGATAAGTCAAGATGAAGGCGGCGGTTTTACTGATTCGGAACAATTTGAATTGCTCCTTACATACATAGCACGCCAGATCTCCTGGAATGACGAAGCTAGAAACCCCTGCATTGCACCCGCGATCCAACGGTTCTGTGGAAAGCTATCTAAAATTGACGGTGATAACCCCTGGAAACCTGAGAGAATAAATTTTCGAACTATCCGCTAGGCTCCTTGGCATTTACATGGCCGTCAAGGAATCCTTCGGGGGACCACGCGCTCGTTAATAGCTCTTCAATGAGGTTGCTATCAGACTTCCTTTAGGCCGATACAACAATGAATGTTATGCCTGAGATGTATGTAAAAACTCTGACAATTCTTTGACAATGTACGCCGTATTGTCACTCAAGCAGGCGGAAGAATTACGAAAACACAACATTTAACTCGCGTTTTTGTTTTTCGGGGACATTAGTGAAAACCGCTGCCACATTAATGCCAAAGACAGCATCTTGTAATCAAGAGATTGACTGACATATTTGACCAGGTAATCAATGGCAAAGATGATGTATACGCCCCTTATGTTAAGCCCTCAGGTCTTGGAACTCCCTATACTTAACAGGATTATGCTCAGCAGACAGTCTGACATAAATCCTTAAAGGGACACTGACAGGGTATTTATGCTCGCCGAGGTTTTTAGTTGTACGTGACATATGAGAGCCCAACTACCCAGAACAGAATTTGCGGCTTGAAATTCAGTTCCTTTCCGCCCGAAAACCGCCGATCAAGAACTGGCCGGTTCGAGTCTCGCTCACTCTCTTTTCCGTGGTCACGGGCCGTTTTTGTAAGGTATCGATGCGACGACCAAATTTAATCAAAGTCGTTGGTCATTAAAGGCACACAGTCAATATTAAAAATAGAAAAAAATATGAAACCCTTTTTTTGTGGCTTCAGAAAAGCTGCAAATACGTTGATTGAAAAAAAAAAGGTAGCACAGACAACCGGAAGCTTTCTGTGCGTTCACTGCATAATTCTCGACATGGCGTCGTTTCGCGTATCGTGGGACTAGCACTAGCGGATGGCAGCGGACGACGGGCGTTGGACCTCTGCTTCAGAACTGTCGTTCACGGTACTGTCGAATTCTGTCTTTCTTCGAAAGATAAATTTTGGACCGATCAAAATAACTGATATTCATCCCGTACGACACGCCCGACCAGCAAGCCGATTGCACGAAGACGTCGCCCAGCCGTCGTCCCTTCTCGTGGCTGAAGACATCGCTCGCTCAAACGTCAAGCACGAAGTGCGTACTTCGAGTTCAATACGCACGCGTACGGTTACTTTACGAGGTGCGAATGTGCCCTATGCTTGGTGCTCTTCGACTTCAAGCCGGGAGTGCATGTATTGAAGGGAAATCGAGAAATCGGCAGCAAACTTCCGACATACAGTCTACCCGCTGCATAACTACGCATGATAGAGTTCCTTCAGTAGCTCAGTGGAAAGACGTCCGCTTCTCACGCAGAGGGCACGGGTTCGATACCTGGTGTGGGTGTACCTTTTATTTATCTTTTTTTTGTCAAGCATTTTGCTCTGTTTACATTTCTTTTTTTACAATTATCACGGAAAAAAAATTTTGTGGACGATACGTCGCTGCACAAAATGGTATGGATTCCATTTTTGACACCTGCGAACTCACTGTATATCACTTTCCACAAAATGCAAGGAGCATATGAATCGGGTAGCGTCCGCTTTCCGAGCTTCGCGTAATGGTTCTACAGGAATTGCAGCCAGCCATTGATCCCGACCCGTTGATCTTTCGGAAACTTGTGCACTCTGGCATAACTCTGGCCACTTTCAGATGCAGGACATGTGAGGCAACTCTCCACGCAACATCTTGGGAGTATTCTTTTCGGAACTGATCACGGGAATTCACCACGGCACTCGGGCACTCACTACTAATTGCCAATTAAATGTACAAAACAACTCATCTTGAAATACAGAACAGCGAGCGGAACAAACATAACTGCAAAGGAATACCACGGCGAGCGAACGCATTTCGTCTGCTACGGTGCTACATGCGGAAAGAGGAGGAGAAAAAAAAAAAAAACCGCAAGGTCGGGTGTGGCCACGTAACTTCCGCCACTCACGCTATCCTCTCCACTTCTCCGTTTCGGTTTCACTTTCGCGCAGTTGCGTTTTTTGGCTTTATTGAAAAAATACGTGACTCTGTAGCAAAATATTAATTGGGTAGTATTCCGACACCATAATGAATCGCCTGACAAAAAAGGAAAAAAAACTTTTGGGGGTGTCAGTGTCCCTTTAAGGGGAGGGGAAAGTATATGATAATAATAGAGACTACACAGAGGGCACCGATATACGAAATGTAAGACGGTGTTTTCGGGACTCTTGAAACTCGCAGGCCTGGAGACATAAAGAACACAAATAAACCCAAACAATACGTCTGCTTCTGGCTGTTCTTTTCTCTGGACATAATCAAGAATCCCCAAAGAAACCATCTCTTAAATATTTAGGTCGCAAGCAGATATTTACCGCGTCTTCAAAAGAAGACCCAATTGTAGTTACTCATGCAGGACCTTAACTGTCAGCTGGAATGAGTATCGAGTATAAGGCACCCAAATGCTTGTAGAGGTTTAGATTATCTAATGTAAAAAAATATGCAATCGAACCGGAATTTCTTTCATCACAAGTTGTCGAACAATGAGATATTTCGCTCATACGTTCGAAAAATCTTAGTTACTTTTGTAGACACAATGTCACTCTGCATAGTTTGCGTCTGAGAAAATTTTATTATGTAGTTGTATTGCCTGTAACAGATGGACCCAATTTCCAGCTCTGACATTCTCTATTCTGATGGTATTTCATAAAAAAAGGATTTTATTCATTTCATTTCATTTCATTTCATTTATTGAACCTTAAGGGCCCGTGAGGGCATTACATAAAGGGGGGGGGGGGGATCATTCATATTATACATTAGAAAAAACAGACACAAAAATAAATACATTCAGGAAAAGGTTGGTAAACGGTGAACAACATAAAAAGTGCAATTGAAGACTTGATTTAAAGGCGTTTGGGTCTACGATGGTGACGATGGAGGATGGGAGGCTGTTCCAGTCATTGATAGCTTGTGGGAGGAAAGATCGATTGAAAGCGTTTGTTGAGCCAGAGATCCTTTTGATGGTACAGTCGTTGTTTAGGCGAGATGATGTTCGATCGGGAGGTGATAATAATGCTGTTTTAAGGTCAGGACAGTGATAATAGATTTTGTGAAGGAGGCAGAGCTGGGAGACGTTCCTACGAAGCTGCAAAGAATAAAGGGTTAGTTGACTTTTTAGGGAAGAGACACTGATGGAGTTATCGTACGTGGAGAGGATGAAACGAGTGGCCCTGTTTTGAATTGCTTCCAGATGATTGATAAGGTAGCCTTGATGGGGGTTCCAGATGGAGGCAGCATATTCTAATTTAGGTCGGATAAGTGTGTCGTAGGCCAGTTTGCGGACAGTTGGTGGAGCAGGTCGAAGGTTACGTCGGAGTACTCCCAGGGTCCTGGAGGTGTCTGCGGAGATGGCTTCAATGTGATTATTCCATGAAAGGTCTGATGTTAATTTTACACCGAGATATTTGTACGAAGGAACGGTCTCAATGATGTCGGAGCCTAAGTAATATTGATAGGACAAGACGGTTTTTTTTCTAGTGAAACAGATTAGTTTACATTTAGATTTGTTTAATGGCATCAGCCACTGTTCGCACCATTTATTAATTTTTACTAAATCATCTTGGAGTTGAATGTTGTCATGCACACTTGTTACTTTCTTATATACGACACAGTCATCTGCAAACAGGCGAATATTAGATAAGATAGTGGCCGGAAGGTCATTTATGAATATTAAAAAAAGTAGGGGACCCAGTACGGACCCTTGAGGAACACCAGATGAAACGTTTGTTAGTGCAGACTCATGATAATTTGTAACCGTGTATTGCAATTGCTTTTTTATTATAATTAATTTGCGAATATAAAATTAACAACCTCAACGCTTGCTAAGGCTAAAGACGTTAAACCGCTCGATATTCAAAAGTAACAGAACAATCTATTTGTTTTCTTCAACTTAGAGCATTATAAGGTGTAAAAGCGTGTGTTGTGTTGCGGAAGATAGAAATGTCGGAGACGCTGCAACCGTCGAGCTGCGAGTTTGCTCGCTGATATAGGTGTCTGCAAGAATGGTTTATTGTGAACTTGTTTCCACCTTAGGTATGCTGTGGACGGCACCCGAGCTGCAACGGGCCTGCGACGCTCCTTCAGCCGGCACGCAAAAAGGTGACGTCTACTCGTTCGCCATCATCGCCCACGAGATTGTCCTCAGACAGGGACCTTTCTTTCTTGGACCGCTCGATCTCTGCCCCAAAGGTAATCTGTCACATTCCAATACGTAAGTCAAACGAATTGTAGCTTCTTTGAAGGGACCGCGAAAATCAGATTATCAGCGCATGACGTACGTTAAGAGTTTGTGTAGAAGTCATAAAAAAGGTGCATTTTGCGACTTAAGCTTTATAAAAATTAACTTACATCAAGGAAATAAAAAATTAAGAAACTGATTTTGACTGTCTTACTTGCGCAACTACCGGCATATATTCAATACCATGGAGGCAAGTAAGAATCAGGGAGCAGACGCTGATCATCGCAGATGTGTGCCTGCGCCTTGGCCCTTACCTGCTTCCATGTTTTTGAGTCGAGTGCGACGCGGGCTTTCTTTTTTTCCAGTGTAGTGCGTGGTTTTGCTTTTTTAACTAATACATATCATACTATACTGACACAGGTCCAACAAGAAATATTCTGTTGTCGGGCTATTTTGGCTGTATGTCAACAGCAGCCGCCAGCTCTTGGCTTTTGCGAGACCCAGATGTCCTTCTTTTGCAGACGGCTGCTATAGCTAGGAAAACCATGCTCCTAAACTTTTTCTCGTTAAACAAGTTAGTTCACTCCTTGAATTTTGTTGCATGAAATACAATATTTCTGGCCATCTCTGTACAAAATGTCAGCTCGACACGTGTCGTGAGTATCACACAAAACCAGCGGTGCGCTTCAGCAAATGCCAACATACTGATGTCGAACGTGACAATCATTGCTGAAATCATTGCGCCTTGCAGCGGTTCGATGTTACATAAACGAGTAAATGTATATAAATCAATATTGTAGGATATAGTGCAGTATTGAGTAGTTTCACGCTCGTACTCGAGAGTCAACAGTTCTTAATTGACTGGAGATTCCTCCAACTTTCAGTTGTGTTAACAACAATCTAGGGACAATTTGTTTTTGTTTATACATCGAAGGTGTCCTAGATGACGATCGGGAGTTTGTTAGAATAAAGTAAGGAATGAACACACACCCACACAGAAACGTAAACATTGGGAACATGTTTTTATCACCTGCTTAAATAAAAATCGGGTGTGCGCAAACATTTATCAATGCGTCTTTCGGAGAATCCTGGAAATTACGAGCTATGTTCAAGGGTGAGCGCGTTCACATTTACCTGACTTATTCATTTTTGAATACAGACATGAATGTCATGTTCCTACGGGAGTTACGATTCGTCCCTTGTAGAAATCGTTTCAGAAACGGCCTTCTGGCCGGTGCCTTTTTCAGCATACGTGCATACACTCAAGCCCGGTCCCACTTAGTAAGAGGGACATTTCTTCGATTTTTTCCCACTTAACTTTAAGGGGGGCGACAGACCTGGACACATGCAAAGAAAAAAAACATTTTTTTTAAACAGCTTAGATGGAAAAAGGATGTCATAAAACAATTTTACAACGAAGAAAAAAAATTTTTAGAGCTATATTTACGGCGCTATACGAATTTGTAGTTGGCGCCCGCGGGCGCCGCGGAAAAGTGGCCCTTATTTATCACGTGACGGGCCCATATTTGTCACGTGGTGCTCGCGCTCTTTCGGAAGCTTCCTATGGCCTATAAAAGTAACTTATTCATCTTTGTTTGAAGTATAACAAAAAACTAAGATGAATAAGTAACTTTTAGAGCCCAAAGGAAACTCCTGAAAAAGCGCAAGCAGACGTGATCGACCTGTGCGCCGGTCAGATGACGGCGGCGGCACCCCGAACCAGACGAACTTCCGCGGCGGCGGCGACGGCGGCGTGGAGAAACGCGTTGAAGCGGCGTTCGCACAACGCTCAGCGTGCGGCGGCGGCGTCGCTTTACGGCTCCGGCGACGCAGGGCGGCGGCGCGCGGGCCTACCACGTGACCAGCGGCGGCTCCAGCGGGCGCCAACTACAAATTCGTATAGCGCCGTAAATATAGCTCTAAAAATGTTTTTTCTTCGTTGTAAAATCGTTTTATAATATCCTTTATCCATCTAAGCTGTTTAAAAAAAATGTTTTTTTTCTTTGCATGTGTCCTTTAATATTACATGGGGATGCACCCTCTTAATTAAGTGAGACACCACCCCTCTTAAAGTAAGCGATACGGCGTCTCCCTTAAATTTGAGGTCAGTCCCCCTTAGTAAGAGGGACATTTTTGAGATATTTCCCCCTTAAATTTGGAGGGACGGTGGCCTGCTTAAAATGCAGGGGCATAGTCCCCCTTAAGTCGGGGTCACACTGCTTATACATCACACAAACTTCATTCTGCAGACATGTTCCAAAACGAGTCACCGCGACACCAGTGCTTCGTACGCCACAAGGCAACCAGTTCAAGAGGTAGCTTTGTCACGTGGCATACAAAGCACGGATGTCGCGGTGACTCGTTTTGGAACATGTCTGCAGAATGTATTTTGTATGACGTATAAGCAGTGTGACCCCGGCTTTAGGTTACCTCTCTTAATAGCGAGTTTTAGAATAGGGGGCCCCAGAGTTTTGGGTGCTCCAAACAGCTTGGGGCGTCCCAGTGCGCTTGCGCAGTACTTCTGCGCATGGGCACTGGGACGCCCCAAGCTGTTTGGGGCATCCAAAGCTCTGGGGCCCCCTATTCTAAAACTCGCTATTGTATCGCAGAATTTCTGCTCCTTCGTGTTTCGACTGTCAGCTGACATGCTGCACTGCAGTGATGCAGTTCTCGCACTTTCGCTGTTATTGTTTAACCAAAGTTATTTTTGTGCTGTGTAACGGAATTGAAAACTGATCTGTACACTATGATTGATAAACGGAATCAATATGTCAAATAAAACAGTAACAATCTTTAAAAGTAAACATGTGTTTTATTTGCCATGACACAAAAAAATATATTCAAATGTCTGTATCAAAATAGTAATATTATAACGATGTTCTGGTAGCTTATCCGGATAAGGAAGACATTAGAACGGCGCCAGAAATCGGCGTTTCTTGGAAACTATCACAAAACAAATTTCGTGCTGGAAAGTGACTCCTTTTGCCTATCATAAGCAATAACAATGCAACCGGGCTGTAATTTGTTTTTCAGCGGATAGCACAAAGAAGATAAGAGTACATTCTAAAAAAAGCCCGTGCGCCTACTTTTCTGCACAACACTTGGAAAGACAGTCACCATAACTCACAGAGGCAGGTCAGCGAATGTAGATGCCGAAACATATGATTATACCAAAAAAAAATGCAGTCTGAGTTCTGACACTAAGCAATACAAGCGTGACGTTTTGCATTGCTTAATGTCACAATTCAGACTGTTTTTTTTTCTGTCTAATCATATGTTCCGGCATCGTGATTCGCTGAGCTGCCTCCGTGAGTTACGGTGATTGGCTATCCAAGTGCTGTTTGGGAAAGTAGATTCCTGTGTTGTTTTTTTCTTAAAGTGCAGTTACCTGCTTCATAGCATTAAAAACAAATTACTCGGCGTTTCTTGCCATGAGCACAAGCTCGGAAGTTTTGTTGTTTTTGAACGGCCATAAGCAATTTTCTGAGCTTCTCCGACATGAACTGAATCGAAACTCGTCATTTTCAACGAGCAGACACTGGAGGAGTCCAAGGGTTTGTCCATATGCCGCAGGGTAGGAGAGTCCCGTTATGTAATAGACCCATAAGCACATGACTAGTGCCTTCTCCAGAGTCGTGCTAGCGGAGAGTTTCACTGACCGGTTCTCAGAAACGATCTGTTTCTCCGAACCGAAGCAAGTCTTGGGTCCTGGAAATCTTTCGTCGGGGGTACGGTCGTCCTGCAAGCAGCGATAGTTCAAAAATTGCGTCAGCGTCAAAATTACATTTCTATTTTTGCATCCGCTTTTTCACGTACCATAGGTGATGAGAGAACTTCTGGCCAATCGAGACTGGAGGATGGTCTTCAGTGTTCAAGAATGTTGTTGGCTTGTCTCCGCAGAAGGCCCCTTTTACCTCCTCCAGTTTTCCCAGCATGGTGACCATTGTGTTTTGGAACCAAAGCTGTGCATCCACCTTTAACTGAATAAAAAGACCATATTGTTTTCGTTTAGATACAGAGAGTGGCAATTATAATGAAGAGCTTTCACCTGTTTTCAAGCAGGCGGTAGGAAACAAATGCGAAAATAAAGTGCAAACATTTAAAATATTCGAAACCCAATCCGTATACGATGAAATATCAGAGTAGCGATGTGGGCGAGTTGGTTCATGCTTAGAAATAAAGGAAACAGCGCGCAAACGACAAGGACGGGAGGAAAAGAAGTACACAGGACGAGCGCTGAACTGACAACTGAATATTTATTGAAAAGGACCCAACGAAGAAAACACCCCCAAAAAACACTCGCATCAACACGTGTCCATGAACGTAATCTCCTTCTTATGTAAATACACAGAAGTTTGACTCACGCAGTTCTGTTCACCCTCCTTCTTTATTTCATACGCTTCTAAGATTTCCCTGTTTTATCAGCTCCCCTCCCCATGATTGTGATGTTATTGAAATCAGGATGACATTTGCATATTCCGCAGTGCAGGGGCAAATGCCCTCCTGCTGTTGAACGAAGCGACCAGTCATGTTCGCGTGCCCTTTCGTTTACGCAACGCCCCGTTTGCCCGATGTAAACTCTTCCACAGCTTAACGGGATCCTATACACCACTCCGATCGCGCAATCCACATACTTCTTTCTGTGGTTTACAGTGCATTGGTTCCCACCCCCCCCTCCTCTCGGCTACTTTAGAACAAAGGTGTGCCAGCTTACGTGGCGCCGAAAACACGACGGGGACGTCGAACCTCCCAGCCACCTTTTTCAGGTTGTGGGAAATTCTGTGCTGATACGGGATAACCTGAGGTCTCTTGCTAGGTCTATCCAGCCGCTGATGAGGTCCCCCCTTAATCTTTTTTAACAGCGTTTCCGCTACCGCCAGCAAAACTGAAGAAGGGTACCCCCCTTCTGCAAGCCGCACCGTCTGCTGTTCAAAGCTCTCTGCGATAGAATGGGGACAGGACTTATCAAGGGCAGCCTGCATGCACGAGGACGCTATGCTTCGTTTGATGAGCTTTGAGTGGGCGGAGTCGAAGGGCAGAAGTCCCTTCTTCGTACGAGGATGGTAGGCCCAACATACGTGACTTCCTGTAAACTGTAGTTTTAAATCTAAATACTGGAGGCATAACCCATCAAGGAGTTCATGGGTAAACCTCAGTCCCCCAGAGTTTTTTGCAAAAACTTCCATCACCCTTTTGACAACCTGATCCTCGAGGACCCCCCCAGACGATTTTGTGATTTTGTGATCGCACTCACAAAATCGTCTGGGGGGGTCCTCGAGGATCAGGTTGTCAAAAGGGTGATGGAAGTTTTTGCAAAAACTCTGGGGGACTGAGGTTTACCCATGAACTCCTTGATGGGTTATGCCTCCAGTATTTAGATTTAAAACTACAGTTTACAGGAAGTCACGTATGTTGGGCCTACCATCCTCGTACGAAGAAGGGACTTCTGCCCTTCGACTCCGCCCACTCAAAGCTCATCAAACGAAGCATAGCGTCCTCGTGCATGCAGGCTGCCCTTGATAAGTCCTGTCCCCATTCTATCGCAGAGAGCTTTGAACAGCAGACGGTGCGGCTTGCAGAAGGGGGGTACCCTTCTTCAGTTTTGCTGGCGGTAGCGGAAACGCTGTTAAAAAAGATTAAGGGGGGACCTCATCAGCGGCTGGATAGACCTAGCAAGAGACCTCAGGTTATCCCGTATCAGCACAGAATTTCCCACAACCTGAAAAAGGTGGCTGGGAGGTTCGACGTCCCCGTCGTGTTTTCGGCGCCACGTAAGCTGGCACACCTTTGTTCTAAAGTAGCCGAGAGGAGGGGGGGTGGGAACCAATGCACTGTAAACCACAGAAAGAAGTATGTGGATTGCGCGACCGGAGTGGTGTATAGGATCCCGTTAAGCTGTGGAAGAGTTTACATCGGGCAAACGGGGCGTTGCGTAAACGAAAGGGCACGCGAACATGACTGGTCGCTTCGTTCAACAGCAGGAGGGCATTTGCCCCTGCACTGCGGAATATGCAAATGTCATCCTGATTTCAATAACATCACAATCATGGGGAGGGGAGCTGATAAAACAGGGAAATCTTAGAAGCGTATGAAATAAAGAAGGAGGGTGAACAGAACTGCGTGAGTCAAACTTCTGTGTATTTACATAAGAAGGAGATTACGTTCATGGACACGTGTTGATGCGAGTGTTTTTTGGGGGTGTTTTCTTCGTTGGGTCCTTTTCAATAAATATTCAGTTGTCAGTTCAGCGCTCGTCCTGTGTACTTCTTTTCCTCCCGTCCTTGTCGTTTGCGCGCTGTTTCCTTTATTTCTAAACGATGAAATAGCGAGTGACATTAGCTTATGACGTAACTTTTGCGACTGTTAATATTTGACACGAGAATTGACTGCTGTTTTAAGTAATTTACGAGAATCGATTTTGTATTACCAAGACAAAACGAGAACGCATTTAGTAGTAGCGGAACATTAGAAGCCCCATGTGCTTTGGAAAACATGGATTCCATTTGCGGCTTGTAGCTGCAGAAGAAACCTGATGCATGTTTTAGAAAGCCACAAAATCAACTAAAACATATATTTATGTAGACGTTTCGGCGCAAGCCATTTGATTCTTCTTCTTTTTTTCTTTTTTTTTCAGAAGCAACGCATATGCCAACAGAACGTAAATAGAGCCTACCATACACACCAGAATACAAAACGTTAATAAGTACCGATTTCGTTGTGAGCGGTGTGCGGGTGGCCGCAGATAAGCACACAACTCCGGGTGGTGCGTTCCACCGCGCAAAGGGCCCCGGTAGAGCTCCTTACACGAGCAATCAGTGCAGAACTTCCGTCTGATTCCCTTCGTGTCAACGTTCGTAGCGATTGCATCACTCTGAAAACAAGATTTTTAACGGTCTTTTAAGGCCCGTTGTCAACGTAGCCCTAAAACGCCTAAAAATACAAAAGAAAAAAAAAGCAAACTTTGTTTATACTTTTTTTGCAGGTGTGCGACACAAGAAATTCAACCAGCCACCGAAAGCAAATAGGATAATAAACAACATACATAAAACCTCCAAAAACAAAAGCATGGTCGGCGCCGGAAAAAAAAAAAAAAAAGACAGGTAGCTTTGCCGGCGCGACAGTTAAAATATAACGAACAAAAAAGTACGCCAAGGAAATATATAAAAAATGCACTCCCGGGCCTCCGATGCACCCTTCCCCTCTTTCTGCAGACGGTACGACGCCGACGCAACGCGAACGCGCGGAGGAAAAAGCTTTCTCTTTCTTTTTGTTTTGTGTGGTTTGAATTAGTTGCTCGTCCGTCCTCCCTCCCCCCCCCCCCCCCCCCCCGCCCCCCTCGCTCACGTACACACACATTATGGCTTCTTGCTCGCTTCCTACTTGAAGCAAATGTTCATAATCACTGCAACGCTAACGATGTCTACAATATAACGTTGAGGTGTAAATTGCTGTAATGAATTCAAGGGCAAACAAACTCAAAATCGCCAACATTGTTTCCGTCAATCAACGCTCTCGGGCGGTCAACCGCAAGCATTTAGAGTACACACAGAGAAAGAACTCGGCGTGTTAAGCTTACGAACACTGACTGCCCGAGCTAGGGTGTCTTTATGTTCACTTTGCCTTAGGGACGGTGATGCCCACCGTTTTTGTACCCGATGCCGACAGTACACGCTCATGGATAAAATACAAGGAAATTGCCCGTAATAAAATGCCGGCCTAGCAGTGCCAGAGCTAGCAGCTCGAGCTGGGGGAAGAACGAAAGCGCGTTCGAAATTAAAAAGTGGACAAAAGCGTCGGACAGAAAATGGTCTGATATCACCAGCCTAAGACAGACGCGTACACATTGGGACGCCCTAGCCCTCTAAAAGTGTTTTGTACGAAAGACAGCCCTGCGGCTCACGGCAGGGAAAACGATTAGCGACTCTTTGTCAAAGCTGACCAGGCAGATCAAGGCAGCGACCGCGGACTAATGCAGTCAGATGAAAATCCTCCACATGCTTGTGCATTTCACAGCCAGCGTGAAACTATTGATGGCTCGTTATTCCCACCCGCAATGTACCCAAAACAAAAGCGTCAATATAACAGGACTACTCACCCGAAGGAAGTCAAACGAGCAGCATGACGCCTGCGACTCTCCGGCCACGACCGTTTCCAGCTCTCCGTGAATTGGCGCGAAGCCTTAGCACCGTCTGGACTCTTTGCCGTGGATTAGTGCGCCTGCACCTCTCCTCTTGACCGAACTACATTGGTCCAGTTAAGAGGGACCAGTCCCCTCTTAATATAAAAGGACACGCGTGAATGTTTCTGTCGGTCTTTCCTACTCAGAGGGACCAAGGCAACGGTTTCCTTGGTCTCTCTTAATATGTTGGTGTCCCTCTAGATGTTGCTATTTTATTTTTCCTTTTCCCTCTTAAAAAGAACTGTCTCCCTGAAAGCATCGTTGTCCCCTCTAAAATCAGAGGGACAGCGTTTTTTATGAGACCGGTTTTAGAGTGTATGGCCGCGTGCTTCGCTCGCTCCCCAAAGCGACAAGAATGTGCGTTCTAGGCCGCGAAGAAAGCACGCTGGGATGTTATTCTGTAAATAAGTGAGAGGAATAAAACGTCTTAAAAAATAAAAATAAAAATTCGCAAATGTAGTGACTCTGCATCTCTAATATTTTATGTTTGTTTCTTTTTCTTGTAAATTTGCAATGTCCTCTATTTTTCGCCGAACATGAAGCACTAAAACGGTAGTTGTCGTTTAATGCTCGATACGTTTTATACTTCATTATACTACCTTTTCCTCTTAATTGGATTCTTGTATTGCCTTCTCAATAAAGAACGTAACCACATGGCACCAACGAAAGTATATGAATACAAGACGGACATCGTACACAAGGCGCATTACAATTCCACAACAAAGCAGGAGGACCAACAATACCGAATATTGCAACAACATTAAGTTGTGACGTCCAATCCGAGGTCGTAGTCAGCCATTTTGAGGATTTTTATTTTCCCTCTGGATTATGAAACGGGCTCGCCGAATATCTTGGGACGCTGAGCCCCCTTCGATGCTGTGTTCATTACGTCGGTCTTTATAAGTATCTCGGCGGTTTTGAGTTTATCTCGGGATATATTTGTTATGGAATACATTACTCTTCTACCGGAACTGTTTCTGCGAATAAAAGAAAATGTATCGTCTGTCCCACCAAGCTTCGGTTATCTGGGACAAAAACCGAATCCCGCTACATAGTTTGTACGAACGATGGCTAAAAGTTAGTTTTGACAAAGACATTTGACGTGACATACATGGTGAATTAAATATTTGTTTGTATCCTTTCTTGAGCGTAAATTTATACCTGTGCTATTGAAATCAAGCAAACCGAGCACTATGTTATATTCCGAATGCTTACAATCGCTATTAATTTGCGCGAAATCGGGAAGCTTCATATAGCGTATATTACTGCGACAGCATTAACTGTCCCATGGAGCGGAGCCGGCGGCTTCTGTAACCGCGAAAAACGGCACCTAAATTGACTGCGGCGCGTCATATCAGATGCCTCGTCACGGAAGCCGGCGCGGCCGCTCGAAGTCTACGCGGACGCGCCTCGGAAATAAAACACAAAGAAAAGCCCAGCAACGCAATGCTTCGTCACGGAAGCCGTCGCGAAGCCGGCAAGGTTCGCCGCGCCTGCGCAGCGAAGCTTGCACGGTGATGTCACCGCCCCAGTGCAGTGTGCGATAGGCACACGTGGCGCGCTGCTTGTAGGAATGCGCGGCGTATAGGAATGCTTTCGCATTCCGAAACGTAAGCAGTCTTAAGTGTCTCTGCCAAATATTTTTCAAAGGAACACATATAAAGAAATACCAAAGTGGTCAATACTTGCGAGGATTTTTGTAGCAGGTTCCTGGGATCCTTAGAGGGCGGTCGATGGTTCGCAATATCTCTCAGCGAAACGCCAGCCGCCACCCCCTCCCACGAAGCACTTTTTTAAAGTTATTTAAATATGTGAAACATAGGGGCCAGATGTTTATACTGTACCGAAATATATCGGAGAAAACAGCGCCAAAAAATTCGCCGAAGACACTAAGACTGCTTACGTGTAGGAATGCGAAAGCATTCTATTCCCGCGGGTGAAATGTTTTCGAGTAATGTTTCTACACGTAACAAAGTTGTTTCTGCCGGTATTATATTCGGTGTGTGCATGTGTATGTCTTCCTTTAGCTTGAGCTGTCGTCCGGTGTCGACATCACGCTTCCCACTGCGCAGGCGCGGCGCCCTTAACGGCTCCATGGCTTCCATGGCGAGGCATTTGCGTTGCTGTGCTTTTCGTTTTGTTTTCTTTCTAATGATATGCTTGTTGGCGTGCTTGATGATGTATTTTTGTTTATCTTCGTTTACAACGCCACCGGCTTTTCGCGTAAAGTGTACGCCAGTGACGTACGAACAGTGACATTTCAACCCAAGCGCCGTTTTCCAATCGCCTTCCACAATTTCTTAAATAGTTTTTTGCGCTATCATGGTTGTTTGGCCTTAAAAAGGAGGCCGTAGGTTCATGTAAGGCCACGTGGATACACCAACTGAAGCAATATCGGCCTTAGATGGATAGCTCGGTCTATGTGCCTGCCTTTCTATGTTCGTTTCTCTTCCTCTCTTTCTCTCTCTATATCTCTCGCTCTCTCTCTATCTGTTGGCATGAATTCGAGGGCGTGTGTTTACGTCTGCGCTTTAACTATTCTTTTTTGTTTTCTTTTCTTGATGAGCTTGCAATTGAACGTTGCGGGAATAAAATGGAATGTACAAAGCATATGCCTCTGACAGGCGACTGACAATCGGGAGGCCACGCAGAACGCGATCTAAGAAAGTCAGATATATATTTTCTTCAGGAGAGCGACTTTTGCTTTAATCCCTAGTAGGTTTTTTTTTTAACAAAATGATTGCTTGTTTTAAGTAAAGATGAATACACATGCCAATAAAAACGTTATGCATGAAACGGTAAATTTTTTTATGAATTTCATTTGTTTAATCCTATTGCCTGATCTATATCAGGATTTTCAAATCACTGAGATTAAATTTATAATATAAAATATAATATTAAATTATGCTTAAAGCCATCTTAACTTTTATGCTCCCCCTAGCTTTCGAAGGTATAGTCTGATTCATTGCCTTGTGGATTATAATTAGAGCTAAGCAGAGATATCTGCCCCGCTCGTGTACTTATTTTCAATGCACTACTCTGCACCTTTCAGTCTTGAATGTATTGAAAGCACTGTTTTATTTTCTCTATTTCAGAAATTGTTGAAAATGTCCGGAAGGAGCACAAGGTTCCATTCCGACCTCTTCTCGAAGAAGACTGCTGCAGCGAGGAAGTAGCTCAAATGATTCGGAGATGTTGGTCCGAAGATCCCGCCGAAAGACCGGACTTTCACTCTCTCAAACCTCTTATTCGGAGGTTCAACAAGTAAGCCGTACGCTCTTACGTGACCGCCAACATTATCAGCATGAACAGACACATACTTCTTACACCAGTTCAGTGGAAGATCCTTAGGCATTGCGACTGGTCTAAATGTGTTCGATTAGTTATTTCTGATGCGCCTATTTACGCTGTACTGTTAAAAAATTAAAGTGGGCGGTTTCATTTGAATTCAGGCAACGAGGGGCAGTCGTATTTTTTTATTTTGCTTATATCTTTTTAAATCTCGTGGTGCATTTTATTTTAATGTCCTGACATGTTTAGTTTCTGAGAAAAAAAAGTCTCAAAGAAGCGGGAAACAACGACGAGGTTTTGACGATTGTCGTGTGTGGCGTTTTTTAATCACTCTCAGTCTCAAAGTATTCAAAAGAGAGCGTCTTTATTTTTTAGTGTAATATATGTCCAAGTAGGTAAGACGACATTATAACTAATATTTATTATTTGTCGCTGCAATCTTTGTAAAAATTCCCAAACATGCCTCCGCGAACATTAGTGACCTAAATTGCGGATTACTTTTTCTTTTTTTTTTGAGCCTGACTGTGTTTAGTATTGTTTTTAAAATAATACCACGTGTAGAACCTTTCATTTCCTTCAAACGAAACAAATTGTGTGTTTTTATCTTGTACGAGTATTGAGAAATAAAGTATGAAACAGAGAGGATTTTTACTTTTTGTTCAATTTCAGCACGCTGTATAAAAGAAAATATTTTAATTTTTTTTTTTCGTGCGTCGCGTTCTCTTCACACCCTTGTTTTTGCCAGAATACAATCCGTTAGAGGATTTCTCCTCGGTTTTGAGTTTTAAGCCTCTAAATATGCTAGAAAAGAGCCGTTGGTGGGTTTTGACGATCTTCGTGTGTGGCGTTTTTGAACCACTCTCAATCTCAAAGTATTCAAAAGAAAGCTTCTATATTTTTATAGTGATATATATGCAAGTCGGTAAAACGACATTCTAACTACTATTTATTATTCGTTGATACAATCTTTGTAAAAATTCCAAAACATGCCTCCGCGAACAACTGTAACCTAAACTGCGGATGTTTTTTTGGTTGACTATGTTTAGTTTTGGTTTTAAAATAATACCACTTGTAGAACCTTTCATTGCCTTCCACATTATGTAAAGTTTGTGTATTAGTCATGTACGAGTACTTAGAAATAAATTATGAAACAGAGTAGGTTTTCACTTTTAGTTCAATTTCAGCACACTAAAAAAAAAAAAAAAAAATCTTTTTAATTTTTTTTTTGCGTTGCGTTTTTTTTCACATCTTTTCTTTTAGCCAGCATACATTCCGTTAAAGGTATATACACTAGTTTTGAGTTTTAAGCCTCTAAATATGCTAAAAAAATGCTGATGCGTGGGTTATAACTGTATAGTTTATTCTTTATTATAATAATCTAAGGGTCGTTGAATAAATACTCATGTAAAAGACATTAATGTCGTTAGGCGTATAATAACAAGTTCGCGATTCCAAACGTCTAAACACTATAAAATCGCAACTGCCGAAAGCTGGTTTTCAGACAATTTCCGTCGGTGCCATTTTTGGAGAGGCCTCAAGCCTAAACCCTATGCGCTACATAATCCATAGTACGTTAGAAATATCGAAGTATATTATTGTAAAACATTAGAGTCAAATATATTTCCTATTTGAAACCTAGATTTTTAGGAATTAAAAACAGCGAGAAAAGACGAGCACCAGACAACGAAGTGACACGGACGCAGCGCTGCTTTTAACCGACTTCTTTGTCTGGTCCTCGTCTTTTCGTCCTGTTTTTAATTCCGAAGTATGTACCAACGCGCCCAAGCCTCAACTCTAGATTTTTGAATGGGAAATTTTATATTTTTAATGCGAAATTCATATTGATAACAGAAGCTTTTAGAGGCTTAATACTTAAATCTAGGGCATATACCTCTAACGAAAAGTAATCTGGGAAAAAAATGAAAAAAACGCGACGCAAAAAAAAATTACAAATTATTTTTTTTTTACAGCGTGCTGAAATTGAACGAAACGTGATAACCTTCTCTGTTTCATAATTGATTTCTCAGTACTCCTACGAGATTAAGACAGAAACGTACATAATGTGGAAGGCAATGAAAAATTCTACACGTGGTATTATTTTAAAAACAAAACTAAACATAGTCGACCAAAAAAAATAATCCGCAGTTTAGGTCACAGTTATTCGCGGAGGCATGTTTGGGGATTTTTACAAAGATTGGATCGACGAATAATAAATATTAGTTGGAATGTCGTTTTACCGACTTCCATGTATATCACAATAAAAAAATATAGAAGCTCTCTTTTGAATACTTTGAGATTGAGAGTGGTTCAAAAACGCCACACACAAAAATCGTCAAAACCCACCATCGGCTTTTGCTCTTTTTTAGCATATTTAGAGGCTTAAAACTCAAAACCAAGGCAAATACCTCTAACGGAATGTATTCTGGCTAAAAAAGGGTGTAAAGAGAACGTGACGCGGAAAAAAAAAAAATTAAAATGTCTTTTTTTTTTTTTTTTTGTACAGCGTGCTGAAATTGAACGAAAAGTGAAAACCCTCTCTGTTTCATAATTTATTTCTTAGTACTCGTACAACATGAAAACATAAACTTCGCTTAATTTGGAAGGCAATGAGAGGTTCTCCACGTGGTATTACTTTAAAAGTGATACTAAACGTAGTCGACTCAATAAAAAAAACAAAAATCCGCAGTTTAGGTCACAGTTGTTCGCGGAGGGATGTTTGGGGACTTTGCAAAGATTGGAGGGACGAATAATAAATAGTAGTTATAATGTCCTCTTACCTACTTGCATATATATCACACTAAAAAATATAGACGCTCCCTTTTAAATACTTTGAGATTGAGAGTAATTCAAAACGCCACACACGACAATCGTGAAAACCTCGTCGTTCTTTCCCACTTCTTTGAGATTTTTTTATCTCAGAAACTAAACATGTCAGGATATTAAAATAAAAGGATTGTTCTCTTGAAACATGCGCCACAAAATATAAAAATTTGAAACAAAATAAAAAATACGACTGCCCCTCGTTGCCTGAACCGAAATGAAATCGCTCAAGTATAAATCGTACAGGCGTGTAGCCTTCGCAGTCAGTCCATGTTGAGGTGATATAAAGTATACATATCTTCTGTTTAGGCGCGGTTTTGTGTTTTTGTTAATAAGACGACCGGAAGTGCAACGACATTCAGATAGAACAGTGCGCGTTTACGGTATCTTCTAAAATATGTTTACACGAGTCCACGAAATCCGTAACTTACTTATGACAAAACCCTTAACTTACGCAAAACCTACGAATATCTTGCTTAAGGAATACTCAAAAGTTCGTAACTTTGTCGTAAGATAAGCTTACGAACCTTTTTGTCGTCTGAAAGTTTCGGGAATCTGGCCTCTGATTTTTTGCGCTCATAAAGCAACAGGTATATTTTTGTTTTTACCTGTCATAGTTTCCCCACTCCAGAAAGCATTGCAGCACGTAAGATATCGCAAGCGCCGTTACACTGAAGCGATATGGGTTACCTAGCTGGGAAGATCACATTACAAGCCCCATCCCTTAGATAAAGCGTGCTCTCCGCATTACATGTGCTCTGATAGAGTTCTGTGCAAAGCACGCATGAATAAAATAAATATTCAAAGACGACGCTGCCGCCATCTTCTCGTATGCTTGGACAATTAAATCACAGCATGTTCTGGTACTTACTGCGTCTCGCGCGAAAAAAGATGAAAAAAATGAGACATTTACGAATTTCTGTAATGCGAAACTAGAGCACTGCTTTTGAGGAGGAGGAGGGGAGGGTACGGAGGGGAGAGTATGCCCCTCCTCCTCTTCCGTACCCTCCCATTTTCCTCTCATCCTACCCTGATCCTCCTCCTCTCGCCTCCTCCTACACTCTAAAAAAAAAGCCCATGCGTCTGCTTTTTCCCTGCACAACACTAGGAGAGTCAATCACCGCAACTTACGGAGGCAGCTCAGCGAATGACACTGCCGAAACATCTGTTTAGACCATAAAACGCAGTCTGAGTTGTGACATTAAGCAATGCAAGCGTGACGTTTTGGATTGCTTAATATCACAACTCAGACTCCGTTTTTTGGTCTAAACGTATGTTTCGGCAGTGTCATTCGCTGAGCTGCCTCCGTAAGTTTCGGTGATTGGCTCTCCGAGTGTTGTGCGGGAAAGTAGACGCACAAACCTTTTTTTAGAGTGTACCCTCATCCTCCCCTCCTCCTCCTCCTCCCCGTCATCCTTTCCTCCTACTCTCCTCCTGACACTGAATTTATTCATGGGTGACGTGACGTGATGTCGTGGCGTCATTTTCCCCGCTAAATTTAGAGGGAAACTGAATTGGTGTTGAGATCCCGTAACATCGATTTCCCCGCAAAATTTAGTGGGGAACCTTAACCCGCTAAACTTAGCGGGGAAAATCTCCCGCTAAATTTACTGGAAACATTTCCCCCGCTATATTTAGGGAGAAATGTCTCCATTAAATTTAGCAGAAAAATTTCCCCGCTAAATTTAGGGGGGAAATGTCCCCGCTAAATTTAGCAGAACAATTTCCCCGCTAAATGTAGCGGAAAAATTTTCCAGCTAAAGTGAGCTGGGGCAATTTTCCGGCTATATTTAGCGGAGAAATCTCAACTCTAAATTTAGCAAAAATATTTCCCCGCTCGATTTAGCGGAAAATTTTTCCACCTAAATTTAGCCCGAATATTTCACCGCTAAATTTCGAACGCGCGGTTACGCGAACGCCGACGCCGACGCCGACGCCGACGCCGATGGCGACGGCGATGCCGACGCCGCTCAATCCGGAAACGGGCGCCTAATAGCTGCGCTTTAAAGAAAATATCAAGACAGCTCATCGATCAGCCGCGCGGCTTTCGGCCCGAGGCAATATCTGAAAGAGCGGCCTGCCGCAGCCAAGGAAACAACTTGACGCTGTAGCGCGAATCTGTCGCAGTACTTACGCTAATGTGGTGTTCGAATAAGCGCAGAAATCGGGGTCCGGATCTGGATCGACGCCACAGCTACAGTGTTGGCGTAATTGCGTGGGGAAAGACATTGATACGGCGATGCAAACTTCGTAATGCGGCTGGAGAAACCGAGAGTGGCTTTATTGTTTGTATATTTTAACGAACTCAATAAAGACAAACACGTGGTCGAGGCGAGCAGCTTTGAGATCTTAAGAGTGCTCTTCGCCATCTTTCAAATATTTAATGGACTTTTAATTACACCGCGATAGACAGTGGCTTCGGTTTTCGCACTAAGTTATACACCACCAAGCCCGCACCGGACCGAAATATCAGGCACGCGCCAGCATCTACGATGTTGGGAAATTAGCCGAAAAGATTCGCAAGTGGTGTGTTGTCGGAGATAAGTTAATTGACGGACGGGCGGAAAGTGTCCGAAGTTATTTGCATGATACGGGAATCGCTCCATCATCCAAATGATGGGCAATTCGGACAAAACTGTCCGCTTTATGCAATGTCCCTTGGGGCCCGGAAGGTTCTTGTAAACCAAAAAAAAAAAAAATCAATGAATAAATAAATAAATAAATGGCAGCCTATCGATGAAATATTGTTGAAAATTACTGGTCCATGGTCTACAGGAATCCTGGCTGAAAGAGTAGCATCTGTTGCACTACTGACTAAGCGTCATCCAGTTTGCAATTTCCAGAAGCGGGGAAAGTTTCCTGGTTGCGGTGGCTGAGTTGGTTAATGCAGCGCAGTTCGGCGGCACCTGGCGCGAAGGCGCGTGCCGTAGACCGCTGCATTATGAGCTCAATTTCTGCCCTCGTTGGTTCCTTCGCACCGGCGTGCGCCCAGGTAGTTTCGATTACACTTTGCACACCCCGCGTCGTTAGCGCGTATCAGTGCAACGACAAACGTGTTTAACTACAGGTGACGCAGAGGTCGCTATATATTAAATGGCAGCCTAACTTCCTTTTTTTCTGTGCCTTAACTAAATTGGGCATTTCAGGCAGGTATTGAAAACAGGTTGAGCCTTTCCTATACCCAACTCTGCGCCTTTGTTTTTATTGAGGTCTAGACGTCGCCAGTAAGGTCTAGGTGCCTTATTTCTTTGCAGTTTAGCTGCACAATCCTATAATTAGGGGTAGGTTAAAAACGCCTGTCATGTTAGAGTTTCTCGAAACTAACAACTTTATATGCGGTTTCAAACACGGATTTTCCCGCGGTTGTAGTATTACGACACAAAAACATAATTTGTTAATAATGTCAGTCAGTCTCCTGACATCGGTAACCAAGATGATACAATATTTATAGATCGAAAGCTTTCGACGGAATTCCTTATTCCAAACCTCTATGCAAGCTTAACTTTAATTAAACAGTAGTTACCTGATCAATTGGATATTCAGTTTTCTTTCTTTTCGATCGCAGTTTGTCTATTTTAACTCCTCTGAATGCAATAACAGTAGCTATGTCATCCGGCGTTCTGCAAGGATCGGTTCTTGGACCATAACTTCTTTTATTGTAGATTAGAGATTTGCTACGTTATATGTTCAGTAAGGTGCGACTTTAAGCTGACGACTGTGTATTATACCATAAAATAAACTCTACCCATGATCATAATATTCTTAACAATCCAGTTGAGAATTTTTGTACGTGGTGTGAAACCTGACAAATGAATTTAAACTTCCGTAAAACCGTTTTTATCACTTTTTCTAGGCGTTCACCGGCCTCTGTGTTTAATTATTATTTCGACGGTTCATCCCTTATAAGAGTTTCCGAATATAAATACTTTGGTCTTCTCTTCATGCCAGATTTATGTTGGTCAAAGGACATTGGCACGACATAAAACAAATCTATGTTTGGATATGCTTTGGAGATGCTTGGATACGTGTGACATACCTTAGGTGTGGCACCACAGGATCCAAAGCTTTTAGCTTTAAAAGCTTTAATTCATCCTATCCTTGAATATGGTTCTATAATTTGGTTTTCCTACAGACAGTCTGACATGAATAAAGTCGAATCAGTTCAAAAGAAATCATTACGTATTATTTGTCTTAGGTATTACCAAAACTTCTTTCCTTTCCCTAACCTCCCAGTGTTAGGCCTAATTTCTTTTTTTTTTTTTCAGCTTCGGGATATTGATGGCCTAAAGACGTTGTATTTTATGATTAACTAATCACGTTTTGCCTCTTTAGATATCTACATAAAGTTTCTCAGTCCAACTTTAGCAAGGAGCCAGCATGATTTAAATATTTTACCGTTTCATCCACGTACCGAAATGTTTGAATACAGTTTCTTTCCTCACATTATTGAACGTTGGAACTTGTGACGAGGAAACGTCCGGTAACTAAAACCAGAAGAATGTCTGTTTGCCGTTGATAGTAGTTGATTGTGATGTCTTGACTGTCTGCATATAATTCCCCCTCTTGCCCCAGTGAGGCTGTCGTATGTAAAAAAAAAAAAAAAAATGATCAAACCCCCAAGTGTTAGAAGTAGACTAGCGTTCAAAAACCGTAATAAAAAATATTTTGTTTACTAAAATTGATAAAATCAGGACTTTAATTCCTACATCTCCACTGCTTAATATTTGCAATACCAAGCGAATTTTGCAAGCGCAAAGGAGTTCATTGGAGCCTTCCAGGAACATTTGGGTATGAATAATCATATCGTCGTTTAGTTCTTTAAAAAAAAATATAGTGCATACGTTTAATCCTTCGCTGCATATGTAAATAAAAGAATTGATTCCTGTATCATTAAAATACTTTTAGAGTAAACAAATACCAGGAAACAGAATTAAAATTTTTAAGTGCCTTTATTTGCGGATTATAAAGCTTCCGGGTTAAGCTAAATTATCTTGCGATTACGTTAAAGCGTTTTTAACCCGACAGCGTCAGGAGCTTGTGCCGCAGAAAGGCCGGCGTCGGTGGCGTTCTGACGGGAAAATCCTGATTGGTAGATACGGTAATGACGACAGAGCCACATGACCTCCCGCGGGAACTTCGAACGACCCACAACGCTCACGTGAAACGTGACGTCACGCGTGGAATGAAAGTCATTTAAAAACGTGACATGTATTGCGAATTAAAGATCGCCGCATGTTTCAAATGATATCACTTTATAAAGTAATTAATTTGCCTTAAAGGAGAATGAAGAATATTAGGCGGGACGCAAACCCACGGCCCTTCGGTTGCCGAGCTGGACACGCTATCGCGCTCTCCACTGGCAGAAAAAAACATGAGAAGCGAATGAGAAGGCGATGCGAAAGGGGCTCGACAACGCTATCGCGTTTCACTCTTAAAGGCGAAGTTTCTTTTATAAGCTTTCTCTTTTGCCCTCGAATTCTCAGGTTCTCTAAGTCAGACGCGTCTTCCATCCCGTTTTAAGCTAAACTGTTCCTTTGAGATATCAGCGTCGCGTTGAAACTTTTACTCTAAATTTATATGGGATTCTGAAAGTGATAAGAATACAAAATGAATTTTCCACGCACAATATATTTCTTTAAGCTATGACGGCTTGATAGGATATATATATGCTCTTACCCCAAAAACAGCGCAACTCCCGCCCCCTAGGTGATTGGTGGGTAACTCAAAACATTAACCCGGTTTGTGTTTAGGCGGAAGTACCAAACGTTGCGAATTTCTCTTAATTAGATATACATACGACTATGGCTCCTGTTCAGGTCATTAGTACATTTCATTTCAACAAATACTAGGCATTTGCTTGCCATTATTTCAAAATATAAAAAAAGTGAAGCGCTTTTTTGCCTATTGGTGGCTGTAGCACATTACCCTTATTCCTAATTTTCGCAAGGCAGTAAGCATTTTTATTACGAGCAACTAAAGGGGTAGCGTGTTTCGGGGTATTAACAGTATCGTCTACAACGAAACTGTGGAAGCATATATCGCGCTCATTTTTGTGTTATACAGCTTTCAAATTACAAAAAAACAAATATGCACAGGACTTACAATTTCCCGCTTTTGCCTTAAATCAGGCACGTAGCCAGGATTTTGTTTCGGGGGGGGGGGGGGGGGGGGGCCGCCCATGACAAAATGCTGTATGAGGGGGAGGGGGGAGAGGAGGTTCCAGCAAAATGGAAGATTTCGGGGGGGGGGGGGAGGGCCGGGCCCCATGGCCGCCCCCCCCCCCCCCCCCCCTGGATACATGCCTGCCTTAAATGACAGAATGACCATGGTACCTAATAACCGGTTGGAGCTGAGCAGGTTGGGTCGTGCTTGTAAATCTGTTTAGCATGTTCTACCCCCATGATCGTGGGCTAAGACCCCTATCATTGCGGCCTGGACACGTTTGCTCTCTGTGTGATGCAGGGAGCGGCAGGGCGTAAACATTCTGGATAACCTGCTGTCGCGGATGGAGCAGTACGCCAACAACCTGGAAAAACTCGTCGAGGAGCGCACGGCCAGTTACCTCGAAGAGAAGCGGAAAGCAGAGGACCTTCTCTACCAACTGCTGCCGAGGTGAGAACAATACCATTGTCTTCCGCGTCCTCCGATTTAGGTATGAGGTATTCGGCTTTCAATCTTTTCAAATTAAAAGCAAGGTCATATAGGTTGCGCGTTGTAAACGTATCGGTCATCGCGGACTTTCTTATTTTTTTTTAAAGATATAGGTAATATGGCGTTTATTTGCTAAGCACATTTTGTTAATTAACTTCTTGGAGGGTGGCTTTATTATCATATTTCGATTTCAGGTTTAAAAATGGAGTTCATATACGTACCGTAAAATCTCGAAGATAGCCCACCTAACATCAAAAGCAAATCGGGTGAAAATATGGAGTGGGCTAACTTTTGGTGTACTATAAAAAAAAGTTTTAAAAATTGCGATTTTTAGGTCGTGTCCCTTCCAAGCTTGTTATGGTGCCGAGGGGCAACGAAGAAAAGATGACTGTACTACCCAGTCAGTAACGTTCGCTTATTTCCGGCCGTAGCTAACTAGCGACATTTACGCCGTGGCCATCATTGATCCCAACACTGCTATTACTAGGAGTGGGCTGTCTTTCGGTGTTTAAAAAAAATAGGAAATTAAGAAAACAAAAATATAGGGATGGGCTATCTTTCGAGAAGGGGGGAAGGGGGTATCCCTCTAAATTAAATATATATATATATATATATATATATATATATATATATATATATATATATATATATATATATATATATATATATATATATATATATGTATAACTGGGAAGAAAAAAACCCTCGGTGAAAACAGCAACAACGGACGATTTAATCTTCGACGTTTCGGCCGGAGTCCGGCCTTCGTCAGGAAGAACTTTTACAGATGAACGCGGGTGGTATTTATACATTGCTACGGTCGAGTCCAAGTTTCAAAAACGGCGGGATGACGGTTGGAGTTCCAGATGGGCAAGCGTTTATACAATGCTACGGTCGGGTCCAAATTTCGGCGGGATGACGGTTGGAGCTTTGGTGAGAGGGAAGCGTAGGGCAGTTTGTATCCGGGTGAAGGAGCTTGACGGTCGGGGCCAAGTTTCAAGGACGGTGGGATGACGGTTGTAGCTTCTTGAGAGGGGGCGCAGGGTGACTTTGTTCCCGGGCGGGCAGGGGTGACCTGAATGATAGCTTACAATAGACGACAGTTAACGCGCAAACTAAAGTGCTGTCTCAAAAAAAAAACAAAAAAACGGCACGGTCACTTGTGTTGTCTCGTGGGGCATGCATGAGTCAGACCTGAAATGAAACAACGTTAAAAGTAGAAAAAAAAAAGAATATTAAAATCTGCAAATAAAAGAGAAAAGTTGATGGTCCAGTTCCGGCCACAAACACAGTACCACTGCTAACAATAAGGTCTGGAACCTAAAAAAAAAAAAAAAAAAAATGTCCCCTCATTGCTGTTGCTATTCGTCTGTGTTGAATCTAATTGTGTTGAATCGGTAAATTAGGTAGGATTCCCGCTGTTCACGTTCGCGATTTGATTTAAATCCAGATTCTAGGAGCGTCACTGACAATTTATCAAACGAGTGTTTTGGGAGAGCGAGATGTTTAGATTATATATATATACTGGTAAGGTACGGTCACACTCGCCGCGTGCCAACCCGCATTTGGATGCCGCTCCAGTCACGTGACTGCGCACAGGATCTCGTGCTTTCTTAATGGTAACGAGCGCCTGCGTGATTCTCCGTGCTTTTTGCTTCGTCCTTCGGCTCCGGCGGCTACGGTCGCTCTTTCCTTCGATGGCTTGCCCAGACAATGACCTCTTCCCGATCATAATAGTTCTTTTTTCCGTGTACTCCCTAGTGTTGCGACATTGCCGCGCGCAAAAGGATCGAAGACGAAGATTTTGGGTACGCCCGACCTGGTGCTACCGAAACTTTGAAGAGCGGGCGAGTGCCTTGCTGCCTCGACTGAGTGCCAGAGCCAGTGATAGCCCACCGTTTAAGCTCTGCATCCTTACCCTTGAACTCGTGACGAGTCTTGTCGTAAACTAGAGGAAAAATACGCACAGTCTCAAGAAGCCTCTCTATCACGCGACTTTCCTGAGCGAGGCTCATAGCGGCTGGCGGCTCAAAAACACCGTTCGGTTGGCGGGAAAAGCGTTGCCACGCCATCGTACGTCACTAAATGCGTTGCTTCTGATTGTTCTCCTCGTGCTCTCGGCGCGGGCACGCGGCAAGAAATGTCGTTGGAGCCCATTTGTTCTGCGGGAGAAAAATTCTGCGGCGGAGCAGGTTTTGCGGCAAGGCGGCACGCCGCGCGCGGCATTTTGCTGTGTTTTGCCACTAGTGCGGCCGTACCTGTAGACGGCACCGCATCCATCGCACACGTGTTCTCTCCCGGCGGCCGGCGGCGGCCCCGCGGCAGTGTGAGTTCTCCTCAGTCGAACGATGATGCCAGGATCGCAGCGGCACCGGGCGGACTCGGCGACGGACGGAAACTTCCCGCTCCTCCGCAACAGATGGAAACTGTACGCTCCTCCAGACAGACGAGCCCTGGTCATGTGGCTGCAACGTCATGACCCTATCGACTAATCATAAATTTTCGCGTCACGCCAGCTTTTTTGGCACGCCACCGAGGCGGGCGCGACACGAGCTCCTGAAAGCTCTGGGGTTATTTGGGTCAAGACTGCTTTTCTGGCACGCCACCGAGACCGGCGAGCCACGAGCTCCTTAACGCTATTGCGTTAATACTAAGATATAACCAACTGTTTTTACGCGCATGTCCGATGAGACAATGGTCGGCGAACATGACATCATCTTGATCGGAGGCGTATGGTAACATTCAAAGTGAATTTTCAGGTACAGATAAGTATGTCGTGTCAGGTAATGCATGTCTTAAAATAAATGTGCCGGATCATTTCTGTCTAAGATTCATCTTCAAAGTATCCTACACTTTAAGAAACTTAATACCTGCAAAAATATGCCTCTAATTTGCAGCTGCATGTCCTTTCAGACATGTTCTGGAGACGGCAAATTAACTTATTTAAAGCTTACGCGGATTGCAAAAAAATGAGTAGTAGTCAAAGTTTTAGCCCTTGACAATAGCAAAGGAAGCGAAAGTGCTTTGAGCCGTCTAAGGTTCAGGACCATGCCGACTCTGTAATGCCTGTATGTTTTTTCGTCGGAAAAACAGCTCGGCAGTGCCACTTTCATGTCACCGAGGGCGCGCCTGCGGTCCAGGGACCATTTCGAAGTGAAGCCCTCTCTTGCATTTCGAGTTGTAAGCGTGGATTGCTCAAAATTTCTTGATTACTACTGGACCCAGGCAGGACGATGTCGTCTTCGAAAGTGCTAGAAGGCTCAACGGACCGGACGTCTTTAACGCAGCAGCAAACGCAGCAACGATGCGTGATTAATCGCTCGTATTATTACCTTGCTTGTGAGCGGGCACATCGTTACTATGTAGAGCCGAGGCGCCTTTTACGGCTTTTTTTTGGTTACTTTCTGACTTGTTCGCGGAGCTTTACTGCATTGCCACGATAACATTGCACAGGAAGTGACATTCATTTTGCACAATCCCACAGTTTTAGGGTGGGAAGTTATCTTTTTCACCTCATCACTGGTTTGGTTATGGTCGCATCGAAACTGAGAGTGCCATTTGGCATGGACAATACTTTATTCTCGTGTAAGAGAAAAAGAAATTCTCCAAATGGTTAACACAAAAAAAAAAAAAACTCGAGATATATTTCATTATGCCCAGCAACTCACTGAAAAGCTACGTCTTTTGTTTGGCTGTTACCAAGGGAGAAGTAACGCCTTAGGATCCTTTGCCTACTGCACTTCAGATACACGTGGGGGCGTCCCTTCCCTCGCCACACGTGCTCTCCTCCTTACCCGAGTGCACAGGCACAACTGAAGACAACCATTTAGCTTTTTTTCAATACACTCTCACTGATACTTGACTCTCCTACTCATTCCTACTCTCTCTCATCGCCAACCGCAACATCCCTGGGTTTCGACCAATTAAGGCACCCCTTCATGTAATGTCACACTTTCGCATTACGCCATGTAATGTGACGCAGTATCACGCGACGTCATCGTGTCATGCCACATCTGTGACGTCAGTCACGTTTCACTGCGTTTCAAGCCGTGACGTCAGTGCCACGTGATGTTGCGTTATCGAGTGTAGCTGTGACGTCATGTGACACCGCGTCACGTGGCGTCCGGGTGTCGTGTGACGTGAGGATGCATGATTTATACACCAATTTAGGTTTTCCCACTCCATTTAGGGGGGTTTTCCTCAAACTTTATCGGAAACCATTCTACACCAAATTTAGCCACCAAGGCACTTACCGGCGGACGCGCACGATCTCTTGGTTTCGTGGTCATAGAAATACTCAACATAACAAATATTATCACGCGTTATTCAACGTGAACTATATAAACCTTGGCAGCGTGACATGTAACGGTGGTACATTGAAATCATCCGAAGGAAACTGCATGACGAGTTGCAGTTGTCAAGAAACTCAAGTCAAAAGGTGTTCTTCAGCTACCTGCATGATTGTCTAAGTGTAGTTGTGCTCCGGTCACACCCTCCTCAATGATGCGAATTCATCAGCTGTAATATGGCAACGTGGTCCTTCGCTTCCATAGAGTGGTATTCCCGCTTGTCGCTAACGCGGGTCGCGTGGCGTTCTCGGGTGAGCGCTCGAGTGGTGTCATTCGCGGCAACTAATCTAGTCACGAGGGGGCAACATTGAACAACCCGCTCGAGGGGTGTCCTGCCCGATCCATCGGGGGCCGCCAAACGCAGGAGGCTGCTATCACGTTTCGCGACTGTTTTGGTCCGCATATCGGCTGCGTGATATTGTGCTGAGTTCACTTTTTTCTTGATGGGGACGTTGTCGAGAAACCCTCGGGTTTGATTCTTTGTTTTCTATTAATAAGGCTTTATGACGTTTGCGAAGAGCGTCATAGCAGCCTCCAGCGTTCGCCGGCCCCGTGGGCCCCCAATGAAGCGGGCAAAACACCTCTGGAGCGGGCCGTTTCGTGTTGCTCCACGTGACTAGGTTAGTTGCCACGATTGCCATCAGTCAAACGCTCGCCGAAGAGCCAGAATCTCCCACGTTATGGACGAGTGTGATTACCACTGTACTTCTCGTCGGCCCGCCCATATTGCAGCGCACTTTCCGATCACCCTTACGGGAACTAAAGACGTCAAAAAAAAGAAGACGAAATGAAATCTTCAAGAATAGAAAAAAATATATATAAAAGTATAAGGTTTCAGCAGAAGAAAGGAAGGTATCAACTGTTTTCTGTGCCTCGCTGCGGCTTCTGTCGCCGGGAAACATAAAAAAGGTTGCTTTAAAAGGTTGAGTTTTGCAGGCTAGGAATATAGGTTAAAAAGCGCTTTTATGCCGTACATTTTTTAGGTACAAATATTTCAGCAAAAAGCTTCGATGAGACCAAGTCACAATCAAATGGATGGGTGGTCTTTAACAAGGTTCAGTTTTAATATTTTGTTTCTATCCAGTTTCGACGGAGTGGCGTTTTGTGCGACTTCCTATAATATAAGGTTTACCTTAAGAAGCTCGTGTTGAAAAAAGCCGTTGTCGGTGGTGTGACGAGAAAATCTTGATTTCAAACAACCCACAACGCTCACGTGAAACGAAATATCGCGTGTGGAATGAAACCGATTAAAGCATGACATGTAATGCCGATTAAACGTCGCTGCGTGTATCAAATGATTTCACTTTATAAACTACTTAATTGGCCTTAAAGATAAATGTGAAGAATTCGGGCGGGATTTGAATCCACGACCCTCCGTTGGCGAGCCAGACACGCTGCTGAATAGGCCACGCAAGGCACGCTTGCACGGTGAATGGGAAGATGATGAGAACGGGGCCCGATCACGCTATTACGTTCCACTCTATTTGTTGCACATTGTGGATAAGCTTGACCATAGCCTCCTATATACTGACAATGCCTGCCAGATCGCCACAAGAAGTGGCCGTTGAATTGGAAAAGGCGGAGCGGCAGACAACTTATGAGAGAAGAGCCACGTGACTGGCGCCCGCTGCGGCGAGACGCCGAAACACACCTCTCTCTAGCAAACAAGTGTGTTTCGGGTTCTCGTTGCTGCAAAAGCTGTTCGCTGACATCCAGATTCCTCGAGAAATGGCTCTTTGATGCTCTGTGCTACCAGATACTCGCGCTACAAATCTGCTACGCAGGAAATTTATGGCTCTGCCGTTGAACTGTCGGCTTTGTGAGTATAGAGGAGGATGGCTTGACCGAATACTGTTAAGATCTCGGTTTCCTATCTAACCCCAACCGTGTTTTGGAAATGAACCGGGCCCGTGAGATTTAATGAATAGCAGCCTTATCTCCATTTACTATACTTTTGAGCCTATTTAAGCAACCACAGGAAACGAACTCATGAGGAAACCATGAATCATTGTTGATATTAAAAGAACTTAAACATGCTCATATGCTGTAGACGTAAGGACATAACTCAGGATGGCCCACGTTTGAAGCCAGAGGAGCTATATTGGGGTGCGAAAAACTGGCGACAGTTGTCGCCAGTTTCGATTAACAGTCAAAACGAAAACCTTGCTGTTAAAGAAGTCTGACAAAACAAAACGGCATCGCCAGGGAGTATGGGAGTATAAAAATGAGGAGTCACATTTTATAACTGTTTGTCTTTAGACAACTTACGTCGCGAAGCTCTGTTATACAAGATGACTGTACCCGCAACAACGAACTGATGCGTATATAAGCAAACGTCAGGTATTGCCAACGAACAGATGATCATCTTGGTGCCGTTTAGTAATTATGGTAATGGTAGACTCCACCGAGGATATCTTAGGGGTAGATACATATTCGCCCATGCAGTCTGAAAGAAAAAATCGCGAAAGAAAAATTAAGTACAAATGGCGATATGTCCGGCTGGATAACCTAAAATTAAGATAGCAGCCTGTGTCGTCGATTCTTTGTGTGAGAGGGGCAAGAATGTCACATGTGGTATTCTATAAATTAATAATTCTCTGGCTGCTTCCACACGCCCTGTGTTTCTGGTTCCTGAGAGCGTTCAACGTCTATTGACCCCTCTCGAAAGTCACGTGCCGATGATTAGAAGGTTTGAACCTCTGCACAATGGCGGAACAACTGCATCGAAGAACGTGCAAGTCATTCCATAAGATAGCGAACGTCGGAGGGCGGCCAACACTACGAGCCGACGAGGCAATCAAACAGCGTCGAAAGTGCAACGTTATTGCGCGCATCACCTTTTTCTGTGGGTGTATTTTTTCCAGTGTGCCGTTACGTTGAGGTTTCAGTCCGGCATTGTGCAGGGTTTTCAAAGCTGCCAACAGAGGGCAGTATTTCAAAAGAAGTCTATCGCAACTCTACACAAAAAAACAAAAAAAAAACATTTTATTTTGTTTTATTTTTAATTGCGAGCGCATATTAAGCGTTAGAGTGCGGGGATTATAGAACGCGTTAGGCGGCAAAGATGTGCATGCAAATATTGGGACTGTAACGTTGTGTGTCAGCAATTGTACGGCTTCTAATATTTTAAAGCAAGACCCGCGCTCCCTTGATGCGCCTCAGCCGCATCTATAATCTTGAATGAGGAGGATATTAGGCAAAATACAAAAACTCGGTACACATCATAAAACAATTATACAGCAATTTTTGCTGTGTAATTGTTTTGCTGTTTAATTGCTGTATAATTGACACAGAACGCTCTGATAAACAGGGAACAGCGCAAAGAATATACCTTTGAATTAAATATAACACACATACAGCCTCTCAGAGGCCCCAAAAATTTAAATCTAGGTAAAAAATTGCGGTGGCTTAGCTTGGCTATGCGAGGATATACGTAGCGTGAGCTTCTGCGCACAAAATGAGAGGCGCTATCAAGCGGCTCCGGTCAGCGTCAGACTTGGCTACTGCGCAACGGAGGCGCACAACTGGGCGCGCGGCGGCGCCAGTGCGTCTGCCGCGGCTATGACGTCACTCCTCTGGAATGCGCAGACCGGCGAGGTGGGCGAGGCGGGCGCGGTGGCGGCGGAGCGCGCGGTGGCGGCTTCGCGTGGCTCTCATAATGAGCCATGCTCATTATGCGAGCCGTCCTCACTATGCGGAGCTCCGCCGCCGCCGCCGCGCGCTCCGCATAATGAGCACCGCTCATTATGAGGGCCCGCGCGAAACTGCTCAACCTCGGTCAGTGTAGCTAACGCTACAAAACTGGCCTAATTTGGCACCCATGTTTAATGTGTAATTCGGTTTTATTTTCAGATCCGTTGCAAGCCAGCTGATCAAAGGTCAGTCGGTGACCGCAGAGTCATACGACAGCGTTACAATCTACTTCAGTGATATTGTGGGCTTCACGTCGTTGTCGGCCCAGAGCACACCAATGCAGGTACATGCGATCATCTATGCTCTCAGAAACCTCCTAACGGAGGCTACATTCTTTTGCCTTTGACTTCATATATTACACTAATTACCCACTTTGTGAAAGAGGGTAGCTGTAATGCCCATTTACTTTTTCCCATGTCGGGAGAACGGCCGGTTTATTAATTGTAATACTGACGTCGAGCCTTTACTCTTTGCTCCTAATGTGCATTATATATCCTAGTGTGTTTGCCTGTGGCCTTTCTTTGCAATTACTAGAAGTTGCAGCGATCGGACTTCTTTTTTTCCAGAGCTACCAGCTTTGGCTCAGTATTATCGACTACTGAACGTAGTACATAAAGAGAAACCAACTTACGACAAAGATAGGTCTTAAGCAACATTTATGTACATTTCATCGTCAAAGGGTAAAACTATTTTTCCCGAAAAAAAAAGCCTCACTTATGCCGCAGCCTCTGGACAGAGACCGGTTTATATAATATTACCTACTCTACCTGTTTTATCACAAAAAGTGAGCTATACAAGGTTATCTGCGTTCCTTTGGCTGTGAGTGTCTCCCACACGACTCGTCGTTTTAGATCGGCAATCAACCGCTTGTTCTATATATTAGTGACAGGGTTCGTCAACCTTATCTTCCTAAACTTACCATTAGAAACTGTAAGTTTCAACAAATGTATTAGGTTAGCTATTCATCTTCAGGGTTCATTGAAGGAGTTGATGGAACTTTAAAATAATATGAGATTTGTGGGACGTGGTAAAATTAATTAATTATCACCCCTGTCTTTCGAAATCCGCAGATGATGCAGCACTCGAACTTCACTAACACACTTAGTCAATCACTAGTACCGTATTTACTCGAGTAATAGCCGCACTATTTATGAACAAAACCGTTGCGTCTACATTCCCACAGAACATATATAGAGCCAATCTTTGCGTTGCGCATAAATAACATAGCGAATAACCAGATCGAGAACACGATTCTCCATACAAATGCCATCTTTACAGATGGTATCTTCGCACGAAAAAGTTATCTCTGTCCTGTAAACAGCTTGAATCATGCTGTTGATCGCGGTGATTGGCTATCTGCGTGCTCTGCGGAAAAGCGAACACTCAGGTTTTCTTTATAAACAGTGCGGCTATTACTCGAGAAAATACGGTATTTCCCAATTCTAAGGCGGGCGTCGAACCGTTGCGGTTTTGGTGTAATTTTAGAACTTGCTGCTGCCTTTACCTCATCCTAGTAATTTCAATTTACCGTTTCCGCATAAGCTTTCATAGTCGTGTGATTCTATACGAAGATGTTGGAAAAGTACTAGCGAATGTTTTAGTCTAAATGACCTATTTGCATCGACGCGTTTTCACGTAATCATGCCTACAAAGCCATAGCTTTTCTTGTCTTTTAAATCCCAGCTGGCAGTTGCGCTAATCCTGCTACATGGACCCTTTCAAAAGTACGCGCCATTACCATTCAGCCATTGCGAGTTGGCCAAAGGCAGGCAATGATCTTTTGGCCAGGGCCAAGTCGCCAGACAGTGGCCAGCCATTGGCCGATGACTGGCTTTTCTCTGTCCATTGGCCATTGGCCACTGGCTATCAACCATCGTCCAAGCATTGACCGACGAATGGCCACTCTTTGGCCATTGGCCAAAAGACCATCTCCAGCCGTTGGCCAATGCACGGCCAAAATCCGTGCTGCTTGGGTGATCACGTAGCATACTCCGTTCACCCTTAAGTTGAGACTGCAGCCAAAACTACGAGCGTAAGCTAGCACGCGCTCCTGGCTTTGAGATATGCATTTTAGCGCGAGCGCTCGTTATACGGAAGAGCGCTTCAAGGCAGCGACCTCGAGCCCTCGTGCTTGTACCATTGACTGCAGTCTCAGCTTAAGCGTGAACGGAGTGTATGAGCACGTATTTGATACGAAGACTCCGTCAGCGTTCAGCCAGAGCTCAGATTCAATCACGCGCTTCGTGCCCAAGAAATGGTGACCATCATTATTACTTAATGACAGGGTTAGAAAAATCGGGATAAAAAACGATTTTTTATTTGAAATTAGATTAATCTTGGTTTTGAATCCCAGCAGCTAGCAAATAGTGAGTCTTTAAACATGGCATATTAGTTAGTACATCCGTCCAATCACTGAAAACAATACGGAACAAACGAATTGCTGGAAATTTAAAGCACGGTCCAATTACCGACCCTTCATTCTTGTAAGTCCCGTCATGCTAGAACAAAAGCTTTATTTACATTTTATTTTGCGTCATAATTCCATCGCAATAGCGCATTACGTAGATAACCAACAAGGTGGAAGGTAGAAAAAAGAGTAACTTTTTATTGGCTCAGAAAAGCACCGCTTTTTGCAGGAGTTCGTCACATACCAAAATTTCTCGCTTGATTATTCATTATTTATGTACGAAACAAATTGCCGCACAAAGCGTGATATGATTATCACACGCCCAAAAAGAAAACGTCCTTCGGGATTATTTTTGCGGGTAAAGTTTGGTTTAAATCATAGTGAGTCATGCCTGATTTAATACACGATTTAAGTCATGATTTAAATAAAGAGTTAAATCATCTTCCTAGAAATCATGATTTCTATAAAGATATAAATCATCTTGATTTTTATTCTCCACTCTGCTCGGTGGACATTTGAAAAGGGCCTAATTACAGCTTTATATGGTGACTCATAAGTAGGGTTCCGTGTTTTCGATGGATACGGATAAACCCCCAAAGCTAACCCTCGAGACGGTTTTACCGAAATTGGGGGAAAACCAAGAAACCTCAAATTAGACCCGCCCTTGAAAAAAGCCACGCTTCGCGCGAAGAAAAAAATTATCTACTGCTCTATTTCATGTTGACCTGGAATAGAGCCGTCAATGAACTGTCCGTGAGGCATCTTCTTGCTTCAGAACCACACATTTTATCTAGTTTTTTATTGCTATGGGGACATTTTTAAGTATTTGGGTCATGCGTATGTTCACTGGGTGTTGCAAAATATCATGCCAGTGTTCTAGTTTCTTAAATGTAAACAAATAAATACAATTTTTTTTTACGAAATTTAAACTTGATATTAAGTAAGAGCGAACTTATAAGAAAAATAATTACCTACAAATTAACACCCCCAAACAGAATAAAAATGTACCCGTCAGCACTCGAAATTTCGCCCATACGGCACTTATATTCTGGGAATGATGATTTACTTCTGAGCACTCCTCTGTCTAAGATAAGCTTCTGTAGTATAACACACAAAAATTAATTTGAGCACAATCGTGGAAATCTTAAAGCCCAGTCTTTTTAATAGGCTTGCGAGGCCTTAATTAGATATTAAGGTATATTATGTATTCGGCAATTTAGATTATTTTTTTAATATTTAAATATGAAGCCATCGCATAATAAACGTTTTTGAGTGCCTCGGGTGCCAAGATAAACGAAACATTACTTTTTTTTTGCTTAACCGTACGCTCGCTCAAAAGTTGCTGCGAAGGAAGTACGTGAACAATGTTTCAGCTTTCTAAGGAAACCAAAGACGTCACGTAGAACAAAAAATATGGGAAATATCAGTAATTTTTGGACTAGTAGTTTTTCAGAAAAAAATACGATTTTCTTCCCAGCTGTTTACATTTTTCTAACTTTGGATTCTCATTTCAAAGCGAAGAATTGTCTCGTGGGGGAGTAAACTACCAACAAATGACACAGATTACTTTGAATCTTGCCGCAGCTACAAACTTTTCCTCGGTCGAGATTGCAACGGGATAGCTCATTTATCTCTTTTATTTGACGATTGAGTGCAATTCGATTCTTCTAAATGTTCCCGAGAGTGGAACCATCTAGGAAATCGGTTTCCTCTTTACCTTTTATTGCAGCGTGGGGCCATAATGACGGTCCACCACTCCGGGTAATTACATGAGTTGCTCTGATTCCTTTTTGCTCGTCCTCTTTCGTTGAAGGTCGTCGATTTATTGAACGACCTGTACACCTGCTTTGATTCCATCATCGAGAACTATGATGTTTACAAGGTGAGCTAAAAATCTTTCCGGGAATTACGTGCCCTTTCAAACTTTCCTTCCACTTAAAACTCACGAAGGCACAATGGATGCAGCAGGCCCCGTCTCTAATTTTAGGTACATTTATTCGAAGGTATATCGGTTTTCTGTAAAGCTTCAACTTAGAACTGTCTTTTGAATGGCTGTTTGCCGCTTAGAATATATTTACTGCAATGAACGTCATACATTTATCGCTCGTCCCCTTTATTTGTGCATTCTGCCGGTGATGTCGGTAAAATAGTAATTTAGACAAGTTTAATTATTCGTAGAAAACAGAACAATATCTATGGGTTTTTATATAATGTTTTGTTTTTTGTTTTTAAAGTCTTGCATGACTAAACGTGTAAAAATAAAGAATAAACACCACCAAAATGTCTTAAAGACCGACCTACGGAACCATTTTCCGCAAGGTAGGAAAATTCCCCTCGCGCCCCTCTTCTTCTCACCCTCTCCCAAAAGTCACGTGATGGCAGGGGCTTCTTTCACGAACCCCTGCCATCACGTGACTTTTGGGAGAGGGTGAGAAGAAGAGGGGCGCGAGGGGAATTTTCCTACCTTGCGGAAAATGGTTCCGTAGGTCGTTCTTTAAGGAAGATAGATTCGTGGATTACGGCTGACCTGCATGGCACGTTCTTGCGCACCATTCGTGCGCCCTAGCGTCTTAGCTGCATCATTTTGACGAGCGCCCGCCCTACACTCTAAGAAATGACTGCGCGTCTACTTACCCGCAAAACACTCAAAGAGCCAATCATTGCGATCTAGGAAATCAGCTCAGCGAATGAAGAGGCGGAACATCCGTTTAGACCTAAAAATGAAGTTTGCGCTGTAGCATTACGCAATGCAAAGCGTCATGCTTGCATTGCCTGAATGCCACAGCGCAGACTTAATTTTGAGGTCTAAACACATGTTCCGCTTCATCATTCGCTGAGGTGATTTCCTAAACCACAATGATTAGCTCTTTAAGTGTTTTGCGGGTAAGCAGACGCGCAGGCATTTCTTAGAGTGTAGTTTAGACCGATGAAGCACGAACCTGTCTTTCCTGTGCTTTATACATGATGCACGTATCTACAATGCAGACGCAGTTGTCGTCATAACGTATAAAAAGCCCAGATGCCGGAAAACAAATTTCAAGAACCATTCGATGAGGCTCTTTTTATTGCGAAGTTTGTCACCACATGATGACAAAAATCGCCGACCATATCACCTCGCCGGGCGAGGGTTTTGGTCTTAGAATTTGCCAGCAATTTTGAAGCGTCCTTCGGTTCATATGCAGTACAACTTTGTTATAAACGCTAGTGTGAATCCGTTGCTTTATTTTTTCGTGCAATCCCACATCCAAGAGAATGGATATGTGGCGTAACCTGTTAGCGCTAGCTGATTTGACAGTGTTGCACACTCTGCATGAAGCCGAGTATGAAATTGGCAAGAACAGGTTCTGCGAAGTTCCAGATATTACCCACAGAAGGGAACGTTTATTTATAAAATACCTCGTCTGAGATGAAGGGGGTGGTTCTCATCACCGCCAGAGGTGTAGTGGAAGAAGGATCACTGAATACTAGGATACATGACTTACGTTAAATAACCGTTCCAAACACGTAGCAGAATGATGGAAATCGACAGTGTTATGGAGGAGTGTTGTGGTTTTTAAAGCAGTGAGAATCATGTGATAACGTATGCAACACGGACAACCGGAGTTTACTACATGTTGAAGTTGGACATTGGTTCGTGAAACTGCGGCAGGATGGTAACTCAATTACAGAGCATTTCCGTCAGTTAAATCGGTATTTCCAGGTCGACAGATTCATGTACATGCTTTCGCTTATCACTGTTCTAGAATTTGGTTGGAACGGGCTCTGCCAAACAAAGAATGTTGAGATGCTTATATTGACGACCATATATGACTGTAACAATCGCGCGCGTCTTTTTTACAGGTGGAGACTATCGGCGATGCGTACATGGTGTCGTCGGGGCTTCCGGTACGCAACGGAATGCTGCACGCTCGAGAGATCGCCCGCATGTCTCTGGCATTGCTGCGAGCTGTACGCTCTTTCAGCATACGTCATCGGCCCCTGGAACAGCTTAAGCTGCGCATTGGGATACACACAGGTGGGAACACACGTTGAATCTGCATAATTTAAGTAATAGTTTTACTATTTCAAGAGACTCAAGAAAAACGAAAAGGGAGTGTATATCACGGGCTTCCCATAATGATAAAGCTGTTTCAATATTAAGTCGTAAAGAAAACGTCTTTGGCTCGAGTAGGACGTATGGTGGTGCACCTTCTTTGTAACATGCCGCTACTCTACATGACGTTCTCACTGTCCTAGCAAAGTACTTTTCTTCGAACGACGGTTTGACCAGGAGAGCTTGTTTTAGCGTTAGAACATGCAGGATATTGGTGTCGCTCTTTGTACCCAGGTCGAACGAAGTACAAAGTTTTAGGTACTTTTTAGGTCCGAAACGTCCAAGTGGTTGTTTTGTCGTAATTTGTGTGGAATTTTGGCCAGGCTAAAAACAAAACGGAAAACCGCAATATTTATTACGGCATTCGTTTTAGATACGACTGTCTTCTGAGAACCAATATTGAAACAACCTAAAACTTGACCTCGAAGCATGGGCATTACAAATCCTATCACTCCGCAGGGGCATGTGAAGAGAAAGGAGCGACAGCATCACTAAGCAAGGGGTTGAAGGCAGGGTTTAGAATAAAAAACAAAATAATTTAAATCATCATTTAAATCATCATATAAATCGTTTTTTTTTAATCAGACCAGTTTTATTGTAATCATTGAACTCAAAAATTTTCCAGAAAAAAAATATCAAAATAGTTTTTATTTACCTTTTGGATATCGTTTGATGCTTTCTATGGTATCAGTTTTGTATTCAAAGAATAAAATCAAAGAATCACGAAGCCGCAAAGATTTACATGAGGGCAAACACGAACAAAGAGCGTCGCCCATCTGAGCAAATCGGATCACAGAGCTTTCTCTCTACTTTCCGTTTCGTTCGTCTGTTTCATAACGTCTTATTGTAACAAATAAGAACGTGAAGTGAAGAAACAAAAGTCCAAAAAGGTCTTATCCCATTGCTAGCAAATCAAAATGCGAAAAAAAGCAAGTAATACTTTCTAGGTAATTAAACATAATCAAGCTGTTTTTTTAGCACGGCTACGGTTTTATACGTACGAAGTTGTTAATTAAACTGTACTTTAAACTTACAGTAATTCTTTCTTCCGTATTGTTATCAGTAATCGGACGGATTGATAACTCCGTTTGCCATGTTTAAAAATACACGCAGTGTTAGAATCCGGAAAATTTAGCTACATTAATATAAATCAAGTAAATCTGATATGATTAATATGAATCCGATTTTAATCATAAAAATTTGATTTATTCATTTAATTTAGAAAAATTATCAAATTTTTCACTATGGTTAAATGAGGCTTGTAGTACACCTCGCTGCTCCATGTTTCTGCGATTGCTTTATTACGCTGAGCTTTAAAGGATGCGCCAGTCGTTAGCTGACTCCTAATGCACGGCGGGCCTAAATGTAACATCAGCAGCCATTATGCAAATGCAGCGCATTGAATGACATCACCTTGCTGCCCACTTATACGTTTAAAGATACAATGAAATAATGCACTGCTTCGAGGCGAGCTTTTTTTTTTTTATTATAGAACCATCTTCGTGGCTTGAAGGCGTCTGTTTAGGCATCTGCAGCGTAAAGCGTAGACATCAGGGCCTTGGTGGTCTGTTCCGCGTGAAAGATAGGGTATCTCGCAAGGTGTTATAGGTCTAGCGACTGAAAACTGGAATGTTTTGTTTTTACCTTTTACTCCGATTTAGCGTAAGGTCGTACCATCGCGCGTTGTTGTTGTGGAATCCTATTTGCCAATCACGACTGGCCAAGGAGAAAAAGGGAAAGCAGTTCGACAGGAATTTAGCTAATCATTGCTGGTCATACGAAATAATGCGACTGTTCTTGAAGATACACAGTTTATAAAATCGCCCGCCGTATACTATGGCATCTGTGCAGTCATGTTAAAGGCATTGCAGCAAGCACTCAGACTTTTTTTTGTATATTTGTTCTGCGCTATATCTTGTGCAAATATAGGAACGATACTGCTATGCACAACTTATGACATAAACATGCGATAATGCAGTTTTGAAGCTGAACGAGTGCTGACAGAATGAAGATAGTAGTAGTGTGGCTGCCACCGAGATAGACACGACAATGCAATACATTTATAAAAAGTGAAACAAAGGCGGCCTACCCGGGATTCCTTCACTTGAGAGCGCTGTTTGTCCTCTGCCTCCGAATATTGTGACCTTAGTTCGCTGAGTGATACTACCAGAGGTGATACACCCAGAGGAAAAAAAAAGTAAAGTCGGATCTAATGAAGCTTGCTTGGAATCGGTCGGCCGAAATGTGATGGGCCTGTCGGGATCAGTCACGATAAGCCTGTTATCGTTCGCATGGCAGGGCACCGGTTGATACAGTCGGAAATGACACTGAACTAGGCAAAGAAAGAAAATGTGTATGCGCCACAAAAATTTTTTTTTCAGTTGGGACACAACCAAAACGATCACATTGGAGTGGTCCACATTGACCCTATAAGATGCTATAACGTCAAATCTAAGTTGGACCTCGCACGTAAACAACACAGCCGCAAAAGCTAACAAAAGACTCGGCTACATTCGGAGCTCTCTGAAATGTGCTTCGTCAGAAACAAAGACCACGGCATACAAGATGCTGCTACGGCCTTTACTTGAGTACGCTGTAAAGTCTGGGACACTAAATATCTAGTTTCAAATTTGGAGCAAGTGCAACGACGTGCGTGGCGTTTTACCTACTGTTGTTACAGAAGTCTAGACTCTGTGTCACCTTTTTATGGCAGAACGAATCTTCCCCTCCTTAGCATTAGACGGAAGAATAAACGTCTTATCTTAATCTTTGTTACTACCTAACGAATAACCTCGTTTCTCTAAATAAACAACAGTATACAAATGAAATCATGTCGCGTATCACCCGCGAGAAGCATACTAGATATGTGGAAGAACAAAAGCTTTCTAAAAATGTTTTAAGAACTATTTTTTTTTTAAACATCAAGAGAGGAAACAAACTCCCCGCGTGTGTTGTGACTGCTAGAAGATGGAATGAATTAAGTTCCCTTATCTCAGACATTTATGCGAGCTGTACCCAATTGATTCATTGTTGTATTGTACATTTGTATTATTGATTTGTGTATATTGTGCGCGTGATTCCCTGTGATTGTGTAATATCACTCCTATCTTGGTCCTGTATAGGACCGATATTATTAAAAATAAGGAAATGAAATAAATAAGTAAATGAATAAATAAATAAATAAGTGCCTGCTTATGCTCCCGAGTTGGCCCAAACGTGTACGGAAATCTCTTTTTTTTTTATATCAGCTCCAGAGCACTATTTTTTTTTAAACTTTAGTTGTCGCAATACACACAGATATCTGGTGGTGTTGTCAGTCTGTTTCGGCGGCGCTGCTATCCTACAAACTCCGCGTTATGTGCGGAAAACCTTAGAGAGGTTGCATGTTCCGCCGAGCACTATGGCGTGCCTCAATGTTACGTAATATTTTTTTCATGTTCTGCAAAGCGCTCAAATGCAGCAATATGTACGTATTCGTAATTTGGCGGCGGATGCCAAAGCCCGTTGAACGTTGATAATATACGCCTAAAAGCAATATAAATGTTCATCTTGCAAAGATGGGATAAAAGATAAAAGTATTCGAAAGACGGCGGAAGTCCAGATGATTAAAATGATGACTGAAACATCGATGAATCGACGTTTCAGTACCTAAGCGGATGAAGGGGGTGGCGGCAAGTGATTGACTAGTAGCCTTGCTGTGGTTGACCAGTTCGTTGAACCACTTTTGAAGGGGTCGACTACTAGTGGACGATAGGGCGTGCGTTTTATTTTGACAATGAGACAACCTTGTTGGGGGAGCAGTGTGGGGTCCGAGGAAACCCGTGCGGTTATGAATAATCAGTTGTAACACAACGGCGTGCAATTCCGACCGCGGTCCTCTATTGTACCTCAAGGAGGCAACTATGAATACGGAAAATGGTGGTGGAGAAGATATTTGTTTTTGTATTAATGTTCTATTAACCTGGAGTAATCTTTGCATTATAAATTTATCAATAACTGGGATGATATGACCAAGCCTTTTCGGCGAAAACGCTTTATGCCAGTTTTATATTTAATTAGGCAAGCTATTTTGCGATTCAGTTCACATGGCTTCTTTCGATTCTTACAGTGTTTACACACGCGGAATCACGCGAGTCCTGGTCGCGTAATTAAAAAACAAACCTACTCTTAGAAAGAAGAGAAAAGTAAATAAACGTGTGCACAAACATAGCAATATGTTCTAAAATTGCCATTGAATAAAGCAAGAAAAAAAAAAAAAAACTTGTCTACTTTCTTTACTTGTCTATACAGGGTGTTTCTCGAAATGTGAGCCAAATCATTCTCGCAAAAACTACCCATCACATTGAGAAAAGGTTAATGTCGTACTAGTCTTTACCAAACGGCCCATTTGGGATAATTAATAACGTTCGGAATAATTAGTTTATTAATTATTTCGAGTTATATTTTAATGAGTGAATAATATACCAATGGTTTCAATAAAAAACAACTTGGTGATGATCATCGAAATACAATAAATCAACCTATTTTACAAATACAAAAGCCAGCTAGGTGCAACATTACGGCATTCCAAGAAAGAAAAAAAAACGCTTAATTCTTAATTTGCAGGGTAACCCTGGAGCGAGGGGACAAAAATGGACGGACAGACACCAAACTGTCACTATGTCTATCCTTAACCTGCTCGCCTGCCTACTTGGTTTAACACTTAATTTGGAAGTGTTTCTAGGCTTAAGCATAGCCTCCTCCTTACTGACAAAGCCTGAAAGATCGCCACGAAACGCGGCCGCCGAAAGTGAAAAGGTAGGGCGGGCCCCAGCGGATGAGTGGAGAGGCATGTAACGGGCGCCCCGCTGCGGCGAGACGCCGAAACACACTTCTCCCGAGCGATGGAATGTCCGCTCGCGCTCCTCGCGTTATCCGTGCTACCGCTTCTTTTCTCGTCGGGATTGAAAAACCATGTTTCGGGTCCTCGCCGCTGCAGAAGCTGTGCGCTGAATATCAAAAATGCTCTCTGCTACCAGATCCTCGCGCTCCAAATCTGCGACCGGGCACTCTATGGCTCAGTCGTCGAACTGCCAGGCTTTGTGAGTATAGAGGAGGCTATGGCTTAAGTTATATAAGGCCGTGGGTATACTACTTACACATCATACAAAAGACAGTCTGCAAACAGAATCCAAAGCAAGTCACCGCGAGATTCAGGCTTCGAATGCCGCATGGCAATAAGTTCAAGGAGAAAACTTGGCACGCGGCATTCGAACCACGGATATTGCCATGACTCGTGTTTGCAGACTGTCTTTTGTGTGATGTATGAACGGTATGATCTCAGCTCAGCGGAGCGCACCTTTGCGTCAGCGGTCCTGCCCCCTCGTGGCCCAGGTGCACAACGCATCGGCACTAAACTTCCTTCCCTCCTACTAGGGAGGCGATGCGGCAGCGGCGTGTCTTGGCCACGGACCACAGGAGCAAAGATGCGCTCAAGATCGGGAAGCGAAACACAAAAACGCGTCCAAGTTGCGCGTTTTTCCAGAACGCAGTAAAATTCTCAAATTGCATGCCTTCTGTTGTGACCTCGTCTGAGGGACACACTATTTCAGTGAGAGCTGCTTTGAAGCATGCCCGCCCGTCTAAACATTCGGGAGCCAACGCTCGAGCTACAATACGCGAGAGTCTGTGCGCGCAGGCCGATGGTGCGTCTCTTCGATGGAAACAAGCCTAAATTTGATTGCACTCGGAACACGAGGCAATGTAGTGCGTCTTTGCTTGCTTCACAAACTAAACCGCCGTCATCTGATTGTTAGAGGCTTATTTCTACATTTTCCCGCACGATCATCTCGCCGCCTCACTATTGTGGACTGGAACGATCTTCTCGACTATATTCTGTTAATAACTGATACCGAGGTTTTTAGAAATTAAATTATTGTTCATTTCGTTGGGCGCAATTAAGTTTTTTCTTGTCCCCATTTTAGTGTCAGATATGGGTGTGATCCTATATCTAGATATGTTCTTGTCGCCTTTAAAACGAAAGGGGTAAGGAGGAAAAAAATCCTAAATATTTTTAAAGCGAGAGCATTAACTGTCCCATGGAGCGAACCGGCGTTATCTGAGTGTGGCCAGAGTTATCTTTGTCTGTAGCAGAGCTAAGCGGCACCTAAAGTTTCATTGGCTGAGCGAAACGGCATCTAAATTCCGTCAGTAGCCGCGGAAATTGGCACCTAATTTCCCCTGAGCTAAACGGGACCTAAATTCTTATTTGCTGCGACGCGTCAAGTAGCGCTGTAGCAACGGCGTCATCGTTTCTATCGGGCAGGCCGAACTGCTGGTGGCGCAGCGGGAAAGACGGGGGGGGGGGGGGGGTGGGGGGGGGCACGCGGGTGACACGGGTATGCGCTTGCCTGACAAAAGGCCTAACGATAGGCTTATCGTTGCGATTTGAGGTCTAACGTCATCAACTGGTGCGCCAGCTGTTTGACGTGAGGTGGGGACGCGGGTATGCTCTGGTCTGATGTTAGGCCTAACGTTATGCCTAACGTTAGGCCTAACGCAACGTTAATAGAAACACTCAGTTAAAAAACTGCCATAGAGCCTGCTCTGAGAGAGTGGCACCGATCCATACTCGAGAACGGAGCTAATGGCGATCGCAACGCCGCCATTTCTCCCGTTGCGGCCACTCGAGGAACTGCACGTGACTTCTATTTTGGCTTTAATCTGTCATGTTGGTGCCGAAGCAGATTCGGCGGCAGGGGTTTCAGGTGTGCCACTCCCGTCTCCCAAGCGGGAACGCCGCCAATCACTATCGAAGTTGGGAGGCGCCTAGGTCGGGACGCGCTACCTGAAATCACCGCTGACGCACGGTTGTATAAAACAATATTAATTGTGCCGCAAAACCTTGCAAACTAAGTATTTTAGAAAACATCACGCGTCCTTACTTTTGTACTAAACTCCGATAATAGTTACTACAGACAGAGTTTTGTTTTTCGTTGTTTTTTGCGCAAAAACTTGCTTTCTCAAAGCTCAAGGTGACCACAGTAAAAACAAGTGATGAAGAGTGGCGCTGTTGTCGTATTTAGCTCGGTTTTGGTGGACGCCAGTGGCCCAGGTTTCAATGGTGGGTTTCCCAGCTGAGTGTTCTAGTAACGGCGCTGCTGTTACTAGAACTCCAGCGAGCCTAGGATGATTTCTCAATTACAACTTACAAGAAGTGTTTAGGTATCCTCGCAATTTTTAACTTTTTTGTTTACTGATGGGTTTTCTACTTGCGGGTATGCGCGTTTTTATCTTTAGTTCTTTGTTCTTTTTTTTTCATTGCTCATTTACAACGTGCCAGCCCCCTCCCTATGTAAGGTCCTTGCAAAAGGGCCTTTAAATAATCAATTAATTAAATAAAATGAATGAAAATAATCGCAGACGCATGCTACATTTCCACTCTTACCAAGCCTGGAACCGCTGCGGTGCCAAGTTTGTCAGCTGAGGATACCTTGTGGCAGGTTGGAAATCGGACTACAAACCTGGACATTGGGGACGTTGAAAGTTTCCGTGGAGACGCAGGGAGTTCCTCTGCTTGGCGTGAGATAACCGGAAACAAGACGCCATCTAACATCTTAGATTAAGTCAATCCTTCGGTGGTCAGCATGCGCTCGTCGAGATTTATGGTCTTCATTCAATATCTCATTAATGACGCTTCCCAGTCTTATATGCAGCAGGCCCTTGATCCAGTGCTGCCTTTTTAGCGGATGTTGAATTTACACATTTTGGTTTACTTCAAACGAGCGTGAGGTTTTTTCTTGGCACTTTTAGAGACTTGGACGGTTTAGCAGATAGCGTTAATAAACCAAGGATCACACGGTGATGTCTTCAACTTAAGAGTTCACAGAGGGACTTCTTTTCGGTGATGCGCAGATTATGCGATAACGCATTAGGAAGTCTTGTAGGCCCTTTCGTCTTTCCGTACCCTTTGTTCGTAGAAGAGCAGTCTTGAACGTCTTGACAAAGTTTTCGGCCTGACCATTTGATTACAGGTGTTATGGTGGCGTAAAATTATAATCGTTGCTTTTGCCAGTCAAAAACAACTTAAAGTCAGAACTGACCATTGTCTGTTACGATATGCTCAGGCACACCATGGCGCAGAAATATATCTTAAACATCCACGGTGACCGCTGCTTTTGTAGAGGTCATTGGCATGCCTTCCGGCCATTTGCTGCAAAGGGCGATTCACACAGTTGCGTTGAGTCCGAGCGAGTGCGGGGGTTGCCATGGCAACAGATGCGTCGTCTCCAACAAATCGGTTACAACCCCGTTTTATTGTAGCCAACGCCGCCGACGCTTTGCGAGGGCTGCGTCGGCTGTTGGGGCCGACGCAGCACTCGCAGAGCGTCGGACTCATTGCAAGTGCGTGAATCGTCCTTTAGAGCCAATGATGACGAGGAAGCGGTTTTGATCTAGTTTTACAAAGTCTGCTTCAAGCCGATACCATGGCGTTATTGGATCTTCCCAGCAATGCAGAAAGGCTAGCAGTCAATCGTCAGAGGTGGATATGCAGCGCTCGCACCACTGAGGTTGTCTTTCGATTTCTTGGTCAATTCCTGGCCACCAAATATAAGATCTCGCGAGCATCTTCATTTTTTGGCCTATATCGCCTTTATAAAGCAAGTCGAGTCATAGAGTTATTAAAATAAACGATAGAGGCTCAGCTCGCGCTAGGTTCTGTGGGACTTCCGGTTACGAATTGAGGCATACAGCTACCAGTCTACTTTTCCAGTCCTCCTGAGTATTCTTATGGGAAAACGTACGTGATGTTTTTTTCTTCGCCAGGGCAGAATAGAAATCAGTGTGGTGTCTTTACTCGTAACGGGTACTATGTAGATTTACTTACATTATAAAAGCGTAATTTATTTAGTTAATGTTTCTTTACTACCCAGCGATGTTTCAGTTAGCGAAAATTGAGGCCCAGGTCTATGTTGCACAGCATAAATATGTCAATACAAGCTATCAATCCAAGCAAAAAGAAGCAATTAAAAAGCAAAAACAAAAAAGCCCACTCTGTAACTGCTTTATTTTGATTATTCCCTAGCACAGCTTATTACTAATCCAGTACATGTTCTTCGTTACATAACTCCATGCTTCGTTCTTGTCTGTTTCGATCCCTTGATTTTGCACATATTAGCATGCTTTTGGTGTTTTGTCAAGCTGATTCACTCTGTGTGCTTCAGAGCATTGTCTCTATGGGCAAATTCGTGCCCTATATTAGAAGTCTGCAAAGTCAACACGTATTATACATGCGCAATGGGATATTTTAGCTCAGTGTTCGACGCCATGAAGTCTAACGAAAAACGGTCTATCTGACACGTATTTTATCATATCCGATTGTAAAACGTTCCAAAGCGCTTATTCTGTCACAACACTAAGCAATATTTGCTCTTTTAATCGAGTGCGAAGAGAAAACGCAGTTTGCGTTTTCCCATAGTGATGCATTACCGGAAGTCGAAATCAGACTGGTTGCTGTCTGCTTCAAAGCGCAACAGCACACTAGTGCCACCTGAGCCTCTAGCGTTTATTGTAATAACTCTATGAGTCGAGTAAGATAACCGGGCCTGGCTTGGGATTACTGCTTGAGCATTCCACAAGCTTTGCTAGGCATTCGTGAGAAGTGCAAACAAACTTTTATACAGCAGGTGATCGAAAACACACCTTGTTGCACTTCTTGAGCAAAGGTTTGGTCAGGGCCTACAGGAAATCTGGACATGCCATCAGCGTTCCAAAGTTCTCGATTGGACTAACTTGATAGTGTAAGCGTAACTAATCAGAATTAGCATCCTACGCAAAAGCCTGTTGGCTGAAGAAACGGGAATGCTCTTGGTAGGCTCAAAAATGGTAGCCAAAGGTCGATGATCAGCATGGAAAGCATACTTGTGTACTCAAAGATACCAGTGGTGTTTTCGGACACTAAAGATGATTACCAATGCCTCTTTCTCAATTTGCTCATACATGCACTGGGCTTTCGCGAGTGTCTTCGAGTAGCTAGCGATGGGATATTTTCTTCCCTTGATTTTATTGTATACCACCGCCTGTACTCCCTCTGATGATGCACCTGCCCGTGTAGATTGTCTTGCAAGGGTCAAAATGAAGAAGAGCTTCGGCTGTCGTTCGCGGCTGTTTGATCTCGTCAAAGCAACCACGCAATCCGAGGTCTAGTTCCAGGCAGCGTCCTTTCGAGGAGTGAGTTTAGCGGTCTAGTCATCTCGGCTAAACTTGGTGGAAACTTGAACTTATGAACAATACCCAGACTAGTCGGTGACACGCACGGGAATCGGGTTAGCATCGATTTCAGCAATGCGCACGTGGAGAGTCCAATCGATCGAATAAAATATCTGCTGAGGTCGATCTTGGATGTTCAATGGCAGTCTTGGCTACTGTTGCCACACCGGAAACACTTGACATGGTCAGGAGCAGGATGCTTTACCTTTTTGACATGCATCGCATTTGGTCCTCACTATTCATCTGGCAAGACTCTGTTTCCGCCCTGAGATAGGCTTCGGCTAGTAGTAATGTAGTGTCTAGCTGTTAAGTCAATCTCCATAAATAAACGCACCCGGATGCGTAAATCACGCAGGTCAACAATTAATGCCGTCAAAAGTGAACAGCTCCTGCCGTTGGTCTCAGTATCATATTCGCAAGTTGAACTAATAGACAGCAGTTTTCCCAGGACGTCTTCCACGTTTTCGGATACCCCTTGACGTGCCGAAATTTGATTTATTCTCTCAAACTCTTCGAATTTTCTCGAAGCAAAATAATCATGGCGACACAATTAACCAGCTTTTATACGTTAGATATGAGAAATGTTGATGCTGAACCAAGGTGTAGAGCCGCTGAAAGGGTGTAAACCCAAATGAAGATATCAATAGGTTCTTGTAGACTTCAGCAGCTATCTTTGCAATGTCCAAACAACCTGGGAATCTTAACTGGTACAATTTCCTCTCTTCCTTCTCGGAGACGAACATCCCGTGACCATAGAAGCGGTGAGCGTTGGCGTCCACCATGCTTCGGTCGTCGCAGCTGCTACTGTTCCACAGGTGTCCTAGATGCTCGTCGCTAATGCTGTAACCTCGTCGGAGGGACAAACTATTTCTTTCAAGCGAGAGCTGCTTTGAACAATGACTGGTTTTTGGGACATTCGGGGAGCCAAAGCTCGAGCTCCGAGACACGATAGTCCGTGCGCGCAGGCCGACGATGCCCATGATGGTAATCGTAGCTGTCGACTACACCTTGTACATTTTTAAAATTGAATGATTGGCGTTGAAAATAATTAAAAAAATAAATTATTCTAGAGTAATTATTTATTTACTAATTTTGCCCTCAAGGCGTTAATAAACAACTTGTACTGAGCATTGTTGATTACCTTAAATGGCCCTCTGGCCTAGACTAATACAAACTAATACTTTTATCTGTGCGATGCCTACTTTTTGTAGGAACGATTTGGATCATGTTTTGAGCACCCTCTAAGTTACAACGTATTATTCGCCGAAAACGCTTGCCTACTACCGCAGTCCTTCAACACGCTACTGGTCACGAAACTTGGCCCAAAGTTTGATACAGGGTCAGAAAGTTCTACTAGGTGCACCACTGTCGTCGGGGGCATTTTGTGTTTGCCACTCACCTTTAATGAGTCACTCCAAAATTCAAAATTACAAGTAGTTAAAAAAAACTTATTGTACACCAACATTTTGTTACGCCTGCAATTGATCACCGTGTACAAGAAACGGTCATTCTTGATTGATCTCTAAAGAAAGAATAAAGATCTAAGCCTTTTTTGCTTGCGTTTAAAAAGAATAATTTTTTCTTTATTTTTTTAAGCGAAAGAGTTAGTCAATTGAGCGTACGGGTTGGAATTGCCTATAGCAGATGGCGTAGTAGCAGAGCAGAATCTTAACGGGGAGGAGTGTTTTGAAATGTAATTTCGAGAAAAAGAGAAAGTAACAAAAATATTAATATTTCGGAGATTCTAGCAGATATGTGAGAATGGGCAGTTGATTGCGTGTACAGAGCTGGATACGCTTACCGTTAACGAGGAGCGCTCTCACTGCGATGATGTGTTGTCGCGATCTATGAGTGGCTCATTCATAGAAGGTTCGAAATTCCGGCACACTTCCTGGTTGTCAGAGAGCCAGCAGTGCTGGCTAGATTGGTTTGTCGACTCTAGCGCCGCACGTGGCCATGTACCAAACTTTCCCAAAGCGTTGCCAGAGTCCTTCTATACGCCGCTACACTCTGCTCAACCTTAAGCTGAGGCTAGAAGCTCCGCCTTCAGCGCGAAATCGCTGGCTTCCCGCAGGCTTGCGCGTGCCTGCACGTTCACACTTGTGTTAGCAAGGGCATACAGCACGCGCTGAAGGCGGAGCTTCTAGTCTCAGCCGCAGGCTGAACGGAGTAGGGTCACGAAACTTCTCTGTAACGCTATGCGGTATAGAAGGTTTTCAGTTTCATGAACAGTAGCGTGTTGAAGGACTCTGGTGCTACTCAAAAGACGCAAGAATTCAAAGCAAGCCTGAAAAGTATAGGAAATAAGAGGTAATCAGATTGGAAACAAACAATATCAAAACGACAAGAAAAGAAACAAATTATAAAAAATAACCGTCTATATCATATTTGCACAAGTGAATGTTATACGCAATTGTCATTAAGGGTCGTGACCTCAAATTTACACGCTAGCTATAATTCAGTTAAAGGTTTTTTCCCCGTGAAGTCGAAGTTTACCTTTACAGGAGTCCACACTTTATAAAGGACGTAATATGCCACTGATGTATATAAAACCGGTGAATATTTCTATCCAAATATTTTGAGTCACGAAATATGTTTAACTAAAACATCGCAGACGGAACGTTATGATGAATTGGGTAAACTCGAAAGCAAAAAAAAACGCCAAAAATATATTGCACAAAGTGTAAACGTGTGTGTGTGTGCGCGCGTGTGCGCGTACATGCGTGCGTGTGCGTTTGCGTGTTCACGTGTGCATATACGTGCTTGATTGCAAATGCGCATGTGTGTATGTGTGCGTGTGTGCGTAAGCGTTCGCGTGTTCGCGTGCGCGCGTGTTCTCGTATGCGCGTGTGTGTGTGTGTGTGTGCTTATCTGTGCGCGTGCGTATGTACGTGTGTGCGTGTGTGTGCCATTGTGTATGCGCGTGTGCGTGCGTATTGGCATGTGTGCGTATTGGCATGTGTGCCTGCGCTTGAGCATTTATGTGTGTGTGTGCGTGTCGCGTGTGTGCGTGTGCGTGTTTGTAAGATTAGTGTACCGACTGTAATCCGCAGCGTTGATATCCAACCTTAACATTTTTCGTCACGACAGCGCTGCAGCTTGTGTCTGAAACGTCCCCAAGCGACCGGTCATTATTATCCGTGAACACACACATCATTGGAAGTTACGCAATGCCTCATTCGTAAAAAATCGCAACATTTTGCGCCATAAGCATTTTATTGGTGAATCCTCGTCGAGTCCGTCCCACTTGCTCAAAGCCCCCTTGCGCATGCATGAATTAGGGGCTCATATTTATAAACAGGGGGCGCCACTTTGGTGGACAGAAGGGGAACAAACGCAAAAACAAAGACACGTCACGTTGTGTGTTGTTTCAATTGCGCAGTCTAAAAAAAAAAGGGTATCACCTTACACCCCTTTGTTTCATATAATGCAGCCAAAACTTCAGTTCGACGTATATAGCGCACTATAGTCAAACAGACGGCCCCAAATTTTACGAGGGGCTTGATAACGGTGCGATATAACTTATTAAACAGCTACAGTACGTATCAAGGTCCATAGGACGAAAACACTGAGGTTTTGCAGTAAGGTCAAGAAAACCCCGATGTTTTCTTTTGTAGTCAGTAACATAAGAACATTAGCTATTTTAATAAGTTGTACCACACGGCTATCAAGCCTCTCGTAAAAGTTGGTACCGTCAGTTCGACGTCAGTGCGCTGTACGTCGAACTAAAGTTTTTGGATGTCTTATACGGGACGAAGGGTGTAAGAACTCACCGTCTTTATTTTTTTTTTTTGAGAGAGTGTGTGCGTGCTCTTGTTTGTCAAGTTCTCAACTCTAGCTCTCTTAAATCAATGTTCTCCGTTGCCTTCATCATTTTTCCCTATTCCGCCCTTTTCCTGACGATCCTCGCTATATCGCTGAAATAATTACGTTTTCGAACAAGCAGGAATGTGGCTTTTATTATACAAGCATCAGAGTGCTGCCGGGTAGCTTGCGTGCATGTGAAACTTGAGCAAACAGTTTACGCGAGGCCATAGTAATAAAAATCGAAGATTGTTTTAATATGGAGTATATCGTGATCCTTGCTCAGATAACTAAATTTATCGTCAATTTGATTCGGTGTAGTGCAGACACAAAATACAATTCGGATTCCCATTAAAGTGCCTAATTTTAAGTTAGCTCACGTTTAATATGCAACCCCCCCCCCCCCCCAAAAAAAAAAAGAACGGTTTTGTCATCTTTAGTTCTATAAGTATTCCTTAATAAAAGCGTGCTTCCGCTTATATATATAAGACGTACATGGCGCACAGCGACAGTTACCTTCAGAAATTTGAAATTTAATATATAAACATTTTATCGATGCATATGCCGTTTAAGCACCTTCCATTTTAAGATAAGCATTTTTTGTAAACAAAAAAAGAGGAAAGTAACGAGAACAAACACAAATATCTAAATTATATGACGACGCAAGCAATTCCACCATTTGGTGGAATGGATCAATAGATAGAAACCCGGAAGAAGAAATGGCTTACACCCACCGTGTCCCCGAGGTCGTAATATTTTATTAGCGAGGAATCCGGCCAACGCGAGCCAAGCGGGCACGCCAACCAACCAAACACGACAAGGCGCGGCACCCTTTGTGCGAGAATACCTCGTCTTGTCAGCGCACATGCGAGTGAACCAAAGATCGATGCGCTATTCGCTGTCACCCAATACGCGGGCCTTTTATGCCGGAACGCTCTTGCGCTTTGTGCTCGGACCTTCGGCAACTCGGTCCACACGAGCAGGCCACCCTTCCGGCTGGCCCGTCTCCCACAGTCCCCCGTCGCCGGGCACTCTCGCAGCACTCTTCGTTCCGTCGTCGAGTCCACGCTGTCTCTTGGAACGACGACCGGCGATCTTGGTTCTCTTCTCGGCCCGCCTCGCTGACCTCTGTCCAATAGAACGCCGAACACCCGGCATCCGCGGGCAAAACCAAGACTGAGAATCAATGGACGGGCGCCTGCGTCAATTGCGGTTTGCTACAAAATACGCGGTGTCCTGCCACAAACAGGAGGACGAAGCGGCCTATCATGCAATTTTTTTTTTGTGGTTATTTATTTTTATGCGTTCTCACCACGTAGCAAATTGATGTGCTGAGACTTTCAGTGGAAATCCTCGCTTTTTGGGGATTTCAGTATCCACCGCGCAGTGTGTTTACCTTTTTATTACATGAGAAATGCAAAGTTGACCATGCTTTAGGCAAAATATAATGTCAAACCGTCGGTCCGATACACTTCCACTGCGTCGCAGCATAATCCCTGATAATCACTTTCCTAAAACTTCGATTTGAAAAAAACAAAATAAAAACGTTCAGATTGACAAAACCTGACGAAGAAAATTAAACATATTTGTACAAGCCTATAGTCGATTCCAAAATAACATAAATAAACCATACCTCAGCGAACAATACACTATTGGGGATAAGTAATGTAGAAAGGGTCGATAAGCGGACAGGAAACCAGAGATTGTGCGATACAGTATTCAAACAGATATTGCCAGAGTTAATGACCGCGGTGCGAGAAAAAGACAAAGGGTAGAAAGCGCCGGAAAAACACGAACCGAGACACGAAGACAACGACACAAGGCGCTCTCTCAACTAAAGTTTATTCGAAAAAGTACATGCTATTATTCCCAATGGGAACGCACAGTCATCAATCAATCCGTCAGAGCATCTCGCTGTTCATTGCAGCAGATGCCTTTGCACCCCGTCATTCAAGAGCACAAACGTTCTGGCAAAATACAAGAACAAGGTGTCACGCGAACTACATGAGGCTTTTGAGATTAGGGCTAGGGGAAACATGTGCGTCAGCGAAACGTCGCTGACCCTATCTACGGACGAGTATGAGTACTTAAAACGTGAGCTGGGTAGAGATTGATTGATGACTGTGCCGTTCCCGTTGGGAATACTAGCGTGTACTTGTTCGAATAAATTTTAGTTGGCAGTGCGCCTTGTGTCAGTTGTCTTCGTGTTTCGGTCTTTCGGCGCTTTCTGCCCTTTGCAATGTGCCAAATGGCCCATCTATAAAACATATATTTGAAAGGTTGTTAACGTGAAAAAAAAGACATATTCTTGTGGAGGTTTAGGGGGCAAGAGTTATTCGTGTTCATCCGATCATAGAAAGGAGAATAACGACTCTGAGACTGAATACGCTAAAAATGAAAGATTGAAACAAAATAAAAACACTTAAATTAGTGTATGTTTGATAACAAATAGCATTTATTATAAGCTAGCTTCCTGAACCCTAACAAGTTTGTTTTATTCAACTAGGCTTAAAGAGAGACTGAGATATGACATGACTAATATAAAAATAAAAAAAGTGCTTTAAGTATTTTTGTTGTTGCTGCTTGTGTGATGTGTTATATTATGAGAAGATTACTGGCTGTACCGCGATGGCACTCTTAGTAAGAAGGTAGTCGCTAGATATAACAAAAAAAAAATGAGAATGCCATCTAAATATTAGGACAACTCCTACCCTTCGACAGCATCGAGATCTTTTTTGCGCACAGTATGCGCGAATATAGAAATACAAGATTTATCTCGACAATTATATTTACCGCTTTTCTTTGTGTCATTTAGTCTGTGTTTGCCAAATCACTTCGCGGCATAATAATGACAAATGAACAACACGTCATTCTGCAGGTCCCTGTGCTGCCGGAATCGTAGGTCTCAAAATGCCAAGGTACTGTCTGTTCGGCGACACCGTTAATACTGCCTCGAGGATGGAATCTAACGGGCAGCGTAAGTCACTTCTTATGATTATTAGTGGTCAGTATTGGTTCACAACATTCGGTTTTTAGAGGAAAGTAGTTTGTTGAGTTTTTATAGTGTTTTGGGGACAAAATGAAATTTCACACTATTGATATTAGTAATATCAATAGAGTGTGATAAGTAATATCTTAATTATTACTTATAGGTGACCACTCGGGCCTACATTAGTCACTTGGGAGTCACATATGGCTCCCGACTTGCTTCAGTTAAGAAGGGTTCTGAGGAAAGGTAGTTCAATAGAACCAAGATATCCCATAAACATAGTTTTGGCAGCTGGAAGTAAAACTACTTGCCTCTAATTTGTCATAAACGTTCTTACTCTCTACACAGTTATTTCATGTTCGACCTTTTATGAGCAATATATGAAACGAAGGTTGATTTTGAGAGAACGATCTCACTGTATTTAAAAATGGGGAGTGACTTCAATCGTACCTTCAGGACTATGCTCGCTTAACATCAGTGTTGCTTTTCAAAAGGCGTGAAAAGCAACCAAAAATAATGGCAGCGTAAATTTACTTGAAGTAAATTTAAATAATGAATCCTTGAAGAGGCCGTGTTTACTAATTAGTAAGCGTGTTTCTCTCACAATATAAACGGCACATGGATACTGGACGATAGTAATTGCTTTGTTTTGTTTTTTAAACTGCTATTTTTTCAGCGCTCAAAATCCACGTGAGTACAGCTACCAAAGAAGCCCTAGAGAGGTTCAAGACATTCCAACTTGAACTGCGTGGAGACATTGAATTAAAGGTATGTTCAAAACATTTTGTTGCGTTATGAAGAGCTTTAATCAAATTTTAATACACTCACTATCAATTGGTGAGCTTTTGACTGTTTTTTTATTCGTGGTAATAATAAAACCGTCATAGACTCCTGAAATTAATTTCAACTTCAGTTTTTTTCTCTGAAACACATAATTAAAGAGCCTTGAGACCTATAGGGTCTACAATAGAAAAAAAAGTAGATCGTATAGAGGAACATATTATCACGATGTTGTACAGCAAGCATTTTGGCTGGGAAGGAAGCCTCGGCTGTGGAATCTGGCTGAACAAACAATACGTTTGCACAGCCCCATCCGTTTTGTTTTTATTCCCCCTTAACCCCCCCCCCCCCCCCTTCTCCTCCCAGAAGCCATTGACCTTTTGGTGGTGTGCTTCGTTTTGATCGGGCATAACATTGACTTTAAACTCAATTTGAAACTAACTTCTTGGTGAGTTTACATTTTTAACCACATTATACCCATACACAAACCACTCCGACTTATTTAGCTGAAACTAAATAGTTGACTTTTGCGGGTTTTTAATATTACCTCGTAGCTTACGACAGGATTTCATGTTTGTGGGGCTTAGTTTTCTTCAAATTTCGGGCGCGTTTTCTTCGGAAAAACGTGTTTTCGAGGCAGTCGGTGTTTTTTGTGTTCATCTTTATCAGACGATAAAAAAAACGTTTATTATGGCACGCATTGAGAAAACGGCACAGTCGTGGGATTTCCCAACTTCAAGGGAACAGATGCTGAATAGATGGTAAACGTCGGAGTGACGATAAGAGAAGGAATCAAGATAAGGGAATATAAATAGCCCCGTAGACAGTTCTCTGTCGACTGTGTTTCCGGGTAGCGCTATATTTCACTCTGAATAAATATTTAATTTTGTGAAACTAGGGAGTTTTTATACGGAGACAGCTCCAGTCATTTTAAGTGGTTCTCGGTTATCCCCGATTTTGATGAAACCTGATCGGAGGTTGTTTTTAGAGCATTTCTAAACATGCAATGTGGTTCCTCTTAGTTTGAACAAATTTATAATGAAAAAAATCGTTCAAGGTACACTAATGCACTTCGTACAGGTGACGTATATGGTCGGGGGACGTAATACAAAGGGTAATCCTTAAGATACGTCAGATATATAAATAAAATGTTGTATTTGACTTCTTAGTTAGCAAAAATAAGCATATATGGTTCCGATTAGCAACTTGATGAGCGTCATTGAAAGCCACTAAATTAATAAATTTTAGAATGACTTTAAACACGTGGGAAGCGTACAGGTGCACCAAGTTTGCCACTCGTGCAAAAGACAGAAAGCTAGCAACGGCAAAACGCAGATGATAATCTAATCATCCGTGTTTTCCCCCACTAGCATTGCGCCTGTTGCACCAGTGAAAACTTTGGTGCACCCCAGCGTTTTTCACGTGCTTCAAATCGTTCTAAAATGTACTGATTCGGTGGTCTTCGATGACGCTCAACAAATCTCTAATGTTATTCATACGTCTCATTTTTACCAAATACAAAGATAATTAGAAAAGTTTCGTTCATCGTACGAATTATCGTGAGGATTAGCCCCTCATATTGTGTCCCCCTGACCGTAGAATCCATCTGCATAAAGCGCAGTAGTCTACCTTTCACTAACGTTTTATTATGAATCTCTTCGTATGAAAATATGTACAAAAACCTGTACACCGAAAACACGTAACCCTACTGATGACATTTTAATTTCAGCTGTTCCGGATGCTAAAAATGAAATTCACAAAACTCGAATTTGTTGCTTGCAGGGCAAGGGGTTAATGACCACATACTGGCTTCTGGAGGAGACGCCGGAGACCATTTCCCCAGATGAAGATGGCCACCCCAAAGAAACCAAAGTCTGACCAGTGTGTGCCTAGGCAACCCACAGAAACTCGACGCGAGACTGGCGCCAAGAGGGGCTGAAAACATCGTGCCCACGGAGGACTCGCACCGCGTTCCACCAGCAGGGCAATCCGCTCAAGAAAGGCGCCTTCGATAAGAAGACAAGATGTTGATCAGTGCCAAAATGTGATGGAACTCGAGATCTCAATGGCATAATCGATCGGAAGCTGATAAAACAAGAAAATGGAACGACAAAAAAAAAAAAGCCACCCCACATCGGACTCGGAGAACTAAAATAACTAGGGGCGGGCAAATAGCGGTTCGAATTGAATCGCACTGCTTCATTTGTAGCCTTCACAGTGCTAGATAAATCGACGACATACGGTTTTTTTTTTTTGCAGTCTTGAATGCAGGGTTCACGCAGCGATATTTGATTCGAAGTGCCATTTTCCCACCCATAAAAATAACGTTTCTAGACGATGCAGAAATGGGGGGGGGGGGGGGGGGGGGGCGCAGGTGTTCATGTGAAGGTACCCGTCGAAGGATGCTGCGAAATTATTTGAAAGTGTCCACGAAACAGACCGTGACGTCTCGTGTGTTGTGACATGGCGTTGGTTTGATCGTTGTGGTAGAAAGTTGTGAATCAGATTCCATTGCCGCAGTTACGTTCTGTACGCTGTTCGGGTCGTCAGGAAACATTGAGCCGATAATAGGGCCAGATTCAGCTATGCATAGTCGAATAAATGTATTCGGGTGTATAAAAATGATAAATTGTGTTTTTAAAAAAACAAAGGAGTACTGCGAGAGGGCAATCAAAATCCTTAATTCAGGATTCAAAGCATCAGAGCCACAATATATGGCTGAGTTTTTTTCTGTGTTTTTTTTTTTTAACCGGGTGACTATATGATACAAATGTACGTTTTAAAGCACCAGCCAACTCCACCTAGGTACAAGGGCTTAGCACGATTTCCTCTTCACAGCTCTAAACTTGACATGTGGAACCAGTGTTCCACGTGATCCTTTTGTATTGCCTTCCCCCTTGTGTAAGGCCCCTGTCGGTGCACTTGAGAGATAACAAATGAATGAACTAATACTTTGTTTCACCTGAAGTCCGAGCGCGGTCAAAGCCTAGAAGGGAAACAAGCCAATACACACAAACACTAACAGTCGGAAGTCACGCCGCACTGCGCGTGATGGGCAGAGTTGGCGGACACGCACAGAAAGACGGCGAATGCCATGACGTTGCGATATCGGTAATGCTTGATTTGCCCCTCGAATTGTATGATCGGCCGCATTTTGACTTCAAGTGAAACAAATTATAGATGTCGGGACACCGCTGGTTATTGGCCGCGACTTCAAGTTCACGCAAATATAATTGTGCCCGTTACCTAACTCGTACTGTGTCGTCATAGGGGAGATTAACCTTGTTTGTATCTAGGTGGTGTTGCATGGGCTCCAGGTTAAATAAGCTACAAAATATGTAGACAACGCATATTCTTGACGTGCATCCAGAAACATTCATTACTTTGAAAATTTAGGAACCGGTTCGGATGAGCGCCGCAGAGTCCTCTTCTGGTGCCTAAAGACATCCTCTCAGACTTTGACGACCGTAGAAAAGGAAAAAGTTTAGGAGCGGACAAACCCGGGCAAGATATTAAAAGTGCTATTCCAGAATGTTTGTTTTTCTTAACATATATGTCCTATCTCTATCAACAAGTAATTCATTGGCTTTGGCAGCTCGTTGTCCAGGATAGGGACCTGGACAGTCACGGCACAAAGTCTGCGCTCAAGTGCTTGACGGAAACACCGTGTGGGCGGTGCAAATTAAGCCTAGATCATGTTTCGCTCAAATCCCTCATTCATAAATCTGGTTCAGAATCTACGATTTCTGGATTTAGATACATATCTCAGAAGGGTAACAGATCACTCTCGAGGAAGGTTTTGATGAGTGCGTTGCTGAAACTTCTTTAGAGTGTAGAGCGATAAGTTGATTGTTTTACTTTATAAAACAAAAACCCGGCCTGCATGAGACTGCGACTCTCTGCATTCAGATACGCACGTAAATAAATAGAAGTTCAAATGTGATGTGCCATTGTTGTTGTTCACTGTTTTTTGCAGTCTTAATTCAAAGACAGCTGTGATGAATGCATGTTTTGGTGGCCACCAGTATTTTCTATTTTGTGACTGAAGGAAATGGATTGCTCACAATAACCTTGTGGACGTTGTGAAAGGCACCAAAACGACTAGCAGGCATATAGGCAACCTGCAACGCTGTTTGGTTTGGCGCTTTCTAGCGACTGAAGCAAGAAACATTGGGTATGTCTGGGACTGGCAGCTGCATTGTTCAAACGTGAGCTATTACTCTGGTGGCGCCGCTATAGCCTAGTTTCTGATGCAGGAAATGCTGGGTAGCCCAGGAAGCCGTGATCGCATAACATGCAAGTACGGCGGAAGTTGCGGCCTGGTGGGCCAATCGGAATGCGAGTTCGTATAACCGGGGTGCGCTTTTACTGCGAAGAAGTATCAGGCTTTTTACTGCGTCATGCTCCAATATGTGCGCGTTGCGCTCGTATACGTAGCGGATATCGAAGACGTCGGCACGCAATATGGGGCTTATCGTTCACCCTTTATCAAGTTACAGCGAGGCACATTTCTTTAGTTTCATCAACTTTAATTTACATGTAAAAAATGGCACTATTTTCTTTTCCGGCGGTTCAAACATTATAAACAGTTTGAGTTATGTACCCTGACTGGAAACAACGCTACAATGCAAAAAAAAGCTTTCTCAACTATCTGCTCAGTTCGCACGGATCTTTATCTGATATATACACGTAGAAAAAGTATACGAAAACTTATATATAAGGAAATAACGGATTTTTACTCCAAAAGGTAGACACAATCCTGAACTCAATTACCGATTATCAATAAAACTTGTTGATTTTCATTTCGTAAAGAGGTTCACATTCGCTGCATTTATCATAAATGAAGCATGGCGAAAGGAAATGCTATATTTTAAACCTTGTACGTGACAATCCTCCCCCTGAACGTTTACATCTAAATGTAGACTAAAGCTAAACAAGTTATGCCTATCAATGGCGGTTTACTGCGCTGCTCCAGAGTTTCGTTTTCAGCCTCTTCTTTGTGTTCATTTATTTCCACTCCCACTGAAAACGAGCATTGAGATTCACAAAACTAACTAAATTATGTTTCCAAATATATCCCGCGTCTTTTACGGTTACCCTGCTTTGACGAATAACAAATACGCACCAAATTTCGCGAGCCTGCAGCGGCGCCTGGACTTCGTAAGCGTTTATGAGACAGTTGGAATGTTTCTAACTTACATTATTCATGCATTTACGTATATATTATAGCACGAATGAGAGCACAAATATACACATTAAAATTCCCACCTCATACTTCAATTATTAATGTTGAAATGCTGCAGTCTCCGTCAGCCTCAGAAAAGTAGAACGCATGGCTTATTACATTCACGCATCTTGTTTTGTGATTCGTTCTTCAGACTTCATGTCGGAGCCTATATTGCCACAATTTTATTGACCGTGGAGCGATAACTAGGTGATCGTTACTCGACACCCTCTGCGTTTTTCAAGCACTTGGTGTCTATATAGTAGCAGTATATCAGATAAGAAAAAAAAACCTAATTACTTATAGCTTAAAAAAAAAACAGAGGGTGTTGCGACCCTTAGGCACCTTACTGTCACTTCGCAGGCAATGAGATTGCCGTTTTTACATTACTTTTTTACATTAAACTTGTTTTTATTTATTCATTCATCAACTGATAAGGAACCGCAAAGAACGTATCGCGAAGCAAGAAGCGTAAACATGAAGGTGTCACGCCTCGCGTTTCTTACGCTTACAGTTACCATATATAGTGATTCTAGTTTATTATGAGTATTTAAAGGTGATGCAGTCCTCAAGGCCATATGCAATGCCGAGCCACGTAGTCACAATCGGAGTATAAACAACATGCTGCAAAAATGGCAGTAAAACGTGTGGCACGGAGTTTAGGCCATGCTGAGAAGCGAGATTCTGGGCACTGTTAAGTACTCTCATGAAGAAAACTTGCGGTGCCGAGTACCCCAACGCTACCATGTTGATGAGAAAGGCACTTCCTCCGAAAATTGGTCAAGGCTGCAATGATGCCAGATGAATGAATGAATGAATGTATGAATATTTACATGACAGGATGCATGTTCCAAATGCAGTGCTTTCCAGCAGCACACAGTTTACAGAGGTCACGTAGCTTAGTGATAAACAAAATAACTTTTAGAATTTACCAGAAAAAGAACTAGTTATTATACATGTTCAGAGAATAAAGGAATACCACTGCCCACCATAACTGTCCTGAGCTCCCTTTTAAATTCACTGAAAGTGTTATTAAAATCTACGAAATCTTCAGTGTTATTCAGAGCTTCACTGACTTGATATTCTATTGTTTGCGTGCCATTATTTGTACGGGTCTAGGGGGGGGGCGCTTATGTGTGTGTGTCAAAGAGGGCGAATGTATGCGTTACGTCACATACATCCGTCACATATAGCTTTTGTTTGTGAATCAATTGTAATAACTTAAAATCACAAATCTGATTGACCTTGCGTAAGCCATATTTTTTAATTCGTTCCTTGGAGATGCCAGATTTCCGGACCTTTGTAACAGCATAACTAAGAAAGTACATCACCGAGTAGTATTGATGTAAACCTGTAAAAAAAGCGGCCTACCTCGTTTTATGCATAATTGAAAATAATATTATCTAATAATAATATAATAGTATTAAACCTTTATTTAATGTGTCCAAAAACAACCACACTGGTCTTCACTTTGGCACACGCAATAAAAAAGTAAAAACTAAGCGAACAAACATGGCCGATCAAAGAACGAGATAACATAAAATTGACCAGTGGAAGAGAGGCGCAGAAAGTACGCACGCTAAATGGTTGCTGTGTGGTATATTTAACTTTTTACGGAAAACTGAAATGTCACTGAATATATCCAGGTCAGACAACGCGCTTCTATTGAACGAAGTCTGCAAACGAGACATTGGCCAAACACTACAAATTGAATGAACGTAAAAAATAGTAAAATGTCTAGTAACACGGCAGGGAACGTAAAAATTAACACTTCCCTAAAGCAAGTCAATGTCGAACACCCCATTCATAACGTCGTACAAGAAAACTAGGTCACGTTCCAGCCTTCTGCTTGACAAAGGTACGAGTGAAACTCTATTAAGAAGGAATTCATAATTATAATAAAAGCGGTGTTAAATGTGTCTATCATATACAATGCGTATGAGCTTTTTTTATTTTGCACGGACTCAATGCTCAACGACTGCGTGCGAGATAGCGAATTGGAAATAACTGAACCGAATTCAAGCCTAGATCGTACTAACGGGCAAAATAAACGAATCAAACATGCAGAGCTTCTGAACTGTTTAGTTATACGGGATATCATGCCCAACATTTTCGTTGCGTTTCCGACAATAAAAGACAAATGAGCATTGAATGAAAGCACGCTATCAACATACACACCGAGATCCTTAACAACAGTCACGTGTCCGATTTGTGTTCCCCCTAAAATGTAAATGAAAGGTATAGCATCATCGCGTCGACACAAAGAAAGAGCGCTAGTCTTAGGAGGATTTAGAAGCAAGCTATTCGCTGAACACCAGCGCAGTATGCTATTCACGTCGCTTTGAAGTAAGATGCAATCAACAAGAGAATTGACACTCGTATAAATCTTTATGTCATCTGCGAGCAGTAGTATTTCAGCCTTTTTGACATATGACGTTATATCGATAACAAATATCAAGAACAAAATAGGCCCAAGTATAGACCCCTGGGGGACCCCTGAAGTTGAACGAAACTTTTCGAGTGGGTGCCAAAGATGCGAACACTATTCGTACGATGTGACAAATAATTTCTATACCAGAGACATAATGCCAAACGACAACCATATAAAGAAAGCTTGTTCAGTAGTAGCCCATGGTCAACTTTATCGAATGCATTGGACATGTCGAAGTAAATAGCATCTACCTGCCCCTTGTTCACAATAAAAGGTACACAGTAATTTAAAAAAAGAACACAAGTTGGTCTGAACCGACCGACCTTTTATGAACCCATGCCGCACGGCCGTTAATTTCTGACGAAAATAAAACAGCACGTTTATGCATCAGCTTTTCAAACACCTTCGAAAACCCGCACAATTACGAAACAGGGTGATAATTACAGAAAACTGAAGCATCACCCATCTTTAAAATTGAGACGACAACCGCCTTCTTCTATAACAATTGGAAAACACCAGAACCCATCGATAGATCAAAAATATGCCTCGAAATCGGTGCAAGCAAGTCAACACAACCCTTGATAATAAAACTTGGAATGAGATCAGCTCCAATGATAAATTTAGCTTTAGTTGCCTGACAGCCCCTAAGATTCCTTTGTTATCTAATCTAAAAAACCAGAAAATGTGTCCTGGCAGTTAATATGAGCGTCACCGGGCTGCGCAACCTGCGGACATATCGTGTAACAATTGCTGAAGTAGTCAGCAAAAATATTTGCGACTTCTGCAGAGGAGGAAGTATAACCAGCATTTTGATCTGTACAATTTCGCAGTGCAATGCCCTGAGCACGATCAGGAGTTTGTTGACTTGCAAACTTCCAAAAGGTTTTGGGGTCACGATTTAAATTACTTTTCATTGTTGTGTAGTTGTTTATCGCGCGAATACAATGTTTTAGCAAGAGCTCGATAAATACTAAAATTCTGTATGCCAAACATTTAAAGGGGTACTCCGGCGATTTTTTGAGCTACCTCAACTAACTATATTTTCTGACTCCCCGGCCTTTACCCTTTCTGGTATGCTATTTAGTATCGCGAAATTCCAAATAGGTATTGTGAAATCGGCAAATTAAAATGATGCAAAAACCAACATTCAAATATACCCGCACTTTTTAGTGCCGTGACGTCAGTGGCGGGCAGGCTTGCCAGTCGAGCGAGCAGTCTAAAAAATAGAATATGCCAATCATTAGTTCCGTGCTGGAGCGCGGGGAGTGGAGCGAGCTTCCAAAGCATTCATTTGACACCATGAAACTGCTTCGAATCTGTTGGGAACAAATTCTACAGTCCAAAAAGTGAACCCCTGCCTTCCACTAACGTCACTTTTTCGTGGTTGCCAGTTGAGACTTTCAGTTTGAAAAACACGGTGAGGACCAAAACTGTAAATTATATAACTTCGTGAAAAAAATTTATTTTGACCTAATATTTGGGATACTATTTTAGCATTGTTGTTTGGCGAGTTTAGCAAAATTTCAAGCAAATCGGGGACCATGACGAAATCGCCGGAGTACCCCTTTAAGCCAGTTTTCCTGAAGCGTCTATGAAAATGATCTTTATTTCTTAGGCAATTCTTCAAATCATTCCAAAACCAATCAGGGTAAATAGAAATTCGAGAAATGCGGTTCGGAACAAAAATATCTATGGCGTCATTAACAACTGCAGTAAACGCCTCGGTTGCCCGATCGGTATCACCCATTGCTAGAACCTCGTTCCAGTTGTATCTGTGGAAGTGCTTATACATTCCAAAATAATCGCCTTTAGCGTAACAATAAAAATGGGCGTCTGCGACACGCGCAGCTTGCGTGGAAAACGAATATTAACCACAAAAGGTGGATGGATCACATTGATTCGTATTAAAAGTGATGAAACTAAAGAAATGTTAGATGAAAAAAAGGATTAAGAATATTACCTGCGCTATTCTCAATTTTTTTAGCTGATTCAACCCACAAAAATGCATAAAAAATAGCAACCGATTTGCCTTAGATGACGTAATCGAATTGCTGCTATTTATAATTCATAATGGCCAATCAATTCCTGGAACGTTACAATCTACGTATATTTCAACTCTTTACATATCGAAGTTGAATTGTTGTTCAAGGGACTCGAGATGCTTGATCAATATTGTTTTATTGAATATCGGCGGAAAATAGTGAATACCTATAAGAAAATTAACACTGCCCACTGTTCTAACCTCGACCCATAGACATTCAGAATACGACTCCAAGTCGAACCTGCGATGTCACATAAGCGAAGAGTCAAGAACAATCAAAACACCTCCTCCTAGTTTAAGGCCAGTAGCTGTAATAGTCCCTGTCGCGGCGAAAGACGTTATATTTGGGTGTAAAATAATTTGAGTTAGGTATCCCATTACAAAGCCACATTTTTGACAAGCAAATAATATCAAAGTTGGTTGTTATAAGATTAGACATGAATTCGTCAGCCTTTGTACCAGTCCCCTCACATATTCGTAAAAAAAAAATTAAGTGTCTGCGTTACATACATCGGGTGTTGTTGCAACAGGGTGGACACGAGTGTGGTCAAGTTGCCCAAAGAACTGATGAAAAATACTGCACTCTGGCCACACTTCAGGTTTGCTGATGGCGTCAAACCCTACTTGATCGCAAGACAAATGCAATGAAGAATAATATGGAAAACGAGTTATCATCTTTGAGGACACAATTGGCTTTCTTTCCAGAAAATGGCTCAACAAGGGCCTAGACATCGGCTACTGACGTATTGGGACCACGCCTCGATACAAATAGCGCCATACGACGCTCAGACCTAGTAACAGCATTCACCTTGTCTGTCTTTGCGGTACCGGTAGAAACCTTGGCTCGACGTCGAGGCCTGACCATGGTGAAGCCGTCGTCCTTCAAGTTCGCCGAAGTCGTCTCGTCACCAGCACGAAACACCATTGCTGACGGAGCGGGACCCCGTTCCACGAGATTGACGGAGTTCTGGCGTGACCTGCAGGGAGGCTCCTCCAATGTTCGAGGGTGGGCGAGACGAAAACAGGCGCGTATGCCACAGGAGATGGCCGCGACGTCGAGGCCGCGACGGTGGAATAAAGCTGCGGTGGTGAATGCGGGCCAGGGATTCGGTCCAAGACAGCCTTGCGGAATGGCAAGACTTCGGAGCGAATGCTTCGGTTTTCCGCCCTCAGGTGCTTCAACTCGGCCGCAAAGACGTCTAGTTTACTGGCCATGGTTTCAATCATGCGCAGTAAACCGGCGGGGACGTAGGAACTCTCTTGTGCCGCAGTTGACGCAGCGGACAAAGTACTTGCCGAGTTGTCAATGTGAGCATCAGCCGTGTCATTGGCCGGTTTCGGTGGCATGTTGTGGCGTCGGGTACAATTCGTGCACTTGGAGGAACTTGTCCCAGATTCCATGAGAAATTTATAATCTTCGAGACCAATGTTCAAACATTTGCAGTGAAACTTTCTGCTGCAACCAGTAGAACAGATAACGTATTGTTGCTTCGGATAGAAACGAGCATCACACGTGCCCCATACGCCCCTCTAGGGAGCGCTGTTAGACACATCTTTCACTGGCGGTGTCATTCCGCGGGATGATGCCGCCAGTGGTCTGTAGTGAAACACGCTATACGTGTCGCTTCCCTAATCTAAAAAAGAACCCAAAAACCTGCGTCAGTAAAACTCGAGGACTACATAATACGTCAAATAGTTTATCTGTGCGCCTAACGAAAGCGCTTAAAAAAATAAATTGTAAATTGTACTAAAAGACGAGTCCACCGCATGTGCCACTCACATAAAGGGGCATGTGGTCTTATATACCTAAACAAATTTGCGAAGATGCATCAAGGTATCGAGGAAGCCAACGGCGTAGTTCGTTTCTTATACTTGCAATTTATATAATGCGACACAAGAAACGTATTTTCTGATCCACATTATCTTGTCATGGTAAGATAACTAAAGCCTAATTCCTTCGTGGAGAATGCTGCAATTGGTTTCGTTCATTTTTTTTTGGCAAATCATCAATTACAAAAGTGCAATAGCACTTTTGCAATTGATGATTACGCGATAGCACGCCTAGCAAGTACTAATGTTCTTAAAAGATTCTTAAAACAAAACAAAACTAGAATTAGTGATATTTTTGGCATACGTATCAAAGCGGCCTTCTCCGTACAACTTTCCCTCTAACTTTTATTCGCTCTGTCATTACCAGTGGCATCCACAATGATACATACATGATTCTCCTAAGTGCATACAACGTACAACATTATTGAAATGACCCTTCCCAAACATAATCAGTTCTGATTCAAGGTTAATCTCATACTATTTCTCTGTTAGCGAACGTGTGTGATTAAAATCATGATGAATATAAAAAGACTATCGCGGGTCGACCGTACGCGCCTCAGTTATACAACATTGTGTACAATATGCGTCTGGTCTCATACACTCTGAGATGAACCACAATAGAATCATGGAGATGTTATGACGTCCCTCCGCTAAAATAACTGGTAATAGCCTCCTCTACGCTCAGAAAGCCTGGCAGTTTGACGACGGAGCTATAGAGTGCCCGGTCGAAGATTTGGAGCACGACGGTCTGGTAGCACTGAGGGTTTTTCGGGAAGCCTGTAGTCAGCGCACAGCTTTTGCAGTGGTGAGGACACGAAACATGGTTCTCAAACCCGACGAGAAAAGAAGCGGTACTGTCAAGGTTTTAATTCTAGTCTCAATCTCAAGGTTTTAATTCATAATTAGAAAAGAAGCGGTAGCGCGAGAGACGCGAGGAGCACGAGCGGACATTCCATCACTCGGGACAGGTGTGTCTCGGCGTCTCGCCACAGCGGGGCGCCCGTTACATGGCTCTCCTCTCATTCATTGTCTGCCGCTCTACCTTTTCACTTTCGCCGGCCGCGTCTCGTGGCGACCTGCCAGGCTTTGTCAGTATATGTCAGTATAGAGGAGGTTATGGTCTGGCTTGCAAATTTGTAATTAAAATATTTATGATAAAGAGCTAAAAGAATGTTTACTGGGCAACTCCGCATGATAAAGATTTTAATTTTACCTAAGCAGTAACTAGGTTGATAATACTCCTGTCAGATGGGCCCGTTAAAGGTCTTCGAGACAAACTCCCTTAAAGAACACCTAGGTTAACCAGAGCTAAAAAAAACCTTGAGATCGTGAGCTGACTTGCCGATTCTTTAAAATAGTTCGTTTTCAAGGGGTGTTCCCATTTGAGGTAAGTTTAACACTCTTTCGCGCAGATTTTCTTTTTCTTTTTAATCTAGAGCGAGTTCTCAGATAATTATAAACATCCACAGTTATAGTTTTCATTGTGATGATCAAAGAAGCTCCAGGTACTCTAATCAACTGTGTCTAAAATGCCAGACGTTTCGCGGCCTCCTTGGCCGCTCGTTCACGGGTCACTTAATTGGCTGGGTGTTCGTCTCTTTCTTCTTCTCCTTGTCGCTGCCGTTTAAATCGTCCTCTTCTTCTTGCGGCACCTCGAAGCCCGTGAATATAACTGCATGGGAGGGTACCGATTGACAGGTTCAGGTTGTTCTTTGTATGTTGAATATGCCATGACTCTAAAAAGAGTCGTTTTTTCCAGTTTCTTTCGGTGTCCAGTACGAAACTACTTTCGAGGGCGATGAGTGGTGGCTCTTTTCTGTATATTCCGCTAGATCGTTACCTTGTATGTCCTTCTTTTTTACGTCATATTTGTGTCTGCGTAGACGTTCGGGGAAGTTCTTGGTCCCCCCCCCCCCCCCCCCCCTTTGATATGGTGGCGTTGCAGTCGGCGCAGGGAATACGATAACCAAGGCCTTAGGCTATTTCTTTCGGATGACGATCTTTCGGAAGAGGAAGATGATGGCAAATGGTCGAGACAGGTCTATGTGTCACTGCTATGCCGTATGGTTTGAGAGCACCGGTGAGAACTTCGCTATATAGAGGAAACGTCTATATACAGGAAACCATGTTTCCTGTATATAGACGTTTTCAGGCAGCTGTGCATGGGCGCCGTCATAACCGACCATCAGTTTTTGTCGTATCTTATTCAGTTCGCTTCGCTTGATCATTGCCAGAGCAGGACAGGTTATTGTCACTTTGGGTGCTACTGTGTCCTTCTCCCCAGCATAGGTCCTTCTGGAGGCTCGTACAAGCCCGCTTCAGTGGCTCAGCATCTCGGAGAGACAAGGGAAGGTCGTCAATGGCGGCTCAGTGTGGCGCCTGTTTAAAGCGTCTATATTGTTGATGAATCTTGTTGGATATGCGTTTTTTAGAGGGTCCTGATTTATATTTTCAACTTCCTCCTTAAGTGCCTTATCTGTGGAACACACCATGATGGCACGTCGAAATAGTGCCGAAACTAGGGAAGGTTTGTGAGATGTGGGGTGGTCTGATAAAATATTTAGGTATCGTCCGGTGTGCGTTGGTTTTCCTTACACCTAGAATGTTAAAAAGTTGCCTTTTTTACAGATACATCCAGAAATGAATTGCAACCGTTAGATTTACGTTCTAATTTGAATTGAATATTTGGTTCGATGGAATTTCGGTGTACATGAAGGCGGTCAACCTCGCTGGTTTTCACAACGCAGAAGCAATCATCTATGCGGCGGAAAAACATAGCGGGTGTCGCAAAGAACGTACTTAATGCCTCTTGCTCGATGGCTTCCGTTGTGAGGTTGGCTGCCATGACGGACACAGCAGCTCCCATGGCGGTGCTACTATTTTGGTTGCAGAAACGACCAGCGAAAGAGAAGTAGGTGTTCGTCAGGCACAGTTCTAGTAGGCCACATATTTCGTTCACCGAAAGGTAGGTTCTTTCAGGGAGAGTCGTGTCGGAGGTGAGTGCCGTTCTGATTACAGACACTGCGAGCTGAACGGGGATACCTGTGAACAAGGACACTGCATCAAAGGAGACGAGGCTGTCGTCGTCATTCACTTGTAAGTTCGAAGCCAGTTCAGAGAAGTGGGCCGTATTTTTCAACATGCGTGCTGGTCTTTCGCATGAGTGGAAGAAGGAGATAGTTAGACAAAACCCGCAGCGTGACGTAGTGAAGTCGACTATTGGACGTAGAGGAATTCCTGGTTTGTGAATATTTGGTAAGCACTAGAACGCAGGTGTTCAGCCGTTTCGGCAGATAAGGTTCGGGTAGAGGGCCCAAGATTCTGAATATTTCCGAAGATAGAGGAAAGTGTCTGGTTTAGGACAGATTTAACTTTTGACTTTGGGTCCTTCAGTAGCGTCTTGTATGCATCCGTGTTCAGGAGTTCGAGCGATTTCTTCTCGCAGTCTGCACGGTCCAACAGCACGGTACTATTTCCTTGTCAGCTGGGAGGATCACGATGCTGTTATTTTCGCTTAGCTTTCTGATGACGGATTTTTCTTTAGTGTTGTAGCTCTGATGCCTCCTCCAGTTTATCTTTAATAGTACACCAATGGATTTAAAGCGGGCTTTATCGCAGACGTCAGAGTCTAGGTTCAGAAGCCTTCTTCAACGGAAGCTGAATTCAATGCATATGCCAGGGGGCGATGCACAGTTGTGGGATTGAATTTTCTTCCTTTCGCCAACACGAGGATCTCGGTAGTAAAGAGGACTTTTGAAGAAAGGTTTTCGACAAAACCTTTGCTAGATGCCTGAGGTAAGGGGGAGCAACCTTGAAGAGAAACAAGTTCCTTGTGTTGTGTTACTTTTCTGCCGTTGGTTGAGAAAGCAGCAGATTTCGCAAATTCCTCGATGGCCGAAAAGACCTCAGGCACACGACATTCAACTTGCCGTCGTAGAAAGAAATGGTCAAGGTCTATTCTCGGCAATATCTCACCTTGTATGTCCAAGAAGGACATACAAGGTATCACACTAGTGGTACATGCAGAAAAGAGCAACCACGTCATCGACTCCGACAGCAGTTTTGTACTGGGCACCAACAGAAACTGAAAAAAGACTCTTTTAGAGTCATGGCATATGCAACATGCAAATAACAATCTGAACCGGTCGATCGGTACCCTACCAAGCAGTTATATTCACGGGCTGCGAGGTGTCACGAAAACATGAGGACGAAACAGCGATAGTAAGCCGTCGCTGTTTCGTGCGCCAAAGGAGGAGTCGCGCAGACTACAGTGGGAACAAAATCTTAAACGAGAAGATAAACGCCTTGCCGATAGTTCAGCGGTGTGCGAGATTGAACCGCGCTTTATCCTTCGGGACTATGTGCACATCGTTGATGGCGAAGAGGTTAGGATTTTAGGCCGCAATATATTTCGAGTTTTTTTGTAGTCTTTTTGCGTAGCATGTCGCTGGGTATCTGTCATGTGCTTGCTGTGCATTTCGATAAAGTGTATGTATTACCACTTTTCAGAGGTCATGAACCAGTGTATTGAGAATAATTGTTTTTTCATATTAGGGGCTGTTGAAGTTTGTGTTCATATTGCATTTTAGTGCTTAATATACAGCCGATCGATGTATTTTTTCTTCAAAGACTACCTTCCACAAAAGACAATTTGCTAAATGTTCGCCAGTTGCAGTGGCACCTCGGCCGGTCCCAAACGCGCTCGGCCTTCCACGTTACACAACGCTTGTCCCCGCATCAGTAATACGGTGACAAAAAACAGTACACCAGTTTATTGTTCTATTCACCATTAAAAAAGTTCGAGATTTATTGAAATTTATTAGTCTATATTTTCTCGTTATATCAGTATCGCGTGGTTTTTTTCGCAGCTTTTAAGCGTGCAGCCCAAGTGATAGCGTTGCGGAACGCTCTGTCAGTACTTGAAAGGGGGGGGGGGGGAGTTGATATTAATCAAATATTTTCCTTCAAAACACGCGAATATTCCAAGGGAAGGATAGCGCACACTCTAGAGTCATTAGTCCAAAGAAAGACCTACAATTGTTCACATTAGCAATTGTTCTACGTTGCGAAAAGCTCCAGTCGAATCACAGTAGTACACGCAAAACAGCTCCGACGACGAGGCTGACGGGGGCGCGTTCCTAGGGCTCAACACAGCAGCGCCACGGTGTCGTCTACGCGCAAAACCTTCACGGGGCGGCCGCCACTCTCCCCACTACAACTCTCTAGAATACCCGTGAACAAGTGGCCGAGCACGCCGCGAAACTACAGTGTACTAGAATACAGGGTAGTGTTGGGACCGGAGCGGCTCGCGTGAGGCGTGTGGTGTAGATCGCGATAGGTGTCGACACCGGCACATCGGCAGTAGGGTCAGTATGGTGGTGGTTGCAGTGTTGGACAAAATACTCGATAAAAGTATTTAAGTTAAGTTACTCAATACCTGCTTCATAAAGTATTTAAAATACTACCCAAGTTACTTTCAGTGTAAAGTATCTTGAGTAGAGTACAAATTCTTAGAAATGTAATTCAGTTACTTTTGAATATACTTCCTCATTGCGTAATTTGCATCGACGTCAGTGACAAAGACAATGATATGGTTGCACAAGTCTGTGGTGCAAGCCCATTCGTCACATGCCCAGTCGTCATAGGGCAACTGGTAACAGGCCCGTTTGTCACAGCGGAACAGTCGTCATAGGGCGATTCGCCACCCGGACGACCTGTCACACAATAGTTACAAGATAAGTCTATTTGTACAAACAGTCCGAAACGTTAGGACCCGCCCCCCCCCCCCCCCCCCCAGTACAAAAAATGCTAGCTTTTTTTTTTTTTTTTTTTTGCTAGGGAGGGCCAGAGGCCGTGACATTGACCTTAGCGACACCCTTCTCTATTCTGCGGAGTCTGCAAAGATAAAGGCTTTAATCTCACCATGTACAAAACACTACTCCGTCCAAAATTAGAATATGCTGCTGCTGTGTGGGACCCCGCTCACTCGTCACTAATTGATCTTATTCAATCCATTCAAAACCGCTCAGCTCATTTTATATTGACGAACTATCATCGCACTGCTAGCGTTAACACCATGAAAATTACTTTAGGTCGGCCGTAACTAATTCACTGCTGAAAAATTTCTTTGAGTCTTCTTCGTAAAACATTTTATCAAAATATTACCCTTCATCATAAACTAATCAGTTCGGTCCGAACGGTTCGGACAAAAAGACTATCTTGTAACTATTGCGTGACAGGTCGTCCGGGTGGCGAATCGCCCTATGACGAATGTTCCGCTGTGACGAACGGGCCTGGTACCAGTTGCCTTATGACTAATGGGCATGTGACGAATAGGCCGTTTCCCCGGCGAAACAGCAGGATCGAGCGCTAAAACAAGACTAACTCCGGACCAACAAAAAAAGGCTTGCTTTTCTATGCTTAGACACCCTTGATGCCAGTACGCCTCAACTGGGTGACTTGTCCCTTAGCTGTAGATGAGAAATTTAGCCAGTGCAGAAGAACCGCTAACCTGGGGTTTTTAACGTGCATCACGCAGTAGTGATTACATGAACGCGTGCCGGCACGAAACTCATCCAGATCAAAACGGGCGGGAGCAGTGGGGAGCTCACCGGAGAAAAGCTCACCGGAGATAAGCTCACCAGAGAAAAGCTCACCGGAGATAAGCTCACCGGAGAAAAGCTCACCGCAAAACCGGCGGATGCGGAGAAAAGCTCACCGGCCATTCAGCGTATGCGGAGAAAAGCTCACCGATTTTTTTTCTTCTTTTTATATGGAGGCTGTTGGATCATGCGTAACATATATCAATTTATTTTCATTAAAATTCGTCAGCTTTGTAAAATAGAAAATGTCCTTTTTTGTATTATTTGTTAAGCTTATTGGGTATATTGCTCCCACATTTATAATTGCGGGCGAGTGTTTTCTGTGGCTTACTCTGTAGGCAACGAAAGCCCAACTCAAAACTTTATGGACTTGAAGAACAGGAAAAAGTTCGAAAACTTAATACTGTCTGCCTAAAACCTAAAAATCAAAACTGTAAATGCCGAAAATTCGAAAGTGCATGCGCAACAACGCGGTGCCTGAACTTCTCGTTGAAGCTTTTGTTAACCTTTGAAAATAGGACAAAACAGTCAGTAGGACATCGAAACATTTTCTTTCACGGAGAAGCACGTCTTCAAGCCGTTCGAGCTGGTGTTTCCACAGGTTGCCTTTGTGTGATAGTGCCTTTCTACGGCGAGCCACCCATGACCTTCAGAGCTGCACACTGGCACAGTTGTTACTCGTGACCTATATTAGAAGTAGTCTTCTGTAAGGTAGCGAATAGGGCGAGTTGGTAAACGTTATACATGATGAAAACCGCTCAAACGAGGAGGACGGAGTGAAAACAACAAACACGACAAGACAAATCTGCTCTCGCAACTAAAGTTTTGTTAGTGAAATTAACAGAAAAAAAACAGCGTAGCCGACACTGATTACATCAACAAACACCTACTTATCTATTAGGTACTACACAATATTTGAAACTGAAACGGTTCATACATCGCTATTCATTTTAGCTCGCAAAGAACAAACCTCTTTATTTGGCAGAGCTACCGACGGCACACTGCCAGTTGTCAATAAATTGTGGTCTTTTTTACCGGTGTACGATGTTCTGATTTTATACTTGCGGCTTCATTAATATACAGAATGGGTGATTACTAGTTTCTGATGAATTAGTAAATATGCCCAAGGAACTTCAAGAATATTGAAAAAAGTGGACATATTTTTAATGAAGCGACGAATGCGAATTATGTTAAATTGCAACGCTTGACGCAAAATCCGCAAAGATAAAAAAAAAAAAAAATCGGTGAGATTTTCTCCGCATCCGCTCAAAGGCCGGTAGCTTTTCTCCATATCTGCCAGTTTTGCGGTGAGCTTTTCTCCGGTGAGCTTATCTCCGGTGAGCTTTTTTCCGGTGAGCTTTTCTCCGCCGCCCAGGTAACACGCGTTGTGCGGCCGTCGATTGCGTCGACCTTGGTCGTCGAGGCTGACTAAAACTAAGGTCACCGGAGAAAAGCTCACCGCAAAGGGTTTACGACGGTTTAGAGAATGCCATTTCATCGAAGCACGTTTTAGAGAATGGGCACGTTTTATCGAAGCACGGTTTAGAGAAAGCAGGGGCTCAGTTTAGAGAAACGCTGTTTATCGAAAAGGGGACGCTTTTTTTTAAGAGAGGCTTTTCTACTTCTCGCGTGTATCACTGGTCCGCGTGTTAACCCATGCCCCCCGCTGCGCTCCCGCCGCTTCGCGGCGGCAGTCTGCGGCGGCTCATTACAAAAATGTTAACTCACCTGATTTACCCGTACACGCCGCTTCGCGGCGGCCGAATTCGCTAAAAGGAGGCTCGTCGCCATTTTCTCTAAACTGGGTTCTCTATAAAGGCATTCGATAAACCGGGGTCGGTAAAACGGCGTTCGCTGAAACGAGCTTCTCTAAACCGCATGCCTCCGCACCGCAAAACCGACGGATGCGGAGAAAAGCTCACCGGCCATTAAGCGTATGCGGAGAAAAGCTCACCGATTTTTTTTTCTTCTTTTTATATGGAGGCTGTTGGATCATGCGTAACATGTATCAATTTATTATCATTAAAATTCTTCAGCTTTGTAAAATGGAAAATGTCCTTTTTTGTATTATTTGTTAAGCTTATTGGGAATATTGCTCCCACATTTATAATTGCGGGCGAGTGTTTTCTGTGGCTTACTCTGTAGGCAACGAAAGCCCAACTCAAAACTTTATGAACTTGAAGAACAGGAAAAAGTTCGAAAACTTAATACTGTCTGCCAAGGAGGTTCCCAGCGCAAGCTTTCGCTACCGCCACGCGGAGCACCTTTTGTACCGGCGAGGGTTTCTGGAACATTCGGCGTAGAACGTTCCGCGCGTAGAACATTCGTAACTCGATCAGACGACAAGGTTCTCGAACTTACGAGAATGTCAAGTTGAAAGAATAAATAAAAGAGGAGTCCGCTCCCTGGAATTGAACCCGGAGGCTCCGCGCGAGAGCCAAGTGCGGTAACCATTCGGCCTCGCGCTCACTCGGCGACTCGCGTGGCAATATCACTGATACATGTTACAAAACATTGCTGGGACAGAAATAAAGACGTCGCTTTAGCTATTAGCCCCGTGCGCGACCGAAAGCGTCGCTGTGGTCGGCCTTCCACGATTGGCCGAACGCTGACTATGACGTCGGAAAGGGTATTTATCATTGACGGAAATAAGAGGAATGAAAGAACTTTAATTTTGACGGTGTTGGCAGTGTTCCTTTGAGAGCGCAATGATTTCAAGCTTCCACCATACTAATAACAAACACCATCGAACTGGTTGTTTGCAAGGTAATGACGTCACAAGGGGGAACCACAGGAGGGCGCCACCAAAACATCTCGCCGCTAATAGTGACATCGCTGAATATCACGTCCTGCGGCACACCTTAGACGCATCGTTTAACTACACTCCATATTCCCTATATATGGGGAGTTCACTATAAACGAACTTGGGATACAGATATGAGTGAATGGATAACAAAAATAACCCACATAGTAGCCACGGCAGTGGTCGCACCTTCTTCAAGTAGGTCGCGTTCAGAAAGGTACTCAGCGTTGGGGGCCGCTTTGTTGGGATTTTTAGAGGTCATCCAGCTTTTAGTTCGTTTCCTGTCCTGTTCTCTGCTTATCAATATTCGCTACAGACAGTGTTCGCGAGAGTAATAAGTGACGACGGACTGACGACAAAAAGAAAATAAACAAAAGAAACCCTAGACGCTTTCCCCTTGAGGGGTTAAATATACTACAAGCAAAACAATTTCTTTTCTGTCCACTTTTTTATATTTGTTATCTTCTTGACACTCAATTCTGCACTGTTGTCGTAGGTCGTTTCCCGGTCTGCGTTGCGCCTCAGTGTGGCAATCCTAACTTCCGTAAAACCACCCCTTTTGTTTGAGGAATTTTACGGGGAAACTCTAGGAAACAAAAACCGCATTTTGGAACGCGAGGGGAAAACCTTCATTGTATGAAATTTGGGCTGAAATATGAGTCACAATCGGCAAAAAAAAAACGATGTTTTTTTTTTGTTTTTTTTTAACAAGCTCAACCAAAGTCACGGTAGCTATCGAAGCTAGCAAGAGGATTTGGTTGCTCGAAAGAATGTTCACGTTTGCTCGTGCCACGCCCACGCCACTTCACACCGAAAAACTCGGAAAATGACGGAATGTCAAAAATGTATTTGAGATAATGAGTACAAGATACCCAGAAATGTAATTAAGATAGACTATCAAATACTCTCGATCAAAAGTATTTGCAAGCTACCAAGATACTTCAAAGAGTATTTAAAATACAGTATCTTGAGTAGAGTATTTGAGATAGGCACAAGTCTGGGTGGTTGTGAGCGTGCACCGCGTGAACGCGCTCGCGCGGCGGCGCGTGCGGACGCAGTGACTTTCTGCTGCCCTGTCAACTGCAGCGCCGCGATTGTTGTCCACACGCGCAGCCTCACAAGCTCCCATTGCCGAGCCGTGCCGGTCCAAAGACAACCCCGTATTCTAGTGCACTGTAACGAAACGTCGAGCTATTTATACACAGTTGGCTAGAGTACCTGCATGTGCTTTTATTAATACTCACCTAGTGAGGCAGATGTCTGCCGAAATGGTTACTTTTCAATTCCTTTTGCTGGTAGAATGAAACCTGTCTCGAATGAAGCAAACATAGAGTGCGGCAAGGGCTGCAGGCAGTGTTGGTTTATTACAGTACTTCTAACTAAAAAGATGTTAATTAAAAGTCTGCCAAGAAGTTATCCGACGCGATGCCTTGAACTTTCTCATGTCATTAATTCGGCCGTCGCCGGAACACCTGATCGGGAGGCACTTTCGTTTAATTAAAAATCGGGCTGCCTGCTCTGCTCCAAATATTCGTCTAATGAGGTTAAATTCTTTTGACTGTCCCTTCGGCAATCGATTCCTTACCCCGAAAACTCTGCATATCTTATAGAAGCAACAATGGTATAATACATGTAGCATATCTACACAACAAAGCTTTGATGAAACATGAAATTAGTAAGCAATTCTAAACGACTGTACATTGAACGATGATGTGTACACCTTAAACAATTAGCAAACATCTTACGCAATGAGACCACATATAATAGTTGCGTTTAACTGGGGTGAATTTCGTTTCGGTTATGATTAAAAAATCAACGTCCAGACAATGCCTAAAATATAATATTTTGCTGCTTTCGCGCTAAGAATATCCTATATCACTTCCTTTTAAATTTGAAATTACGTAATAATGTTGCCATATTTTATTCACCTTTTGGGTGTATGTTACAGATTTCAAGCGAAGACATTCTAACTTAACGTCGAAGTCACCTTGGCTGCAAAATGTTAATTGGATTCAAAGGACACGACACACTCTGCGTTTCTTATCTCTGAGTGACAGTAGGTATATTTATGTGGTTAGAAGGTATAGAACAGTAAACTTATATCACACAAAAGCAGCTACTGGACATTACGTCTTAAACCACCTAAGTTTGATTGCAATAGTGTATACACGCACGAGTATATGAGTAACCTGCACTCTTTCACACCATGCTGCACAAAGGTTTCAATTTGACTGCTTGTTACTTGAGAAACCCTAGTTTTAGTTTTTGTGTCGAAAAATATACGTTGATAACACCAGTCATCGCCGATCACTGTAGGAGACTATACCTCCTTCTGTGGTGAACTCAGTACAAACGTACGCCGTAGAGCACAACTCACTAGATGTAGTACCTCGGTCCTTGGATTACCTGGTCTGAAATGTTTCCGTGGTGCTATCGGAATGTTGTTTACAGGGGAAAGTTTTTCCAGGGGACATTTGAAGCACCCAAGGAGCGCTGCAGACAATAAGTTCTCCGAGCAATCAGATCCCTCGGTGAACCTAACGGATGGACGCGGGATCGAAGATGAAAGTTGCACTCTAAATATGATTGCTCATGAGGCACTCCGCAAAAGTACCCCTTTTATGTCGCCTGATTCATGCGTAAATGGGATTACTTATGAGTAGGTCACACATCTCAAAAGTAACAAAGAAGATTATTTTGTGTCTTTTGATTCCAGGAGTAAAGTGCTTCATTGGTAAAAAAAGTTTTAAGTATAATAAGATGAATACCTGACCTCAAAAGCCTACCCACATGCAGTGCAGTGCTCGGCGTTGTGGCGGGTGTTTTGGCAGTGCGAGGGCTGTGTGTTTTTTGAGTCAAGAGGGGAACACGTACTGCTTTAAGCAAGTCATCTGCTCTACTCCGAAGCAAGGATGAGCACAAACATGTTTCAAAGTGCCAATTCAAGGCCAAAAACTACGTTCCTAATGAATAGGCCAGGGCGCGCTGCTACCGTGCAGCGTCTGGACGGCACGAACTCTCGAACCATCGCCTCTTACTTTGCTACACAAGAGTGCAGCAAAATGCATTGGGAGTGAATCTAAATTGTTTGCATGGGCACTTGCAATCAAGATTGTGCTATTTCCAAGGACTACGAAATTTCATGCCTGCAAAAGAAACATCATGGTGTATCAAGCACTTGTAACTTATATGATAAATGTCATGCACTTCTACTGTTAGTGTTAAGGCCCAGATAACAATTTCTTGTGGGGCATAAAATATACTCAAATTTATATCGCGTTATTTAGACCAAATATGTCGTACAGAGCACTGTCTTATGTTCGGGATATCAATAAATTCTTCAAAGTTAAAATGTACCGCTATAAAGTACAAATTTAAACTCTCTGTGACGGAAATCTAAAAAATGTCCTAGCTAAATATATAACAAAAGACTGTGGTTCCTAATAAAATTGAGTTGTTTTAAGTCATTGGAATGCTTTAATGTCTAGTTTGAACACTCTTTCTAAACACCGTTCAGAAATGAGAGGTTGAAAAACTTGTCGAACTCCCACCCTTTTGAAAAATTTAACATCTGCAAAATCCCTAGTAACTGTCCTTACAATTAGGATAGTTAACGTGGCGAATACAAATATTGGCAGCGACCTTTATCACCAAAGTTGTATAATACATGAAATGCAGTATTTAAGATGCGATCGTTTAAAATTATTTAGAAGGCATTACACAGTCGTTTCGGTGAGTGACGGACCCTCATTTTCATCAAATTCCCTAATACATTGAGTAGAGAAACTAAATTTGTGTGTAGGTGTCCTGACTTCAGGTCACGTGACATCGAATTTTTCCGCAAAACGTAGCAGGGAAAGTGACTTGGAAAGTTACTTGGTGCATAGATCACGTGGCGCCACGTGACCTAAACGCCTCTTCAGTTTTCACGCAAAATTTAGGGAGGAATGCACGGGCAGACGGACGGACCAAATTTTGAGATTGGGAGGCTTCGTTAAAAAATACTTCATGCTTTCGCCAAAAAGGACCGACGCCTTGGGATCCGAAAAGTTGTCTGTGAGCTTGACCAGCTGGGAACTTCTACCAGGGCAATAAATAGCCTGCTATTTAAGGCCTCAAGGACGCTTTCGATAGAGGTAATCGCGTGACCACTTTTGGGACGCCTTCCTATAAATAAAGTACCCCGAGCTACAATGCAAACCAGACCGATACCTTGATTTACTCCGTAACGTATATGCGTGATTACACGTCACCCTGTCAAACTAGTACTCGTGCTTTACAGCACGGTAACACGACCAATATTGCAATTGAGAAATTTATATTTGTGACACCGTGAATAAACTAATAGAAATGTATAGGCCACTCTCACATGTTAGTTATAAAAACTGATTTTCAGCACGCTTGCTGAAGCTGACAGCAATGTGCAATGGGCCTTTTCCGCAAATGTTGGTCGCAATCGATCGGGAAGTAGGAGAAACATTTTTTGTGGCGTACCTTGCTTCCGGTTCTTCCCGCTCGAAGCTATGTTGGCTTTCTGAACGCGGTTGGTAAAAACGTTCAGCGTTTAAGTTTCCCCTATCCAACACGGTCGACTAGTTTACATTTGTTTTTAGGGAATGCGCTGACTACGAACGACTTCGCCCGTTTTGCCGAATCAATTGACGAGGCACATCGCCGAGGCGCCCGTTGTGACTGACGGCACGACTGAAGCTCTCTTCGATCAATGAGGAAGTACAAAGGACTATATAAAACTAGTTTTCATGTTTTATGGAGTATCGGCAGCAAATTTACGAAATATTTGAGACCAAGGGAGAGATAAGGCAAGCTTTTTCTAATAGCGATCAATTTGTTTAACCTGCTCGCAATTTTTAATTGATAGGAAGTGCTTTTATAGATGTCAAGGCACACTCTAAAATAGTCCAAAAAACTCGGCGTCTGCACTTACCAATCTCGAATTTTCATAAAACGTGTATCTTTGTGGTGGATGAAATTTCAAAATATGTCCCTATTCCTGTGAAAAAGAAGACCAACAAACTTGCCCGAATAAATCCGGACGCGTTCGGGGAGGACAGAGTCGTTTGCGAATGCCGTTTACCCTGGAAAGTTTGTTGGCCTCGTTTTTCTACCGGAGGGGTGCTACAATTTGAAATTTCACAAAAACAAATCCACTACTAAAATATATATTTGGTGAATATTAGCGATTTTTACGTGCAGCCACCGATTTCACAGGGAGCATCGGCATTTATGTCACCCTACTTCAGGCTAAAGCTGTGTGTCACAGCAGGTTAGTTTGCAACAATGTTGCAAACTAATTTGTTTACTCGATACAAACATAAAGACAAGACATCAAGTCGGTTATCTCCTCTCCTTATTCAACCACAAGACCAACAGATGCGGCCGTGGAGAGAAACAGCTGCTTCCATTTCTTTCCGGATGTGCACATAGCCTGAAACTGTGCAGCATAGCTGCTTTACCCCAATGCTTTGTGATTATTTGGTCACCGTGGGTGATTCCAATGTTTGCAACATCCAAAAAGCAGACAGGCGGGTTGCGTAGCAACGCGAGATCTCCACTTCAGTAAGCAAACGTGCGCCAATCAAACGCACCGTCTTAGAAAAACGAACTCCGAGGCGTTCGCTCTACGTGGCACATAAGCAGCACGAAAATATATTTAACTAATCTGCTTACTTCTATTTACAGACAAATAGAACATGAAAGGACAAAAACATTAACCTTTCTTGAAGTGGCAACTGCAAACGTGGGAGCTGACTTGCCCAACAAGGCGGTAAGCTGGGCGAGTTGGTTGAACATCTTCAAACTTGAGAACAGCACAAAGGACGAGTTAAAGAAGTGCACGGACAAAGCGCTTTGTCCGTGCACTTATTTCACTCGTCCTTTGTCAAATGTTTGCGCTGTTTTCACGTTTGGAGCTGACTTGTATTTACACACCAATAAAAAACAGAAAACATGAACCTAAAGTGGCAACTGCAAAACGGGAGTGCTTTGAAGGCTGCCTTCAAGAGCTGTGAGCATTGTTTCGTCGGATCGCTCGTATCCAAAGCTCCCGTTTCGTTGGGTGCAAGCTTGTAGAAGGAAACCTGAAGAAACTTGAGCCGCGACAACGCTGGCTGTCGTTACTGCACCCAGCGGAACAGAATTGGGGCACGTCGGAGAACTTCGAAACGCCCGACTACCGCTGCTTCCCGCAGTCCCGAGCCGGACGCACCACGCCATCGAAAATGGCGGACTCCTGTCTGTTGCTGCTGCGCATACGCCGTGGAAACTCTGAAAAAGGCACATTATAGCTCCAGAACTGCATAAAGGTAATAAAAATAAATCTAGTCCACGAATTGAAGAGTAGAAGCGGCATTCAATAAACTCGACTGTAATGTATTCAACCTTGTTAAATATTTTTGTAACTGCAGTTAACATCTCTCTCATTAATGTTAATTTAGACTTAATTAGGTATGTTTTAGAATATTTTACTGTAAGAAGGCTGTCATTGTGATGGGGAATTCAAAACAAGCAGTATCGTAGTCCCGGCACGTATATACGCAATTTTTTTTTTTTTAACTTTCTTTGCAAGTCAATTTTAATATTTCACAACTGCTATTATTACTGGAACAAAGGATACTAATTTTTTTACGGAATCTTTGAGTCATGCACAGTGATGTCACTCGATATTGTCACGGATGCAAATTGATGAGGCGATGATAACTGAAGAAACTAAACGTTCAATTGGGCGAACTTGTGCCGAGAAATAAAAAGGGAACAGAAGATAACAGCAGAGCGTCGCGGGCGTCGAAGTCGGCGTGACAGCAGAGTCGAACGCTGGGGCGAAACTGACTCTGGCTCGCTACGCGAAGCCCCTTATGTACACGCGTGAGCAGAAAGTTCAACGCGTATGACATTCGCACCTCGAACAAGCACCAGGATTCTCGAATTTGCCAGAACAGTAAAATGCAGGGATAAAAAAAAGACACGTCGCGCCCAGGAATCGAACCCTGGCTTTTCGCGTGGGAGGCACGCGCGATAACCGTTAGGCCACGAGCGCGCTGCCTACTTAGTCAGCTGCGCTCGCGGCATTATTCCCCCGTTTAAAAAAGTACATCGTCCTGATGCAACACAAAGCTGAAACACAAATACACAACAGAAGGATAGCAGAGTCGCGAGCCACAGTTCACAGTTCACTCTTTGACGAGAGTCCAAAGTTCTATCGTTCGTAATACGGCTTGAGCCGGACGACGTGCACCACCTCGGGTCATGGCTGGCGTCTTGCAGATGGGCGCGTTCCGTCGGTTAGAACTTCGTAGTTTAGGTCGCCGAGGCGTCGGATGATTTTGTAGAGTCCGAAATAGCGCTTGAGAAGCTTCTCGCTGAGACCGCGGCGCCGTATCGGTGTCCACACCCATACCCGGTCTCCGGGTTGGAAGTGGACGTCCCTGCGAAGAAGGTTATACCGGCGTGCGTCGACTCGCTGTTGCTCTTGAAGCTTGACTCTTGCCAGTTGACGAGCTTCCTCCGCGCGTTGAGAGATCAGCTGAGCGTCGTTGTTGCCATCGTTGGTTGGCACGTGAGGCAGCATAGCGTCCAGCATCGTGGTAACCGTCCGGCCGTGTACCAGTTTAAATGGCGTCATTCCTGTGGTTTCTTGTACCGCTGTGTTGTACGCAAATGTAACGTACGGCAACACCTCGTCCCCCCGTTTTGTGCTCCACGTCGACGTACATGGACATCATGTCGGCGATGGTCTTATTGAGCCGCTCTGTTAGCCCGTAGGTCTGCGGGTGATAAGCGGTGGTTCGTCGATGGCTGGTATGACTGAGCCGAAGTACCTCTTGAGTCAGCTGTGCCAGGAAAGATGACCCTCGATCTGTGATCAGCACTTCAGGTGCGCCGTGTCGAAGGAGAATGGACTCGACAAAAAACTTGGCGACTTCCACCGCTGTTCCCGATGGAAGGGCTTTCGTCTCAGCGTATCGTGTAAAATAATCGGTCGCAACGATAATCCACCGGTTCCCTTGCGTCAATGTTGGGAACGGCCCAAGCAAATCCATTCCGACCTGCTGGAAGGGCGTAGTCGGGGCAGATATCGGCTACAGGAGTCCTGCTGGCTTTGTCGGAGGCTTCTTACGTCGTTGGCACTCATGGCACGACCGTGTGTACAGATGAACGGTTTTCGGGAGTCTCGGCCAGTAGTACTTGTCACGAATCCGGGCGAGCGTCCTGCTGTAGCAAAGGTGTCCAGCCGTCGGGTCGTCGTGGCACGCTTGAAATATTTCTTCTCGCAGGCTGGCAGGCACAACCAGCACCCAGGCAGGATTGCTGGTTCCGAAGTTCTTCTTGAAGAGCACGCCTCGCCGCAGAATGAAGCTTGACAAGTCTCGGGCCAGGACTCGCGGAACGGAACTTCCTTGACCTTCGAGGTGGTCGATCACGGCGCGAAGTTCTGGGTCGTCTCGTTGAAGTGCTCCCATGTCGGTATCTGTAACTGCTCCGAGGAAACGAGCGTCATCGTCGTCGTCGGTGCTGTCAGGAGGAGATTCGACTGGGGCCCTAGACAAGCAGTCGGCGTCATTATGCTTCCGGCCAGACTTGTGCACAATGGTTACGTCGAATTCTTGCAGTCGAAGACTCCAGCGAGCGAGGCGTCCTGACGGGTCCTTGAGGTTTGCGAGCCAGCAGAGGGCGTGGTGGTCTGTTACCACGCGGAACGGGATCCCGTACAAGTACGGACGGAACTTGGTTATCGCCCAGAAGACAGCAAGACATTCTTTGTCGGTCGTTGAATAATTTTGTTCTGCCTTAGACAGCACCCGGCTTGCGTAAGCGATTACTCGCTCTGCCCCTTCTTGTCGCTGAACGAGTACCGCACCGAGACCGGTATTGCTGGCGTCCGTGTGTATTTCTGTCTCCGCCGACTGATCAAAATGTCCGAGGATAGGGGGTGACTGCAGCCTTCGCTTGAGTTCTTCGAATGCTTGTTCTTGCTCTTCTCCTCACTGGAACTGCACGTCGTCCTTCGTCAGATGCGTCAACGGTGACGAAATCTGTGCAAAGTCACGCACGAAACGTCGGTAGTAGGCGCACAGCCCAAGGAATTTTCGGACGGCCTTCTTGTCCGATGGCTTCGGGAATTCGGCGACAGCGGACGTCTTTGCAGGATCAGGGCTTATACCCTGAGCACTCACGACGTGGCCCAAGAATTTCAGCTCTCTATAGGCGAACCGACACTTCGAAGGCTTGAGTGCCAGCCCAGTAGCCTTGAAGGCCCGTAGCACGGCTCGCAGTCGTCTGAGGTGCTCGTCGAATTCGGTTGCGAATACGACAACGTCGTCGAGGTAGACAAGACAGCTCTGCCATTTCAAGCCGGAAAGGACGGTGTCCATAACACGCTGGAAGGTTGCCGGCGCTGTGCATAGTCCGAACGGCATCACTTTAAATTCGTACAGCCCGTCCGGCGTGACGAAGGCAGTCTTTTCACGATCTCGTTCGTCGACCTCGATCTACCAGTACCCACTCTTGAGATCCATCGACGAAAAGTATAGGGCGTGGCGCAGCCGGTCCAGGGTGTCGTCGATGCGTGGCAGCGGGTAGACGTCCTTTTTTGTTACGGCGTTCAGTCGGCGATAGTCCACGCAAAACCGTAGAGTCCCGTCTTTCTTTTTCACCAGGACTACCGGTGAAGCCCACGGGCTGCTTGAGGGCTGGACAATGTCGTCATCAAGCATTTCCTGAACTTGCTTTTGAATAACTTCCCTTTCTTTCACGGAGACTCGGTACGGTGGCCGATGCACAGGGAGAGCGTCGTCATCAGTGATTATTCGATGTTTCGCAACCGTCGTTTGGCGCACCTTCGACGACGTGGAGAAGCACTCACTGAACTCGGCGAGAAGCTCACTGAGTTGTCGTCGCTGTGCGGCTGGGAGGGAGGGGTGGATGTCGAGCTTTGACGGCGTGGTTCTCTTGTGCTGCGTCGGAGAGGCGTCTTCTGAGATCGCAGCGATCGCGGCTGAGTCTTGAATTTCCTCGATGTATCCCACGGCTGTACCCTTTGTAAGGAGCTGCGACTCTTGCCGGAAGTTGGCGACAAGGGCTACGGTACGCCCGTCCTGGAGCTCCGTTACGCTTCTTGCAATGCCGATCCCTCGTTAAAGGAGAAGTTGGACGCTTCCTTCCAACAATGCTATACCGCAGGTGGCTTCTTCGGTCCCGACGGGCACAAAGACACTCGACAGCGGCGGCAGGCTTACGTGGTTGGTAAGGACTCGCACCGCAGCTAACGTCGCTTTGGGATCTTCCGCCGATGAAACAGGTTTGCGAAGCGTCAGCAAGGTCGATGATGGCGCCGTATTCACACAAGAAGTCCATTCCGAGAATGACGTCCCTCGAACAGTCTTGCAAAATTACGAACTTGATAGGGCAGGTTTCACCGTGGATCTTTACGCGAGCAGTGCACCTGCCGACAGGCGTGATGAGATGTTCGCCGGCGGTTCGTATCTGCGGTCCGTCCCACGACGTCGTAAATTTCCGAAGGCGATGAGAGAGTCTCCCACTCAAAACGGAGTAGTCAGCTCCGGTGTCGACGAGTGCCGTCGCGTCGTTGCAGTCGATGATAACGTCGAGATTATTCGACACCGTTACAGAAACGTCGTGTCGGGGCGTTGCGGCGTTAGAGTGGGAGGACTCCGACAATCTTGAAGGATCTTGGCATCGTTCGTCTTCGGCAACACCACCTCCCGGCATTGCCGCGCCTAGTTTTCCCGACGGGAAGCGATGGGTGACAGGCTGTCTTGGCGAGACCGGCGGAAGGGCGATGGCGAGCGTCGGGAGGGACGGTGAACGGAATCCAGGGCGGGGAGTTGACTCAGGAGATGAAGAGCGGCGGAAGTAGTCCTCGATGTCCCGAGGTCACTCTCCGAGACGTGGTCGAGGGTCGTTGGGTGCAAACCCTCGTAGGCCCAGCTGGCGGTAGGGGCATCGTCGGTAGATGTGGTCCGCCTCACCGCAGTGGTAGCACAGCGGGCGTCGATCGGCCGTTCGCCACACGTCGGTCTTCCTTGCCGCAGCTTGTTCTGGGCGAACCTGCGCCCGATCTTCCTGGCGTCGGGGGTACTGCGGCGCTGTAGGTTCACGTCGGGGAGGCGCCATGTACGGGCGCGGGGCTGGTGGAGCTCGTCGGACCAATGCGGCGTAGCTTAGAGCTGGCTCCTCCTGTGCTGCTACGGTGACGGGTGTCTCGGGCTGGAAGGCTCGGAGAACCTCCTCTCGGACGACCTCGACGAGTGAGGGTGAAGATGGGCGATCTGCAGCAGGTAGGACCTTGCGGAGCTCTTCCCGGACGATATCCCGGACGATCGTCACGCGGAGAAGTGGAAGATGGTTACTCAGCGAACTAACTATGGCTCTCAGATGCTCCAATTTACTCTTCCAAATTTGTTAAATACTTTTTGCGGTAGTAATGTTTCCCTCGAAAACTTGACTTTCAAAGACTTGCGTGGGTATTTTTGTACATGATGCATTCTTTTCATAAAACGTTATTTGTTTCGTTTTTCTGTTAACAATACCTTCAGCTGCTACTTGATGTGATTTTCATCTTTGTTTCTTCGATGCTTGCCGGTGACCACTGTAAGGGGACCGAGGACCAGTCAAGCTGCATATCGCAGCTTTTTTCCTCGGGCTCCCCCATCAAGATTGATGGAAATAAAGATATTATTATTATTATTATTATTATTATTATTATCTCCCGAAGGCTGCCGCCACCGCTGGTATTCAAGCCCAGTAGGGCAGCTGCGACGGTTGAGGCACAAGGCGCGCCGGCGAGTCGGTGGTAGTGGCTTGCTTGGGCCGTCAGTGCGCGCTCGATATTGGTGGCTTCGGTTACAAAACCATCGACAGTCGTCGGGGGATTGCGTACCAAGCCTCCGAAAATTTCGCACTTCACGCCACGCATGAGAGCGCGAACTTTCTTCTCTTCGACGGCCTCCGGATCGGCTCGGGCACTTAGACGAAGGACATCCTCAACAAAGCTTGTTACACTTTCGTTGGGGCCTTGCACCCTTGTTTGGAGGAGGTCCTCCGCTCGCTGCCGGCTGTGGTAGTTGATGAAGGTCCGCTTTAATTCGGCGGCGCATAGTTCCCACGAAGTAAAGGAGGCTTCGTGGTTCTCATACCAGTTCCTCGCGGTGCCATCAAGTGAGAATTAAAGGTTCTGGAGGCGGTGCTCGTCCGTCCATCCGTTGTGGCGGGCTACACGTTCATAATGATGCAGCCAGTCTTCTACATCCTCGTTCGCGTCACCGTGAAAGGGCGTCGGAGTGCGGGGAGTGACAGGCAAGATGACGACGGGTGGGGTAGTCATCGTCGCGGTCTTCTTTTTCGGCTTCTGTGGCAGGGGTCCGAATTCCGGGAGTTGGCCTTTGGTACGGCGGCTTGCTCGGGCGTTGGAGTCTTCTGCGAAGGGTAGCCTGCCGGGGCTGAGCACGTCACTTGGCCGGCGTGTCTTCAGAGGGGTACGGTTGACGGGCATAAAATGCAGGACCCCGAACCTCCACTAGAATGCCGCGGATGAAAATTGATGAGGCAATGGTAATTGAAGAAACTAAACGTTTAATGGGGCGAACTTGTGCCCAGAAATAAAAAGGGAACAGAAGATAACAGCAGGGCGTCGCGGGAGTCGAAGTCGGCGTGACAGCAGAGTCGAACGCTGGGGCGAAACTGACCCTGGCTCGCTACGCGAAGCCCCTTATGTACACGCGTGAGCTTCTGGAATAATCGTCACAGAAAGTTCGACGCGTAGGACATTCGTACCTCGAACAAGCACCAGGATTCTCGAATTTGCCAGTCCACTAAAATGCAGGGATAAACAAAAGACACGTCACGACCAGGAATCGAACCCTGGCTTTTCGCGTGGGAGCCACGCGCGATAACCGTTAGGCCGCGAGCGCGCTGCCTGCTTAGTCAGCTGCGCTCGCGGCAATATACATCCTATGTTTGCGATTCTATCGAAGACGTGGTGACCAGGTAGGGTCACCTGTAGTGCACACATCACACAAGGGACATGACATTGTGCTAAAAAAATCATCAGCATCTTTTTACAGTGTTACAGGTTTTTTGATAAACTCGCCAGAGGTGTGTTTACACAATATTAGCCGTGAAATCTGTCACATAGAAATACGTTGATATGAATCAACAACGTACCATTATGTGATTCCTTTTTTTAACTACAATTAAGTATCGTTCGGGTTTAAATAAAACCTATTGAGCAAAATGACTATTTTTTACAGCAACAGATATTCTCAAATTAGCAATTCAGGATGCGATTCATGGCATTCGTGATGAAACTCCTGAAACTTTTTGGCGAGCCGGAAACTCCGACTCGTTGCAAGGCTTGTGATGTTGTATACATGCACTGGTTCGGCAAAATTATGTCTGCGTATTTTTGGGATGTAGTTGTCTCAGAACAACGTATGTTTATGATGGTAGACGTTACAGCGCACTCGATAAAGTAAAGTTTTAATGTAGACGTTAACGCCTGTTTGTGGCAGCGTTCACGACAAACATTTATTGAAAAATATCTGTGTTCAGTTACTTGATAAATAGTAGTGCTGTACGATTTAAGTACCATGTTCTTATCTACGTTCAATGTCGTAGTTCGTTGAATGTATTGCTGGGCAGTTTAAGAACCTTTCCATAACAATGTTTTGAATAGTGACGCCGACAAAGCAGTGCGGTAGTCATCAAGCGTTCCATGGCATCATCAACCTAAAACTTCTCTAAACCAGGTTGTTATGTGCTAAGCCACCGCGTATGAAACGAAGTCCAAGTGGTGTCAAGTATAATAGCTACTTGTAACCAAATATGACGGCACCACGGTTCCTCCAAGTGCTGTCGCGGTGATTCGTGGGCGTTGCACTCGTTTTAGAGCGCAGCTCTTAGGCGCCCATTTCTGACTTGAGTGGCGTCGGCGTCGGCGTAACCGCGCGGTGCATTATGGGAAACGTCCCATAATGCACCGCGCCGAAACGTCGCGGGACGTTTCGGCGTGGTGCCGAAACGTCGCGTGACGACTCGCGTTTCGCGCGTGAAGGAAGGAGGAGGAGAGGAAGAGGGTACGAATGAGGAGGAGGGGCATACCCTCCCCTCAGTACCCTCCCATCCACCTCCTCAAGAGCTGCGCTTTAAATCGGCGTTACAGGGAGTTGTAAACGACTTTCATTTTTATTATTCAACTTTACTTCAATCATCACGAGACCCTTCTATAATATTTGTATTTTGTACAAGCTCACAGGCCTAATTTGTAATTAGAAATGACAATGATCAGCGATCCTGTCGAGAGCGAAGTGAGCGGCGCGCGTTGTCGTGCCTCTACGAACCCCATGCCACTGAAAAACGAGCTGAGCCTCCACTGACGTGATCAGTTTAAGCCAATCCAGACCGCTTCTTTTCTACGGCGCATGCGTCGTCTGTTTTTATTGCTCTACCAACTTTACGTTAAGAGTCCTAAAAAGCATAAGGTCGGCTCCCGATGCTAAATAATCCCATCTTTTGACGTTAAAGCCATCTCCATGCACCGGAGAGGGAACGGCGCCCCGTTCCCTCTCCGCAGACACTGTCTGTCGACGATGTCTGCGGCTCGAAGAGATGCGCCTCGCGACTATCTTATTTTCCGTGTGAGTCTAAGGGGTTGTAGGCTGTTTAAAGGCATAGCATAAACATAATTGTTTAACGTAATTGAGCTGCGATTTTGAAGAGATATGACTGAAGATGGTGTATATTCTGTATCGAAATTTAATGAAATGAACCTAAATCACTAAGAGTACCAAATTAAGAGCGTGAATTGGCGACCTATGGCAGCCGTCCGCTTAGAAATAATATATATGTGACTAAACAGCTGAAATATAGCGACAACCTATGACATCGCCAAACATTGCCCTACAATGAATCTTTCCTGTTGGTTTTGTGCCATTCACTGTGTTTTTATTTTTATGTATAAATTACAATATTATTTTCGACCACGGAAGAAGCGCAGGGCCGCAGTTGACTTAAAAGCATCTGATATTTCCTAGGTCGGGTAGAGTGCCCCTTCGGATGGTCGGGATTCCTTGCAATCTTATATGCCGCTTTCTGTTGACTCCTGCGCCATTCAGACGCCATTAGTTCGCAAGGGGCCGCCGTAGGCAGCAAATGCATAATCTCCAAGCTATTGTTTTTAGATGGATGATACACAAATGCACAATTTTTGGCCACCTTCATACAAAAGTCATAGGTCGACTCGTTAAAAAAGATTCGTTTTATGCAGTCGCATCAACTATACTCCGTTTACCCTTAAAGGTGTCCAGCAGAAAACAAATTGACCGCATCTCCACGTGGTGAATGACGTTGCTTGGGGCGAAGCTCTGGTGGTGCTTGTCTGCGTAGACGCCAAGCCGCAGCATGCCGAGCCTTTTCATTCATGTCAGTAGGAGAATGTGTGATTTTCTTCTTTTTCTTTTTTAAGCAGACAGATGGGATGGCATCTCAGAACCCCCTACTCTTTTTTTTCTTCTTTTTCTTTTTTCATACTTTTTTTCATCTTTCTTTTTCCAATAACTATGTCAATATGCATAACTATGTCAATATGCATTACATGTTGCATTTAAGTTAAGAAAAAAGAAACATAAAACCTTTTTTCGCCAGAAAAAACGAAATATAAACGTTAAGTCTGGTAACAATGTATTTTTGCCGAATCTTTGCCGAATCTTTAGAAAAGTTCGGCAAAAGTTCGGCTTTGACGAATCCCAAGATTTGGCGCCGAACTTTCGATTCGGCAAAAGTTCGGCCCATCACTAGTGCCTACATGTTTCCGCTCCGCTTCCGGAGCGGCGGAAACATGTAGGCACCCTAGGTGTGGCTATTTAGATTGTTTTTCGTGAAGCGGCCAGTCTCATTTGAAACGAGTGCCAGATTGCATGAATGATGTGACAAATCTGTGCCGAATAGAAGCACATAATTCTTTCTGCGAGGAGCTCACTCAGCTGCAGGCTGCGCGTTAGAGCCGCATTCAGCTGGCAGTATGAGCGAATTGTCGTTTTCTTGTTCCCGTCCCCGTTTCTATTACCACTGTAATGAGTTGGATATAGCTAGGCCGTATGATTTACGATTTTAACCGATGCTCGAGCACGCTCGAGCTGTGCCTTTTTTTTATCTGTGAGGGACAATAAGAAAGGGATTCCTCGAGCATAACTTCTGCAATATAAACTTCATTGTTCACGAACAGATCAAGGGAGTCATATAGTTCGCAAGCGGAATACCTTTCGGGAAGGAGGCTTCCGCGAAAGTCTCAATATATTCTCTAGAGAGCTGTTTAGGTCACCAGCCGAGTTAGCCAGAAGAGGTCTGAGGAGCTTCCCGAGAAAAAGCTCGCAGAGTTCTTAGCTGTGGTACCGGTCTCTGCAGTTAGTACACCACATCAGCGGGCAGTCCATAAGGTGTGGAAGCTCAGCGCTCGAGAGAACCTTGCCAATCCGTCCAGAACGACGAATCTCTGCCAACTGTAGAGTCCTCTCGACAAAGGTGCAGACGAGCTTGCACGGCCAGACAGCTTCAGGTCGTGGATAGCTGAGTCCTCTTTGGTCAAGGCTAAACACGAACTGATTTTCTCCGTCACGAGATTCATTTCCCTTAAGTTACAGCTTGCATTCAGGACACGTCACCTGCAAAGTTGAGCGGGTTCTACACATTAGCCTTCCTTTCAGGTTTCAGGTTTTATTGTGCGTAGATCAAAGGTAAATACATTAGAAATATTACAGAAGGAGGTCCCAGAGTCAGAGACTGGAAAGGGACCTCCTGTTAATAGTAGCAATAATAATAAAACAAATTTACAGCAGTCAGAATAGAAAATAAATTATGACATGAATAGGTGAAACACAGAACTAATTGCAGTGATATAAAATGAACAAAATAACAGTAAGTTAAACACTCATAATAATTATCAACTTATAAATAAAATAACACTGAATAAACAGAGCAAGGTTATAACAGTTGGAATTGCAAATCAATTTTGAGAATAAGTGAAATGCAGTACTAATTACAATAATATGAGAGACAAAACGGCAATTATCAAAAAGAGAGATACACAATGACGTCATGACAGCAATGTATGACTAAAAGGACTGAAGAAATATGCGAAGTTTCTGCTTAAACACGTGAATTGATGGTGATTGCTTGATGGCTAAAGGTAATGAATTCCACACAGCCGTGGCTGAGAAGTTGGTGGTAAATTTACCATAGTTAGTCCTAGGCTTAGGCAATAACAAGTTATGATGAAATGCGAATCGAGTTATCTTATGCTGTGGAAACTGATTATCGTTAAGAAGTGTTAGAGCGAGTTTGCCGTTCACGAAATTATACACAAGTAACCCGAGGGTATGTTTATTTAAATTGCTAACAGATAAAATATTAAAAGCACGGAAAAACCAAGAAATATCAGATGAAAAGTGACTAAAGGTGATGATACGAAATGCTTGATTTTGGACGTGCTGCAATGGAGACAAATGTGTGCGATAAGTATTTCCCCACGAAGATATGCAGTAGTTAAGATGACTATGTATAAATGCGTAGTAGAGGGAAATGAGCGTATCGATGTGGAAAAAGGAGCGTACTTTGATTAATGCTTTTATGCCGAATGCTTCTTTTCTAGTTAAGGAGTTAATATGCCTGTGGAATTTTAAATGAGTGTCTAATTCAACCCCAAGAAATACAACGTGGCTTGCAGCCGTCAATACATTAGAGTTTAAGTGAACCGATGGAAGCCCTGGAACGATTTTGTTGGTTGATGTGAAAATGACAAAAGTAGATTTAGAAGCGTTAATGTTCAGTATATTACGCCGACACCAGTTAGCAACATTGGCAGCGTCAGCGTTAATTTTGAATAACAATGAGTCAAGGCTGTTATCGGAAGTAAAGATGGTAGTATCGTCAGCGTATAGTAAACAGTCAGAAAAATTAATGCACTGAGGAAGGTCGTTAATATATATTAGGAACAACAGAGGTCCAAGAATGGAGCCCTGGGGGACGCCAATATTAGTAGTTCTAAAGTGGGAATAGGCACCAGAAATATAGACGACCTGTTGTCTGTCCTGTAAATAGTTGCTAATTAATGCTAGTGTGGGACCAGTTATACCAATAGCGTCCAGTTTTGCAAAAAGTATATTATGGTTAATTGAATCAAAAGCTTTAGAAAGGTCAATAAATAAATCACCAGCAAATTTACCGCAGTCTATGGCTCTTTTAATATCATCAGTTAAGGAAATTAGTGCCAGGTCAGTTGAAAAACCAGCTTTAAAACCAAACTGACGGGGCGACAGGACGTTAAATTTTGAGAGGTAGCATGTGAGACGTATAACAACTAGTTTTTCAATAATTTTGCTAAAGAACGAAAGAATTGCAATCGGACGATAGTTAGTTACAAGGCGCTTATCACCCTTCTTAAAAACAGGTATTAGCTTAGCTACTTTCAATACGCTAGGAAAAACGCCAGTTTTAAATACGAGATTTATAATGTAGGAAAGAACGTCACAGATTAAATGAGCTATTAGTTTAATATGAAAAGAATAAAAGTTGTCAAGACCAGCACTTGTTATTTTTAGGTTATGAATGACAGTGCGGACTTCGACAGGAGATACGGGAAAAAGAAAGAAGCTATGAGGTAAGCGCTGATAATGGTGGTCGTGAGGAATAAAAGGCTGAGGATGATCAGTGAAAAATGAGTCGCTAAAAGCGTTCGCAATGTCAGATGGGTTATTGTAGGTAACGTTGCCAAATTGAACAGAATGCTTAAATCTGTCTTGAAATTCGTCGCAGGTTTGTCGCAGTTTTTTTAATTCGCTCGTTCAGTCGTTTGGCTTGCATTTGAAGGCGGTGCGCGTTTTTCTTGGCATCTTCCATGAAGCCTATAGCTGTCAAATTGAATGACGTCTGACATTCTTTCACTTCAAACTCTTTTTGCAGGCAAGGTTCAATAGCCACGCACTCATCAACAGCTTGTCTTCTTTCTGCAGGGGACTGCATTTTGCGTTGTCGGCTTCTACCGCTCGCATGCGACGTGGACGCGTTAGGTGGCACACGAACAAGCGTTCTGCGTCTCTTTGAACCTGCTGGTTGCATGTACAACGAATACAATGGGAATTGAGTTGGCACCGCTATCGGTCGCAGTACCTTCCGCTTCATCCCTACCTTGTAGTCCTCCGCCTTAAATGCCTATATGTACAACCTCGGCTTTCTGCAGGGAAGATAATCCACATAGCGCTCCCCTCTCCTAAGCTGCGAGGGGGAGCCAGGTTGGGGCAAGGTAAAATGTGAAGGGAAATAGGAAAGGAGGTGACGGGCAAAAGTGGAAAGCGCGAAGTGTACGTCGGCCTTTAAAATGAAGGGAGCACACGACGCTCCTGGAGCTTGGTTGCCACTGGCTGCCCTTCTCGCTGCATTCTCGCGAAATGTTCTTCAACCATCCCAAAATTTCTCTCTAGACGGAAGCTCGTGATAGCAGAGTTCCGGATCTCTCGCAGCATTTGACTTACAACGCGGCACGCAACAGTTTTTAGGCATCGCGTGCTCCGTAACCCATCTGCACACTTTAAAACTGTGCAGAGACAGACAAAAGGCGGCTGTCTACGTCTCTTCTTTCTCATCCATCAGTGGTTATCGCCATGAAACTATAGAAACGAGCAAAAAAACGATCGAAAACACAAACCACGCATGCGAGCACAGGGTAAAACTGCGATATTTTCTCCGCGCAAAGTGGTGCAAAGGTGGGGGACAAGCGATTTTTGCGGCCTTTTGCAACCGCGACAGCGCCTCGGTATCGGCGAAGCCAATGACGGGCAGATAGTTTCTCTGGGTCGCGAAGCAAGAGCGCGTTGGGCGCCTTTTCTATACTCTTTTTAACCTTATGATGTACCGCAGGAAAGGCTACAAGCGCGAGCTCCTTGCTCTATAAGGCACATCTCGGCGGCACAAGCTCTCGCGCGTTAAGAGTAGCTCCCAACGCTATGAGCTCGCGCTTCTAGCCTTGTCTGCGGTACAACATTAGGTGAAACGGAGTATAGCTTTCAGCTCACGAGACCACTCGCCGATGTGCAGCGCCTCCACGGCAGATGGGAGAAGTTCTCCTCTCACGCGCGCTCTTTTGTTTTCGTAAAAAATCGGCAGGCCGCACCAACAGGGGGATCGAGAGGCCGTGCCACAGACCTCAGACCGCAAACCACAGGTGTTGACAGCTGCGGTCATCATCTGATAACAACCACATGATGCCCCATAGGGTCCGAACTTCGTTCGACAGAGGGCGCTCATGTGATGTCACGCAGGGTTCGTGCTGCATCCAACAGAGGGCGATGCGCTCCGGTCACATGTTCATTGCGATTCAAATTCAAAACACGTGTTTTGAATTTGAATCGCTGCGCGGTAAATGCCCCTTTTATTCGATAAAAAAGGCTTTGCGGGCGACGGGGACTCGACCTCGCTACCTTCTGATCAGAAGCCCAACACTCTACCGTCTGAGCTATGAGCACTTTTTTTTTTTTTTTTTTTTTTTCTTTATTGCCAGGTATTATTCATTCACAAAAATACACCTTCAGACGCACTTGTAAAGAAGGTGAAGCTGACTTACGACTGACGCACACTGATTAACATGATCTTAATGTGACCAGTCCGTCTAGGACTGGCAACCAATCAGGCCCATCTCCAAAAACCTTATACACTTCTCTAATCTGACTAATGCTCTGAGTAAAATAGTGACATACTGGTCGAGCATCTACATCAGCATGCCGCACACCATACTTCTTGGACGACTTAATTCTTCCTATACTTTGTCTCATCCTACGATGGACTAAAGGCAGAAGCCACGGGCCACCAGGTCCAATCCCATTCCACGCTATACTATGACACGCTTAACATTGATTAGGATTGGACGAATAATGCTCTGAATCCAAAAACGCCGCATCATTTATATAGCTTCGACGCTGCAAAGAGACTATATGGCGTGGCTTTCTTTGCGATGTAAAATTGTTGAGTCACTCAGTGCTCTTCGATTCGAGCCACTGTCCATTCATCTCCTGATCAGTGATCCGAGACGCGGGATCCGATACGTGCATCCAAGCGAAATACCGCTCAATTTCTAAGTGGCTCGTGATTGGATCTGGCGGTCCGTAGCTTTTGCTTTTAGTCCATCGTAGGGTGAGACGAAGTATAGTGTTTCGTACGTCGAGCGCGCAATTCAGATCACGTGTTAGAGCTGTCGCAACGCTTGGATTTTGTAACGGAATTGCTGAGTCATTCATCGAAGGACGCTACAGGGATGACGGAAGAGTTCAGGATTATTGAGTCATCTGTCAGGCGGGAAAATGCACTGTCACGATGACGACGCAGATATGTCGCCATGAGATTAGTGCCGAGGAATGCATTGTCGCGTGTTTTCCCGGTGGGTCATGTGACCAACGTCACCTGATATTTGAATCGCTGCGCAGTTGACACCTCGGTTCATAGATGGCGCGTCTTTTGTTGCTAAGCGTCTTTGTTGTTAGGGCATGAGTGACATCTTGCGTCGTGGGGGTCTGACTTGCGCCATCTGTTGCTGGAAAGTTGAATTGCGCGTCTTCCTAAGGTGTGCCCATCCGTATTTTCGCGTGCGCGCAATGCGCGTGAGTTGCCGAATCTGTTTGTAGATGTCGCGCACCTGAATCCTTTTGTTGGCGTGAACTTTTACCATTATCACACGACATTTTCTCGATAATGTTAGCGGCAGCTTGGTAGATGGCGTCAACTCTGTCGCGCTCACATCATCTCTCGATAATTTTATCGTCATCTGCAGCTGCTGAACGGAGCGTGTGTGGGAAATGCACCGGAGCGTGGTCGCATCCACATGCGCTAAACACGAGACAGATATGATGTTTCATGTTTTTTATTATCATTCGCTCTTAGAACACGCACAGTTATAAATACAGATACGGCTTTTAAAATCACTCTACGCGACAAAGAAACCACTGGAAACACTTTACACAAAAATATACAACGCAAGCAGTATCAAGACATATCCGAGGCAAAAAAAAAGTGGAATAACAGAACAATGCGCACGAAACAATAAAAAAAAAATATTTACAAGGTTAGGGCGTGAGATGAGAAGAGAAATAGGATCCGGCTTTTGGTACACTAGCGGGTTATACAAAAATGTACACAAGAAGTTTCAAGACACACCGGTGGAAAACGCGAGCAATTGCGATACAGTCCAAAATATTTACAAGGCATGTGATGAGGAGGCAGGTCGCTCGCTTCCTAAAACGCTCTTGTGGCCAAAAGGAAACGTCGTAATCCCGTCGCTGCAAATGTATCGCTTGTTATCGAACGGATTCAGAGCAATCTTTTCGACCGCGATGCTTTGTTCTCGTTAAGTTTTCGAGCAATCAAATGCTGCGTCACTCTGTGCAAAGTTTTCGTCTCTAGAGCGTGCTTGTACAGCTCGTAGGTGAACTTGCGAGACTCGCATTTCTTTACTCCCTTGGCTCTTACGCAACACGTGTTGCTGCTTGTTTTGAAGCTGTATAGCTTTGGTTTTAAGCAACAAAAAGCCACTAAGTGAGTAGTGGGATATTCATTTTTTAACACACCGAGCCTCATTTTGTTTTCGGTTGAAAAGAGCTTGTGACTCTTTGGATATCCAGATGTATCCAAGCATGCGTCTCGGAGTTGGAGCAGTTTGTCGTCTACGTCTGATCCGTGAAGGTGTAGGAAGAAGGAATCCGTGTCGCAGTAAAGAGCCCTCGCTGAGGGGATCGCACGACGAAGTTGATTATAAAAGAAGTCGTACATTACTATTTTTGATATCTCAAGAATCGAGAACCCTGCGTAGAGTGGTTGCTTGAGTTTGATCACTTTCGGAGCGAACTGGAAAATTACGACCTGCGAGCTAAGTGCTCGAAACTGCGTCAGGTTCGGCTTCTGAAGCATTTTCAGTATGTCGTCCTCTTTAACGCACAGTTTATTGTGTTCATGTTTACGTGCATTCTCGATCGTCTTGCCATATATGCTGTTCATGAACAGTTTGGAAAGGTTCTTCTGGAAGGAGTTGGTTGCTTGCTGTCTCAGCTGGTGGTTAAAATCAATAAACTCCCTCAAGAACGCTCGCTGGGAGAATTTGAGGACTCGGTGAATTTTGGTGACCTCTAGTCCTAACTGGATGTACAGTTTCAAAATCCGGTAGTGCAAAACGTATTTCGTTTTGTCGTGAAGTGTGAGCAGCAGCTTCTTAGTGGATTCCTCTTTGGGCATTTCAAACTTGTCAATTAGACTTTTTTGATAGTCGGACAACCAATCGTAGGGAACGCTTTGCTTCACCGGGGCCAAGGGAAAGTCAGAATGAGTATCGTGCACGTCGTGAGGATATCTGAGGTCTACCTCCAAAATGTAGCCCGTCGGAGCGTCATCTGGAACGTCATCAATGTTCAAGCAGGCAATCTCGTCTTTCGTCATCCACTCAAAGTCCGACACTGGGCAATGTTTACGAGAATCACGTTCCCAGCTCTTTCTGTCTTCTCGTCATCCGCTCAAAAGATTCGTCCATTGTTGAGGAATACCTCTATCGCGGACCCGACTGTGTAGAAAGATTCATTTTGATTCTCAACTTTCTAGCGAAGGAAATACCCCGATTGATCAGGTCGAGTGAAGTGCCCCTTGAAATGACTCAAGAAAACGAGGCTTCCCACGCGGACTCTTCCCGCTGTGGCATTTGCAACGAAAGCTTTAGCAAGAAAATGAAAACTCGCGACCACGACCACATGGCGGGAGAGTATAGGCGGGCGCTTTGCACCCAGTGTAACCTAAACCATCGAATCAACAAACATACCGTTCCACTCATAGCGCACAACCATTCCTACGACCTCAGTTTCTTTCTAGGCAAGCTTAATTTGTTCGAGTCCAAGGATATTAACGTACTCGGAAGCTCGTGCCAGAATTTTAAATTGTTAGAGATAGGCAACCTTCGCTTTATTGACCGCCTCGCATTTCTTAATGCAAGCCTGGAGACGCTCGTGCAAAATCTCCACTCTAAGGGCATAGAGCATTTTTGTTGCCTTCGGCAGTCCTTTCCTGAGCACGTCGACCTCCTTGCCCGCAAAGGAGTGTTTTGTTATAATTTCATTACGAACTTTGAGAGTTACGAAGGTCAAAGCCTCCCGCCAGGAGAGGCCTTTTTTTTAACAAGTTGACTGGGAGCGGGGTGTGTGAAGAGGACTACCAACATGCACAGGTCGTTTTCGATACCTTTGGTTTGAAGAACCTTGGAGAATACAGCGACCTTTACCTAAAGACGGACTGCCTCCTACTGGCCGATGTTTTCCAAAACTTTAGACGCTGGACGCTGGAGACATACGAAATTGAGGCTTTACATTTCGTATCGTTACCGTCACTAAGCTTGTCGTGTGCGCTGAAACAGTCGAAAGTAAGACTGCAGCTAATTGACGACCCTGACACCTATCTCATGATAGAACAGGGTATTCGCGGAGGGATTACCCAATGCACAACCCGCCATGCTGTCGCAAATGTTCCGGGAACGGATACGTTTAATCCGCAGCACGAACCGTCCCAGATTTTGGACTTGGACGTAAACGGTCTGTATGCGGGGACAATGAGAGAAGCCCTGCCAGTGTCGGACTTTGAGTGGATGACGAAAGACGAGATTGCCTGCTTGAACATTGATGACGTTCCAGATGACGCTCCGACGGGCTACATTTTGGAGGTAGACCTCAGATATCCTCACGACTTGCACGATACTCATTCTGACTTTCCCTTGGCCCCGGTGAAGCAAAGCGTTCCCTACGATTGGTTGTCCGACTATCAAAAAAGTCTAATTGACAAGTTTGAAATGCCCAAAGAGGAATCCACTAAGAAGCTGCTGCTCACACTTCACGACAAAACGAAATACGTTTTGCACTACCGGATTTTGAAACTGTACATCCAGTTAGGACTAGAGGTCACCAAAATTCACCGAGTCCTCAAATTCTCTCAGCGAGCGTTCTTGAGGGAGTTTATTGATTTTAACCACCAGCTGAGACAGCAAGCAACCAACTCCTTCCAGAAGAACCTTTCCAAACTGTTCATGAACAGCATATATGGCAAAACGATCGAGAATGCACTTAAACATGAACACATTAAACTGTGCGTTAAAGAGGACGACATACTGAAAATGCTTCAGAAGCCGAACCTGACGCAGTTTCGAGCACTTAGCTCGCAGGTCGTAATTTTCCAGTTCGCTCCGAAAGTGATCAAACTCAAGCAACCACTCTACGCAGGGTTCTCGATTCTTGAGATATCAAAAATAGTAATGTACGACTTCTTTTATAATCAACTTCGTCGTGCGATCCCCTCAGCGAGGGCTCTTTACTGCGACACGGATTCCTTCTTCCTACACCTTCACGGATCAGACGTAGACGACAAACTGCTCCAACTCCGAGACGCATGCTTGGATACATCTGGATATCCAAAGAGTCACAAGCTCTTTTCAACCGAAAACAAAATGAGGCTCGGTGTGTTAAAAAATGAATATCCCACTACTCACTTAGTGGCTTTTTGATGCTTAAAACCAAAGCTATACAGCTTCAAAACAAGCAGCAACACGTGTTGCGTAAGAGCCAAGGGAGTAAAGAAATGCGAGTCTCGCAAGTTCACCTACGAGCTGTACAAGCACGCTCTAGAGACGAAAACTTTGCACAGAGTGGCGCAGCATTTGATTGCTCGAAAACTTAATGAGAACAAAAGCATCGCGGTCGAAAAGATTGCTCTGAATCCGTTCGATAACAAGCGATACATTTGCAGCGACGGGATTACGACGTTTCCTTTTGGCGACAAGAGCGTTTTAGGAAGCGAGCGACCTGCCTCCTCATCACATGCCTTGTAAATATTTTGGACTGCATCGCAATTGCTCGCGTTTTCCACCGGTGTGTCTTGAAACTTCGTGTGTACATTTTTGTATAACCCGCTAGTGTACCAAAAGCCGGATCCTATTTCTCTTCTCATCTCACGCCCTGACCTTGTAAATATTTTTTTTATTGTATCGTGCGCATTGTTCTGTTATTCCACTTTTTTTTTTGCCTCGGATATGTCTTGATACTGCTTGTGTTGTATATTTTTGTGTAAAGTGTTTCCAGTGGTTTCTTTGTCGCGTAGAGTGATTTTAAAAGCCGTATCTGTATTTATAAGTGTGCGTGTTCTAAGAGCGAATGATAATAAAAAACATGAAACATCATATCTGTCTCGTCTTTAGCGCATGTGGATGCGACCACGCTCCGGTGCATTTCCCACACACGCTCCGTTCAGCAGCTGCAGATGACGATAAAATTATCGAGAGATGATGTGAGCGCGACAGAGTTGACGCCATCTACCAAGCTGCCGCTAACATTATCGAGAAAATGTCGTGTGATAATGGTAAAAGTTCACGCCAACAAAAGGATTCAGGTGCGCGACATCTACAAACAGATTCGGCAACTCACGCGCATTGCGCGCACGCGAAAATACGGATGGGCACACCTTAGGAAGACGCGCAATTCAACTTTCCAGCAACAGATGGCGCAAGTCAGACCCCCACGACGCAAGATGTCACTCATGCCCTAACAACAAAGACGCTTAGCAACAAAAGACGCGCCATCTATGAACCGAGGTGTCAACTGCGCAGCGATTCAAATATCAGGTGACGTTGGTCACATGACCCACCGGGAAAACACGCGACAATGCATTCCTCGGCACTAATCTCATGGCGACATATCTGCGTCGTCATCGTGACAGTGCATTTTCCCGCCTGACAGATGACTCAATAATCCTGAACTCTTCCGTCATTCCTGTAGCGTCCTTCGATGAATGACTCAGCAATTCCGTTACAAAATCCAAGCGTTGCGACAGCTCTAACACGCGATCTGAATTGCGCGCTCGACGTACGAAACACTAGGAAGAATTAAGCCGTCCAAGAAGTATTGTGCTCATAGCTCAGACGGTAGAGTGTTGGGCTTCTGATCGGAAGGTAGGGATGTCGAGTCCCCGTCGCCCGCAAAGCCTTTTTTATCGAATAAAAGGGGCATTTACCGCGCAGCGATTCAAATTCAAAACACGTGTCCGTCATGTGACCGGAGCGCATCGCCCTCTGTTGGATGCAGCACGAACCCTGCGTGACATCACATGAGCGCCCTCTGTAGAACCCTTAGAAAATGAAGTACTGCCACTTAGAAAATGAAGTACTGAGAAGTAATAAAAAATTTAATTATTTCGATCACGTTATTAATTTTCCTAAATAGACCCTTTGGCAAACGCGATTATGGCATTAATATATCTTCTCCGCAAATGTGAACGTTTACAGCAGTGATTTGACCAGCGTCCTGTGGAACAATGATATACAGGATGATTGTTTTAATTTACAGTTTTTGGACAAAAACGGAAGTTACGTGAAAACCACCTGCACTGTGTGTTTATCAAGCTCAATTGTCTTTGATTGGAGATAAGCATAACAGTCAGTTGGCTAAACAAAAATATTGTGCTTTTTAAATTCTTAATCAATTATACCATGCCGAGATAATGACGAGGTGCCCGTCATTAGTGAGGAACTCTTATGTGTGTCGTTGCGGACAGTGCTTCTAGTGCTTCCGAACCCATTTGGGAACAAGGTGAGAAAACGCGAAGAATAACCGAAAATATTTTAAAGCGCCAGTAATCTCCTCTCAATTTATTTTAACTAGGGTAGTCTCCAATGATTAGTACCTTCAAACCCGCAATTTGACCAATTGCCCCGAACGCCATTAGGTAAAAGATGAATTAACATTAGTAAAGTTGACATTTGGACAAGGTGGTAGTCTAAAATATACTCCTTGAAGGCTACAGTGGGCGGAAATCTTCCAATCCATTGTAGCATTGTAGGGGGTGCACATGCAGACCATTGTTTGGCGAGACCAACACCTCGGGGAGGAACATAGACAAATTGACCCAAAAGGTGTTAGACGCCCTCCAGATTCTCTGTGAGGACAGGAACTGTGTTAGTGTAGAATCCATGCCGCTGTGAAACAAGGAAAGATATTTCCTTCAACAGACAATGAAGGGCCCAAACGAGCCTGGATGAACGAGCCACTATCATTCACGGGGCTGGTGGTAGACGCACGAGTCCGCCGTGGATCATTCGGTCTTTTCTTTCTCTTTTTTTTTTGCAGTCAATAAACATAGTTGTGAGTGGCGCCTCTTTTCTGTTCTGTTCTTCTTCTCTCTACTTTGTGCGCTAAATAACTCAATATGAATTAACATTATTCAGTTCATCACCTACGTCATGATGACGGTTATCTCCCTATCAGATGTTCACCGAGCACGATAAACGCATATCGTATTGTGTTCCGCGTTTTCATTATTTGCCCCCCAAAAAATACAAATTTCCGTCGTTTTTTTTTTTTTTTTTTTTTACAGTCCTTATTTTACGGGGATAAAACGGAAATACTCGCAATCACATGCTCAAACAAAAATAAATGATGTGGAATCTTTTTTAATAATTGGGAACTGCCGCGACCTCTCGAAATAAACCACCGCCAAACCTGCCACAGAACTAAACGCAGGTGGATTTCAGTTTTTCTCGCTGAATGTCATTTCGATAGATCAAATATAGGTAAGTTTTCTATTACATGAATGAGCCTCGTCCACGGCTTTTTGCCTTTGAAACATTTACTTGCCCTTAATAGTCAGAAACAACTTTCGTTTTTCTTTTTAATATTGAAAACACTTGTAATAAGTTTTAAGGCAGCTGTATTGAAATTAATTATTCTCAAATTTACAGAATTAAAACATCGAAACAATAAGTTCATGCATAAATAAGGACTTAAGTCACGACATTAGATTAGAGTTTTTTTTTCTTTTTTTTTGTCGGGTACAGACAGAAGTTGGATGACAAATGGCGCTAATGGCACTTCGATTTAGAATCTTTCTCGCAAGAGTACTTCAACGGCGATTAACGATATTTCAGTTCAAAGCACGCACTTTTAAACCCGACCCTAAAACCCAGCTTTCGCAGGATTTTTATTCGTGAAAACGTCGCTTTGACGTTATTTCACTTTCTCTGACGCCCTGGAAAATGAGTTTGCTGAGTACATGCTGTACGTTTTAAATGGCGGTCGATGTAATCGCTTTCATGAAGCGTCGCTTGTACAAGTGAAGTTGTTCTTAGGCACGATACTGAAAATCTTTCACTTTCAGCTTTGAGTCTCAGAGTGTCGAGAGCACGTTTTCGTAGTTATAAATATGCGCAAATAAAGCCTGAAAATAATAATAGAAAAACACACTCAGAGTGAACAAATATTGTTTTCGGGATAACGATATCGGCCGCGGCGGTGCACGTCATGGTAGGAACAAGAAGCTATAATAAAAATAAAATTACCTAAAATTCCACTCACTAACATTTCAAATTTTCGCTTTATTTGGCCACACAAATAGAGACATGTTGCACGTCGTTGAGAAAAACATTCTCTCCGCGCTAATCATTAGTGAGGTCAAGCTGCCTGGAATCCGCCATACCGAAACTAAATGGAAGAAAAAGCACCTAAGGCTCCGCCCTTGAGGAAACATCACCCTTTAATCGATCATGTAGCGCTTAGATCACGGGCCGCTGTCAGATAGGCTCGCGAATACTCACTCCCCGCGCCCGCTGTGGAGACTGACCCCTCCTCAAGGATGGAACTTCGTCACACTTTTGCGTCCTAGTTTGAGTATGATTAGCGTATTGAGTATGACTATTTTTGCATAGTTTGAGTATCTTAGTTCCCTGATGGCTTAGGCATGCCAGAGAATAGTGCAGAGCAGAATTTACTTATCTGATTTGGAACGACAGCTATGGCATATCTCTACGATGGACAAGTGATTTCTTATAGAAATGCACCAGCTCAGCCAAACGCCTTAAAAAGTATTTGGTCACTTTTGGTATTGATAAATAATTAGCCAGTTATCGCTTTTAGCTCGCAAGTTGACGTCCGCTGCGCTCAATATAGCATTAACCCGAAGTAAGCTTTTTTTTTTTTTTAAATTTTGGGTGTTATTTTATTTTTTATTATTTTCAGTCGTCGCTGAAACACCCTGTATATTAACTTATGTTCATCCTGCAGTATCGTCTGTTATAATATTGCACATTAAACAAACTCGTACAAAGTCAATATTTATTCATTTGAGGGTCAAACTAAAAAAAATATCAACACTAAAACAAGAAGAAAAAAAGACAGCACTTTTAGAGTTGCCGACAATGCAAGAAACACATGGACGTTCACGCTTCTTGCTCTTTTCCTCGACGTTCTCATTGGTCAATTTCGCCACCTCAATGGCTGCTGGACGATAATAGGACACGCGGGACTCGCTGTCGGCATGGCCTGTCTTTCTTAACCTGTCAGTGATTACAGTCTTTATGATTCTAATAGAAAGTAGTGTTACAACAGTAAAAATGACGCAAAAAAAAAAATGTTTCTCACCCGAAGGATTTTTTTTTTCTTATCGTCAATTTTGAATTGTGTAGTAGCAGTCATATTTGTATCTCGGTTAGTTTCACTCATAATGTGTTACCACTTCTGCCGGACCCCGAGGGTATCAGTAGGCTGTGTATTAAAGAAGCAGTAGATTTAAGGGCCTTTTTTCCCGTATTATTTCTTGCGCAAAACGTAACGTATAAAGAAAGATGAAAATTGCCCATTTGAAGCACTCCCCTAAGCGCTAGGAGTCGGTGCCCGCCATTAAACGTTCAAAGTAAATTGCGAAAAAAACAAACAAAAAAGACACCGATGTCGGGCACGCGATTTCATTTACGCTAAGCTTACATATATATCAAACAAACAAGAAGCTTTCTGCATGTTTCATTCGGGAACTCGTGCATTATTGGTTTTGTTATGCAAACTCTTTCGTCAGAAACACTTATTTTTTTCTTCCAGTAGCTACAATTTAAAAGCAGTGCGAAAGGCGAAAGAACACTTTGTATTTAATACACGCGTGTTTGTCAAGACGAAAAAAAAATGTCAAAGTGTTTAGTTTGAACTTGTAAGCCTGACGTAGAAGTTATGGCTAGTTGGTATTTTATGATTAAAAATTAAAGCAGCGCCTGGTTCGTCTACCTTCTTGTTCTTGTCTGTGTCCTTGCGCTGTTTTAATTTTTAATCTTGTAAGCCTGCCCAATGGTTCCTAAGCATTTTGAAATAATATCGACAAAAGGTGTTTTATTATATATTTTTTTTTTAGTAATGCGCCGGTCAAACTTAAGATCTGGCGAGTGCAGCCACAGTAAAGTGTCTGAACAATCAGCTCCGGTGGATAATTCCAATCCAGCGCACTTGGTCTCGTTTACGGAAACACCAATTTTATGATCACATTATAACCGCACTTTTCTTACATATTATAGAAAATGACAGCCCCGAGGAAACCAAAAGCGTAAGAGAAGCGAAAAATTTTAAAATGCATTTTTTGCAAGTCCCGCCACAACCACTCTTTTAGCATAGTCCTTCCGATACATCTAGACTGCACTCCTAAACTTGATATCTGATAAAAGCCTGCATGGGCGCTTCGGAAGGTTTTCAATCTTTGGTCCACGATTCTGTATTTAACCTGGTCTATGGTCGGTGTAAGAACCTGCGATTGAACTCGTTCATTGACGGGATCGTTAATAATATATTCAGAACTCTCCACACCCTGCGTTTTTTAAGCATTTCACAGACTATAATCTAACAGCATCGACATCAGTAGCTCTCAACAAATGAAACGTATACAAGCAAGCTTAAACGCAGCGCGGGTGTAAATTATGATGCATTAAATTTAAAGTTTAAACTCGGGCATATTTATTTGAACTGAAGATATCACACCGATGAAATGAAGTAGAAAGACGTAAATAACTCAACATTAATTAAAGGAAAGGCAAGTATAGAAAATAGAAAAACAAAAATATGCTGAAAATGTCTCAGCATTTGATTCAATTAAGTGTGCTTGCGACTACATGTAACAAACTTGAACAATTAAGATGTGTATGCAATTATTTAAAAGATATACACAAATTTCGAGTCAACATTGGTTGACAAGTTGAAAATAAATATAAAACAATAAATTGTAAAGGTAGGTGATGGGGGTATCTACGATATGTCACTCTCACGTGTTTTGCAATCGCATCCAATCATTTTATCAAAGAACAACATCATATTTATAATTTGAAAAGAAAAGTTCGTTTAACACCCTTCACAATTGGTTTAATTTTTTATACAGTATAAACTCTTCAAGCTGGTTCTCACCATCAACTGCATATATCAATTTATGCAAGCTCGGCATGCATCATTATCTTTGAAGCTCGCCGAAGCACACATGGCACTGCATTTGGCTAAACATGACCGAGCAACGAATTCACTGCGTTTGTTCAACGAGATTGACCGACTATTCTTAAAACACTTACAATACGGCGACCAACTCTGCGTAAACAAAAGAATCACTCAGAGACGGGTATTCAAGAACAGCGGTAAGAAATTGTTCAGGGACTTCACAACTTCTTTCTAAGGATCACGCGCGGCAAGCAGCCGCATGCTTTCCACAGGAGAGGTCTTCGACGGGAACACGATCTGGGTGAACCCTTTCTCCTGTCCAACGATAGACTGTAGAAACTTCTCTGCGTGGACACCGTGAAAGGTCTCGTTCCTGGGCGCCGCGAGGATGACGTGTTCTCGTGTTGCACGTCACTACCCAATCGGCGGTGCTTTTGAGCTGTTGGTAGTTCTTCGAGGACTCGGGGGTCAAATCTTGGTTTCTTTGCGGACGTCCGTCTGTGGCCCCGCTGTGTTAGGACCCATAGCACTGGCATCGGGTTCTTGCTCTCCGAGGAGCCAGTAAGTGGTCATTTTTCCTTTGCCCTGTACCAAAGAAAAACAAACACGTATGAATATAACCTTTAGATAAGGGGGAGAGAAAGAGAAGGATTGTTTATTTCGGAGTGCTCTCTTTCCACATGAGATATATGCCACTCTTACCAAAGGGTAATATATTCTCGTGATATATATTACGCAATATTTTTCAAGTCGCAAAATTCGCTAAAAATATGTCCTTTCAAAAATTAGGTTGTTTACAGTATGCCTATGTCAGTAGCTTGTGATTTGCTCGTCAAGTTTAAGTAAGAAAGGCAGATAATGAACGCGGCCGTGTGTGCGAATTTCTACGATTAAACAACACTGCGTTAAAATGTAGAATTACGTTTTTCATACTTCGTAACGTTTTGAGGAGAGAACGCATCTTATGAAATGTCTCCCTGTTGCTTCTTTTCTCGAACGTATAAAATAAACATATGGTGTGCAAGATGCACAAAATATGGTGACTTTAATGTACTGTTTGGGGGGGGGGGGGGGGAGAAGAAAAAAGATGTATAATCTGGTGGCACCAGCGCCACCCTAGATATTTCATCATATGAATTTTTTAAGAAGGTTTGAAAATTCCGCAGAAGATGTTGTCGCAGCTTAGCGTGGCCAAGAGTCACTAGATGTTCACAGAGCACCGAAACTCTCTCGCTTCTTTTCAGGCCGCGCCACAGCCCTCAAAACATTGGCTATAAAATATCGTCGCTGTGAAATGGTATTTTGGATGCTAGCATCGTTTAATATATCAAATCATCTTTCTATATATTTTTGCACTGTTTCAATGCTGTTACGTTGCCCCTCTCCTACGTCGGCCTTGATTGGGCCAGGCAGTATTATTAAAAACGTCGGCAGAGACATTTAGGACTGCTCACGTGTAGGAATGGGACAGCATTCCTACACGCAGCGCATTCCTACAAGCAGCGCGCCACGTCTTCCCATCTCTCCCGGCGCTCGGGCGGTGGTATCACGCTCCCCCAGTGCGCAGGCGCGGCGAACCCCGCCGGCTCCACGCCTATCGTGACGATGAATTTGAGTTGCTGTGCTTTTCTTTGTGTTTTATTGCAGAGGCGCGTTCGCTTTGACCTTGAGCGCCCCGTCGTCTTCCGTGATGAAGCGTCTGCGTTGTTGTGCTTTTCTGTTTGTTTTATTTCTGCACGCGCGTTTTTCATGACTTGCATTCATGTCCCGTTTCACTTTGCCGGTGGAACTAGGTGCCGTTTTTCGCGGTTACAGACAACGCCGCCTGCGCTCTATGGGACATTCAAAGCTTTCGCATTAATAAAAGGAAAGGGAATCAAATATAGGTGTAGTAATTTTGCAGAGCTCAGTGATGAAAGCAGCATTTGACCTGTTTTAGCAGGTCCTGTAGCAGGCAAAACAGTGGTTTGGAGCAGTCACTTATCATTTTGGAGCAGATGATGTTGTTAGCACATCACTCGAAAAAGAAAAATTGATTGCATTGCTAATTGAGTTCACCTTTGATAATGGTCGAGGATTCCTCTTTGATACTGGAGCATATTGCTTATCGCATTTTGTAAAAAAAAAATAGATAGGGCGCCAAAGAAACACAGAGCGTTCTTTTTAGAAATAATCCTCTAGTCAGAAAAGGTTCCATTTATAATCGGTACTCAAAAAATGATAAAAATGAATCATAGTGCAACCCTTCAGTTGGGATGAAGCTTCTCTCCCCTCGCACGTTTACAGCCGGTGGCTTATTTAGTCTGTATATATACGTTATGTAAAATGCCTTTAAAAATCAGCTCGTCGATCAGCAAAAATTCGTAAGCCAAGGTTTATGAATCTAGGCGCAGTGACTACTTCGACATCCACCGTTAAATAATTTTAAAAAGTATTTCGACGTCTGTGACGTCGCTTCTATAAAACAATCAAAATAGTGGCTTCACTATTTCGACGTTCCCCGTCAATCCAGGTGTCGCTGGTAGTCGTTTCGCGCTTTCTTCCAGTTTAGTTTCTGGTGGTGTTTTCGGTGTTGTGTTGACGTGTTGACGGGGTCATGTGCCACGGCCTAAGAAGTTTCGGTTCTTGTTGGCAGCGGAATTGTCTTATTCGGTGTGCGTGTGGGACTGGCTCGACAGTTGATCATTTCGGACGTGACACGCCCCGGCGGCGATGTTTTGAGCTCTCGCACGTCATTTCGGCACGCGTGTCACTTACAATTTTGAACCTACAACAGAAGGCGAGTTGGATATTCCCGCCTTGCCAGCATATAAAAAAATGTAAGTGCATACACTAACGCAACACTGAGAAATTAGGCACACTTTTTTGCCTTCGTATCATGCGAGTGCGTCTTCGTATGGTTGAGTCTCCCTTTGCATCTGGCCCCCACCCTGTTTTTCACTGGTGTTCGTAAGTTTTTTGTTTAGTTCAGATTTCCTTTTCGTTTCGTATATAACGAGCGGATACACTACGAAACGATTGAGATGTTACATTGTGGTCACGTACGCACGCACCGACCCAGCGGCACCCGAGAGAACTTTTCTCCGCTCGATCGAGCGGCCCCGGAGAGCGTCAGATTACCTTACCCGGCTCAAGTGCTGCGTCGTCGACGGATGTTGCCGCACGCTTACATAAGTCCGCGCAACATCCATTGCACCACATTAGATAACATCTTGGCAATCACACCATAGCACTGCCAATACAGCTGTCTCATCCGGCTGACGTATTGCCTCGCGATTGCGCCAGTTCACGCCATCGCGAAGTAACCCTCAGCACGAGGGTTTAAAAAGGAGTCGGGACAGAGGACTGAAAGGAGACGAGACGGAGTGAGCGGCGACACGACATGGGAGACGAGACGCTACAGTGGTGACCCGAGACGCTACAGAGGTGACCCGAACGAACAAGAAACAAGCACTCTTCAGCAAGCAAGAACATCATCACACCGGCCCTCCCATCCCCGCACCGAACGGAAACTCCGGCCCTGCTCATTTCCCTCGTCTCCTGGAGGCTTCTTCCACTGCCTGCCCCGCCACTCCCGGACAACGGCTCAACCGAACAGCATCACCGACACCGTTTTTGCTCCCCATGGCCCACGACATGACAGTGGTGGTACCCCTCGACGGAAATGCAAAGCTCGGCGAGCGCTTTGCAACGACGGTCTCTGCCACCGCCACAGTCCGCTTCACTCCAGCCACCATCTTGTCCGCGGGGCGCGCCACCCATTGTCGCCCCAACTTTCGGCGTCACGGCCCACGACTCGAGCAAACTACCGCCTCCGTCACCATCACCGCCGGTGAGCCCCATCTTCTTTCTCTCACAACGCAAGACAAACGAAGAAAGTTACCCGCGTCCCGGCCACGCCCTTAACGCTGCACCCCTCGCGTGCAGTTTACCGCAAGGCACCCACAGCGTCGGAACTCGCAGCGTGCAACCCAACGTGGCCACACCACGCAACTCACCGCGTGCCACTCAACCAAACAACCAAATCACCGCGTGCAACCCAACGCAACTCAATGCGTGCAACCCAACGCGGAAACACCACGCAACTCGCCGCGTGCCACTCAACCAACAAATCACCGTGTGCAACCCAACGCAACACAATGCGTGCAACCCAACGCGGCAATACCACGCAACTCACCGCGTGCCACTCACTGCACTCAGCTCACCACAGACACCCCAACGCGAGTACGTCTCCACCGCCTCCTCACCGCAAGTCCAATCACCGCAAGCGCCTCACCGCCGGCCACCCACCGCCAAGTCCCACCGCCTGCTGTTCTACGCGAGTACCACGCGGCCGACTCAATGCGGGGCCTCGGCAAGGGCACGCTACTGCAAGCGACTCTCTGCGGCCCTTCTGACGCTCCTGGCTCATGCGGAAAAATCACGCGCGTCCGACAGAGACTCCAACACGTGATGCACGGGCTACGCCCTCAACTTTCCACGACGGCCCACACAAGGTTCTGTAGCACCGACCGACGCCACTCACGGTCGGCGCTCACGGAAAGAACTAAGTGATCGCCGCCTATCATCGAAATCTTTATCTTTCGCATCAACTCTTCTCGTCGTCCATCCCAAACCATCATCACCCGAATGTCCAGCAAGCGGAGATCCAGACACGCGCCGGCCGCCACGTGCCACAGCGTCTGGGCATCGCATCTCCTCCTACACCTGCTACTACACACCTCACTCCCGCGCCCGCGGCGAGTCGAAAGCCTAGGCTCGGATAACGGTGGTCTCTAAACGTTCGCCTACTCTCTGGGGAGGGAGTACTGTGGTCACGTACGCACGCACCGACCCAGCGGCACCCGAGAGAACTTTTCTCCGCTCGATCGAGCGGCCCCGGAGAGCGTCAGATTACCTTACCCGGCTCAAGTGCTGCGTCGTCGACGGATGTTGCCGCACGCTTACATAAGTCCGCGCAACATCCATTGCACCACATTAGATAACATCTTGGCAATCACACCAGAGCACTGCCAATACAGCTGTCTCATCCGGCTGACGTATTGCCTTGCGATTGCGCCAGTTCACGCCACCGCGAGGTAACCCTAAGCACGAGGGTTTAAAAAGGAGTCGGGACAGAGGACTGAAAGGAGACGAGACGGAGTGAGCGGCGACACGACATGGGAGACGAGACGCTACAGTGGTGACCCGGACGCAAGACGCTACAACATAAATGGTTGACAATGCAAACGTGGTCTTCTTGTTGTTCCTTCACCGGTACACGAATGAACGAAGGTTCTGGCGCGGTTGTGCGAGATACAAATTTTTTTTATTTGTTTTGCGGATTTGTTTTCGCAGAAGGGGCTGAGATAAAGGCACAATGCCTGACATAGCCTCTGCCCCCCCCCCCCCCCCCCCATCGTACAGTTCAACATAGGAGCAGCAAAAGCTTTCCAAAAAGATAGGAGCAAAAAAATTTTCTAATCAACTGCAATTTTATGACATTACATTCAACTTCTTTGTGTCTATAAAACACGCGAAATAAATCATAAAAAACAACGGTCCCGCATTAGGTAATGTTGGGCACAGCCAAGTAAACGTTACGTGCGGCCTGACAGCTAATATAATTTAAGAAGTTTTTTTTTTTTTTTTTTTGCATTTCACATCAGTTAAATGGTCATAAAAACTGCATTCGTCTGCACGTTTGTTTTCGAAAAATGTGTGCTGCACCGTGACACCGCCAGCGAGCAAGATGATATTTGTTTGACAGCCACTTTCGATCACTTTCCAGGCCGAACTCCGAAGCTCCGAAGTTTTAAGTGTGAAATGTCAAAATAAGAAAAAAAAAAAAGAATATTTTGACGGGGGACGTCAAAATGATTTCTAAAATATTTTCACATTTTCAGGAAGTGGCTTCACGATCGTCAAAACAATATTTAGAATTATTTTGAGCGTGGACGTCGAAAATAGTCGCTACCGTTTTTATTTATTTATTTATTTTTTCAATACCCACAGCGCCTTCCGGCATTAAAGGGAAGGGTTGCACACACAAAAAAAAATGTAACAGAAGGTAAAAATAAAAATATGCGCACATGAGAAAGAGAAAAAAAATGCAAACGAGAAGCAACAAATTGATTATGTCAGTTAAAAAAAAGAATCAAATACATATCGAAAATAGAAAATATTGCTATGGCGACTTACGGAGAAAACGCCAACAAAGCAATATGTATCAAATCAACTTTTGTACTATCTATTTTCTTTTTAAAACTTTCATCGATGAAATAAAATATATAATTCTAAGTCAGGAAAAAAATGCATTATTGGAAAGAATAGACCCTATAGGCGAAGGCAATTAATTCCATTCACCAACTGTTTTTGGAAGAAAAGATCCATTAAATGCTACCGTCTTGCATCTGTACTCGTGTACTTTGTGGATGTGATCCACAGGAGCGGAGACATAGTGCGGCGAAAAGATATACGTTTCACGTGGAATACCAGATTTCGAGTGATATATGCTATGGAATAGCCTTAAACGAAGCTTCGCTTTGCGTTGCTTGAGCGTATCCGATTTTACCCTTTGTTTGGAACTCGTTACGCTAACATCTCTTCTGTATTCTAGTTTTCCTAAAACATACCGAACTGCTCGGTTTTGCACTTTTTCTATTTTACATTTGTCAATGTTATTATCAGGATCCCATACAGTACAGGCATGTTCTAGCACAGGACGCACGTGTGACTTGTAGAGGAGTTCCCGAATGTCCTGAGGAAAGTATCTTGTGTTTCGGTGTATAAACCTTAAAGATATGCTAGCTTTTGCAATAGCGTAGTCCACATGTCGATGCCAACAACCTTTCATGAACCTACCAAACTCAAGACTCTAATATTAAGAACTGCCAAAACAACCGCCACTAAATATTAGGAAAACCTACACTTGTGCAATGACACTGCTCCTCAGCAGCGTTGGAACCAGAGTGAAGTGAAAGTTCGCCGTTCCTTCGATCGACAGTTGCACCGGAAAAACCTTGACTACCATTTATTCCAATATAGACCCGCATTTCTTGTTTCTCTCGGCGCAGATTTTATAATGAGAGATCATTCTACCACAAAGACAAACAAAAAAGAGGCCGCATCTCCACGTGGTGAATGATGTTGATTGGGCGAAGCTCTGGTGGTGCTGATGATACTGATTTTATTGTTCATAGGTAGTGCTGATGGTGCTGATTTGTTTATATTGCTCATAGGTAGTGCTGAGTTCCGGGTTGCGTTTCGACTTCATTATTAGTGCTTTATGGTCGGTGAAATGCAGAGCCAGTGGTTCTTCTAGAGGATCAGCTTGGATCCGCTAGAAGCCGTGGGAACGCATCTCCACCGCTTAAGTCAATGGTCCATGTCAGAATGAGAATGTGTGGTATGGAATGTGGTTATATACGCATTTGAGCATTTGACCGCAGTGCGCTCTCGTCTACAAACAATGAGCCAATGCATGCAAAGTTTAACGCGATTATATAAGCATTTGACCGCAGCGGCCTCTCCTGTATAGACGTTGAGTTGTAACCCCAGCTCTTGAGTTACTACAGCATCTCAGAGCCCCTACTCGTCCCGCAGTCGCGGCCGAGTGGTTAAGGCGATGGACTAGAAATCCATTGGGGTCTCCCCGCACAGGTTCGAATCCTGTCGACTGCGGAAACATTTTTCTTTCTTTATTTAAGAAGACAGATGGGATGACAATCGATGTGAGCACGGACGCCGGACGGATGGACAAGGCTAGACCCTAAGGAGCTTCGCCCCTAAAAGTAGACTTGAAATAGTACTGAGCATAATTACTGAGCTTATCGCGCTAAAGGCGCTCATCCATGTCAGCCGCTGCACCTAGCACCCCGGTGCAATGCAGTGAAGCTCGGCACGCGCGGGCTGGTGAGAGGCGGCACGGAGGCACGCTACAAAAGTGATAATTAAGTGATCTCATCAGGAGTACAAGACCCTGGTTCTGTCTTATCACAGTAGCCGCCATCCTACAATTCGGCTCTGTTTTCTCGCAACGTTTAGCTCCCACGTTGCCGACATCGTCTGGAAATTTCGACAATGCCGGCGATCAATCCGACAGCGTATCAACCAGCCTGCGGGGTTGACAAGCAATCGGAACACTTCGTTACTCTTACGTAACGAACGCGTTTATGAACCAGACGGATTATGTGATAAAAAGTATCACAGTAGCAAGGACATGTTAGCATTTATTTGCGGAAACTCTTACTTACCTTCATTTCTACTTCTCCTCGAAGTTCCAGCTGAAACGTCTTAAAGGTGTCTAACACCTCTTTGGTGGGAGTGCTCACGTGAATTCTCAAAGCTGAAAGTAAGAACAGCTCGAATTAGGGTTACTGCACTCTTGACCAAAATACGTCTAGTCCGTAAGGAAAATGTAGTTACTAGACTAATATCAATTGTAACCAGCCGAACTCAAAAATTAATTAGTGCTTAAGCGTAATCAATTTCGGGCAGACAAAAGACGACAGGAGTATCACTTTGTATAAGTGTACGAGACGAACTTTCGATTCGGATTCGCCATATCTTCAAATCATATCAACTTCAGTAGTTCAGAAACCTTACGATAGGTGCCACATCAGTAGAGAGATAATATTAGATCAAACTGTTTCGTAATACCTTTCTGTTCGAGATGATAACTTTAATGTGTCTCGGTGCGTCTAGTACAGGAGCAATACATTTATTACAATTTTACGAGCGTCCCGAAAAGATTGACAAACTGGAAGGGACCATTTTTGTAGAATTAGGTTTCTGATAACATTGCTCCAACCAGAAGAAGGCCTGAAAGGCACCTTAAATATAAGTACCGTTTTTGTTTCCACGTGAAAACCTGTAAGCTACGCATTACTACGTTTTACGAGTGCTATCAGCTTTCAAAAAACCTCCCACGAAGCACAACTTATATCATAAACGGGTCGTAGCCTGCCACTAATAGATACCTACATGCTTCCGTTTTATCAGCAGGTGTTGTTTTTGACGATTAAGATATTCTGCAATACTAAATTAGGTGTGTGCTTTATTGACACCTGAGATTGGTGCACTAAATTACATGAACATATTTAAATGCTGTAGTTTCATGAAAAGTACCCACAGTTTTACATATTAAGTTGCATTTTACAGATTTCTTCACAGTGTTCAGTAACATCATAACTTCTTTCTCCAGAAGAAACATGCCTGATAGACTTAAAAAAAAAAAAACATTTTATTTACTGTTTTTGTTTGAAACGTATTTCACAACAAATAATCGGATGCAAGCCGAAGTTGTAAAGTAGGAAGTGACTATAATCAAATATAAAATCACGATTTCCCTAATTGAGTACTGCTGAACTAAAATGTTTGGGGTGGTAAGTCAGAATCACTAACTGGCGTTAAGGTATTTATCGCTGCACTTGCTCTTCTTGACCTGGAGAGCTATGAAATAAAATTACAAGACGACGCTTAAGCATTGCCTTTACGAGTTGAACGCAAGCGCTAAACATATAAAATCTCCCTCTTTCCCAAGCCCATCAAGCGCGTCTGCGTGGCCTAGTCAGTAGTATGTCTGGCCCGCAACCGGAGGGCCCTAAGTTCGAGTTACGTTTTTTTTTTTAAGGCAAATAAATTACTTTATAAAAGGAAATCCTTCGAGACACGAGGAAACCTTATATTCGAATTAGATTACATGTTTTATCCACTTTCATTCCACACATGACGCCATGGTTCATGTAACTGTTGTGGGTTGTTTGAAATTGCCGCACGAGGCCATGGGGCGGTCATGGGGTGGTGATAGGAAAAACTCCTATCGACCAATCAGGATTTTTTCGTTCCACCGACGCTTACAATGCGCTTTCTGCGACACGAGCTCCTTAACGTTCTCGAGTTGAAAACTGCGTGGCAAGGATCCTAAAATAAACGATAAAATGAAAATTGTCGTCTCTAAAATGAATTGCATAGAGACGTAATGAGAGTATAGTACACCTTTAAATTTGATAGTTTGTAGTGGTTAATTAACTAGTTTTTTTTGTATCTTCCACTAAATTAACCTTTGAAACCACTATAAACAAACAGGCTTACATTTCACATCTTCCATAAAACGCAGGGTGAATCTGCAGTACTTTAGCTATGCATAGCCTAAAATAACCTCCTAAAAATCTCCAAAACAATGATACGCCGAATCATATAAAATATACCAGTTTATGTTTATGACTTCAAGTATTGCGTTATTGTCATGTGGAATGTTATGCACTCACGCATTCCGTTAGACTCCATCCTCGATGCCGTGTTGACAGTGTCTCCGAAGAGGCAGTAGCGGGGCATTTTGAGACCGACGACGCCGGCCGCACATGGACCTCGAGATAGAAAGACAAGTACTTCGTCACCAGAGGGATAGAATAAGGATAACGATAAGGATACGGAGAAGGATAATGATATGGATAGGGATAGGATAAGGATAAAAATAGGGATCAGGATAAGGATAAGGATAAAGTTTATTTTTTTAATAAAAATACAAAGATAAAGCTGCTGGCAGCCCTAAGCGTAAAAAAGCTTATGCGGGATTGGGCAGTAAACAGAAATTGCTAACTTTTATTATAGACGGAAGTATATTTGACATCTTGTAGACCCTGAGATGGGGTCTACAGGGTTCACAGAATGTCGATTCATTACCAGCTCTCCTGCGCTCTATCACTGCTTTAAAGAAGTATATTGCCTTAGTGACAACTTGCTCACACGAAATATTAGAAACGTAATATCAGCACCACATATCGAAGCACATAGGTAGTCGCATCTGCTAAAAATAATTGTTAGAGAACCTCATGGAAGCCTCAGAGTGGTGCCACGTCATTAATGAGAATGATCATATAAACACTTACCCGCACTAAAAACACTTTGCTGAGTGTCGAACATAATATATTGAATAAAACACTACGCACCACTACACATTTTTCAGCTGGCGGCAGCCCAGTGCGTAAATTTGTTCATTCTATAAAATGAGAAGAGCTAAATGCTCTTCTCAAAAGTTTCACAAGGTCAAACTCATTTTAAACATCGTGCCGCAGTATATTCTATTCATTTGTCAAGCCATGGAAAAACCTCAAAAGTAAAATCCCCCCCCCCCACGTCCTCCACCGGTCATTGTATTAGCCATGCAGGCCTTTCATATTGGGGCTTTTCATATTGTTATACTCCATGTATAAGAACGTTAAATGTCACTTCATCCTTAGTAGCGACAAATCTGCCAGTTATTTTTAGTTTCTAGCAAGATTAAAAGATACTAAACTATAAAATTTTTGAAGCCTTTTCTAAATATGCACATGCCTTGGAGAAGGGAGCAATAATTTACCATCAAGAAAAACCTGAGGTTTCAAAGTTTCTTCATCAGGTTGCAACAATGTGAAAAGTAAAGCCTGTTGGTTCTCCAGAGAGATTGTCGTTTGTGAAATTCGATAAGCGTGACACAGATAGTAAAATTTGATTGTATTGCTTCGTTAACGTAATTTTTTTTTAATTTTTGGTTCATGTGGTATACTCGGCGACAACTGTTCTTGGCAATGCGGGGAAAGTTGAGGAGAGCTCGCGCACAGCCTTATCCTGCGCTCAAAATGGGATAGGGAACGCGTTAATGTAAACTCCACTGCATTGCCAAGAGAAGTTGTCGCCAAATATAGTTACCGAGAATACGGTAGCGATAGCGCGGCTTGAGCCTGAAAAGGCTGGAGATAGAATAGTTGGTGCTGCGACACCTGAAAAATCCTTCTTCACGTGCTAACTCCGCCCACCTTCGGGTCAAATGGCTCTGACAAGCTTTGCTACCTAACTTTGTAATGAAATTAAATGCAGCACTAATGAAAGTAACCGGCTTACGAGGGCCTACCCAGCAATAATCTAATTATAAGTTGGAAGCCCAATTAGCTCTCCCTTTCTACGCTCATAGACAGCAAATATTCGAAAGTACCTGTCCCCATACTTCCCCGTGATGCACTCAGATCATCATATAATTATCTACATTTAATCAACTAAATCCGTGAGATGAAAGAGCGGCTTTACGCGCCTATGGTCATGAGCTCACTGTGATAAAAGCGCCCCAACCATAATGCAACAAAGTCTCCAAAAGTAGCTAGCGTATTCCGCAGTGTGGAGTAGAGTGCTCCAATCGTTGATCGAAATTCCTTTTGTTTACTTTTGCTAGAAATTATATAAAGCAAAAAATACATTTGTTTACATTTGTTACATCCGTACCCTGCCCAAATATAAAAGTGTGCGCATCTCTCGCTACAACACAGTTTATATAATCGAACGTAAATTACAGAAAATATGAAAGGAGTGGGGTGTGTAGGAGGGCACGTATATGGATTTAAAATATTAATGTCTCTGGGTGTAAATTATTTATGGGTATTACCAGGTGAACAACTGTTAGAACGAGCATTTCATTGATGCATTTTAAACGAGGTTGCTTAAGGAAAAGTCAGCTGCACAAGCACGTTCCACAAAAAAGTTGTTTCTCACGTAAAGCACCGTGTATTTTCGTAGTGGAATGAACTGAAGCATATAAAATTACTTGTCACAACAAAATTATGCTTGATAAAACAAAAATGTGGCCCGGTATCCGAGGCTGATCTTATATGAATATTAGGGCACCAATCACAGATCCTTCACCCTTAAAATCCTGTTTTGCACAAGCTCCGTATTTCCTGTCCATTTCTTTATATCTGCCTATTTTTCTTTTTTGAATATCATACCTCCGCCCTTATCTCTAACACAACTGCCCTCAAACTAAAGTCAATAAGAGGAACATGGAGTAGGTTAAGGGGAGCTCTGCCATTAATTTAGCTTACATGCGCGCCAGTAAAAGAAAGTCAACGACCGAAAGAGCAGTCGGCGTGTCCAGAAATATTTCCGTCAAACACTAGTTGTGAATAGTACCGTTGCAGTCATTGTACGCAAATATACATAAACTACATTAGGTTACTATTTTTACGACCCTGAAGTTGAAGGTTATATAACGTTTGGGGACTGAAACGTTATTGCGTGCAATGCGGAGGGTCGCGCAAGTATTCAATTGGGTACTAAACAAAGGCAGTCGGCGTTTTCCGGTGTGTTCAGGAAATCATTAAAAAATATTTTTTTCATTGGGATATTAAGTTTTTATATCTACAGTTAATTGTATTGAGGACGGGTTCGATAGATCGAACCCGTCCTCACTGCACTAAAAAGGAACATAAGGATCTGGTGGCAGAGCCTCCCCCACTGTTGGGAGCACGCCCGTCCCCCTACAATTGATCGTACTATCTTTACATAGGGCTCAGCGACCAGTGTCACATATTCTTCTGTCCATTGCGCTCTAAATTTAATTCAAAATAATAAACAATTCGCTATTCAAATTCGCGTCCAAAAGAAATGAATGAGATGTAGGATGACTGAAAACCACCTGAAAGACTTGACTTATGCGGGAAGGCCGAGAGGACCGATAGCTGTACTCATTATAGAAATGGTTTATTCCTTCATTACAAAAGGGACGTGATGGAGCAGCGTGTCCGGCTCCTTTACAGTCATCTATAGTTATGCCGTTAAGCTCCAACGACATTTAACTGAACTAATCCAATGGTGTGTAGATCTCACTGGCCACTATAATCCGCGAAGAGATTATAAACTACTTGTGTTTAGCATGTGTACGCGGACCAGCGTTCTGCCAACGACATTTCTTTATTTTTTGTGTTGACCAGAACAAAAACGATCGAACTTCGTTTACATCACTGGTCTCATACGACAAAATAATATTTCTCTCAAATAAGCGAAAATTAGCATGTCTCAAACCATACCCTACCGCCGCGAAAGCACATTCTACATACCACGTCCCAGTAACGCTAAAGTTAACAAGAAAGTGATGCTGTGTGTCGCAATCTTTGTTTTGTTTTGTACACGGCTGTTACATAGCAGACGGTAACCCACTCGCCTGCACTCTCTGCCTTGCTCCATCAGACGTGTTCGGATGAGCTACGCCCTGACGAAACACGTACACAGAAGCGTTAATCGTGATCAGGCTGACAGGATGACGAGCGTAGGTACCCGTGTGGATGCCGATGCGTAGATTGAGCTTCTCTCCCGGTCGATGTCGGATCTTGAAGGAGAGCACCTGCTTGAGGAGCGCCAGGGACATCCGCGCTATCTCCCGGGCGTTCATGATACCGTTGCGCACGGGAATCCCGGACACGACCATGTAGGCGTCGCCGATGGTCTCAACCTGTAAGGATATAATGTCCCAAATAATTTGTTTGCCGTTTATTTGCTTGTTTGTTTGTTTGTAAAGATCGAGAGACGCCAGCAGGTTTATTCACGTGCTTCTCGTAGCTCCACAACACACATAAATTATGGGGCTTGATACCTTATGAACTTTTTTATGTAACGATTATTTAAGGAGTAAATTATTTTACCAACTCCTGGAAATGTATAGCTACGACCCGCAAGTTCCTCGATGTCGTTAACTGGTGATATTGAGATAACATTACTGGACAGCTTTGCCCTCAATCATAAAGCCTCTACATTCTGGCTAGTGGGAATTCAAATGCATATGCATGCAATCTAAAGCACTTAACATTGAAAAGTGTGTATTGATCATGCATGTTTGTCTAAATTATAGATGACTTGGATAAATCTCACAACGGTCACGGTAATTGCCTTTATAGAAGTATAATTCTATATCAAAGTTTTAACTGTCTTCCTTAGAGGGCACTATTGAGGTGCACTCGGTGATTTAGAATTTAAAAGAAAAACGAAAGACGTTTGCAATTCTCTGTAATGCCGAATTAGAGCGCAGCTCTTGAGGAGGAGGAGGGGAGGGTACGGAAAGGAGGGTATGCCCCTCCTCCTCCTCCGTACCCCCCATTCCTCCTCTCCTGCTCCCGTCCGATTTAGAGGGCAAATTTTCTTTAAATTTCCCGCTAAATTTAGCGGGGAAACTGAATTAGTGTGGAGGTCACGTGACATCAATTTTCCCGCTAAACGTAGCGGAGAATTTTTTCCGCTAAATATAGCGGAAGGCTTTTTGCCAAATTTCACTTGACATCACATTTATTCACGTGACGTCACACGTGACGTCACGTGTGACGTCACGAGGGTAAACGTTTCCCGCTAAATCTGGCGGGAAATTTTCCCGCTATATTTAGCGGAAAAATGTTCCCTGGTTAACTGGCGTAACGTGTGACGTCACACGTGACATCACGTGTGACGTCATGTCTGTAACCTTGTGAAGTTACCATCGTGATCCTCACGAGGGTTACCCTGATGAGGGTTACCCTTCTTACCCTCGTCATCCTCGTGAGGGTAATCCTCATAAGGGTAACCCTTGTAACCCTCGTGAAAGTAACCCTCGTGACACTCGTGAGGGTAACTTTCGTAACCACGATGCGGTTAACCCTCTTGGCCCTCGTGAGGGTAACTCTCTTGACCCTCGTGAGGGTAGCCCTCGTAACTGTCATGAGGGTAACCCTTGTAATCCGCACGAAGGTAACCCTCGTGATGTCACGTGTGACATTATGACATACGTTCCATAATGCAACGCGCGGTTACGCCGCGGCGACGGCGACGGCGACGCCGCTCAATTCGGAAACGGGCACCTAAGAGCTGCGCACTAAAAGCGTCATAACGTCACCGGCAAAGCATGGTTTAGACGGACGAATTTTGTGTTCAATTAACGGTGTTGCGCTCGGCCTTCATTTGTGTCCTTTATAATTTAAATATAAACTGATTTGAACCATCGTTAACAAATATAAGCGCTGTAGTTACTTTCACGTGTATACCTTTTTGTAACATTCCGGGCTGAATGCAATACTGCCAAAATATTTATTATACCTTGTGTTGATATCGATCATGTTTGCATAAACGTAAGCCCCAAAACTGAGAAGCCAAAAATTGTAAAATCTTGGCTTGACACATTAATCGAGCTCATAGATAAAACAAAACAAGAAACTTCACTCGCACGCGTGCTATGACTAGGGGGAAAAGCATTTGAAAGCTGACTGAATGCCTAAATGTTTGTGCCCGTCACTTTTACTAAAAGGCTAAATAATACTAATTGTTTTTCTTGTGGGAACTGTTTTATGTTTTGTAATATAAGAACTATTTAACCCGCCGGTGACTGAAGAGACAGTTTTGGATATGTTTTTTTTTTAAGTCTTAAAGGTTTGTTTTAAAAACGTTATGAAAGCTACACTTATGCGCTTTGTGCAGGTGAGTTATACGGCCAGGGGGACATAGAATATGAAACTAGTCGTATATTCAGTTGGCTAATCAAGTAACGTTTGTTAATTAACTTTTTAATAAATGAAAATAGAAATTTGGTTCCAATTAGAAACGTGCTGAGCGTCATCGAAAACCACTAAATCAGAAATTTTCAGAAATACTGTGAGCTCGTGAGAACCATAGTAGTGCACTAAAGATACCATTCGAGGAGCAGGTACAAGGCTAGCGGTTGAAGTAAGGCGCCCGCGCGATTTTTCCGTCTTATATGAGAGCCCCAGCCTTGTACCTGCTGCGCGAGTGGTACCTTTAGCGCACTACTGCACTTCTCACGCGTACAAAGAATTTCCAAAAATTACTACTTTAGGGGTTCCGGATGTCGCTCAACGAGTTTCTAATTAGAACCATACGATTATTTTCACGACTTAAAAAGGTAATTAACGCATTTGACTCAATTAGCCCACTGATCGTTACGATTAGCCCCATATATAGGGTGGTTCAAGTCACCAGGCTCGATCTAAAATGGACCGTAAAAATCGACGCCTGCACGTAGCCATCTAAACTTTTCGTCAAAGGTGTAATTCACAGGTCGTTTTTTTCTTGTAAAATTACAAAGCGTAGCTCTCTTTCTGTAAAAAATAAGGCCAAGGAACTTGCCAGGGTCTACGGCGGGCAGCAACGCAGACGACAGAGGTCCAGTAGCGGGATGTGTTTCGCGTTCGTATTGATAGATGGCGCTACGTCCTCACCGCGACGGCTCGCGACCACCGTGGTTTATTAAAATGATTATAATCCTTTTGAAATGTACCTTCGGTTAAAAACATTAATGCGAACAATAAAAGCAAAACTTAAAGTAAAAAAACGCGTCTGCATAACGGCGGCGCTTTTGCTGCCAACGGATTTCGTCTGCATGTCGTCTGCTATCTTTCACTGGTCGGCTGCACCTTCAGACGCTGCTCCCGACGCCATCTATCAATACGAACGCCAAACACACCCCGCTACTGGACTTGGTCGTCTGGGTCGCCGCCCGCCGTAGACCCTGGCAAGTTTCTTGGCCCTATTTTGTACTAAAAGAGAACTACGCTTTGTAATTTTACAAGAAAAAACCGACCTGTGAAATACACCTCTGACGAAAAGTATAGACGGCTATGTGCTGGCGTCGATTTTTACGCTCCATTTTATGTCGAGCCTGGTGACTTGAACCACCCTATACTATGTCTCCCTGGCCCTATAACTCACCTGCACCACACAGATGCAACACGGCGTGCAACAAGATCTGCCCATCTTGAAGTTGTGGTATGTCCATTTTCTGACTCCCAGCTACGATCTGCACTGCCGAGAGGTGGCGGGTGAATGACTCCAACTCTTGCTTTCCAGCCAGCCGAGCCTTCGGCAAGCCACAGCGACATGCGGGCTGGGGCGTCTGCATCTCAGGTTACGAAAATGCGCATGCCTGCCCTCGAAATTGAAGATTACTGCATGTGCTCGACTAGGCATCGCTCACTGAAAAACCAATGCTTCCTTTTGCAGCACACAGATGCAACACGGCGTGCGACAACATATGTCCGTCTTGAAGTTGTAGTACGCCCATTTTCTGACTCCCAGCTACGATCTGTACTGCCGAGAGGTGGCGCGTGAATGATTCTAACTTTTGTTTTCCAGCCAGCCAAGCCTTCGGCAAGCCACAGCGACATGCGGCCTGGGGCATCTTCATCTCAGGTTAGGAAAATGCGCATGCCTGCCCTCGAAATTTAAGGTAGCTGCATGTTGTCGGCGAGGCAACGCTCACTGAAAAAAACAATGCTTTCTTTTGCAGCACACAGATGCAACACGCGTGCGACAACACCTGCCCGTCTTGAAGTCGTGGTATGACCATTTTCTGACTCCCAGCTACAATCTGTACTGCCGAGAGGTGGCGCGTGAATGATTCCAACTCTCGTTTTCCAGCCCGCCGAGCCTTTGGCAACCCACAGCGACATGCGGCCTGGGGCATCTTCATCTCAGGTTAGGAAAATGCGCATGCCTGCCCTCGAAATTGATGATAACTCTGTGGTGTTGACGAGGTGAATGGTTCCATCTCTTGTTTTCCAGCCAGCCGAGTTTACGGGAAGCGACGCCGACCTACTTCCTTGGGCCTATGCATCTCAGGTTCGGAAAAAGTGCATGCCTATCTCTATGTCTGTTGTTATTGTTTTGCTGTAATGCAGACTTGTAAAAGCAGTAAGAGTGAGACAATAAAGTTGTCTGTCGACCGAAGTGTTTGGCATTCCTGGTGCCGGCAGACTGCTGTAATTACACGATGCTAATGCGCACACTTTTCCAAGAAAAATACAGCAAGAAATGGCATGCATGGAACCATCGAATACGAAACCGAAGTCGAAAAAATATGTCGCAAAGTGCAAAGCACTTGTGTTGCCATGTGGAACGTTCGTGGGTTAATACCTGGAGAAATGTTCAAATTAAAATATAAAACACTATTATTTTATGGTTTTGTTTTTGTTCCTCGTGTCTCCCGAACCACTAAAAAGGCAGGGAGTGCGAAAAAAAGCAGTTGCCTAAATATCGTTAGGGCCCTTTGGAGAGATGGCTAGATGACTTTTTGAGCCATGGTACACAATCCATCTGCTATGGTCGAATGCTCATTCATGAAATGTGGAATTTCGACCGGCACTGAGGACGACGATGCTGTGGCACGTGCAGAGCGACAAAGAGCTGTTTGAGAGTGAGGACGAGTGATATGGTTGCGGGCGCGGTGCTTACACATAAAGAAACTGCTTGTTCTTTGTGCACGAACACCAATTTTTTTTATGAGCATGAAAACCGGGAGCGCGTTAGGATCGTGGGCACGTTAGAATCCTTATTTTTGGGTCTGAAAACTGGGTACGTGTTAAAATTCGGTGCGCGTCAGAACCGGGTAATTGTGGTAATAAATGTTGGACATACAAAATTAACTTTAACATTTCTGTGATGATCTGGTGTTTATCAGCTTATGCTTTGTTAGTTTTGCAGGCTAGTTTTGGTGTATTTCACACAACCCCATGCTAAACTTCCCTCCAGTTATGCTCTTGGCATGTTTGCACTTTTTGAACAGGTCACACGAAAAGATCAAGGGACGCAATGGGAACGTTTGCAGGGGGACCACTCATACAGCCAGCTGTCGCCTCTTTTTGGCTTCCCACGGCGTTCCATGGCCGACGCACTGTCGGAAGCCGACATTGTGTTCTACACCGGCTTGACTGGCTCTGTTCACAAGCTTGGCAGGGGCTGTTAGTGCCATGGGTGCAAGAGCTGGAAAGTTGTATGTCAAGGACCAGCTGCTTCTCTGCCTCATGAGGCTTCGACTGGGGCTTCTTTATGGCCACCTAGCACGAATTTCTTCAGGCTCGGTGTCAACTGCTGGGAATATCGTTAAGTCCATGCTTGGGTCCCTGAAGAAAGTCCTGATGGCCGTTGTCGCGTGGCTTCCAAGAAACTTTATTCGCAACAGCATCCCACAGTCCTTCATAGAGAATGGCCATGGAAAAACAACCTGCATAGTGGACTGCACCGAGGTCCACTTGCAACGGCCGAGGAAGTTGATGCCTCGTGCACAGACATTCAGCGGGTACAAGGCGCACAACACTATTAAGTTTCTTGTGGCAATAGCGCCAAATGGCTTTATTATGCATGTTTCTAAAGCGTACGGAGGCCGTGCCTCGGACAAGGTCATCATGCGCGACTGTGGCATCGAGGACTATCTTGTCCGGGGCGATGAGGTGATGGCCGATCGTGGCTTCACGCTGGAGCCCAAACTTGAAGCCAGGGTATCAAGCTCAACATGCCTGCCTTCACAAGAGGTACTGCACTCTACATTAACATATTTGCTGTCTTATTCATGGTTTATATTTTCCCCCAGACAAAGCACAACTGAGTGAGCAGGCGGTGACGGCAACGAGACGTATTGCTGCTGTCCGCATCCATGTTGAGCGTGCAATCAACCGTATGAAGACGTACAGGATATTTAAGCAGTCGCTACCCATCAGATCAAAGGCGGCCATTAGCGACATGATTTTCGTTGTTTCAGGCCTGTGCAACCTCAAGCCCCCTCTAATCAGGGGCGGTGAGTCAAACGACTCTGACTGAGGTGCTGCTGTAGTGGAAATAAGAGTATAGACCAGGGGTGGCCAGGCTGACCCGGCCTACGAGCCGCAAACAAAATCGCGAAACTTCCAAGAGCCGGGGGGGGGGGGGGGGGGTAGGTAGGTAGGTAGGTAGGGGAGGGAGCTACTTTCAATATATCAGAGTCAAAAGCCAACTGTATGTAAGGTAGTAGTAGCACAAGACTACCAAACCGCAACCTGTCTTTCGATTTAAAACTCGTTCCATTTCTCTTTTTGGGGAAGTGCTTGTGTGAACGGGAGGGAGGCGGGGAAGGGGGGTGGGGGGTAGGTAGGGGAGGGAGCCGCGAGCTGCACTTTAACACGCAAAGAGCTGCAGCTTGGTCACCCTTGGTGTAGACCCTTTGATAAATTGCTTGCATTTAAAAACGCTTGTGTATACTTCGTTTCACCTTATGTGCGAGCGAAGCCAAAGCTGCGAGCACGAGAATGCAGACTGAACGACGCCTGCACTGCACGAGCGAGCGTGCATGGCAAGGGTGCACAAAGCTTTGGGTTTGTGCTTGTAGCTTTAGCTTCGCTTGCATGTAAGGTGAAAAAAAAAGTATAGTTATGCTTGCTGCACGCAATCTCCTTGTATGTAGAAAAGACAAAGTAATAATAGCTAAAATAGGCTAACGAAGAATGTGCGCAACATTCCACTTTGTTTCAATAGTTGTTTAAAAATAGTTACTGCTGCGGATGCCGGGATGTTCAACGCTTACAACTCTTTTGTGCACTTTGATACTTGGTAATTTAGCCGAATGTCTATTAGTCTATTACAGGTGGCTCTAGTGGAGGCCATTTCCAGGCAATCGGGTTCAGATGTTGTATTGCATAACCCTCATAATTTTTTTTTCTAGAAGTCTCTAGTGAATTATTTCTTTTTCCAGACTGTTTTTGCCTTTTGTCTGCTTTGAATGTTTCAAAATCAGTATCTTGGACACATTATTTTGCAGAGGTAGGAAAAGCCTGGAATAAATGTCAGTTCCTATCTCTGCAAAAATATGTTAATGCTAAATTTCTGCAAGACCAGCTGCATTTACTGAGACTACATGTTTGCACTGCACTGCTAGTGCCCCTACACACTGTGGTGATGTTAATCTAGTTGACATCATCCATTCATATGTAGACAATTTTATTACAGGGGGACAGCAGTCAGGCCTTTTATTGCACTTATGCTCAGTTGCCCCACTATATATGTACATATGTGGCATGAGATCCTTGTTCCCTCAGCTTTAGAGGTGGCATATGTCCTTGTATTCGTTAGTTATCTGGAGCTGTCCTCGCTGATACAGTTCTTCCAGCCTCGGCAGGAGCTCGAAAAAGTAAAACCTATGAAGGCGTGCCATCCTGTTCGACACATAGTCCTCGTCAAATGGAATCCTCATTAGGATGTCGGCATTGAGGCTCCACACATAAAAAAAAAACCTGCCGACCTGTACAAAACAACTGAAACTGTACATACTTGACTGTAGAATCCTCGCGGCCCATTCTGCGCGATAAAGTAGCCGTCTTTCTCGTTGTGTCGCACGTCGTATGTTCCACCCTTGGCCAGCTGTTTACAGTCATTTGTGTTTGGGCACTTTATCTCTAGGAGTGCCTGTCCAACCATGCCGTCTGGCGTTGCCGAAAGCCACGGGAAGTCCTTCGACACAAACATGCCACACCTCGTGACGGTCATTCCATAGTCTCGAACAAGATGCGCTCGTGCCACTGGCTCGTGAAGTTGTCCGTGCCTCGTGGCAGCATTGCCAATGAAGGTCGGGCACACCATACTCGTTGCGCTTTTCTCACACGAGGTCGTCGACTTTTTTGGTACTTTGTAAACATTTGAAGCTGTTAGCCGAAGCCGCCGTGCCACGAACCAGGTTGGCGTCTGCTGATTCTTGTGGCCTCCTCGAGGGCTGCAGCAGCTGTTGAGGTCAAGGCAAGGTATTCTTCATAAAACCTGCTGCACGGCTCGCAGCTTGAAGGCAGGTCGTTTGTGGCAATGTGGCTACCGTGGCAGAAAGTAGCGGCATTATTGGCTGCGACTGCGGCTTCTTCACGTTCTGGGGCGTTGAACGTGTCGTAGAGCAGGGTTCCTGCAAAAAATAATCCAATTTTTGTACAAATGCTTAAGGTTACGAAGGATGGAAGCAGCTGTTTTGAAGATTAACTTAATTTTTGGCTTGCATAACCACTGAACAGGAATTGGTGGACAGCTGAGTGTAAAAAAGACTGCCATTGACTCAATGACAGGCTTTAAACTAATCTCTGCATTGTCGTTTGAATTCCATTATTTAATGAGCTGGCAGTGTATTATTTGATGCCACTTTTATTCACCTCTCCCAGTCAGTCTCTTCAGATTGTTATCTTTGGACTAATTTTGTTGAATGTTTCTTTGTTATTACAGGAGTGTTTTTTAAATGCATCTGTTTAGATTTGTATGTTTCACCTCACGAGAAGTCTACGGTGTGGCACGGGTAGTTTTATTGTGTATCATTGTTTGAATGAGATTGAATGTAACCATTACTGAATGGAATCATGCATAAATAAATAATAGCAAATAGTACTGTTTAGTTGTCTTGTTTTTCCATAAATCAACTAGTGCTGGCATGGAGTTGGCCATTTGCTTTGTTCATTGGCTTTCTTTAGCCTTCAGCATTTTGGGTTTGACGTTTGTGCAGGACTAATGAGAAGCAAGTGTACATTCCAGTTAGTCACTGCAAATCTGTTATCAAACAGTGTTGAATTAACCTGAGACTGGAGTAGAGAAGAAACATCAAAACGTAGAAGGGAAAATAGACAGGACGACGTCTTGAGACGTCGTCCTGTCTATTTTTTGTCCCTTCTACGTTTTGATGTTTCTTCTCTACCCCAGTCTCAGGTTAATTCAACATGGTTAATATTCACCGGCTCGCCTGCACCCTTACGAATTTTTCTGTTATCAAACTAGATCTTCAGTGTGGCTTCCAAGCTTTTGACTTAGATTTATAGGTACAATTAGAATCATCTTTCGAGACAACCAGGCGTACCTGGTATGTTGAAAAGGTCTCGAAACGGTGAATCTCTGTGAAGGGCTGCCAGCTCCTCTTCACCCATGGGCATCAGCAATGGGCGAAGTGGCAGCTTGCCCGGTGCTGGATCCAGAGTCCTCTTCTGGAGGTTAAATGTTATGTCGCTGAGTCTGGCCGGCACAACGTTGCACTTTGCTCCCTGGTTCCATTTTGCTGCAATGTCCGTGCATGCAAAGCCTGTCAGCCCTCTGGTTACAGCGAGGTCCACTTTCCAGAGAATTTCGCCGACATGGCTGCACACCCTTGCTTGGCCTGCCATGCAGGTGCAGCCAGCTGTCAGCACCTCGCCACTGTCTCTGGCACAGGCCCAGGCAGTGTGGGTGGTCTGGTTGACACTCTGCGAGGGTGTTACTTGTCCCTTAACATAGCAAAGTTCTGCATCGATCTGGTGAACTGAGAGCTTCCCAACCCAGCCACTTTGCAGGTAGTTGTAGGACTCCAAGCTTCGATAGGCCTTCACGTCTTGCAGGTCGCATGCCTTTGTGTTCACCAGGTAGTAAATTACATCTGGCGATGTGACCGAAGGCCAAAGGTGCATGTCTTCAGACCAGCTGGTGATGTTGTCTGGGTGAGGGTAGGTGCGGTCCTCTGAAATAGAAGATAACCACTGATGAGTGTACCGCTTCGTGTTATCAAGGTGCAGTACTGTTAATTTGAACAATGAAGTCCCGGCCCATAGCCCGCAAAGTTGGTGGCCCGGGAGGCCCAGATCTCCAGCTTTGCTGGGACATCGTTTCCCCCCTCCTCCATCTAGTGCATTCTGTCATAGGCAGGCCCCCTGAAACAAAATCCTGGCTATGTGCCTGTGTGTAATGTTTTTTTGTTTTTTTTTTAACAACTGGTGCATTGCCTGATATTTTTCGTAGGAGGACCATTGGAATTGGCAAACACAACACAGGCACAAAAAGTTCTTCCTGCTTACAATCTATTTTGTCACAGAGATTTGATGTTGCTTGGAAATTTCCAGGGTGGGTTAGCTACAAAAATAACTGACCATGTGACTAAATAGGCTGTGTATCTAATTTATCTCGCTATGGTCGTAAACTAAATACTATATATTGATCACACTTAATTGGTTCACCAGACCTTGTAACAAGTAATCATCTCGTAACTGTCAACAAATATGCTGGTCTGAAATTTCTGCGGTCGCACCTTATTAAGCTTGCGACTGCGAGCCGGTCGTTATGAGGAATGCTCTGGCTGCGTGTGCGGCGCGAGCGCTCGCGGAACTCGCAACTGCAAGCACGCGAAAAGTGCCGAGGGACATGACGGGAAATTCAACGCGAATGCCACGCAGACGGGCTCGCCCACACCAGCGGGCACGCTACACGGTACTGCGTATGGCACCGCGCGATGTTGGCGCGTTCACACCGGCAAATCTCGGCACTTGCGCGATAACTTTTATCACAAGAGCGACCATTGCGGAAAAAAGGCTACACGTTTCGAGCAGTCACTAGCTGACCCGACTTTTGCAATGCGATCTAGTAGTCTCATCGCTCGAGGGCTGCCTATCGTCGGAGTGAACGCGCCGCCGCTTTCTACTGCCGGCAACGGCGCGCTCGCAAGGCAAGACAAGCGGCGTTAGGGAAGCGCAAGCATAAACACGCTCTCAAGATTTATTACACCGCAATAAACTACAATTATTACTTACCAGCAATGGCCACCGGTGGTTTCGTCGCTGCTGACGCCGAGCTGCTCGAGGGAGTCGAGCTCGCCGACGCCATCGCACAAGAACACGAAAAAAACACTAACGGGATACTCAAAAGGAACAGATAAATAAGGTGAAATATATACAGCACAAAAAAAAAAAAAAAACTACAACGAAAGTAAAAACGGCGCTAGAACTACGAGGAAAGACTAAGAAACAATGGGAAGAACTCGGAAGGCAGAAGAGCACAGGCGGAGAGCCGAGGTCTTCACAGCTCAAGATGGCGGAAAAACTCTAGCTACTACACGGTGCGAGCGTCGCATGGCGGCATCATCATCAGCAACATGGTGCCGGCCACAGTGGTGTTTTTGGAAACGTCTATACAGCCTGTGCGGAGGTAAACAAGGACAAATAATTGTCGAACTTTTAAGGAGCATTTTAATTCCGGTTGGCTATTGTTTTTGCTTGTTTTTAAGGACCCGCAGTGAGTAGCGGGTACTTTCAAAGTCTTACCGTCGAGTGCTAACTCCGGTACCACCTATTATTTACTTATATGGGTTCGGCATGCCTTCCTGATTCCTTGGGTGAAAAGGAAAATCACTTCTTCCTCAAAGATATGACAAATCTGACCAAGGTATCTTGGGCGCATCTTTAGGGTTAGCTATTCGACTACCCTGGTCGCTATAACTGAGGATGACTAAAAACCTTTGAATTCCTAAACGCGTTCAACTACTTCGTGAACGGCAAGTCATCGGTGGTGGGCACCTAGCGCCAAAGGTACGCGCCGAGCTATCCCGAAGGGGAGCCAAACCGGGTTTTGGTTTTAGCAGACAACCTTCTGAAAGTTTTTATTACGCTTCCCTCACGCTTAAAAATGCCTGCGCGTCTACGTATCCGCGAAACAATCGAAGATCCAGTCTCTGCGATCTGCGAAATCTGCTCAGCGAATGACGTGGCGGAATATCTGTTTAGACCTCAAAATTAAGTCTGCGCTGTTGCATTACGCATGCAAGTATGACGATAGTGCAATTAATGCAAAGTGCAAGGAGCTGGACACAAATGACGAAAATATTACCTGGGAAAGGGGAACAAGGGGGGCAAAGGGCAAACACAAATGTGTTTGGAGATTTGTGTTTGCCCTTTGTCCCCCCCGTTCCTCTTCTCCAGGGATTATTTTCGTCGGCCAGCATGACGTTTTGCATTGCATAATGACACAGCGCAGACTTCATTTTTAGGTCTAAACAGATGTTCCGTCTCATCATTCGGTGAGCTGATTTCGCAGATGGCAGAGATTGACTCTGAGGGTTTTGCGGGTAAGTAGACGGGCAGGCATTTTTAGAGTGTTTAGCGCGACGCGAGTCTCTATAATGCACAATTGTCTAGTGTTTTTACTTGCTTGCTTTAGTATTCAGGTTTTATTTTTTAGATTACTGTGAAAACTGCATTCGCACGTGCCGTAATTGCCCATCGTTGTGCGGAGATGAGTCGGTTGAAGCCAGTTGAGGCGCCGCGGTAGCTGCGGCGCATTTTCGCGGTTGTCGCGTTGCGCCGTCAGTCAACAGTAGATCGTAGCAGGCTAGCACAGTCTGCCAATGCCATCGACCAGCGATCACCTAGGCTCGGCGGCGTGAATGACGTCCCTTGCCTCGAGATAATGGATAAAAATTCACTTGTGACATTTTGTTCGTCCCAGTACGCTACGGCAACTAAAACGTAAGACATTCGGACATTTCTAGAGCGCATAGCTCTCACGGATATGCTCTCTAGTGAACCAAGAGTCGTGGCGGATCCACCCAAACACAAGGAAAACGTAGGAGAACTGGAAGTATTTCTGTCCCCCTGTCATAGCGGCCGGAAGTGGCAGGCACACCCTGTAACCGACCTGCCCTTTGGCTGCGTACTGGTTTGCAAGCTCGTTCCCAGGTGGCGTGGTGAACGCAAAACGCTGATAACGTCATATGAGAGGCTGGTGACGAGCAGCATAACAGCAATGACAAATAATTTTAACAAAATACGAGGGGCGTCCATAAAGTTCGTATTATTGTCACGAAGGAATAGAGATTTAGCAATCAAAGTCAAGTAGGAGTTGAGACTTTCTCTACTTGGTCGCCACCAAAAGTTATCCACTTTTTCCAGCGATGCACCACATGGCGGAAGCCATTGTTATAGAACTCCTCGTTTTGAGCGGTCAGGAATCGCTCCACTTCAGCAATCACTTGGTCGCCGTCCTTGAAATGCTTTCCTCTTATCTGGCCACACTGGAAGCGTCTGCGCCATTTCACTTAAGTGTCATAAACTTGGGCGTTGCCCCCGAACTACGCTCCCAGAGTGGAATTAAAATCCTTGGCATTGCTTCCCTTCGAATGAAAAAAAAAAAAAACGGATCACTGCATGTGCTTGGCACCACCAGGCGGTGCCATTTTTGTTTCGACTCCCTAGCGGCATTCAGATCTACTATAGCATGCGATGTTTATACTCTGCGGAAACTAGAGGGACGCGCGCTCATGTTGATGCCTGTTTTGTTCCGTTTTTTTTTCAATTTTTTGTGCCGATAATACGAACTTTATGAACGCCCCTCGTATATCATCAATAATGCAGTTTCTATTCGAATTTAGAAAAAGAAAGAACCTTTCTGTCTGATAAAATAAAAAGAAAATCTAAAGCAGGCAAATATGTTCGTTTTATTTGGTCTTTAATTCGGTCACTCCTCCCTACGCTCCATACGAGGCCATCATAGATGAGCGATGGGGTAGCAGACGACAAAATAGAACAAGCCTTCGCCTTGCTTTAGAATTATTTTTATCAATCACAAACGTTAATTTGGTTTTAAATCCGAAATTAAACAGCAACATCGTTTATATATTCCGCTAAAATAAGTATTAATTGAGATTATACTTTTCGTCGCCAGCCTCTCCTATAACGCACTCAGCACTTTTGCGTTGACCACGCCACATGATGTCGAACCTTCAAACCAGTATGCAGACAAAAAGCAGGCCGAGATCGGACAAAGCATATGCTCGGTCGCTGTTTTAGAGCGCAGCTCTTAGGCGCCCGTTTCCGGCTTGAGCGGCGTCGGCGTCGCCGTCGCTGTCGGCATCGCCGTCGGCGTAACCGCGCGGTGCATGATAGGTAAATTTCCCCGCTAAATCTAGCGGAAAATGTTTCCCGCTAAATCTAGCGGAAAATTTCCCCGCTAAATCTAGCGGAAAATTTTCCCCGCTAAATTTAGCGGAAAAATTTTCCCGCTAAATATAGCGGAAAATTTCCCCCTAAAGGTCGAGGTCACGTGACCCCCAGGCCAAGTGACCCCCCCCCCCCCCGTGCCTTCCTCTCCTCCTCAAGAGCTGCGCTCTAATTCGGCGTTACATGGACTTGTAAACGGCTTTCATTTTTTCCTCTATTTTTTAACCAACTTTGTGTTGAGGGTAAATAAAGTGGACGTAAAACTTTATTGTGAAATTACTTTTGCGTGTCCAATTTCAGGTATGTATCTATGTTTGGAATTCGAATTTTGCAAGGCCTCTCCTGGTTCTTACGGCCACGCCCCGTATAAGCGTCATTTTGTCAGAAAAAAGAGTGAATGTTTTTTTTTTAGAGCGCAGCTCTTAGGCGCCCGTTTCCGGCTTGAGCGGCGTCGGCGTCGGCGTAACCGCAAGGTCACGTGACCCTCCCCAAGGTCACGTGATCCTCCAAGGTCACGTGACCCCCAAGGTCACGTGACCCCCCCAGGTCACGTGACCCCCCAAGGTCACCTGACCACCCAGGTCACGTGGCTCCCCAGGTCACGTGACCCTCCCCCCGAGGTTACGTGACCCCCCAGGTCGCGTGGCCCCCCTGGTCACGTGACCCTCCCCCCTCCCCCGAGGTCACGTGACCCCCCCCCCCCCCTCCGCGCCTTCACCCCCTCCTCAAGAGCTGCGCTCTAATTCGGCGTTACAGGGAGTTGTAAACGGCTTTCATTTTTTGTATTTGTGATGGGTAAAATTCATAGCATAGGTCTACAAGGTATCCTTAATAGCAAACTATACATGTTACTTCAGTGTACAGCAAGACTCATCCCGCATTTATTTTAAACACTGCAGCTCTCTTTCACTGTCGAAAATCTTTTATTTTCACCCATACACTTTGCGAGACGAGAATAAAATGTCACTCTAATCTACGCGGCCCTTTTTTGATTACCTGGAATTTAAAGGGCATTACAGACTCAAAATGAGCCCTCCACTTCACTTGGTTCACAGTTTTATTCATCAAAAGTAGGAACGTTATTTGTTTTTAACTCCTGTCAACACTGAAATCACTATTGCGAATAAAAGAACGTAATTTTCAAAAAGCTAAAGTATGCAGGCGTACTGGTTTGGAAACATCATAATCCACACCCTGGAACACAAAGAAATATAATAACCGGCAAGACGACAAAATATTTTGCGTCGTCTTGTCCGTTATTTTGTTCCTCAGTGTCTCAAGGGGTAGATTATGACGTATAGGTTTTTATATATATATATATATATAGGGTGGTTCAAGTCACCAGGCTCGATCTAAAATGGATCGTAAAAATCGACGCCTGCACGTAGCCATCTAAACTTTTCGTCAAATGTGTAATTCGCAGGTCGGTTTTTTCTTGTAAAATTACAAAGCGTAGCTCTCTTTCTGTAAAAAATAAGGCCAAGGAACTTGCCAGGGTCTACGGCGGGCAGCAACACAGACGACAGGGGTCCAGTAGCGGGGTATGTTTGGCGTTCGTATTGATAGATGGCGCTACCCCCTTATCGCGACGGCTTGCGACCACCGAGGTTTATTAAAATGAATATAATCCTTTTGAAATGCACCTTCGGTTAAAAAATAAATGCGAACAATAAAAGCAAAACTCAAAGTAAAAAAACGCGTCTGCATAACGGCGGCGCTTTCGCTGCCAACGGATTTCGTCTGCATGTCGTCTGCTATCTTTCGCTGGTCGGCTGCACCTTCAGACGCTGCTCCCGACGCCATCTATCAATACGAACGCCAAACACACCCCGCTACTGGACTTGGTCGTCTGGGTCGCCGCCCGCCGTAAACCCTGAGAAGTGTCTTGGCCCTATTTTTTACTAAAAGAGAACTACGCTTTGTAATTTTACAAAAAAAAAAAAACCGACCTATAAAATACACCTTTGACGAAACGTTTATACGGCTACGTGCAGGCGTCGAGTTTTATGGCCCATTTTAGATCGAGTCTGGTGACTTGAACCACCCTATATATAGAGCATGCTGAGATTGAGGACAGACAAAGGAAAAACAGTGTAAGTTACGTCTTGATCACTTTCTTAATTTGCAACAGACAGTCGTTTATCTATATATGTATATAATTACCTCCTTAAAATATTTGCGTCAAGATTTGATGATATTCTAAATATACCGCAACATTTTGAATCACCAAGATAACTGCCCTGTTCATATTACTGGATTTCCTTTTAACACCTTTAAATGAGTAATAATTACAAATACTTATTACATCGTTACATAACATCTATTCCTTCAGGTAGCTTCCCTCTAGGCTAAAAAAACAAACTAATGAATTGTTTTTTATTGCGCTCAGCGAAGCCGAGAACGGTTCAATGAAAGATGATGAAACGTCTAGGTCTTCCTTAAGAACTTGAAAACTCAGACAAGCGCCTTCACTGTCGTGCGGTTCAGATTGTATATGATTTATTAAATCATGTTAAAATTTTACCAGCCTTCTTTGCGCTTATGATGCTACTTTTGGCATATTATGGCGTTTGTAAAGACTAAAATGTTTATAATGTAGGGAAAAAATAAGGAATTAGTTTTGTTTTGCCCTTTTTTTATTATGGTAGGCAGTTTTAAGTCTAAACTTTTCATTCCCCTTTGTTTGGCTTGTATGGCAATAAATGTACAAGTGAGACATATTTAGTGCATCCTGCGAAAATTATAACGTCAGAGAACGGCATAAGAAAGCCTAGACAAATAAAGCGCTTTGTTTGTATCGCCTTTCTTGTGTTTTCCCTGCCACTTTTTTTTTCGTATGGCAACTTGGATTTTGCATTATACGTCATTCTGGTAGTCACATAAGCTAGCTCGTACGTATCTGGGGTGGCGCTAGTAAATTACGTGTGCTTTGACAGGGTTGACAGAACTTCATCGAGTGCTATTTTGTCTGGCAGGCACAGCTCGGAGTGTTAGTGATTTTTCGGACGTATGAAAGATATATGTTATACTCTTGTTTTGCATCAATGGTTTTGTGTATGACCTTCTATAATTGAGATACAACGTCTCCCAGAAAATGTTTTTTTTTTCTCCAAAATACTGTCTTTTTCAGCTTTATCGCACTTGGCTTAGGTGTTTACTGCGCCTGAAACAACTGCGGTAAGGTGCTAGTATTTCTGGTATACACATAATATTGAGAATCCCATTTGTTGTATGACTCCATCCACTAATTAGGTATATTTCCGTGATAAATTGTTTGTGTACCGATGTGTAAAAATGTATTGTTTTCGTCAGAAGAAAATGCTCAAGGCATGCGTACACAAGAATCATCTGTAAGGTGCTTAGTACTCGTACACTTTGAAGCAATTAGTCGTCGTGATAAATAGAGCACTGCCAGAAGATTTCTTGTGTGTTATCTTGCCTTAATACATCAGTGCTTTAAATAATTTTGGAAACAAGTCATACGCTTCTTGCGAGCCTTTTCCCGTGCCTATAGATCGCTTGCCTTACTGGCTAGATTTTTTTACGGATGTTACTGCTAATGTAAGCACACGGAAAGAAAGTTCGTTGCATTTTTCAAGTGTTTCGTTACGAATGAATCGACGATGAGCGGAATATAAAGTTCCTACTAGCGCGACCTCGGCGAGTTTTCGTTTATTTGTTCTCATTCCCTTTTGCTGTTCTTCCCGAAAACAAATAGCAAGCTGCTACCAGCGCAAACCGTAGAAAGCAATGGCCATTTCAGGAAGATGCCCATCTTCGACACGCTCTCTCGCATCATGTAACGGCAACCTTAATAACCTGCAGGCGCGAGATGAGCCGCCAATACTGGCAACTCTGGCAGCATATAGCTATCGATACTCAAATTGTCTGTTTTTGATGCTTGGTTGGTTGCTTATAACCACCAACTCAACATCATAATAGATAGTTCATGCTTTGACTTGAATGCCCTCTCATTATAGGCGCCCATGAGCAACTACAATGCGATATTATTTCAGTACAGTTGTGTAAAACCAAAATATCAATATTAGGCACATAACATTCTACATTTCATTTGGCTATATATATTTAAACTCATCTCAACCACGTCAAAACTATTAATGTTAGTATTTACGATCCACTAATTAGTTATAGAACGACATTTTGATTCCCTTAAGCGGCTCTACGACAGGCAAAGAAAAGGTTACAATTTACCAATCCAGGATTACTTTTAAGGGAATGTTTGGCTCACCTTGTAGACGTCGAAGTTCTCAATTACAGAATCGAAGCAGGTGTAGAGATCGTTGAGCAAATCCACCACCTAAAGTTAGAAGAACACAAGCAAATTGCTTCTCTCAAACACACACCTTGAGAGAAGTATTGCGGAAACACATTGGCTTGTTCCATAACGGAATACGCTTGAAAATAATCGAGAATGGGAAATTTTAATTGAAGAAAAAGGTATCTTTTTTTACCTATTGACTATTGACTCCAGCGGATGTCAGGGTATATGTGCAACTTAATATTCCGCAGATTATTGATATGAAATTTCGAAAATAACTTATTTTAATATTCGCTTTAAAGGGGCGGTGCAACGGTATTCAATTAGAGTGGTTTTCACTTTACACGAGCTTACTGGCACTAGTGGGACTTAAGGAAACTCTCACGCAATGCCACTCGCCAAGAAACTGCTTTGTTGCGTTGAAACATCAAGGACAAAAGTGAGCGTTTTCATTCAATCTCTCCTTCGCAAAACTTGATGAAGTAGCTGGACGGTCGCAATACCGCCCATTGACGATATTTGAATCCGGCTCATAGATTGGACCCGAGCATTGCGTGGGCACTCGGTTTGGGCTCGTGATAATCGATAACTCGACAGCATTCGGGTAGTGGCCCGTGTCCAATCGCTGCAACGACGGCAATAGCCGAGCCATAACAACGTCTGGAACTCAGCGCATGTGTGTCGCCAGCGCGTGGCTATGATCAACATTGGCGACATTTTATCTGCTCCAGATAAAGTGGCCACTTGTTTTGGCTGCGAGATGAGTCGGCAAACGCTGCTCGTCTTCCACTGCGTCTTCGATTGCGTGTGGTAAAAAAACAAACGTGTGTTTTACAAGTCATTAACGTAAAAGATCCGTTCTAAGCGGTATTTGCGAAGAAAAGTACAAAAAACGTTGCATCGCCTCTTTAAGCCCATTTCATAAGAAGAAATTATTATCTAATCGCAGCGATTTTAGTCGTTCCGCGATTTCAACGGCGCTCGTGCAGCAAGAGATCAATTCCGTGGACGCCAGCTGCAGTGCGTACTGCGTCTGCGGGCTCTTTTCCGCGTGAGTCTGACAATCGCACCGCCAAATTGAACCTTGTAAAACTTGCTTGCGCTGGGGATTAATTCTACAATACTGAACGCCTCGCACCCTGATTCGTGCATATAGCCCTAGGACTTGGCGGAGACACTCCAAAATGTATTCCGGAATGCAAACATTGGGATGTATTTAAGGTCCAAATACAGATACTGAGATGCATTAGTCTTTTATGTAACGAGATATCTCTGAGATACTTCTGCAAAACGGTAAAAAGTATTCCGGTATAAAGACTTAAGCATGCAGAAACAAATTTGTTCCCAAATGGTGGAAGTTTGGAAGAGTGCAGTTCGTAGCGACTGCCACTGAGAGGGATTGGGTTTCCTTATTTGTTTTGCGTGTGTAAGACTATTCGTCCATTCATAGCTATCACCCCCAATGCCGCTTAAAAATATATATATATAGTATCGATCCCGGTGACCCACATAAGTACTGGAGGCCAACGACTGCTTGATAAAAGGACTCAGCCCAAAATGAACTCTGTTTTGCTGTGAGGGTGCGTCTGAAACCGGTTGCCTAACTGGTTCTGAGGCACCCAGGGTGGAGATATTAAAAAGAGCCGAGCCTTTTGCAACATTAAGAAAACAAAGGTTTCTACAGGTCCTTTACTGTCCATGATTGCTGGTTTTCTCCTTTCTTCTCAACTCTTTTCCAACATTTTGATTCGTTAAAGTGAAAAGGGTGGAGGGCTTTCTAGGAAGTAGTTGTCATCGCATTACTTCTTTATCTTCGGTGCGTTTCTTCATACATAGGCTTAAGCGCGAAACACATGCGCGTCAAAACTGTCCGGTCCGGCGTGCGAACTGTCGGGAAGATGGCTGCTCCGAATCGCCGCACAGGACGGTTCGCGACACATGGGTTTCCGACGCGTCGTTGCGTCGCTCCGTTCAGCTCCGCCCAGTTTCGGGTATCCCTCTACCGAATGGATGGATGAATGCTAATGGCTATATATATAACGGGCGGTAGCTCGCGCCACCTAGCCTAGAAAACTAAAATAATTCCCTAGCCCTTCTTGGTTTTTATGACTTTAAAACAAACATAATATTTTTATTACATTCTATTAAAGTGTGCGTGTGTAGAAATATTTCGTGAGGCTACTTTTCTGCTCAACATCACTTAATCGCGATGGACCGCAGCGGACCTTAGGAGCCATCCCAGCGAAGCGAGCACTGCGTACAAATCACGTGACTACGCACACCGCGCATTGCTGCGTCTCTCCCGAAGTTCACGTGACACTCACACGGCATTGGAATGGCTCGTAGCGTCCGCTGCTCTCCATCGTAAGGTGAAACGGAGTACATTCGGGTTTCGACGGCCTCGATCGGTCCCAGAAGGACGGCTTGCTATGGCGCGCGAGATCAGCAGCTTGTTTTGTGTGCGCGAGAAAACTCGATGGCGTCCATCTCCTTCACCGCGCACCACCAGATGTGTGTGTCGTGTAGGAGTTGTAGAGGGGGAGATCCGCTTCCCCGAACTGCCCGAACCACGAAGCGCCTCCTCGCCCGATCGGGTGACAACATGACCTTCGCGCCATCCGTGCTGCCATTGGCTGCGGCCCTCCGAAATTCGGACAGCCGTGCGGCGATATCTAGCAAGTTGGACGCACGCCGCGCCGCACGGAGCCCCCGTCGGACGTTCCGATGCGACGAAAACCCTCGCCCTCCTTCCCTCCTCCCTCCCTCCTTCCGGCGGTTCGCACGTCGGATCGGATGGATTTTTCGCCCATGTGTCTCGCGCTTTACCCCTGTTGATGGGGTTATGCGGCAGGTTCAACAAAAGTGTTTTTTCGTTTATCGTCGAAACCAGAAAGTTAACGTCGTGCGGTAAAGGTAAAGGCTCCGTTATACTCCGACGTAACGTGCGCGCAAGCGAACGTTGGCCGAAGTCGGCTACGTCACGTCAATCACGCCGCGCGCGTCAAAAATTCGCCCTCTTTATACTACGGCGGCCCTGGCGGCTCCCACGGCGCGCGTCGGTGGGCCGCCGGCGCGGCGCATGCGCAGAATCTCACTACGAGGGCGCGTTTCCTGCGAGAGTGCGCCACTTCCGGTTCCTTTTCGTTTCAAATGCAGACGAAAATTCTCGCGCTTCTTGATCGCCAAGTTCGAGTGATGGCGTGGACGTACCTTGCATGACGAAAACTCGCGCCTGCATTGTTGGTGCACCGCCTCCGCCGCAAGCGTACATCTTTGACGAGCGCACGGTCTACGGTACTCAAGCTTCCTCGTGTCGTAGACACACGGGTGAGGACGAATTCTCTCGATCAGCTTCTCGACGACCGAGTCCGATTCTTCAAACATGACGCCAGACGGAGTGGTGCTTCCGTCGTCTGCTATTGCTCGTATTCGCCGCGCTTCCCACGCGAGGGCTGCCGGGAGCCAGCGCGTGATGCATCCTGGTCCGGTGTCTCTGGCGCAGCCGGCGCGGAATACGCCATGCTCCATTTTGGCGTCGAGGCGGTCAGGCTGCGTCGAACGCCGCCGGTCGCGTCGGTTACGTTACGACGCCGGAGTGTCGGGTTTTCGCCGACGTGACGTCGCGTTGACGCGCTCGCACGCGCGCACGCGTTACGTCGGAGTATAACAGAGCCTTAACAGGATACCTAAGCCTGGCAGAGGATTGCGACAATCGATACAATGTAAATGTAGTTCACTACAAAAATGCAAATTCATTTTTTTTTTTCAATTGCATTTTGATGAAGAGATACAGATACTCAAAAGTATTTCTAAGATACTATTGCGATACATTTGTATCGAGATACTGCCCAGCTGAGTTCATCCTGAGAGAACGGGAGAAACGCGCCAAACACCGTATCCACTGCGTATGGAAGACTTCATGAAGATTCAGACACGTTTCAATTCGCAAATAAAAAAAAAACTCTAGCGTACTCAAAAGCATCATTTAAGTGTTAAATTCCACCACCGTTTTTCAAGTTTTTTTTTGTGTTATCTAAACGCGCCAAAAACTTTCTATCGTGCTCAAAAGCGCCCTTTAAATGTTAAGCTCCACCACCGTTTTTTTTTGTGCATGAATAGTTGTAAGCACTTAAAACTTTCAAAAATAGGAAAATATGAAAATGGCCTTTCCAAAACGCATAATATTAATATCCATTAATTTTACTCACAGCGTTGTTCAGACGTAATTGTGTTTATTTTTATCACTTGAGGTCTTCAAAACATGACTTGAAAAGAAAAGGAAAGTCTGCTGAAGCGCATGTTTATACTATAGGACTTTTTTTCAATATGGTCGCATCATGCAATTTTGTCTTGTACCATCGGGTTTGAATGAAATGCGAACAGTGACGGAATTTCGAGCCCACTACCGGCGCAGCTTCCAAGTTCGGGCTGTGCTTGGCAAAGTGCAAACACATCGGAGTAGGCGCTGCGAGGTGGTGCGTCCTTCTTCGATGTGTTTGAACCTCGCCTATCTCAATTCAAGCTTGGAAGCTGCGCCTGTAAAGGGCTTGAAGTTCCGTCCCTGTTCGCATTTCATTTCAAACCAATGGTACATAAGTCACTGACTATAAAATACAGTTTGTCGTCATAACAAAGAACTGCAAGTAGTACAGTCTCTAACAATACAAAATGCCCCCATCGAGCGCGTGGCCGAGACAACCACTGGCGGATGGCATTGCTAGTACTCTAAGCAACTCCGTATTTTATGTCGTTCCGAGAATAAGGAATGTGCTTGCTCAGTGGCCACCGATTCCCTCCCACAAATCTTTACCCAGCGAATGTCGGCTGTGCGCTGAGTGAACTTTTGATATTGGTAAAAACATTTATGTGGTACGCTATTACAATTACCGCAGCAGAACTGTACCATGGGGATCTTCCTGTTTTAAGTAAATACTAAAAGAAGAAAGTGGCGATGATGGAAACAGACATATGAGAAAGAGGTATAAAACGTTATGACGTCAGACACTTCTGTGAGGCGTGCTTTTTTATTTTTTTTTAAAGCGTCGGTTTCACGAAAATCTAAGAAGCGAATTCCGTGTCGTCTGAATTTCGTATTTTTTAATAAAAACGTAGTGTTTTCTAAAGATATCCCCACAGTGTTGCGCGAGCAGTGACAGCGTTTGTCGTGCCGCGGTGGAACCAATCACATATAAAACGATTACCTTAAAACAATATTTGATTCCTCGCTTCTCAAAGCAAAAATCAACATTCTTAATATTAATTTTTAAAGTCAGGCGGAAATTCTTAACACAGTAGCATCTTACCTGCATAGGAGTACTTTGTGCGGAAAGTGATGTGAAGCCGACGATATCACTGAAGTATATGGTGACGATGTCGTACGATTCCGCTCGTACTGATTGGCCCTTGATTAACTGACTCGCTACAGATCTGCGGGAAAAAAGAGCAAAATGAAAGAATGCCATTTTCGAGTGCGATGACGATTTGCGTAGAATTGGTATAGAACAAATTTGAGCAACATTTCTGCCTCTGAAATAAAATAGAAAGTCCAAGCAGTTAAAACTGCTTGGGCAATATAACGCGACGAAGCATTCCTACCCAGGCGGACCATAAAAATGCTATAATGATTCATCAGGCTGATCGTCTGTCATATTTTGGCCAACTGATGGCGTAATGGTTTAATGGCTTTATAGCCTCGTGGTTTGATATTGTGATGATTTGATAATTTGTCGCATTTTGGGATGTGTGATGGCCTGATGGTTTGACGATCTGTTGGTCGTCTGGTAGGTGTGAATCTCTAACCATACACGGACTGTCAAAAGATAAACATTTAATCTCACACCAATAAGAACTTTTTCTTTAGGAAGTTTTACGAAATCTCTGAAACTGAATCTGTATTTGTATTTTTATAACGGCATGTTATTATTTACATTTACAAATGATTGAACATTGAATGATTAAACTGCAAAACACAAACGGAAGAAAAAATGCATCTAATCAACTTGCTACTTTTGAGACTCCAAAACGTTTTTTTTTAGAGGCGTCTTTTGTTTGGCTATCCACACTCGGTCTCCGTCGTCCATACTAGGCATAACGGTGACTTGCGACAGCGTGCAATACACTAAGCCTCATGACGCCTTGAATGCGGAAAGCCTCATCATGCCGCGTTCGCCAAATATTTTATTTTCTCGCACAGATGTAGCTAACATTACACATCCGCCTAATAAGTGAATTTCCGATCAAGCGGAGCGCCTTCTTCGACACGGTCTCTGACACTTAAATCGTAAACATGCTATATATATTAACAAAGCATTTCAATGACGAACCGGGACAGAATTTATAACGAAACTATGTTGGCAAATTTATACCTGGGTCATTTTGATTACCCTAGGACGATGTCTGAGGCGGTTTATGACTAAATTAACGTTATTTCATTGGACCACAGTGCTGTTAGCTTTCCACATTGGAAGTATTCCTCGCATGCGCTACGACGTAAGATCCTTGTGCCACGTCTTAACCACTGCTTGAAGTCCCGAATATGGCCAAGTTCTATCCCCCGCCGAAAGATGTCATGAGAAACATCATCATACTTTTTGACAATATGATAGTCTATGGAGATATCCTGTTGGTCTCACTCGTCGACATCAAAACTTGTTGATGGTCCATCGGCCGTCACCAGAAGTGTTTTGACTGTCTATAAGCTATCAGCAACACCGTGTTGGTATTTTCTCGGCCACTTTCAGCATTTAATGATCCGTAAGCCACCATAAAGATGTCTAATGGTCCATCAGACATCGTCAAGAAAGTCTGTCCGAACATTTAAGAAGTATGATGGGCAACCAAGAAAATATGATGAGATATCGGATAAGAAGATCTGATGGGAATCTGATGAGAAGAGTCTGATGGCCGTTAAGGTCGTGTGGTGGACAATCAAGAACGTTTGATGAGCCATCAAGAAAGTTGGATGAACAATCACGAAATTCGAATGGACTTTTCTATCGGGATATATCATACTTATATAAAAAAAAAAACTGGTCTGTGTCTTATACACATTTGTTGCCACTTATCTCGAGCAGTGCATAATGCTTGTTGTTCTTAGGCCTTAAGTGAGAGGCCAGCTTCAACTTTAGAAGCTCAACCGAAGGTGGTCCCAGACAGGCCACAAAAACACTTCGGGATGACCTCGTTTTAAGTAGCTCGAATGCGTCTGCAAATCGTGCTTAGGCTTTGAGTTTTATGTTTGCACACAAAGAAGACTCAGGCTAATTACAAACAACTAAATACAAGTCAGTACCTGAAGATGTGGAAACATGTTAGCAGACATATGAAAGAAACGTTTCTTTAATGACCCACGCTTAAAAACGCTGGAGCAATGTGGAATGTGCCAGCGTTAAATAAACGTGTGTTTTTGCCTGCTTATCATCAGGTAGATTTCACATCATACATGGTCGAAACTGGTCCTCTTTTTCCACTTGATGCTTTATGTTGGTAACGCGTGGGAAACAAATTTGCGCCTGCCCACTCCTACTGCAGATCAAACGCAGATATGGTCAGCTACGTGATCTCATGTATGCACCCGGCCCATATTACTGTATTTGCTCGAGTAATACCCGCACTTCTTACGAACACGGCCCATCCACCTGCTTTTCTGCAGAGCACACATACAGTCCATCATCGCTTTCTACATAAAAAATTCAGTGAATTACAAGGTCGAGAAAAATTTTTTTGTAAAAATGCGATCTTTTGTCCCGCAAATTGTACCATTTTTGTGCCGATTGCGGTCAATCGCTGTCCCCGTGCTCCGAGAGAATGCAAACCCACAGTCCCTGTTCATGAGAAGTGCGGCTATTGCTCGAGAAAAAAAAAGGTATATAAATGGCCCATTAAGACATTTTTCGTTTGACGGCCCTAACAAATCTACAAGCTCGTAAAGTGGGCAGGCCCTTCAGGCCCAGAAAGGTTGCTGCAATTGCAAAGCACCAGGGTTGTAAAGTACCTAGGTACAAGTAACTGGACATCAGCATCTAGGTACTTTTGTTGTACCATAGGTACAAACCTAGGTGCTTTCCTTTCTCGGTATCTGCATCTGCATTTTAGGTATATTTTCCAGCAACTTGTATTTAAGTGAAGTTACTTTTTTACAGGTACTTTTCTATTCACTCCGTCAAAATGGTATAAACTATAAATCTTGAAGTATTAACACACTTCCATGTGTCGTGATTAACGTTGAGTTGGGTACGACCTGGGAGGCACTGACTTGATCGCACCACGATTTAGTGAACGAAGCCCCGCCCATCATGTTTCATGGAACGACATTTTAGCGAATGGCGGTGTTAATTTGAGCGAAAGGTGGATTAGGAATGCCGTTTCGCATGTCCGCACAGCTGATGGAGGACTTGAGGTACTGCCGCCCGGTGGTCGATAGCTTAATCGCGGCGATCAATAAGGTTTGCAGATATGAAAGAACAAACAACATTTGATAATATCTGCTGATTCCCATCTAAACTTTAAGGTAGCGTGGATGAACAACGAAGCGGAACGGAAGCGGGCCGGGGATTATCTAAAAAACGAACTTATGCAAACATCAACTATGGAAAAAGCTCTGTCAGGCGAACGAAGTGGTGACGACGAAGAGTGCAAACACTTCTTTAGCTTCGAAACATCGTCCTGATCTGCTTCATGCGAGCAGGAATTTGTACAGTACACCGAACTGGCTCTGACAAGAAGTCTGGAGTGTCTCAAGCACATGCCGCTGCTGAAAAGCGTGTTCTTACAATTCAACACTGGGCTTCTAAGCAGTGCGGTGGTGGAGCGCGTTTTTAGCGTAGGAGGAACAATTGCTACTAAACTGCGGTCGGAGATGTCAGATAAACACTTCCTTATTTATCGCATTGACACCAATAAAGCACATTTATCGAACTCGTTTTTGTGTGTATCACAGTATGAAAAGCTTTACTTCCAATATGTTTTGACAACTTTGGTGAAAATAAATAGAGAAAGTATCTTTGAAGTAACTGTACCTGTACCGAGGTACTTGTTTAAGCGAGTGCCTAGGCACGTACCTAGGTACCTTTTTGTATGAGTAACTGTAATTGTATCTTAGGTACATTTTTGAAGTAACTTTTAAAACCCTGCAGCACACCGCAATAAATATTACGGTTCACGTCACCACCAACCACGTGGTGTTCCTAGAAGCAAAGTGATAATCATAAAAACATAAGAACGACTGAGAACTAGTTATTCTGTACACACACCTATCCAAAGTCAGAAGCTAACGAACAAAACTCCTCGAGCTACCCTAGTGTTCTTCATTTACCATGGAATCAGAAAACAAAGCAAGCAGGGAAATAAACAGCATGACAAGAAAGATGGAGTGAAGCTGCCATTCTGCATTACGTTTAAAGAAGCACCCAAGGGTTGGTTCCGCCGCTTTCCCTTTTTATCCCAGGTTCCTTTGCACAACGAAATACAAATTGGGACAGACCGCCCGTGTCATTCCAATCTAAAATTTATAACGTCGTTACGCTTCACCGGATCAGAGCAATTGATTGCGGCTTCTCGAAATTCCTCCCCTTCAGAAAACGTAATTTCGTGAAGCCGCACTTTTTTGTGTGTGTTTCTGTTAGCTATTTTCCTTGGTTTGGGCTGAACACTAGCTGAGGTTTGTCTTTCTCATTGTTTTGCATGCTCGCTGTCATTGTTTAACAAAACGCTTGATTGGAAAGCTTCCGTGCTTCAAGCTACGTCAGGGTTTAAACCACGCGCAGAAAAAATACGTATATAGTGAACCCTTCCGGTCGCACCGTTGACGCCGTCCCTCGGGAAGCGAAACTTGCGAACATAATTTTCTTTTTAATGTTTTGGCTTGCCAGTTATTTGTTAAATTCAAATTTGCGAATTCAATCTAGCAGTTTTACATATCCAGCGGAAACAATTTGGTTTGGAACGAAACTGCGCTGGCTTCATTGGTTTACTGTGATACCCATGACGGCACTGTTCAGAAAGTGCTCTTTCCCAAAATGTGATCTCGTTGAAGTTTGGACGCTTTACGCCTCAGAACCAGCGCGCCAGTTCCTAGGGCATGTTTTCAGGAGCACTTCCGCTTCATTACCTTTCACCACAATATGCTTTGGAGCATAAACATGTCTATGTTGTCTTCAGTTTTAATTTGTGGTTCATGCTAAAAGCTATTTAATTTTTATTAAAGTTGTTTGTTTTCTAAATGAAGATGCCAAGAAAGATTGCACAAAGGTATAACTAAGAGTTTTAAGCGGTGGTTCTTATATTTTTCAAGTTGAATAAAACAAACTTTTAAAAATTTGCAATAATGACCAAACACATGATTGTGACAGTCCCCGGTGAGGGGCGGAAGATAAATCTAGATTTTTTCTTCCTCTTCAACCTTCTGCTTGGATCTCAGTTACACGTCACCATCGTCGCAATTAGCCTGCATAAGATTACGCGAAGTTTGGCTGTGATTTGAATCCGTCAATTTGTGATTTGGATTCCGGCCATTTGCCTTGGAGAAACCACGAGGCTATGAAAAAGACGCATTTTGTGTAACCTTTTTCTGGAAATTTTAGTGCAACTTCATAAATGCGATATATCGACGTGGCGGATTTCGATTATTTAGTGTGGTGTATGAATACATCGTGGGTTTCATTTTGAGGGGAGAGAAGTAAACTTAACAAGGACCAAAATCTGACGCACCTTGAAGATATCATTGAAGGTGTTTCATCAATGGGACTCTTTTGTAAAGGCATTTGAAATAACAAAATGATTCAGAATGCCGATAGCGACCGAGGATGTGCATGGGTTACGAGTGTAAAGTGAAAATTATCGAATTAATTTACTAAACCTTACTCATTCTTGTTTTTAAATAATCGCCTTAGTTGACACATTTTAATTAAAAATCTGTTGCCGGTCGTTTTTGCAAATACTATTGACGTAAAAATATAGCGTTGTTAAAATTCAGACAACTAAATCTTGTTCCGCGCGCTCTATTCATGCAATCGCAATCCCTGACGTGACTGGCACATCGAACCCAACAGACAAAAGATGCGAACTCCCACTCAGGGGCGACGTCAGCCTCCAGAACGGGTTGTTGGATATCGTGAACCGATCCAACAGCGTCGCGCTATCTAAGGGCCACGAATTGAAAGAGAAGGCGCGCCACTACTGCTCTCTGTTCGAGCCGCAGCTCTCAATCCTTTTTTCCCCATCGTTTTGATATGACGGCCTCTAGAGAACTTACCTTTCCAACAGATAAGAGCGGTTCCATGAAACTCTTTTTAACTTTCGCTAAGCCGCGTTCCACCATGAAGATGAACAGCGTACGTCAATTTCCCCAATTAGTTTTCTTGTAGATGCGCAGCTATGGGTGTCTTTTTTGTTGTTGGCGAAACGCACAAGCACGACGACTCACTCTGTCAACCAGAGGACTCAATAAATACGACCGGAAACGTATTTGGGCCGCATAAATCCATGCTTACTTCGGTTTTCTCTCATGTGGAGTCACCCCGGCGGTATCTACTGGTGTCATCTTGACCTCCAATCTGTCGACTTTTTTATCACTGGCTCGTTGTCAGTCCAAATTAAGACCGCCGTACAAATTAAGATCCAGTACCAGCAGATGCTTTTTTATGATCTCTACTACTCTTTCTGAATCCACGGGTAAAGCAATGACATGAAATTAGTGGTAAGAGAAACCATTAGAGTAGAAACCTCAGGCAATTGTTTAAGTCAAGCATCCTAGCAACTCAGTGACGCTTCTAAAGCCTCCCTACAAATTTAAATGTGTAAGTGTTTTTGTGGGTTGTTTTAGGGGGAAGTGTCAAAATGACAGTCAATCACACATCTGTTTCGCGTAGAGCGTACCGGTTTCGTCTTTGTAAGCATCAAATTGAGGTTACAGGACGACGTGCGCAAACTGCATTTGTTCAGAAAAGGAAGGACAAGTGGCAGGGCCGAAGTGTTGTGGGTTTGAGCTGAGTGAATGTTTTGATCTTTTTTGTGGAAAGGGGGGCGACCTTGAGGGTAGAATGTGTATTAGAGAAGTTTACTGAATAGTTGAATTTGAGACTTCGCCATCCCGTCACATTTTTTTGTCTCTTCCGCGGTTGATGTTTCTAGTTCTCTCGCCCCAGTCTCAGGTAATTCATCAAAAATGGTAAACATTTATACCGTACACATTACTGTTAATGCAAACGATTTTATAGAAATCTGGCTATAGAGAAAATATATTTCGCGTCTCGCACCAAATTGAAATGTTAATACTGTTTTTTCAATATATTTATATAAAGTTTGAAGTGAAACTAAAGCGCGTTATATAATTCTGGGTCCCTCCATCTCGGCATTTGCGTTATTGCATATTATACCATGACTTCACATCTTCAAATTATCGCTTACCTGGGAAGAAGTTGGTAAAGGAGATCCTCGGCTTTGCGTTTCTCCTCGAGGTAGTCAGATGTTCGCTCCTCGACCAGAGACTCCAAGTTGTTGGCGTACTGTTCCATCCGAGACAGAAGGTTGTCCAGGATGTTGCCACTCTCGGATTCTCTGATGGGCGGAATTCAATCTTATCAGGTTCACCAGAGTCAAGGGTAAATGAATTTTCCCAGTTACGCATTGAAAGTATTTCAGAATCTGTGATCATTCTTCTTCATTTGTTATTATTGAAGCAATGCATTAGTACTGTAAACACCAGTTGACATATGCACTGCAGAGCCAAGTCAACAATAGAGACAGCGCTGATGCAGTGCTGGCTTCAACATAACTTAGCACCAGACATGTACATAACGCGGTACTAGTAACGAGTTACTTCTACCTATAGTCCGTTGCAACCTAAGAACGAAGGGCGAGGGTAACACGGGCCGGGGAGGAGGAAGCAGACGGAACGCTGGAGAAGAGAGGGGGAAACCTCCTTCTCTCTTTAGCGTTCCGTCTGCTTCCTCCTCCCCGGCACGTCTTACCCTCGCCCTTTGTTCTTAGGTTGCAACTGACTATAATTACTTTTTTTTGGTAGCGGGTAACGTATATAGCAACTTTTTTAGAAAATTAACGAGTAGCGTACTTAGTTACTCCTAAGGTCAAGTAACGAGTTGCGATATTTCGTTACTTTTAAGGAGTAACGTGTACAACACCATTTAAACAACCTCGTTTAACTAACCTGAGTATGCATCTATTACGAAAAAAGCAAATAAGAAACCCCCCCAACAAAAAAAAAAATTAACAGTATGACAGTACAGCAATTTTTATCGCTCAACACGCCAGTCGAACTCTAAAGCTGGGAATGTCCTTCAGTCAGCGAACACAATCAGGTGTACGTTGGTCGAACCTTTCCAAAATCGTGTACAGACCGAATGTAAATCCGGAGGTTGGCAACACGGGAAGGTACAAATCCCATTGTTAACTTAAAACTTTAGAAGCAGAAAGAAAGAGAAAGAAAAAAAAAAGAAAAATCCCAGACTCCTCCTTTTTTCTCTCTCTCTGCTTCTAAAGTTTTACGCACAACAACACTGCCGTTCCTTCGAATGCGTCAGTAGAAGGACTCTTCAGGGTCGCCCGCGACGTATTCTCAAGGAAGGCGGGGAAACATAACCAATAAAAACCTTGAGAGGCAGATACTGCGTTAGTGCAACAACTACTGAAAAGAAAACAGTAAAGCATAATACAAAATCAGTTGTGTATTTAGCCGTCAAAGTAACGAGAAAAATAGCTCGTTATTCTTGAGGTAACGTAACGCGTTCTTTTTGAAAATCGGTAACGAATAACGTATTGAGTTACTTTTTAGCTAGTAACGAGTGATGGTATTTAGTTACTTTTTAAGTAACGTGCACATGTCATCTTAGCACCTATGCAGCGCTGTGTCAACACTGTATCACTAATATTGCGAAAAATAAGCGCTGCATAAGCAAGGTGAGCGCTATTTCCGGTGCTGATGTAGGTAGTGCGTGTGCGAAAAGGGCTGTAACATTCGCAGTTATATTTTTATATGTAAAAATAATATATCTGAACACATATGTTATGCACGAGATTCATAGCATGATAGGAATAAAGATACACAATTATTTCCCGTTTTGTTGGACAGATCGCTATAACCAGGCTATACCTTTCAACGTTTCGCAAGAAAGATTGTGCGGTTGTAACGTTTCCATTTAATTTTTTTTATAATTTATGAGACTCACTTGTTGAGCTTTCTTATGAGGGACTTGAGTGTCTGGAAGTCGGGCCTTTCGGCGGGATCTCCAGCCCAGCACTTGGTGATCAGGAGTCGAACCTCGTCGGGGCAGTCCATCTCGTCGAAGACCGGCCTGAACAGGGGCTTCGACTCGGACATAACCTGCTCCACGACCTCTGGAAAGAAGACACGAGCGAAACTGGAAGACGTACGATTACACTACGGGTGTGCGTAGTGTTCGCCTGCGGAGTTATGGATGACGTTAGCTGTACGAGTTTCGTCGTTTAAACCAATACCAGCTCCTTGAAATCTGATTCAACAGATGTATAGAAGGAACGTCCCAAGACAGCAAGAGTTGGAATGGCCAGCATTGGCAATCGCTAAAATGGGACGTGTTTGCAGGACATTATTCGAACTACATGCACCAGAACGATCCTCCTTCCTTAAATAGGAATAGACGGAATACTGGCCGGAAGTTTAGATCGAGATCACTGCTCATCTTTCACTTATGACACGTTCCCGTTCCATTCAAAGGGACGACGCATTGTACACCCAATTTTAAGAAGTACAGCATCGTCAAATAGGCATGGTAGAATACGTAGATTTATATTATCATGGCCTCAATATTCACGCATTTTAGCGTATTGCAAACAATCCTGCCGTCCAAGATAAGAAAACCCACAACACCAAAATATTTTTTTTTATAATATAAGGGCCTCTTTAAGCTAGCTAGGTTTATAGAATATGGTTTTTATATATTATGAAAGTTCATTTTTAATTACAGGACGCAAGTGATTTGTTCCAGTCTAATCAAGGTCTGGAGTAGGAGGCACAGATCTTTCACTTCAAAAATATAAATTATTAAAAACCTTGCTTAATTAATTAGAAATTCCAGTAAAATTACCTTGGCTTATTCATGACACGCATGACACAGAGGTCGGAGACACACTCGCTCTGGTGAATTTTGTTCAACCAGCCTACTACGCAGTTGCAAGAAGAACTTGCTTTGGGAAATCGCCCCTATTAATAATTTTGATTTGCAACCTGAAAATTCCTTAGGTCGCGATAGTGATCTTGCGCCACCCCGTTGTGGGAATGTTTACTCAGAACATAATTGAGCATATGGCGTAAGGTTGACGCCGTTTCAACATGATTTGTGCTTTATTCCTTGATGCAGAGTTGAAAAAAGAATAAAGATTGCGCCTGTCCTGTTATTCTTGTCTGCCTCGACCTCGGCTTTTTTTTTTTTTTTGCGTATAAGGTTAGGATACAGATTTATTGTATTCTATATTATTGTAGTTTATTGTATGGTGTTGAGTATTGTATTGCTATTCTATTGAATTGTTTCGTATTCTATTGTATGTTATTGTGTTGTATTGTGTTGTGTTTTATTGTGTTGTGCTGTGTTGTGTTATGTTGTGCTCTATTGTATTGTCTTATATTGTGTTCTAAAGTCAGGCATTACATGGTCAAAGTGCGCCTTGCTTTTCATCTAACCATATGCTTGCTCGTGAAATGATCACAGCGGGCGTAATATTTCAACGTCTCCTGAAGAAGATAATTTTAGCGAGTGCACGTCTTTTGTACCTTAACATTAATATTTTTGTACAGCGTGGAAAGAGTTTTTTTTTAATGTCAAGACTTTTCACGCACTCCTCTGAAGAATTTAACTGATTTTTCTTTATTCAGGGAGGGATTCACAGGTTGTAGTGATCAAGATATGAAGGAACTTATTTCATTTGTCTTCAACTCTCTGTGTTACAGATGCCTATTTTATACATTTGCAAGGCAAGATGAATGCGGCGGTACTAATAGTACATGTACAAAACCTGATATAGTTGTAAATATACTATTAACCTCTACTGATTTGAGATTACAAAATAATTCGGTTGCGTATTACAGTTTTCCACACCACAAAAGCCCTGCATTGAGGCTAAGCTTTCCTGCATAACGTTTAATTTTATGGTTTAACAAAAAACAAAACAAGCATTCATTATAAAAATTATTTTTGAAGTTCTAATGCTCCTATTCTACAATCGTTTGTGAGACAATCATACAATTTAATGTGCACACAAAAGCCCACAACATTAAATGGAAGCTATTTATTGAAGACTAAATGAGTAATGTTTGATATTATTTCAGACTATTACAATAGTGGGCCTGAAATATTGAGTAGGGAACTACATACCACCAAGAAAAAAGAAGTGAACTTTAGAGACCTGTTTTATACTCGGTGTCGAAATGTAGTAAATGTAAATAATATATTGTATACATTTATACAATCAATGTTCATACATAGAATAGCTGTGCTTTAGTTTCTTGGCTATGCCATCTCTTTTTTTTATAAACGACGTCTTCAGTCGTGGACTGTCTGACCAGAGGAAATCCGCATACATGTACAGCAAACGAATGGTGTATCGTTATGAATATGACGATTCACGTCATTACTTCACCTTTATGCTCACGGCGGTGTTTCTAAATATTTGATTAGTGTTAAATTTCAGGCATTTCTCTATTTTTTTTCGTTTTATTGTCACCTTTAATTTTCAAAATCATGAAAGGCATGAGTCTGCGGAGCGTATACGCGGCGAACAACCCACAAAATTCACCCGGCGTCACGGCCACACGCACGCGGTGCTAGTCACTGTTGAGACGCCACATGAAGAGCGAAAACAAGCGGGCTGAATACGTCGTGTTTTCGCAACATATTTGCCCTCCGTAGCGCAGAATGTGCCCTTTTAAGTTTGCGGGCATTCGCGCACTATCTCAACACGGCTTGAAAATATTAGTGTCTTTTTTATTATGAGCTGTTAACCTCCCTGCCCCATCATTTACCACGAACAAATGATGTGTGTTTTTTTAATTGTTTTTCCACACTCCTTAACATATCTTGCAGCCCTGAATTCACGGGTTATTTAAATATAACGGTTTCATATAAAATTTGAACTCTGAAGAGGCGTCATTTGTAACTTTTACGTCCTCTTTACCTCCTCCCCATCTTTCGTTCAACAAATTGTTCCAGTGGTCACATAGAATTAGTTGATTGCATAGAGCGTCACCTTCAGTGTTGGTTGAACACTCCATGATTACGGTCGTACTGGCAATGGCCAAAAGGCTCATCTACAACGGAGATAGACATTGACTCGTCTCATTGTTAGGCAGACTAGCGTCACGCAATCTAAACTTCGATAATATCTATTGAGCATGGTTCCTTCAGTCTAGAAATCGGCACGTCACTCTTGTGAACTTACCTTTTGGGACTCATGTCGATGTTGCCCAGGTAAAAGGCGCCTTGACGAACGGCGATCTCGTGAGAGATAATGGCGAAAGAATACACATCACCCTTCTGTGTGCCGTTCACTGGCGGCTCCTGGGCGCGCAGCAATTCTGGCGCAGTCCATAATTTCCCTAAAACACAAACACACGCATACAAAGTTATATGTCAGCGAGAGATATATGCAATACGTTTATGAAATGCATAATATTATTTCTAGAATACAAATCGTTCTGAATTGAACAAGTTTAAATTTTACGGTCACTTTAAAGTATTGATTTTTTACACTATTCTGGCATTGTTACTTTAAAAAAAGCATAGATTGGCTTCAAGAGTCATTTTAGCATGCCTATAAAAGCTAAAAGATGTGGTTTGACATTTTTCTCCACGCATGCCTGATGTGCGTAAGTTTACCAACGCTATTGCACAGTTCACCTGCAGCTCACGCAAAAAGCAACGTTCTCATGGTCAATATAATACATCACTCAGTTTTTCAAGACAGCCGCTTTATGAAAAAAAGGAAACGATTAGAGCTACAAGTGCGAAATATACAGTAATTCAATCATCTCCAGCAATACTGGTGTTTAAAGAAATATTAACTACAAAGCGTAAGCATGGCACAGTTCTTCATTGCAAAAGCATAAAAACAAAACTGAAATGCGTCAGAACTGTCGGGAGATACTGGGCTCTCGACCAGCTAATATTGTCACGAATGACAAAAGATGAGGCGGTGAGTTAACTGGAGAAACCTAACGTTTAATGGGGCGAACTTGTGCCCAAAATAAGATAGACGAACGTTAGCGTCGCAGGCGTCAATGTCGGCGAAACAGGAGGATCGAGCGCTGGGGCGAAAATTCACTCCGGCTCGCCACTCGTAGCCCCCTTATCTACAGGCGTAAGATTCTAGAACAATCGGCTAGAAGGTTCCGTGAGTAGAGCGTTCGGACCTCGAACATGCAACAGGGCTCTCGAGGTTACCAGAAATCTAAATTGAATTAATAACAAAAAAAGCGTCGCTCCCAGGAATCGAATTCTGAATCTCAGCACGAAAGTCAAGCGCGACAACCGCTCGGCCACGCACGCGCTCGCTCGCCGACGTGCGTGGCAATATTACACCCAAATGACCTGTTAACTAGTGATAACCGAGGTATTAAAAAGCCATCAAATATAATATGAATGACCATTGTGGGCTCCCCGATAACACCACTGTAGCAGCTCACGCCAGAAGGGCACGCCTGGCACGCGCAGCGTAGCGCGTGGAAGAAATACGCAACGCAACGCACCAAAAACAGTACCGCCCAAGCTTGAAAAGGGCGACGACAACGAGTAGACGAAGTCCTCTCAGGGCCGAGGCCAGCCATGGACAACCACACGCCAAGCTCTTCAATGTTACGTACTAATCTACTAGTTCGTATCGCATTAAAGGCACTTTCTTGTTTAGAAAACCCTAGCTCTGTGTTTGTCCTAAAGGATGAGAATCTAGCGAGGCAATTTTCCTGAACCAGCAGCGTTTGTAAAGTTGTTTAACATAGTAATACCAATAGAAATACGAGGCTGGTGCATCCAGTGGCCGGTCAGGTTGACCTTGTCGAGGGACATTGTTATGCTTAAGTGCTTACAATGTCCAAAAATGAGACGGTATTCGAGACGGGGTCGAGCCGACCCCTTTATGGCACTCCATGGAGTTTATTTTAGAGCCGAAATTTCATAAACAAAAACGCGATCACGAATTTAAAAAAAATAAAACCAAATGGTTTTTGATGCGTTTAAGCCACATGAAATATAAAAGAGAAAGCATTTGTAACATCCCTGTTAGCATTTTTTTTTAATGCTCAGAAGACACAGATGCTTCACCGAGAAGAGAAAGTTATTTCGATGTAACGTTGCGCTTGCAGGCCATATTTATACTATGAGAAGCACACATACGTCTGGTCCAAAGCATGTTATGCAAGCAAACGTGAGTTATAGTAATATTAGTGTCGATAAAATATAACGAAGGACCGTCCTGACCAATAAAAATCTCAATGGTGGGTCAAACGGTTCAGCATTTTGCCACTGTGCATCATCCTCGTTGATCTGGCCTAAATGTCCCTTTGTTGGATGAGTATGTTTAACGCGGCATTCAACTCAAAAATGCTAAGATTAAAACAAAAACATTTAATAAATATTATGTAGGGCTTCACATGCTCTGTTTACAGTGAACAATTACTAGATAATCGTTACTTTCTTGATGGTGGGGACGGCCTTCTCATTTCGTGAACATAAACCTGTATTTCCCGGAAGGCCATGCTAACGGGGAAAAGACACGTGCCGTCCAGAGTTAAAAATGTATGGGCTGTTGAATGAACCCCAGGACGTGCCCAAGTTTCTGTGCCGGTGTGTGCGTGTGTGTGCAAGAGCGTGCGTGCGTGCGCAGAGAGGTTATGATACAAAGAAGGAAAAACATCCCGGCGACCATGTTCTGTTTATTTTATCGCAGCCGAGATTGGGCTCTTAACTTTGGCTCGCTATCCTTCACGGATGTTGAGCATGTTCAATCGCGCTTAAATAGATGGCTGAATTAAGGTCTGAAGTAAAGCACGGACGAAAAAAAAATAGTATAAAAAACAGAACACCTCCAATATTAGTATACAAGAGAACGCACTCAAAAGGAGGATCGACGCGTACTCTTTTTCTTGGTATCAAAACAGTCTGCCATGCATAACTTCCCCGGGAGCTTCGGAGAACACCTCACGCTAAAAGCGTTAGTGAGTTGATAATGTTTACCCGGCAGTGCTTAACAAAGAGAGAAAAATTCCCCACAATACTATTGTGTGAACAATATTGAAAGAGTATTAACGCTTTAGTTTTCAAATGAACTGAACAAATACGAGAAAATCACTACGTGCAGCCTTGAAAGCCCAAGCTTTCCTCTCTCGCAGGGGCCTGCACTTCCGCGTCCATGAAAAAAAAGAAGGTACTTGTACCAAGCAGACCGAGATCCAGACTGATCAGACAGGGAGTTCGTATCATTTCGTGCATTCTACTTAAAACTTCCCCCACTAGCGCTGGGCGTCGATTAAAAGTTTTAACCCGATTAATATCCACCCTTTAATCGATTAATCGGTCTCGTTTATTTTATTTCTAAGCATGTTAATAAAAATTTAAGAAAAAAACCTTTTTTGTTTTTCCTTTGCTAAATACGTGATAAACGACACAATATACGACTTGGGTTATGAATCAATCTGGAAGTGTACGTAAGAACAGTTCAAAGGCACTCACACTAACAGATATTCTTTTAGCTGCATGAGGCAAAAGGGTTCGTTGATATTCTCCGGCCAGAGCGACCACCTTTGATTGTTCACAACGAGCCGAGAAACTGAGGAAGACAAGGATACGAGAGTGCGTGGGGACGTCAGAACGCCGAGTTCTCGTTGGAATGAGGAGTGGGTATACCTAAAGCTACCTGTCTTTGTCTCCACTGCCTTCGTCGGTTTATCTGCGCATAGCCTCTATTGCTCTAAAAAAACTCGAACGGCGTTGAAGTGGTCGGGGCGCGTGTCCCGTTCTGCAGTTGTACTGGAATTACAAATGTCGCTCCTACAGTTTACTTGATTATAAAATTTGACCTAAAGTTTGCCCTTCATACAGGTGTGCTCGTCCACATCTGCGTGGTGAAAGTGCTTTATACTAGAGCGATAGCTTTATGGTCTACACTTTGCAGAGGTTTCGAGCTCGTGGGCTGTCGCCGCGCTGGTATGGAAAAACTTTTCTCTCCGCTCTTGGCACGAGGCCACGGAAGTCGGGTTTTCCAGTCGGGAGTGCAGAGAGGAGAGAGAAAAGAGGGGAGCCCCGGTATCCTACCAGTAACGCCGCGACGAAGGGAGAGTCTTCCCGTCGTCTGCTTGATAGACTTGTTCAAACATTACTCGCGCCTTGCGAAATCCCACATTGGCAGCATCCAGTTGCTACACGTAATGTTGGATGCTTTTAGAAACTTCGACCGCGCTTACCCATGCACTTCACGGATCATCGAGCACTGGTAGCGGTCGTCAGTGGCATCCACAACGCCAACCGCGACGGCTACGAGAATTAACCAAGTCGCACCTCCCTCTTCAGCTACGTAACGGTACCATTCCACACGCATTGCACGACCGTGCTACAGCTATCGCTTTTGTTTCTTCGCACATTGTGGCCGAAAAAATTACTTTTGACTTCCTTTTGCTCCGTCGAAAGTTTACCGATTAACCGGTTAAAACTTTTATTCGCGATTAAAGAATCACGAGATTAATCGGTAAGTTTATCAATCAATCACCCTGCCCTAACCTTCACCTATTCATTGGTTTAAGGAACCTCAAACTTGATACAGCCGAACATTTTAGGCTATGAAGTTGATAGATTTCAAACAGTTCTCATTAAGTGTTGTTTTGAGTAGCCACCTTGAATCGTCACGGACTAAGCGCATAGCCAGGGCAACACGTGAACAGGTAATATTGCCATAACCATTGGTGAAATTGGGTAAAACTACACAGAAATAAGCGTGACGTTAACGGTGCTAAATTAAGAACAAATTAAAAACACAGGCCATGTCAAGAACTTTCTGTCTTTGCTAAGCTCTTTGATTGCACGAATGATCACGGGAGGCAACAGGGTCCTTCTTGTGGTTGGCAATTTGGGAATTGTTTTTTCTAATGGTGCGTTTACAGTTGCGAGTTTGCGGGCGGATCTGCGCAATCGGAGAGCGGGTTTCGGAGCCGGGTGGCGAAATTCACTCGTCGCTGCAAAAACATCTAGATCGGTCCAGAACCCATATCCAGATTTGCCACCAGCCACGAGTCCATTTCGCCAGCCGGCTCTAAAATCCGCTCACCGCCGGCGCGGATCCGCCTGCGAGCCCGGGAGTATAAATAAACACACCGTAGAGCGGCTTACCTTTGCGGATACTTTACTACCGCACAATAAAAAAATATGATGTATTTTTAAGGGGCACTACTACATTCAACAAGGAATACAATGAACCATCTTCTTGTACCGATATGGACGTATTAAAACCCCCACGGGAACACGAAGCGTCTAATTATGGCCGGCCAAGTGGAGTTATAAGATTCATGGAGCGCTAAGTGTTTCCTCAGAGCACTCCATGCAATGCACGAACAGCCTTTCGTTCGACAGTTATAACAAGTAAAAGAACAAACATACAAAACGAATGAAGTAATACATGAATAGATTTATGAATGAATAAATAAATAAATAAGAAAAGCAAAAAACAACAACAACAGGCATAGTGTTGAAGAGTGATATCTTGCGTGTACTCCGAAAGGTCGCCGCCGCAATTCTTACCATATACTTATCATGAGATGTGTTATTTTCTGAGCACATCTGATTGGCGCGCAACAGGTATACTATGAAGCCAGATATATCCTCAAAGTAACTGTTGGTATTTGCAATCCTTAAAGTAATTACAAAATATATATAAGGAATCAGACCTTAGAAAGGTGCGGAAAATATTTCGCTATTCTAGGCTTCCATTTCCGATTTTTTAAGATTGTACGTTTGTTCAATGTCAATGTACAATTATAGTGCTATTATAACAGCATGTGTCCGCATCTGAAACAAAGAGTATTAATCTCAGATCATAATAGTAAATCCGAAAAAATATACGACCGACATTCCCAACATCCCGCTCATTTAGAATTTGGACACTTCATTTTTCGGCCCAGCCATCACGATACCCTTTACCCGTTAAGTGGAGCCTTCCTGTTTTCCCACTTTGTGGGAAAACAAGGAATACAGCAGAAATATGAATAATATAGTTACTTATATTTTTTTACATAAAATGACTAACGGCTTGAATTGTAAGTGCTGCATTGTACATATGAAAGACCTCGATGACCCTGCGCGCTATGCTTTAGGGGTGCTTTGCGGTTAAAACCATATTTGAAAAAATCTGTTCACAAGCTCCACACAAATTGAAGCGAGCAATTAGGGGAAAGATAGCCGGTGGCTGATAGCTTGTCTTTATAATCCCAGTGCTATGTTGCCAAGTGGAGGCTTCAAAGCAGCGGTAGACGCCTTTGTTGACAGCCTTTCACTGCCGAGCGCTCGTTCGATGGGGATATTACTAATAAGGAAAGCGCTCGAGTTCCATCATGTAACTTTCACGCATGAACTATACTACCAGAGTCCTTTGACTCTACCGACAGTTGAAAAGTGGGAAAATTGTGCACTGGGGCTCAAAGGAGGACTTACCCTTTAGCGACTAATTATCAAAACACACACAAAAAGAAGAAAAGAGGAAGTGTAGCCACGATGAACCGCGTCTCTTTCATCTCAAGAGCTCTCAACCGCTTAGAAGAAGGCACAGGAGTTAGCACGCGTTGTTTAATTGCGAAATTCGTTGGTGGATTAAGCGAGACTCTAAAGCGCTCTAAACTAGTAGTTTAGTATATGTCAGTTTCTGCTGGCACCCGCAGCAAAATACCAAGCATAAAAGCGATCGCGAGCCAGTCTAAATACTTAAACGAATTTCACCATCAGAAAGCCTCTATGTCCCCAACTGCTTCTGCCACTAATGCATCTTGTAAACCAAAGCTCTCTCGCACTTTGTTTAGTCAGAACGCTTTACGCAACTTGTTGAATGGGGTTTTTAAGTTTACTTTTTAATTGCGTTCGACAGTGAGAAGTTCAATGCCCAGAGTGAGCGCTTCGAGTGAAGGGTAAATGTAAGAATATTTTTTACCCTCTCCACACTCTTCTTTTATTCCGGCTGCACTTTTATTCGCCGTTTTTGTCTATTTTTGTATGTATTATATTGCTACACAATTCTTGTCTTATATACCCGAGGAAACGTGGGAAACCTGTTTGGCATTCACTGGCACCCATATCAATGTCCGCTGGTACAAGTTGCATGCTAACGCAGAGGTTCTACGACGTTTCTGAAACGCGCCTTTGGTACTGTTAAGATTTCTGATCTATCGAGACGGTAACTGCAAGTTAGCTCAAAGCACTCGTTCAAAAACAATATATGGGCTTGGCTGGGCAGTATCGATATACATTCATATATTTTTGTTTTTAATTTACCGTATACAAAGTGTATATCGGTCAACGATATACATTCATATATGTCTAGATTTACTATATACGTTCAAGGTGTGATCAGAAAGTTCCGAGAGTGATTTTGTAGCGTAAAACAAATAAGGCATTACAGTGATGCAAGCCCAGCAGTAGAAGCCATGGACCTTCTTGCGTCAATAAGTCAAAGGACGTCACTCTGAACATTTGTAACTGCACTACACGAGTTTGTTTTACCACAAGCATGCGCATAATTGCGACCTCTCTATAGACTGCAAAACAGAGCGAGAATAAACATCAATTTTACGTCAAACGCAGAAAATATAAAACAGAGACTTCTAAAATTATTTAGAAGGCTTGTCTCAAAAGGATGTGAGATGCGCAAGGTGTCTTGACCGGCACTCGCGCATCAAGAATGGCAGAACGTCACTGAAGTCAAGGAGAGGTCGGATAAGGACGCCCTACCGGTATTCGTCTCCAGCGATGTTCTTCCGTTCCTGAAGCGCAACTGCCACTTAAAACACTACGCAAAATTCACTTCTTTTTGACAGAAGCCTGTTAAATCATTTCAAAGGTTTCTGTTATATATTTGCTAAGTTTGACGCAGAATTTATATTCGCTCTCGTTCAGGTTTTCAGTCTATGGTAAAATCGCCCTTATGCCACGGCACATAGTCACAAACCCTCGTGTAGGGCTCCAAATCTTCACAGAGCGACGCCCTTTAGTATAACGAGATACGAAGGTCCCTCCCTTCGATTTCTGCGCGCGCATCACTGTGCTGCACCCCCTGCATCAAAAACAAATTGTATATATATATATATATATATATATATAAGGCCTCTACTGATAAGTTTCTAAGAAGGGCGTTTAATATGACGTTTTAAGCGGGGACTACTCTTCTTTAAATAAGCGATTGTTTGAACATTTCAATAGCATAATGGCGGCCCACGGTGCTCTCGAATACATGGAGCTCTGTGGCGCCAGAAACAAAAAACGGGCAAACATGGACCCCATTTTCCCATTGAAAATTTCAAAATATCACTTATAGCTTTTAAATAAGGTAACGGTTGGTGCTGAAACATTGGCATCTTGCTCGAACGGCCGGGGCTACGTTCTGACAGAGTTGGAGCTCCCAACAACGTCTAGTTTATTTTTGCTGTGAGAAAAGCCGGGTTCAGATTGCTCACAAACACACGGTATATTACAGGGTGTTTGTTTTAACCTTAACAGATTTGTTTTAAAAAAGCAGTGAAAGTTACACTTATTTGGCCAGGGGACATAGTTTAGGGGGCTAATCGTAACGATCAAACGGCTAATTAATTAAACTTCTCTAATTAACTTTTTAAATAATGAAAATAGATATATGGTTCCAATTAGAAACTTGCGGAGTGTCATCGAAAACCACTAACTCAGTAATTTTCAGAAATACTTTAAGCAGCGTGAGAAGCGTAGTAGTGCACTAAAGTTACCAATCGAGGAGCAGGTACAAGACTAGCGATTGCGGAACGAGGAGATAATCTAATCATCCGCGTTCCGCAACCGCTAGCCTTGTACCTGCTGCTCGAGTGGTAACTTTAGTGCACTACTACGCTTCTCACGCGCTCAAAGTATTTCTGAAAATTACCGATATAGTGGTTTTCGATGATGCTCATTAAGTTTATAATTGGAACCATATGTCTATTTTCAATAATTCAAAATTTAATTAACAAATTGTAATTAATTATCCCAGTTATCGCAAAAACTAGCCACCCACATAATGTCCCCCTGGCCGTATAACCCACGTCCACAAGCGGCATAAGTGTAACTCTCATGGATTTTCATAAACAAATCAGGTAAGTCTAAAAAAACACCACATTATATATATATATTTCCCCGCTCGAAACGTCGTAATAAACTTTGTTGTAGTAGTTTCCCAGCAGAACACTTCTACTACTTATATGTATATACATATAAGGTTCATACATTTCCAAATAGAGTTTCAAGAGTTAAAATGTACATACATTTATTATTTTACTTCAGCATAGATAACTTCCTGTTTTATTAAAGTAACTGAACAACTAAGAAAGCACTTTTGCATGTATAGTATATATTTCATTTATATTATATTTAGATTTGAAAAGAAGAATTTTGACACCGGCACATTGAAAATTCAATAGGACATCGCCGTGTTCTGTTTCCGCGAATAAAAAAAAAATCCTAAGGAAGTAAAGAAACTGCAAGAAAGCGACACCTTTTTTCACTCATATATATATGCTAGGGACATGCTACGTGTCCGAACTATTTCTCAATGTTATCGGTGAAACAAAAACGTGACTTATTTTGCTTCTGTGTTCTCAATACCAAACTGATGAAATGTCAAAGAAAAAATAGTTATATTACATCTCGCGGTAACTAAACCACACTAGACCCAAGAAGATTAGAACTTGTAATTACATTACCGGGGAATTTCTCATCATTGCTGCCGTTTCGCATGCTCCACGTCCGCACGAAACCCCTCAAGGAGCTGTCGGGTCGTAGCACTCGAAATACTTTGGTATATTTGAGTTTAGTCTGGGTCGGGACTCGGCCAACACCAGATCAGCTCGCTTGCATGCCTAAAAGGCTCAACGAATCCCGACGTTCCCAGTACATCTGGAAAATCATGAGGTAAGCACTCGGTCAGCTTGTGTTTACTCAGTGCGTTCCCTCTCAGCTGTTAGCGTTTAGCGTTTTACTGCTGTAACCGTGAGTTCTAATGTTTTACTTATACCAACGACTAGTGTGTAAGTTCGAGACGAGGCTGAGACGTAAAAACATCTACGCTTTGCTCTAGAACTTTGAACATTCATTAATGGAATGAGTTGAACATCCGAACGTTTGCAATCTTGATTGTCACCGACAACTCTGGGTTCTTAAAATGCTTGAGTTGCACCCCTAATATCAGTAGCATCACGCGGCCTCGAGCTGCTTGACTGGCAGAGATAAATCATAATCCTGGGAGGGGGGGAGATATATTACTTTGCTGAATTCTTGCGAAGTCAATATTGATTAAGCAAGCGCGCTTGACGCTGAATGCCGAGTGTAAAAAAGCAGACTTATTCCAAAATGTCAATATTTTTGTTTTTTAAATCTAAAGACACACCGCGTCATGCTTGAGCTTATCCAGATGCTTTATTTTCTTTGCAGCTGTAGATCGCAAAAATATGGCTAGAAGGATTCCGGTTGTGCAAATGATAAAAGACATAAAATAAGATCAAACTGGATATCGAAATAACATCGGTAATCTGCTTTTCATCTCAATAATCGTGCCCGCCACAGGGCCTGTGATGCCAATTATAGATTAAAAATTCGGGGTTGCTGCTGCAGACCAATAAAGGGCCTCTCGCATACCACTGTAAACGTAACGCTATATGCTTCAGGCTGTATATTAGTGATAAATGACTAGCGACCGTTATCTACGTTAAATGGTGCATACACTAAAGCACGCTTACGTCTGATTCTGTGCAATCCAGCCGCAATCTGAACCAGCCTTCATTGTAGACCCTTTCGCCCATACTGCAGTTAAAAGTGACCGTAGTCCGGCCACTCGGTCTCACAGTGACACTTTTATTATTAGACTCGCTTTCTATCGTGAGAGAAAAAATTAATTCGGTTCACTACGACATTAATATAATTGAAAATATACAACAAAATATTCTGTCGACCGCGCGAAAAAACGTCATATTCGGGAGAGGTTATCAACTGCACTATCCCTGTTCAGCACTGCCTCTTCAGCCTTGAGCAAACCTTGAGCCGTGATACTTTTTCCACAAACGTAAATATAGGCTCCATTAAGTCATAGGAAATATTTTTTGTGTGTGTCAATAATAAAAGTTAATATTTAGTAGGAATATATGCATGGTATGTGAGAAATTACCTACCACGGCCGTGATGAAATGCATGTAGCGAGCAATTAACCTCAACGTAACACGAATTGCAGCCAAATTTCAGACAATTAATTCCTCGCTGTCAATATGGCCTTCACTATATCGCGTACTTTGTAGGCTACCTTGCATACCTGAATGTCCCTTTGCCCGTTAGGAATCATTTCTCTTAGAGGAAAGAAAGGCGATTGAAGATCAAGTCCAGGAAATGCTCGACGACGACATCATTCAACCCTCCAGAAGTCCGTGGTCGTCCACACTCGTCCTTGTAAAGATGAAGGACGGAACCCTGAGGTTCTGCTTGAACTATCGTTGACTGAACGCTGTGACTATGAAGGACGTCTATCCGCTCCCCGCGTCGACGATACGTTAGACTGATTGCGCCACTCCCGATATTTTTCGTCGATAAACCTGAAGAGTGGTTACTGGCAGATTGAAGTCGACGAACGCGACCGCGAGAAAACTGCCTTCGTCACTCCCGACGGACTGTGCGAATTCAAAGTGACGCTGTTCGAATTTTGTACAGCACCAGCCATCTTACAGCGTGTCATGGACACCGTGCTGGCAGGTCTCAAATGGCAGAGCTGCCTCGTCTTCCTGGATGATGTCGTGGTACATTCACGGGGATTTCGACGAACACATGAGGCGACTTTGAGCCGTGCTTCAAGCCATCAAAGCAGCCGGCCTGTCACTGAAGCCAACAAAGTATCGGTTCGTCTATGGTGAATTAAAGTTCCTTGGCCCCTTCGTGAACAACAAAAGTGTTCTCCCTGACCCCGAGACGACCCGCGCCGTAGCTGCAATTACGCCGCCGTCTGACAAGAAGGCCGTGAGAAGGTGTCTGGGACTCTGTGCCTGCCACAGACGATTCGTTCGGGACTTCACCAAGCTGTCCGCACCGTAAAGTTTCGTATGGACAGAAGAACACCAGCGGTCATTCGATGAGCTCAAACGAAGACTTCAGACACCCCGATTCTTGGCAATTTCGACCAATTCGCTGAAACAGAGATCTACACGGACACCAGTAACACCTGACGTGCGCGGTACTAGTCCAAAGGTCGGATGGGGCAGAGCGAATCAACGCATACGCGAGTCGGACGCTGTCTAAGGCGGAGAAGAACTACTCAAAGACTGAAAAAGAGTTATTTGCTGTCGCCTGGGCAATAACAAAGTTCCGCCCATATTTGTATGGAAGTCCTTTTCGTGTGGTCACGAACCACCACTCGCTCTGCTGGCTCGCGAGTCTGAACGACCCCTCCGAACGCCTCGCCCGGTGGAGCCTACGACTGCAGGAGTTCGACATGGCCGTGGTGTACAAGTCCGGCCGGAAGCACAATGGCGCCGACTGCCTGTCAAGGGTCCCAGTCGAGGCCGGTCCTTCCTGCATCGAAGGCGACGACGATGAGCGTTTCCTCGGCGCTCTGGATGTCAGCGACATGACAGCACTCCAAACAGACGACCCTAAACTGCGAGCGCTCATCGAGCACCTAGAGGAACAAGTGAGTACGGTTCCCCGTGCTTTCTTACGAATCCTGCCTGCCTTCTTCATACGGCAAGGGGTGCTGTGCAAAGAGAACTTCGTCAACAACAACAGAGCATGGTTGTTGGTTATTCCTTCGATCTTTCGAGAAGAAATCTTCCAAGGATGCCATGACGACCCAACGGCTGGACGCCTTGGTTACAACAGGACGCTAGCCATGATTAAAAAAGTACTACTGGCCGAGGCTACCGAAGACCGTTCACCTCTACACTCGATCATGCCACGAGTGTCAGCGACGCAAGAAACCGCCGGCGAAGCCGTTAGGAATTCTGCATCCGATTGCTCCCCCTTCCACGCCGTTCCAGCATATCAGAATAGAGTTACTTGTCCCTTTCCCGCCGCCAACATCAGAAAACCGCTGGATAATCGCCGCCACAGATTATCTCACACGGTACGCCGAGACGGAAGCCCTTCCATCAGGGACGGCTGTTGAAGTCGCAAAGTTTTTTATCAAGTTCATTGTCCTCCGGCACGGCGCCCCCGAAATCCTGATTATAGACCGTGGATCATCGTTCATGGCCCAGATGGCGCAAGAGATCCTTCGTCTCAGTGGCACATGGCCACCGTCGGAACACTGCGTACCATCCGCAGACAAATGGACTAACAAAACGGCTAAAGAAAACAATCACCGACGTAATCTCCATGTATGTCGACGTAGAACACAAGACTTGGGATAAGTTGTTACCCACGTCACGTTAGCTTACATGGAGGTGCAGGAGACCACAGGAGTAACCCCGTTTCAGCTGGTGCATGGCAGAAAAGTAACGACCATGCTCGACGCAATGCTACCCCACAAACCAGCTGACGATGCCCAGGTGGTTGCTCAACGAGCCGAAGAAGTTCGCCAGCTCGCCCGACTCCGGATTCAAGATTAAAAACGTTAAAAATTAAAACAGCGCAAGGACACGGACAAGAACAAGAAGGTAGACGAACAAGGCTCTGACTTACAACTAAAGTTTATTCGTGCTAACATCAAGTATAAATACTGTAACGTCATAACAAAAATAAAATACATGACAGGGACGCCACGTGCTCCTTAGCCACCGTCATGCGCTGTCATTGTGTGTCTAAAAAGCAACATTCCTTATCGGATAAAGATAGTGAAGGAGTGCTGGCACAGTTTTCCTCAATTTTTTTTCAATTTCCCGCGCCTCAGTGATTTCTCGAGTGAGTGTGTCTTTATTTTTATTAATAACTTCACAATTGTCGAAGGCAGGAGAGCACAACAGTCTCGGCAATGCAGGCCAAGGTGACCGGACACAACTCTAAAAACGGTCTACTTATGCTCTCGCAAGCGATCATTGAGGTAGCGCCCTGTTTGCCTGACATATATCATGCAGCACGCGAGGGAAATAGAGTACACTACTCCCTCCACATTGTTCACGAATCGGTCATGGTGTTTTTTGGTGCAACCCTGCTTTCTTTAGAACAGGAGTTCACTTTTCTGCACAGCCCAGACAGCTTTTCCGGAGCCGAAAAAACTACATCAACACCAACCCCTCGGTCAACTTTCTTTAGGTTGTGAGAGATCTTGTGCAGGTATGGTAAAACGGATACGTTTTTGTTAACCCTATATGAGGATGCTGGGTCGTTTCCTCATGTCCTTTCTTAAATAGACTTTCAGCAACTGTCGTCAACAGGTAAGACGGATATCCCGTATATCTGAGCCTTGAATGCTTGTATGTCAAAGCTCTCTTCACCCTGTGGGGGCCGTACTTGAACAGGGCATTTCTAAAACAGAGGTTAACAATTCCCCTTTTCACAAGTTTGGGATGCGCTGAGGAAAAAGGCAAGACAGGTTTCTTAGGCCTGGGCTCGTATATCCAGCACACATAGCCATGACCAAGTTGAAGGCCCAGATCCAGAAACCTAATGGCCCCATTTACAGGTACTTCATGCGTCAGCACCAGCGGTTTCAGACACTCTTTAAACGTTCGCAGGACAAACGACACAGCACAATCCATATCTCTTTTGTCACAATCTAGGAGCACCAAATAGTCATCAAGGAATCTAAAACTTTTTCCCACCTTGGTTCCTCCCAGCTTGCCTGACAGGACTCTATCGTGGAACGCAAGAAATATATCGCTAAGTACTGGGGCTATGCACGACCTTATGCAAACGCCATTTCTATGAATCACAACACCGTCATCCCAGGTCGCAAACGTCGACTTGAGATAAAAAGATAAAAGTTCTAGAAAGTGACTCACACTAAGTCCAGATTCGTTCTGAAACGCCACGGTACCATGATTGTCAATACAGTCTTCAACAGATGCCAACAGCTCTTTATGGGGAATCGAATAATACAAATATTTAATGTCAATCGAGCAAGCAAACAAGTTTCGGTCTGGGTGGTCTTTAAACAAATATTTTATCTGATCAGAGTTCTTCACCCGAAAGGGATCATCAATCATTAACGTATTTAGTTCTGTTTGCAAAAATGAAGCCACAGATTTTTGCCACGTCCCTTTCTCCGACACAGTCACGCGTAGCGGAGAGTCAATTTTATGCGTTTTGGAAGGAAAAAATTCTAAACCTAATTTTATTTAATTTTTTGTCATGAAATACCAACTAGCCCCAACTTCTTCGTTAATTAACACCTGTCGACGCCACCCGGAACAACCTTTCTCGGATCGACGTTCGCTTCAAGCCCGGAGACCGTGTGTGGGTCCTGACCCCGACACGAAGACGCGGTCTAAGCCGAGAAAATCCTGAAGCGCTCTACTTTGGACCCCAAAAAGTGCTTCTTCGACTAGGGGATCTGAAGTATGAGGTGATGCCCGACGGAATGCGGACTTAATCATGTAGCACTCCACGACCGGAAGTCGTTCACCTCGTGCGCCTCAAGCCGTACTACGAGCGATAGGACTGTGAACTGAGTTTTTGTAGTACTCTCGATAGGACTCTCGTGTACAAGCTCCGTAACTTTTTTTGTAAATTATTTTTGTTTGTTTTGCTGTTTTATTTTCCACCAAGTTGCATCAAGGCGATGCTCTTTTTCAAGAGGGGAGTAATGCCACACGCGTCGCCGAGCGAGAGCGTGCGTAGCCGAGTGGTTAGCGTGCTTGGCTGTCGCGCGGACGTTCCGGGTTCGATTCCAGGGAGTGGAATCTTCATTTATTTATTTATTCTTTCTACTTGGCGTTCCCGTAAGTTGAGAACCTTCTCTTCTAATCGCGTTATGTTCCACGCGCCGAACGTTCTAGGCATATTCCAGAGACCCAGGCGGGTGTGAAAGGTGCTTCGAGTAGCGAGCCGGGGTCAGTCTCGCCCAAGTGCTCGATCCTGCTGCATCGCCGACATCGACGCCTGCGACGCTAACCTCCTTCTGTCTTGTTCTGGGCACAAGTTCACCCCATTAGACGTTCAGTTTCTTTAGTTATTCGCCACCACATAGTTTGTCATTCGTGACAATATCTAATTTACAAGCAGGCTCAGACGGGCGAACAGAACACGCGTATCACTGTTAAGTTCGGTATAACAAGAAGCTAAGAATCGCCCTCACACATCAATTGTGATGCGAAATAGCTCCATTGATAGAGATTCCACCATGCGCTTCATACCGATGAAAGATACTCACGCCTCCAATAAGCGTAGGTGTCTTCGTTTTCGTTCTCGTCGTACACCCTCAAGTTGTGCAGACCGAAATCCGTGATCTTGAGCACAAAGCGACTGTCGACGACGCAGTTTGACGACTTGAGGTTTCCGTGGCTGTGAATCTCGCTGTTGTGCAGGTAGGCCATGCCCTTGACCAGGTCGTGCATCAGCGAGTACCGGAACATCCAGTCCAGCCTGATTTCCTCGTTTTCCAGGATATCCTATAAAACATTGGAAAAAAAATTAAAATGTGCCTCGTCAATTTTCTTTTCAATGCAACTTACAACATACTGGAACTCGTTTTTTTTTGTTTTTTTTTTTACGTAGTTGCAGTGGCACGTTACAAATGAGCACGGGTTATTTCATTTTTACCCACGGCATTAAGGTGTTTTATCTCTTATTAAGTTCACACTACCGCCCCTGGGCAATGTTCACCCAAAGTAAAAGGTTGAGGACCATTCATGTGGGAGCAGACATTTTACACCGTTCACCCTAAAACCCACGTCGCACTATACTCGCATACATCCTACAAAAGGTACGGTGTTAGATGCAGACATGATGATGTAGGTGTCTGCGGACACGACCCAGGCATGTTGAAACCATGTTCGTTTCGTGCCCGTGTATTCTTCGAACAGGTCTGCAGACGGGTGGATGCATGGATGAATGTTAATAGATATACCCTTTGAAACGGGCGGTAGCTTGCGCCACCTAAACATGTCGACATGCCGTCATACAAGGAAGATACACGCCTCAGACACTGTCTGCAGACTGTCTTTTGTACGAAACATTAGCAGTACGACCGCGGTTTTAAGCCGACAGTGCGTTCGGGAGCTTGAGCGCTCGCCGGACCAGTCAATCGCTTCTAATTCGTCAGCTGACCCCGCCCTTCCTGCACGTGAGATAACGGACGTGAGGATGAGATCCCGCAGCGAAAGAGGTCACGTGACTGGTCATACAGCCACGTGGCTTCTAGCGCACTGTCTGCTTAGGGTAGAAGGGAAAAATGCGACGGAAGCTACATTTTGTGCGGGACGAAGTAGTTAGTCTTCGTAAGAGTTGGGCGGAACACACCGGAGAAAAAGCCCAACTTGGCACAAGTTTTCCATTCAAGGAGGCCTAAAGTAGGCTTAATAAGGCTTTTTGCTCTTAGGCCCCAGCTAGCGGCAGAGGTAGTTTGCCTAACTGGGCCCCATAGTTTAAAGACTCCGGGGCGTGTCAGTTCGGCTTTTTTGTTCTTCGCCACACAAGTCTCGATGTAAAAGCCTAAAACAAATACAAACAAATGCCAGGTGAAAATTGAAGAACCAGCATGGAAGCCTGCATATTTGCATATGCTCGGGAATTGAAGCCGAAAGATGCTAGGTAACAAAGGAACAGAGAGTGAAGCTTAATTCAGCATTCATCCGGGGATTCGTGCCCTTGAGGTTGGTGACAGATGAACAAACGGGCATTAAAACATTACTCTGGCGCTTCGTTGGCGATTTAGGACCAGGGTACTCAGACTCTAGCCTAAGATATGAAGTTCGACACTACTTTGACATTGATTCGGGCTTTCAAAATCATATGTATATTAAAAAAAAAAGGTTGTTTAGAAGAACTGTTTTACACCAGGTGAACCTGCTTTAACGCGTCAGCACGCGTGGTGAGTATCGGCACGTACAGGAATTCTGATTGACATTGCCATAAAACGTGTTCGAAACCTGTGAGCTTCCCCTCTCTGAAAGTACGGGGTATAGCAATATGAGCTGGATCAGCCCCATTCCGGCCACGGCGGAACACAAACAACGCGAGGATAACCGTGTACGTTAAGTTGTTATAACAGAGGTGAAAACGCACTGCCCCATTTCTTGTTGTTGTAATGTGGCAGTCGGTTTCGTAGCTGCATGCCGGAGGCACCCCATGTGGCGTATTATTCCTCTTGTATAGCAAAAGTCAAGGCCAGCTTATATCGCCACACACTTTACTTCAGGGTTTACAATGATGAACGATTATTAAATTGCTTGAGCTTCAACTTTTATTTAAAATGGGGAAATCTATATTGTGTATTCTGATAAGTACAAGGGACAAGGGAGTAGCCCGAGCTACTTAAGAAGACAACTCCTTCACATTTATAATAACTTTAGCAACGGTACCAGTACTCTTACTCCCCGGTGAGAGCTGAATATTGCATGCTAACGTAGGACTTACTGAGGGGTAGCCTTATCAGGGATGTCTGTCCGAAATTCCCAAAATATAGCTTTGGGTAAAACCCTCCCAGTATAAATTGACTAAGCCCTTCCAGAACCCTCCCTTGCCTATGTGGTAAACTGTAATTTTTAGTCGCTTTATTTATGCACTGATAGGAAAAGAACACCACAAATGATGAATTTATCTAATTTTGCATCTTGCGAGGCAGGTAACCATTGGTGGTGTTAGGGCGGCATCACACCTTACTAGTGTCATCGTGACTACCGCATAATGACAGCAAAAACAGTTCGAACGGTAGTCGGTGACAGGTCAAGAACCCAGGGCGAGGGAAAACAAGGGGAGGAGAGAAGGAAAGATCCGTTTTTCTCCGGCATTCTGCCTGTTTCTCCTCCCCAGCCTTTCTTTTCCTAGTCCTGGGGTCTTGATTTGTCACCGACTATAAACCCATTAATTAGGTGACTATCCGAAGCGTTAAATAAAACCTGATAGATTTCAAAAGATAGATTTAATTTCCTATTGATAAAGACAACAAGAAAATCTTACTGGTCAAGGTGGTAATTAAGCTGGTCAAATTCGTCAATCTGGTAATTAAACTGGTTTAACTCGAAATCAAGCTGGCTTAAGCTGGGCAAGCTAGAATTCGCTCTGGTCAATCTGGTTTAAGTAAAAACTAGCATGGTCTAACTAGAATCTGGTTTTAGATTCAATCTGGTGTAGCTGGGAGCAAGTCCGGTCCTAACTGGTCAAGCTGGTCTTCCATTGAGCGAATGTCTTCAAGCTGGGAGACAATCTGGTGAAGCTGGTCAAACTCCTAATCGTGCTGGTCAAGCTGGTTTTGCTGGGAGCGCGAACGCCAAGGTTGGTTTCAGCTGGGATAAGGCCACTTCCTGTGCTTTGTCCTCTCGTTTTTGGTATGTGACGGGGCGCTTCAGGCGCGCTTTGAGCTGCCTTTGTGTGGGAAAAAAAGAAGAAGGAGTGGTAGGAACGAATAATTTGAGACACGTTTGGCTATCTTTGACAGAATTTCGAAGGGACGGCTGTGTGCTCTGTACGGAGACTACTTGAACGGCGGTGCGGGCTAGGCGGGTTTTGAGGAGACTGCGAACGGCAGCCCGTTGAGAGCGAGAAGGCTAATAAAGCTTGGACTTGGGTTTGGGCTAGTTGGTTGTACATTGATAGACGTGCTGCGCTGCGAAGTTAAACGCGTGACCAAAAATTGAAAGGAAAAGGATGATTTACATTGAGATGAGGAGAAACACGACGAACACGAATGGGCGCAGACTAACAACTGTTTATTCTTTTCTTTTTCTCCTTTCAATGCATGAGTTTCCCCATGCGTGAGTTTGGAAAAGAACGATAGCTACCGATGAAGTGATGTATGCGTGGAAGAGGAGGTGATGGTGAAACATGAAAGCCCGATGCACTCGAAATGAAGATTAATAAAGCTTAGACTTGGGTTTGGGCTAGCCCAAACCCAAGTCCCAAACCCAAGTTCAAGCTTTATTAATCTTCATTTCGAGTGCATCGAGCTTTCATGTTCCACCATCACCTCCTCTTCCACACATATATCACTTCATCGGTAGCTATCGTTCTTTTCCAAACTCACGCATGGGGAAACTCATGCATTGAAAGGAGAAAAAGAAAAGAATGAACAGTTGTTAGTCTGCGCTCATTCGTGTTCGTCGTGTTTCTCCTCATCTCAATGTAAATCATCCTTTTCCTTTCAATTTTTGGTCACGCGTTTAACTTCGCAGCGCAGCACGTCTATCAGCGAGAAGACGTTGGACGTCCCGACTGAAACGTTGCTTCGTGTCTTCGAACGTGTGCGTGCTCGTGAATGACGGTGGTACCGAGGAGTATCGCAAATGCGATCCAAGCCACATGAATTTACTCACAAAATAAACGGTCAGCGAGAACGAAGGGACAAAACACAGATAGGGAGAAACAGAGACAAACACACCGCTGACCGTTTATTTTGTAACATGTACCAACTAGCTCAACTTCAGCCTGTTATTCAATTTACTCACCTCTGCCGACTACGCAAGAGCTCGTTTTGCCGCCCTCACTGGTGGGACCCAAGCTTGCTTCTCTCATCTGTGTAGTATTTTTTATTGTTATTTATTGATCTTGGCGTGTGTCTAGTATTTTTGTGTTGATAGATGAGCAATCTAGTTTTAATAACATTGCTTGTTTGCACCGAGAACCAATGTTTGTGCGTCAGTTAGTACTGTGTCAACGCCGAGGATGCGTAGCATCTGAGCTCATGTGAGCAGGCCGCGAGTATGAGAATAATAAATTGTATGACGAGTTGGTTTTTCTGAAGAGTGTGGCTTGTTTATCATGTGTAATAATATATACTGGTTAAACTGGTGGGGAAGTCCACCAGCTTAACCAACATGACCAACTTGGCAATCTTGACATACTGGGGCGAAAACCCAGCTTGAAGCTGGGACCAGATCAACCATCATGACCAGTATGACCAGATCAACCAGTATGCCAAACTGGGCATGCTGGAGAAATAACCCAGCTTGAAGTTCGGACCAGCTTAATGTGTTTTTTTTTTCAATATGGTGACGTTACTTGCGATATTTAATATATAGTTTTTACAAAACATTTGCTTTAATTATGTTAATAGACGTTTACACCAAGTAGCCGCACTGTAGCAAAGTGTGAACGTCCTCTGGCGACACTGAGAAATAAGCGACGAGCGGAATCTCAGCACTGCTGAGGTACTAGAAAGCTTTGCGACAACTTTTGAGGTTGGCGGATTGCTCTCAAAACATGACCTCGTCATGACGGCCACTGGGGTGTAGAAGCAAGGAAAATGCACTCACCAAAACTTTGGTCATATTCGACCAAAATCGCTATACCTAATAGAATACGTTTTGGAATTGGTACATTTCGGTGCAATTGTTTATGTGGCGAAAGTCACACCGCGGCTCGTGACGAAAAGACCATTGATTGTATATATGGTGTCCTGATCGCTTACGCCGGTCAATAGGAGATAGGCGCCAATCGCGATGAAACTCTGCTAAAACGGTGGCAACCTAACGCAATGACCGCCAAATTTGAGATCTAAGGTATGGTGTACTAGAACTGGGCAGTGTGTCGTCCGCGCCGAGAAGCAACGGAGGGAGGAGGTCGGCGCAGCGATGACGGCGCGCAAGGACGGCAGGGGGCGCTGCGGGTAACAGGCGTGCTCCTTCCCGCTCGGATCGCCGTGTTGTCGTACTGCTTGGGATCGCGTGGTTCGCGTCGTCGCTTTGTTTTGCTGCAGTGTTTTTTTGTTTAGTGGTTGAGTGAAATGGATTGCGATCGGTGCCGTTCAGTGGCATGTAGACAACGCGTGCAATGATGGAAAAATGGCGGGACAAGAGAGACGGGACGTGTTTTATGCCGGAGCAGTGATTTCCCTACACCCCCCTACGGGGGCGTACTCCCCCCCCCCCCCTTGTTTTTCCGAAGGTACCCCCTTAATTCGCAACGACTCTTATATTCTCAATGCCCCCCGAACCTCCCCCCCCCCCCCCCTAACCTCAAATCCTGGGGTCCGTGCCGGGTTGCAGCAGTGGCTACCGGTCCTGAAAAGGAGCCCGTTCCCTTTTTCGTGCCCCTCTCGAGTTCGATCGGCGTGAGTCGTGGTCCCGCAACATTAAAAGGTGTGACAGGGAGACTCTGCTTCATGTAATGCAGGCAGTCATGACAGTCGTCCTCTACATTTTTAAGTAACTGCTAAATCGGTTTTGTAGACGCTGGCTTCGACACACCGAAGGGTCCTGTGCACGCTGACTGCATTAGAAAGGCTTGGAGAAGTGACCGTGAAAATGGGACGTTGAAGGTTATGGGCCTCACATCAGCAAAGTAATTTTTTTTTTCCCGAACGGCTTTGAAAAGATGAGGGTTGGCCCAGCACTCCGTCTCTTCAATGAGGAGGTGCTGAGAGGCCTCTTTTTTTACCGCAAGAAAATTGAAAGGTCTTGTGGCCCAGCGCAAGATACTGAGTCATTTATCCTGAAGATGTCGAAGCTCATCAAGATCTTGGCCTCGTGTTGGAAAATGTAGAGGTACAAAACACCATAGGCGCCGACTACGGGAGAGCTCGGGAGCCCCCCTCTCCCGAGCTCTTGGGAAAAGCAAGTACCATCGGCTCCGGAATTTTCGGATGCACCTCATTAATCTCATATGTGCACTGGCGCCCGGTGTAAAATTAAAATTTATCTGTGCGCCCTGGTTCCCACACATATCGATAGCTGGTGCTCAGTGGATAAATAGGAATTTATCCACTCTGGTTACTACCAGAGCTGGTGAGTGGACACATTTTTCTAACTATTCCCACAGTCCTGTTCGAAGACCCTACGTAGTAACTGCAAATACGATAAAGGCTAGTGCTGGAAATTCCTTCGAAAGCCCGTAAAAGTAGTTGCGAAAGACGACAGTGGCACCTCTATAGCGTACCATGCATGCAGCCTACAGAAGTAGACGATATAATCTGTTTTGTAAGCCCCATTTTGTTTTCCCAAACGAAGAAACAATTAATTACGGTAGTGCGCTTCAACCACGGAATTCCTTGATCACAACTACATTGACAGCGAAATTATAGGGTCACAAAAGCAGACATTTGTTTAGGTATCATGCCATCAGCATGCTTATCCTACGTTATCCAGGGGATTCCACACGTTTGGGACGTCCCTTTCAAGAGACTTCCCGAACGTTTCCTGGGGAGGGATGGATTTTCCGCCTATTCAGAACGCAGCACTGTTAGCGCGAACAAGCGATCGCCGGTTTTTCTATGATAAACCAAAGGATCTCAGCAAAGTTCTGATTGCTGGGGAAAACGCTCATTCGGGTCTATAGTGCAGGTGATAAAATTTCTTCCTCGCTAATACTCTTTCGAATTAAATGAGGAAAAAGCGCCAATGTCGTGTTCGCGCTAGCAGTGTCGCGATGTGTACTGTGGCGTCCTGCCCGAAGATGCACGTCTCGGGCAAAGCATTTGGCAACGAATTAGTGCGATAAATAATATGTGAAACAGCAGAAATAAAGGGTACCGTAAAGAGTTAGCCAAACAATACGAAACAATCGAACCCGTGCGGAACGCCAAGCCAGCCAAGCGCTACCGCTGCCTGCGCTCCGCACTCCGGTAGCACGCCTACTACACGTTGCGCCCTCTCGCGGCCACCGATCCGGTCATCGCTGAAAGAGCCCCCCCTCCGCCCGCGCTCGCTACACTGCCCAGTATTCTAGTACACCATATCTAAGGTTAAAAAAAAAATCGCTAAACATGGCGGCCTATGCGCTCCGTGCGGGAACTATAGGGGGCGCTTTGAAAAACGCGCGTAGCGCCGCTAGCGGAGGAGCTGGCGTTCGACAGTGAGGCGCGCTAGCAGCCTGCGGCGCCTTTTCGCGTGCGAAGCTGTGGCAGCGGAAGCGCGCACGGACGGAACTTTTGCTTTTTGAGCCGACAAGTTGAGGGTGACGTTGCATGAGTGCTGGGGCAGATTTAAGAAGGGCATATAGCTGTTCTCCGCTTTTATATATTGAGTTTGAGTCGTTATTAGCGGTAATTTCTTTAGTTGCGGTCGAAAAAGGGGTTTGAGCAATTTTCCGAAAAGCAAGACGGCCGCCATCATAATTGCTCTCAGTGGGAAATTTGTTTCGCTCGTCGCTGTTAACGTAGGACTGCTGGGACGATGATATTTGGAGGCGAGTGAGATGTTCACTAAGTTTGTGCACTAAGTGGGCCAAGTTTTTTTAAGACAGCAGGTGTGAAAGTTATGGTTCGAACGAATAAAGAAATAAAGCTGTCAGGAATATCTAATATTGGACCCAAAATGTTGTGTTATAACCGGGCTGTGCGAAGTGCAGACTTGGACACACAGGTTCTTGGACATGACCGTAACTTGACACAACAGTTATAATACCAAAAATAGGTGGCATAGGGAAACCAGGTGGAAATTTGGTTTGGGCGGCGTAACTGAATACATGGGAAACGGTTTTGACCGTGAAAGGGCTGTCAAAAGAATACCACTAGTCGTGGGAGATGAAGACTTTACAGGTAGGAAGGGACTAGTGCACTGTACTTCCAATTGAAACAACTTTACGAAAGGTGGTTTCAAAGCCGAGAAAACCAAGTTGCCGGCCAACACACGGTTTGGCCGTCAAAGGTTTTTGCGGTCAGCTGTTGTGTAGTAATCTGGTTGTGCGAGGTGCTGATTTTCGGCACACAGGTACTTTGAAAACCGTAACTTGACAGAACACTTATTATACCTAAAGGAGGTTTCATAGTTTAACCAGGTGGAAATATTTTTGGGCGGCGTAACTAAATGGGAATCGATTTTGACCGTCAAAGGCTGTCAAGAGAATATCACTCATCATGTCCGGGAGGTGCACACTTTACAGGTAGGAAGGGACCAGTGGACGGTACTTCCAGTTTGAACAACTTTGCGATAGGTGGCTCTAAAGCCGAGAAAAACATTGTCTACGAGGGGCGTTCATAAAGCTCGTATCATTGTCACAAAGGAATAGAGATTCAGCAATCAAAATCGAGTAGGAGTTCAGAGTTTCTCTGAATGTTCGCCACCACACGTTACGCACTTTTGCCGGCGATGGACCACATGCTGGAGACCATTGTTATAAACTCCTCGTTTTGAGTGTTCAGGAATCTCCACTTCAGCAATCACTTGGTCGTCATCCTTGAAATGCTTTCCTTTTGTTTGGCGACACTGGAAGCGTCTGCTCCATTTAACCACAGTGTCATAAACTGGGGCGATGTCCCCGAACAACGCTCCCAGATTGGAATGAATATCTTTTGCATTGCTTCCCTTTAAACGAAAAAAAAAAAAAAGAAAAACTGATCACTGCATGTGCTTGGCACTGACGGGCGGTGCCCTTTTTGCTTCGACTCCCTAGCAGCGTTCCGCGCTACTATAGACCTTTCCAAAAACGAGCTAGTGGCCGGTGCCATTTTGAGCGTTCGTGCGTATGGCGCGTGCTTTGCTCGCTTTCCGAAGCGACGAACACGCACGTGCTGGGCTGTGAAGATCGCACGCTGGACTGTGATTTTGTAAACATTGGAAAGGTCTATAGAACGCGATGTTTATACTGTGTGGAGCTAGATGGACGCGCTTTCATGTTGATGCCTGTTTCGTTTCGTTTTTTCGAATTTTTTGTGTCAATAATACGAACTTTATGAACGCCTTTCGTACAAGACTCGGGGTGTCAGCGTTTTCACAACCAAAAGGAGGCTGATCAAAAAAAAGAAAGCACACCACATAAACTTCCATCCTCAAACATCGATTGTCCAGTGATTCCAAGTTTCATTATAGTTTTCCTTAGATTTATATTTGTCACTTTTTGTACCGTTCGAACCTTTCTTCATGAAGTACAGACTGCGTGTTGTCCGGAAATATCATTGACACGTACGATGGGGACGAAACTTCTTTGGAGGGCATTCCTCCAACGAAATTCGCACTGCATACCCGCAAGTGCGGGATGGCATTTCAGTTCGAGCTGAGATATGTGGGTGTTACTGGTACGAAAACAAACGCAGAGCGCAAAGCGGCAGTGTAGAATATGTCAGCCGTGCCGACACAGTGGCAGACATGATCGGGAGACCAAATGTCTCGCGTCGTACGGCACGGGTCCATCGTTGTCGCTGTCCCACAAAACATCGGCGAGATGAAAAACTATGAAACTTCGTCCCCACGAGATACGACGCATAACTATTGGAGCACTTAACAGTTCATGCTGTCAACCCAGCGCAACCGCACCGCTCCGACTTCAATGCGTACCAATGTACCCGGCGTGGTTTCGTTTCGCTGGGGCTCTCACTGCCTACCTTCGGTAACGGCCGCGCGGCGGCGCGCCGGTCGCGTTGCAGGGAGTGTATACATCGCCCACCAAGTACACGCGCCATGATCATGTGACCAAGACTACGTTACTTCCATGTCGCTTTTTCATGTCGGTAAAGTTTCATGACAACTTTTGTACCTGTCTTTCCGACATTGCCAGTCCTATAACTCATACTACGTTAAAAAATATTTGAAGCGTAGAGACTCTGTTTCGGTAGGTACACTGAAAGCGTAAGGTTCGAGCACTTGGTATTCCCTTCAACAAGCAGTCTTCGGTTCGTCGCTGCGGCTACCTTGCGACGTAAAACTTGAACGTATTCCCCCAGATAACGTTAGCTAAGTTATAGTTTAAACACCACGCGATGCTGCGTGCCACCGGTGAACCACGTGTGACGTGTCGCACTCACATTGACTGATTCGTAGGCCATGGTTGGTAGCCTCCAATGAGGTTCATTTTCGTAATGGAGCGGAGCATAGTCGTTTTAGGCATACGTAGTGGCAGCCACCCAAGATAATAAAAAAAGGTGTCGCGGTGAGATAGGTTCCTTTACCTATTTCTCACGCTCCCTTCAGTTGGCTTCAAATTCAATTTTTCTTCCGTAGCTTTATGAGTAATAGCAAACCTTACGCCAACAAGATCGGGGTGCCTGATAATAAAATGAACTATAAGTGACTATACTCCGGCACAACTTTCATTGACTATCCGGTAAAAGACACGTGCGCGTGGGCTTGAGCGCAGAATGAAGCCGAGCACACACGAGCCTCCTCTCTTCAAAAAATGCCTACGCCAAATCAATTCTCTTACGTCACGTTGCTGCGGTGACGCTGCTCTCGGTACTGCGCATGCGTAGAAGCATCCTTTCACGTGAATCTGGTTTCTGGGCACGCGCAGTGCCCATACGTGGTGTGGGCAAACGTGGACTTGTTTGTAAACGGCGCGTGGGTCTATAATTCATTATGATTTCTCTCGACAGTACTTGCAGCGCTAAAAGAAAAAAAAAAATAAAACATCAATTCCCTGGAACGCAGCAGAAAGTTAGTCAGCCTCAACATGTGCCGAGACGCATCTCCGTTTTAGGTTATCAAATTTTTTTGCGGTTACGAAACGGTGTATCTTCAATTTACATCGTTTCAATTTTACGAAAGCGCGCACGTCGGTTCAAAGTCCTCTTTTCAGATCAAATTGGCAGTTTCGGAAATTCAGCTTTTTATTCCTAAATCTACATCTCGAGCATTCCCAATGAATAAGGTGATTCCGAGCTGCGCGCCGTTTAAGCACTTTAAGGCAAAGCACTACATATAATGCTTAGCGTTATTAGTGTCAATAGCGCGAGTGCATACCTCCTTAAACTGCATATTTACACAAAGGGCAGCGCAAGAGAAGCAACTTGCAGCAGAGAGCACGCACGGTCGCGTCCGCCATTCAAGCTCCCGTCGAGTATGTTTGCGTACAAATTTCGATACGGACTCTACCTCCCGGATAATTGCCAGTCGCATGATGAGGCCCTGAATATTTGTTCCCGAGAACTCGAAGGTGTGTAAAGAGTGACTCCAATTTAGTATCGCCCTGCAGGTCCTGGTTATAGGAGTGCAAACAGAAGGAAAATACTACGTACAAGTCTGCGTAAGTATTACGTAAAACTGCCTTATAAGGCAGCTACATACTAACCAACAAAACGTACGCACTATCTAAAGAATATACAAGTTTAGCTAAATTCCTAGATTGTTAAACGTCATGCTCAGGGGCACCAGAGAGACGTAGGTAATAGAGAGTTGGCAACAGCCTTTGCCCATCCGATACGGTTCAACAGCCTCTCCGGTAAGAACTGAGCATGTGCGAGTATTCTGCGGTAGCACATCCGCAGTTCGTACCGGAGGGACCACCGTACCGTATCGGATGTGCACAAAAGGGTTCCCTAAAACCCACCAATGTTGGAGTGAAACCGCTATTAATGGTTTCTCAGTTTATACGTATATACACAGACCGCAATGATCGGATATGCAGATACGCTCCTGAAAATAACACGGTCGGGACGTACTCATAAAGGGTGCGACTAATGTTGGTGTAAATGCAATACCAAGCTTTTGCAAATACTCGCGCTTGCTATAAAAAAAAATTCATTAGTGAGTTTCTTAATATTTTGTACATAGAGATTCTGGCCCCCGCAATACGAGGGTGATTTAAAATTATCTGCACCCCGGTCATTTTAAAACTTCGATTGGCCACGCTGTCTTATCATCGCTTTTCGTACGAGTTTGCTTTCTCTCCAGTCACTCTTCTGCAGGTTTGAACGTGTCAGGTCAGTTGAGCTCAGACTAAGTTGCGAGAAACAATGGCTGCCTCACTTGTGATCTGCACAAGGGGGAGCTACTGTTTTCGTAGTCTACGGCTCCGTATGGTGCCAATATTTATCGAAGATTTTGTGCACGGCATAAAGTAGGAGTTCTGCAGAAAATAAGCGTGTTTGAATAGATACAGAAGTGTAAAAAAGCAGGTAAACGTGTTGGCCAAAAAGAATGAGCCGGACGTTCGTCCGCGTAAACCATTGATGACGACGTTGAGCGTGCACGTGGGCAAATTTTGTCGGATGGACGAGTGACAGTGGATGACGTGACAATTCTTTATATGTCCCATTACGAGAAAAGACGGCGTCAGCGTTGTGCCCGTAAGACGACCATAAAGACACGTCATCAAGCACGCGCCGCTCAAGGTCTAAGCGGAAGTACCTCGGAAATAAAACACAAAGGAAAGCACTGCAACACAGATGCTTCGTCACGGAAGCCGTAAAGCCGGCGGGGGCGCCGCGCCTGCGCAGTGGGGGAGCGCGACGCCACCGCCGGAGCGCCGTGTGCAAAAATAAACAAATATATATAGAATATATATATACGCGAATATCGTATTACGCTCGCTAGACCTTGTGCCGGCCCTCACGTTGGTACAAGAGTGTGTTTATCTTGCATATGTATTCTTCAAATATTGCCACACGCGTCGGCGAGCGAGCGCGTGCGTGGTCGGGTGGTTACCGCTCTTGACTTTCGTGCGGAGGCCCAGGGTTCGATTCCTGGGAGTTACGCTTCTTTTATTTATTATTTCAGTTTAGTGTTCTGGTGAATTCGAGGACACTGTTGTTTATCCTAGGTCCGAATTTTATACGCGTCGAACCTTCTACGGCAATTATTCCAGAAACCGACGCGTGTACATAAGGGGCTTCGCGTGGCGAGACAAAGTCAGTTCTTCCCCAGCGCTCGATCCTGCTGTTTCGCCGATATTGACGCATGCGACGCTAACGTTCTTCTATCTTATTTTGGGCAAAAGTTGCCCCATTAAACGTTTAGTTTCTCCAGTTAACTCACCGCACCATCATTTGTCATTCGTGACTATATATTGCACTCTACTGCAACAACACTTCACCGGACCGAACGTTACGGTGTTCTGTCCGGGAGTGAAAACATTTCACCGAAGGGACTATAATTCTTTCTCATTCCCACACGTAAACAGTCTTAGGTGTCAGTACTATTTTTGTTTGATTTTGCTTCCATGCAGTTCATGAGAAGCTTGGGTTTAAAAATGTTTGTATTAAAAACTATTTTATAGCCAGAGTGCGAAAAATGTTTAGTTACCCACGTATAATATTCTGAGGGATGAGATTACCAATGCTCTTCCCCTAAAACACCGTGCATTTGCCTCTTCCGTATGAAGATAACTCCTGGCTTCATCGCCTTGCCAAATACGTGGCGATTTCAGCGTTCACGAGACGCATTCTGTACACTCAACTGCTCAGAACAAAGACATGCTAACAGCGCTTTCATGAAAGAAGAAATCTAAATACGAAAAGTAACCCCAGAAGCATGCATAACAAGGCACACGACTCAACTGTCCATTACCGTACACTTGTTGCCTCTTCTTGATTTCGGTCTCTAACCAATGTTACTTTTTGTACCTCATATTACTACCTAATATCGATGCGCAAACGTGGATAATGTTAATAAATTGCCTACATCATGAGCCAAGACGTGCAACAGAAAAGCGATTGACATCTCAAATTTAGAAATCCCCAAATACCCTACGAGATATTTATTCCAGCTATAGAAGCGTGCTCCGGCAAACGGCATCTTCGCTATACATTCAGCTTGCTGCGCTTTCTTTCGCCTAGAAATATCTCATTTATGAGGCCGGTAATGCGTTCTTAGATAGCCCAATTTTGAGAAAAAAGAGCAGCGTAATCCATGGAAGTGCTCTTGAAAAATGAGATACTTTACTTTTATTTCTGCTTCCCTGTCTTTTGCCTCTTTTTTTTTATATATATATCGCCGTAGCGTCGGTGCAATTAACGCCCGGGATTTTGAGGAGTCGATGGGGCGAACAAAAGAAGCTAGAGCCCCTCGTTAACGAAAGAGCAAAGACGTGCGCGAATACTTTTTTTTTCTCGCGAGGATCAGCTCTTTCATTGTTTGATAAGAAAAGCAAGGGAGCTCTAAGGACGTCTTTTCTCTTTTTTTTTCTTTTTTTTTTCGCGCAAGTTCGTGTTAATAGGCGGCTGAGGCAAGTTCTTAATTCAACTTGCCCTTTTACGCGCACCCCATTTCCTACTTTTTCCAGGTGACAACTCGTTTTTCGAGCGCTTCTTTTATTCTAAAGAAATGGTACATCCCTTTCGTAATTTCCTTGACACGGAAAAAAAACAAAAAAAAAAAACGTTAGATCGCGAAGGACAATTGACGTAAGGAAGAAGATCCGACGCGTATGAGCTCGAATCATAGATATAAAATAATCTCTAGTTTAGACGATTTTACTATCATTTTCAAATTGATCTACAAGGGGGCTTAGTAGATATAGGCCTCATAACTCACTCACGTATTAGAAGTGCCAACTATAAGACAACCACTAATGCTGTACGGCTTTTCTGAAAAGTTATTAACTATATACAATGTTTACGGACCTCTCAGTAGTACGGTGCGTGCCTAATGGATCTTGGGGGTATCTGAAGTTGCGCCGCGATGACTTAAGAAATATCTTGCACACTTTTGGTGTGCTGAACATGCCGCTGAGTCATGAATGGCCATCTATAGTTTTTTTCTTCATTGGCATTGATATATCACGGTTTGCTAAATAATTTTGCTTAAAAAATAAATTATTTTGTTAATTGAGACTAAACATTTGAACGCATTCTACATTTCAGTCGCCTGGACATCGGTAAAGAATCTCTCATACAAGATATTACTGCGAAACAAGTCATTCATTTGTTGACTTACTGTTGAAGGATCTCTTATGCATAAACGTTAGCATTCTACAAAAAATGGTTATTACAAGTTACGGTTGACAAAAAAAAAAAAACACGCGAAATAAAATTTTGCTTTAAACGATAATAAAACAAAAACTCTCGCCCTGTTTGAAAAAAAAAAAAGATCACCACGTTGAACACAAATAACCTGTTTGTGTTTCCTTTGAAAAATCCATTATCATACAATCCCCAAAGAAACGTGTGGGCAACATGTAACCTGATTTGTTTTCTAATTTATTTTATCAATGACGTAAAATTTTAGTTCTTACATTAAGGATCTTTTTTTAACTTCCGACATATACGCGTATTCGTTTCTATTGTCGACTGTTTATGCTAACCTTTGATTAAAATACTGTAGCCTACACTCTAAAAAACCCCGTGCGCCTTCTTTCCCGCACAACACTCGAAAAACCAATGACCGCAACTTACGGTTTCAGCTCAGCGAATGACGATGCCGAAATATATGTTTAGACCAAAAAAAAAAACGCACTCCGAGTTGTGACATTAAGGCTTAAGCAATGCAGGCGTGACGTTTTGCATTGCTTAATGTCACAACTCAGACTGAGTTTTTTGGTCTAAACATATGTTTCTGCATCGTCATTCGCTGAGCTGCCATCGTAAGTTGCGGTGATTGGCTCTCCGAGTGTTGTGCGGGAAAGTCAACGCACGGGCTTTCTTTAGAGTGCATGTTCTCCAGTCGCGTAAAAAGTACACGAATTAGCTACGTTTTCGTCACTTGAAGGTAGGTGGTACATTTATTTTTTTTTAGTTCCGCTTCTGGCAATGGCACTTCAGACTTTGCGACAGAGATCTGTTTGAAACGTGTTCGATTTTGTTGAAGGCACAAGCCACTAAGTGGAATATGAGTACATACACAAACTAAAAAAAAAAAGTATTCAATGGCTGTAACCTATTTGTCTTCCTTTCATGTGTGGCCCTCCTTATGACGCTAGCATTCAACTGACGGCATGACATCTCATGATATACCTGGTCTTTTCCGCCGCCTGTTAACGCAAAATAAAAGCGTAAATTTAAGCCTATGCGGAGAGCAAGTCGTCTGCTTCTTGGGCAGGGGTTATGGTTACGTCCAAACAACGCCGAGTTTTGATTGTCCTTGATGGGAATGAAAGTGGATACACCTCAATGCTAGATGCCTCGAGGTCTACCCACTATTTTTTTTTTTTTTTGTGCAATCAGCCAATTAGAGCCCGGCGTTCTGACGTCTTCACGACCTCTGTGCAAGAAGCAGACGAACTTGCGCTCCGCATGGCCGATAATCTGGTACCAATCAACTTGTCTCACTGTAAACACACAGAACAGAGTTAAACATTTAGTCTTTGCAACGTAATACTGTTTACAAAAATCATTTTTAAGTCTTAACGAAATAATTCTTCCTGCAAAAGTCCGGCAATGGCGAATTAATTTCCGAATTGTAGCCATGACATTTGCAGCAACTCACTGTGGGTTCGCCTTCGCTTTCATAATTTTTGCTGAAGTGACTGAAAACTTAAGAAACACAGGGCGTGGCGAATCCCGAATATCTTATCATCGCTTCACATGCAATGAAATTGCGGCATTGGCTGATAAGAACGAATCAGCAAATAACAGGCATGAACTTAATGAGTGACTCCCTGCGTTTTTTAAACTGTAACTATAATATAAAATATGGTAACCCATTCACAAGACCATAAGCGTTCCTTCAGCTAAGGATTAGTTTGTCTTTATGATCGACGGCGAGTCAGTTTTCGATCCTCCGCGCGTGGGATGTGCACGCGCTCCCAAGAGTGCGTGCTAATTAATAGGGACCTATCTACATCACCGGAGTACCTCTGTGCTGACCACAGGAATATAAAGCATGACAAAGTCTCTTCTATATACGTTTTGAGGTACAGTCTTTTATAGCGTGGTTGACCAGGTGGGTTCGTAAAACTCTTCGTAAAACGAGTGTGTAATTTATTCACCGACTTATCGTTGATGAATAAGCGTGTGGACACGTGCAAATTCTGGACAATGCGCGCATGCAGAAGGTTTTCTTTTTTTCACCGCAAGTGCGAGCGAAACCGAACCGACACGCGCGACTATGTGTCCGGAAGTATTCTTGCACTGCACGAGCTCGCATGCTCGGCAGGCAATCTGTTCAAAGCACAGAGTTCGTACTTTTATCTCTGACAACGCTCAAGCTTAAAATGACACAGAAGCGTGACAAGGGCTCATAATTTCCGCGTGAAATGCCAGGAAAGCGTCACTGCCGCAAGATATATGATTTCATGTATTGACCCAGGTAGCACCGAGTTCTGGGCCAAAACTTGGCTTTTGTCTGGGAGTTTAGGACATTGAAAAGCCCGAAGAAGCCAACGTAGAGCCAAAGCTGACCTCCCTTGGCAGCAGTCTGGGTATTTGGGCCCTAATTCGCCAAAGAAGTGCCAAACTTAGGCTTCACTGCCTGGTAGTTCGGCTGTCATCTGGCATCTTTGGGCCTAAATCGCCTAACAAATACCAGAGTTAGGCTTACTGCCCGGTAGTTCGGCAGATATTAGGCATTTTTGGGCCAAAATCGCCAAACTAATGCCAAAGTTAGGCTTCACTTTTTGATAGTTCGGCTGTCATCTGGCACCTTTGGGTCAAAATCGCCACAGATGTGCCAGAGTTAGGCTTACTACCTTGTAGTTCGGTTGACATCTGGCATCTTTGGGTTCAAATCGCCAAACAAGTGCCAAAGTTAGGCTTCGCTTCCCGATAGTTCGGCTGTCATCTGGCAGCTACGGGCCAAAGTCGCCAAAAAGTGCCAAAGTTAGGCTTCGCTTCCCGATAGTACGGCTGTCATCTGGCAGCTACGGACCAAAGTCGCCAGACAAGTGTCAAAGTTAGGCTACGCTTCCCGGTAGTTTGGACATGTCATCTGGCAGCTACGGGCCAAAGTTGCCAAACAAGTGCCAGAGCTAGGATTACTGTCTGGGAGTTCGGCTGATGAGGTATTTATGTACGCGGGTGGTATTCATCTTAATTAAATAGAAATCAAGTTTTATTCGGCTGGCCACTTTATCCTATGTTGGGTGTCTCATGATTTCTCCAGTCCAAAGGTTGGCTGAATGTTTTGACAGGGCTGGACCAGGCTTTGCAAACGCAAATTGTGCCGGATGTTGTACTCGCGCGTAGGTACACAAGCCAATATCGGGACGCGCCGTGAGACTGGTTCGACATTAAGGCGCGTTCACTCCGGTGATGCGATCTAGTCGCGCGATAACTTTCATCACAAAAGGGTCATTCCACGTGAAACGTCCCAGACGTTGCGCTCGACTACCTCCGATTTCTAAAAAGAAATTCATGGGCTTCGGCCACAATGTCCGTAGCCATACCCTAAAATAGTTTTGACGAAAATAAATTTGTGATGACGTGAGCGCGATTTTAATTTTTGAAAACAACGTGAAACTAGGCATCACTCAATAATTTACGAAAAATCAGCTTTTTTATGAAACACCCAACAATATTTTTTCTTGAATTTGCACGGTTGTCGACTTACAATGGGGTTGGGTTTGTGCAGTTTTGTTTAATTTAAATATTTTTTTAAATACATAATTTTATTCAAAAATAAACATTTTTTGTCATTTTATTAAAAAAATATATAATTGCTCCCGGGACCTAACATAACTTTTTACTGGCTGCCCTTTAGGTATATAACCTATACAAATATTTTAAACCGCTCAATTAAACATCTTGCAGTAAAAAAAAAAAATCCTGAAGTTGCCAAAAAGTGCGTTTGACGCATAAACAGCCGTTTATTCCCCCTGAGGTGTTCCAAGTAAAAATACAAAATATGGTGGGTTTGGAAGAAGGATTGATCGTCTTTTGATTCTGAAAGTTTGATTAGAGTAATTTTTGTTTAAAGCGAGAAAACAATTTTTGAAGTTGAACTCTCGCACCACTACCCGGCGTCGCTTCTTAACGCCTCTTCGCCTCACAGCACGCCACCTGCGACAGTAGGCGAAGCGATTAGGTCCAAAGAAACAACGGAGTTTGCTGCCCTCTTCCCCTCGTCCCTCTTTTCTGGCTGTAAGGGAAGAAACGGCGGGTATCGTGTACTAATCGGAGGTGCCGCCAGTGCGTCGCCATAGCAGCCAAGTTGTGCCCTTTGTATCCGAGGGCGGCTCCTCACACTCCGAAACGCGATGCCAAATCGACGGGCGGCATCAGCTGACGTGGACGTCTGAAACACGATAATATCGTCGCGAAATCTAGCCGTCACGCATGCTGTGGTGAAAAGCGGAACTATGATCCGGTTCGCGCTTAGTTGGAGCGCAGTGAAGGCTACAGGCGCGTGATCAAAGCTCTGAAACGCGCTGATTCAGTATGTTAACTCGGACGCTTGAAGCATCGTCACAAGCCAAGATTGCGCTTCTAGCATTATTTTCGGTCCATATTGTCAGTGCAGGAATCTTTACATGACCCATCGGAAATAATGAATAAACAAAGGCACGTGTCCGCACTATTGACACTGGGTATCTAGACTTATTCCTTGCCTTTTGAGGAACCCGCTTATGCGCTAGTAAACTAAGAAAGGGCTGACAAGCGAGAAGTTGGCTTTTGAACGACCATTTGAGATCGGAAATCTGTCGAAGAATGAACTTCATTTTTCGTCAAGTACGTTGTACGGTGGTGTAACGATGGATGAAGCTGGTCCCTCTGGAGAAAGAAGTCAATCTACGGTTCCTGTGGATGCTGATCAGGGTACGTAGGAAAGCTGGCTTTATTTTGTACAATACAATGATAGTTGTGTCGTGTTTACTCGTGTCTACCCTGTCACAGTATCTGTATAGTTGCGGCCGCTCAATTCATGACTTTTTCAAACCAAATAGACTAGCTATTTTTTTTTTAAAGCTGGCCGTTCGTCGTACATGTAGTATGTGTTACGTTAGACATGTAAAAGCGCAAGCTGTAGGGAAGGATACGTTGGCTTATATTAAATACACATGGTTCGCCTTATACCTGTCACAAACCAATTAGCGCTATAAAAGTTCAAAGCCAAATTGCGTTTTGCGTACAAGGCTAGCTTCTGCACGAAAGGCGCATATGTGCCTGACTTGTCATTTATGCGCAGCACGCAGATATGGCTCACATAAATGAAGGAGCAGTCATGTTCCATTCAAATTTCTTTTTCATTGCAGAAGCCGAACTTCCTCCGTGCTCCCTTGGTGCAAGGGGTTGCCATGTGACCACACAGACCAAGACGCGGTCCCTCATCAACGCTGAAGGCCTGACGCACACGGATCGGCGGCTCCTTTCGCTCCGTTCCGGGCGCCCACAAGGTGACATCCGTATTGTGTGTTCACATCATTATCAAGTATACCTTAAAAAGTACACATCACTGATTGCATTCAAGTGGTGTTCTAACCCTTTCTATGAACACGTCAAAAACCACCGTGGATCAGCTGTCATTACAATAGCCTTGGCAGATGCGCACCCCAATTTAAACCTTATTCCTGGAAACCGACTTTGTCAAACATGCCGGCGAAATTGGTTCGAATTGAAGAAGAGACCTATTTTTCAAGCACCACCACCACCTCTGGCTCGTGATGCCCCTTCTGAGCAAGATGACCCCGATCTAGCATTTGAGAGCGTCAACGAGGCCCTCGCAGCCATTGGAGAGAGCCCTCTCCAACGAAAACGAGGGCGAACAAGCCGCGAGACATACGCCCAAAAGAAGGTTAGAAAACTTAAAATCTGTGCCGGAAGAAGAATTTATACATCTTTGGGTGTACAGCAGAAACGAACTTCTCAGCCGAACCAGGATGAAGATTTTGTTTTGAGTGACTACGTGTCACTCATGCAAGATGTAAAAACAAGTTTGACCTGGAGAAAAATAGAGAGAAAAAATTACAACTTCTAACATTGGCCCCGCCCTCTTGGTCTCACGAAAAGATTATGAACTTCTTTGGAGCCTCGGAACGACAAGCGCGTCGAGCCGTAAAGGTCAGGTCAGAATCAGGAATATTGGGCACCGTGCCAAGAAGAAGAGGCCGCCCGGTCAGCGAAGAAGTCAAGGCCTCCATCATATATAGTTCTATCAGGACGACGCTGTCTCGTACTGCCTACCGGGAAAAAAGGACGTGCTGCGTGGTCGCCAAAAGCGTCTGTTGTTGCTCAACTTGAAAGAAATGCACAAGGAATGGAAAAAGAGCTGCGATTTCAGGTGCGGCTTTTCAACATTCGCAAGTCTGCGGCCTTCACATTGTGTCCTAGCAGGGGGGAGCGGCACTCGCACAGTTTGCGTGTGCATGCAACACCAAAATTTTAAGCTCATGCTTCATGCTACAGGATTAGAAGAAAACACCGAAGAATTTCTATCCACTACAGTATGTGATCTACACAATGAAGAGTGCATGCTTGGCAGGTGTGCCAAATGCCCAAGTACAGATTTTGCTGATACTTTGCTCCGCGGCACTCCACTTCTTGACCCGGAAGAAACGGATTACGTCCGTGTGCAACAGTGGGTTAGCGGGGTGCGTTGCCAACTGGAAACCATTGTTCTGACACCAGACGAGTTCCGCGAAAAATTCTTAGATATGCTGAAGGCACTGAAGGCTCACCACTTTGTGAGCAAACAACAGGCACGATACTTGCGAGAGCGCAAAGCAAACATAGGCAAACACGAGGCAATAGTACTCATGAATTTCGCTGAAAATTATAGTTTCATCGTGCAGGACGCCCCGCAATCCTATCACTGGGTGAATACTCAGGCATCAGTACACCCCGTTGTTATTTACTTTCGCAAACAAGAAGCCACCACCCAAGAGATTTCTATAAAATCATTCAGTTTTATTTCTGACTGCCTAGAACACGACACGGTGGCAATTTCTGTATTTCAGAGTGAAGTAATTAATATATTGAAGCGAGATCTTCCGCAAATTAGAAAAATTCACTACTTTTCAGATGGTGCGTCCTCTCAGTAAAAGAATAAAAAAAAACTTTGCAAACCTCTGTCAACACGAAAATGATTTCGGCATTTCCGCTGAATGGAATTTTTTCGCCACGTCCCACGGGAAGAGTGCTTGTGACGGAGTCGGGGGTACAGTGAAGCGTCTGGCAGCAAGGGCAAGTCTTCGAAGTCCCTTCAAGAACCAAATAATGACCCCCAGCAGCTGTTTACCTGGGCCAAAAATAACATCGGGGGCATAACAATACTTTGGGTGCCGAAAGAAATGGTTGAAGAAAAACGAGCTCAACTCACTTCAAGATTTAGCTCAGCGGTCCCCGTCAAAGGGACAAGAAGTTACCATCACTTTAAGCCTGCGTAACCATCTACGCTACGTGCTGGACTTTCGTCCTATTCAGCAACGCAAGAATTGGTCATTTCAAAGCCGATTTGAACACAAACGACGCGTGAGCCTTCACCGGTGCGCATTCGTCAACGCCACATCGCCTCGTCGTTTGAGATTGCCCGTTCACGGGTATTTTGTGCTGCTGTTTACATCTGTCCTGACGTTAACAAGAGAGAGTGATCGCGTTGTGTATGTAGGAAACAGCTAGCTTGCTAATGGATGCTCTGAACCGGCAGCGCTAAGCATCTCCTGACATCAAGACACAAGAAGATCACAGGAGGACATCGCCGCGTAAAACGGTCGAAATGTGAAAAGCCATAAGGCAACAAGAGTGAAAAACAGCCCCTTTTCACCAAGATGTACCCGACAACTCAAGGTCCTGCTCCCTACCTGCGTGGGCACACCGTTACTCCGTCGCACGCTTCGCCGGGCTCGACGGTGCCGTGCTGAAGAGGCACAAGAAACGACGCCAGGTTGCGACGTAAAAGCTCAACTTCAAAATGTTTTTTTTTTTTTCGTATTTAGAACAAAATTATTTTAATTAAACTTTCAAGAACAAAAGGCAATAAACTCTTTTGTAAAAGTCACCATGCTTCGCATTTTTCTTTCGACCACCTCAAGGCAGGATAGATGGCTCTTTAAACGGCTGAACGAAATTTTGCACAAATTAAGTTGTTTTTTCTGCAAGATATTTAGTTGTACAGCCCGAAACTTTTTTTTGTGCAGTATATTCACAAGGTTGCCAATAAGAATTTTTAATCACCTGCAGCAACGAGATAGTTTGTAACCAAACTATCAAAAAGGCTAAAATTCTCATATATTACTTTTTTTTTTAAATTCCTTCAACCGAATATTCATGCTTCTTATTACACAACAACCAAAATACCATGTGGTTTTTAGGAAAAAATAGTCCACTGTTCTATACAAATATCTTAATTTTCATCAATTAATAAATGACTCCTAGTTTCACTCCTTTTTTACGAGTTCAAACCGCCATCACCCCATGAAATTTGTTTCTCGTCAAAAATATTTTAGAGAAGCACCACAAACATTATGGTGAAGAACCATTAATTTTATTTTAGAAATCGGAGGTCGCCGTGGGACCTTTGGCATGGCATGAAGAAATCCACGTCAGCTGATGCCGCCCGTCGATTAGGCATCGCGTATCGGAGTGTGAGGAGCCGCCCTCGGGTACAAAGGGCACAACGGGCCTGCTATGGCGACGCACTGACGGCACCTCCGATTAGTACACGATACCCACCGTTTCTTCCCTTACAGCCAGAAAAGAGGGACGAGGGGAAGCGGGCAGCAAACTCCGTTGTTTCTTTGGACCTAATCGCTTCGGCTATCGTCGCAGGTGACGTGCTGTGCGGCGAAGAGGCGTTAAGAAGCGACGCCGGGTAGTGGTGCGAGAGTTCAACTTCAAAAATTGTTTTCTCGCTTTAAACAAAAATTACAATGATCAAACTTTCAGAATGAAAAGACGATCAATCGTTCTTCCAAACCCACCATATTTGTTTTTTACTTGGACCACCTCAGGGTGGAATAAACGGCTGTTTATGCTTCAAAACACACTTTTTGGCAACTTCAGGATTTTTGTTTACTGCAAGATGTTATATGTTATATACCTAGAAAGCAGCCAGTAAAAAATTATATTAGGTCCCGGGAGCAATTATATATTTTTTAATAAAACGACAAAAATGTTTATTTTCGAATAAAATTATGTATTTTTAATAAAATATTTAAATTAAACAAAACTGCACAAACCCAACCACATTGTAAGTCGACAACCATGCAAATTTAAATAAAAAATATTGTTGGGTGTTTCATAAAAAAGCTGATTTTTCGTAAATTATTAAGTGATGCTTAGTTTCACGCTGTTTTCAAAAATTAAAATCGCGCTCACGTCATCACAAATTTTTTTTCGTCAAACCTATTTTAGGTTATGGCTATGGACATTGTAGCCGAAGCCCATGATTTTTTTTTTAGAAATCAGAGGTGGTCGAGCGCAACGTCTGGGACGTTTCACGTGGAATGACCCAAAAGCGACCATCGCGGGCAAAAAGCGACGCGATTTGAGCAGTCGCTTGCTGGCCCGACTTTTTGCGATGCGATCTAGTCGCGGAGAGGCTGAGCCAATCAACGGCGTTCGGAGCGAGAGTTTTTGAGAAACGACTCGCCAACGAAGGCGTTGGACTCGCTCATCGCGCACGCCAGAGTGACCATCTAATTTTTTTTTTTTTTTTTGCCATGCGATTTGTTTGCATCGGGCGACTGCCTACATCCTCGGTGTGAATGCGCCTTTACAGAAAGTGCTGCCATCGAGCTAGCGCTGCGCGAGACTGATGCGCCCACGTCTCTTCAACAGATATCATTATTAGGCGGCGCATTGCAAAAGCGAGCGTGGCTCTGTGCGTGTCTTGCATTGTGATTGAGCACTGTCAAATCCTAGCGATAACGAAGAGCGGAAACGACCGGGGCTCCATGGCGCCGCTTCCGCATCACACTCGGATAATTAAAATGAAATCCCGGAACTTGTACTATTTTAGCGTGTTGGCACTTTTTAAACATTTAGAAAGTGGAGACACATAAGGGAAGACACATACAAGACAATCTTTCAACTTCAACAACATTCCTTTCCGGCTTCAAGCTCAAAGCCCGCCCGCTCCGCGGGTGTGCGGGAAAGGAAAATCTTGGGGGAAGGAGATGAAGCGGAGGAAGAGTGCGCGATCCCTCTGCCCTGCGAGGCCAGGTACATCGGGCAAACGGGGCGATGCCTCAACGACCGACTCCGAGAACATCAAATGGACGCCGAAAGAGCTGCTTCGGATTCTCAGCACCCGATCCTCATTCACGAGAGAAAATGTCCCGGCGGCGCTCCTAATTTCGCCGGCACAACAGCCATGGGAGGCCACTGCGAGCGAGTCGGGTGAGAAATAATTGAGGCCTATCGGGTGGCGACAAGCCCGCAAAACATAAGCACCCCTTCCATTTCGCTCTCAAGAAAGGAGATTATCTTTCTGAGGCCCACAATGGAAGCCGAACGCTGACAGACTAGGCAAGGCGACAAGGTCACCGGCAGAAGCGGCCTTTCTTTTCATTCCGTTCCATTTCATTCCAGAGAAGGGCTGGGATTCACCCGTATCTTATTTCCCTACTGTTGAACAGGTCGGGATACACTCTCTCCCCTGTAGCTTTGGCTGTACAGTAGGGCTTGTTTTTCTTTTTTTTGTAATAAGTTGTCTTCTTTTTTTTTTTTTTTTACTCTAAAGCGTCAAAAATGCAGAAGGAGCTTAGCTGCGTTGTTCATGCCCCTTCGACCTCGCCTTTTGCAGATCCTCCCTACCTGCTTTTGTGTCTTCATGTGGCTCTCAGCGAGCGCGACAGCCGCTTTAAGCAAATCAAAAGGGTGGAGCGAAACGCGTGTCCTCTCTGCTTACGACGCGTAGGACAAAAACGTTTGGACGAAATTTTTTTACGTGACTCTCTCTGTCACGCTGATGGGATCTCTGGGGCTGTTGTTTTTGCCGTTTTCCTAGTTATAGAAATAGGCGGGCCACGTAGGTCCGGTTTTCGAAATGCGCTCTTCAGTGTTCTGTTGCTTTCGTGCGTTGCAGATGCGGCCGTGTTTTTTCGTCGGAAACTGCCGGAATACGCCCATGCCAATTTTTTGGTAACAGCCATTTTTTTCACCGGAGTTCGTGGAATTCTTGTGATGTGTTTGTTGGACAAGCTTTGACAAAAATTGCTCTTCGCCGACGACGAGACGTCAGTTGAATGTGCGCAACCTTCTTTCTCGAGTGTGCTTGTGGGGTGCCTGAGTTGGATTATGCATCTATCAAGGATTACATGATATCGCTCTTTTATTACTAAGTACACTGCAAGCATGCTTCTGATAGTAGTCCTGCTTTCCTCTCAAACTCCGCGGTTTTTTGTGTGATGAGTTTTGCTTGGTATGAATGAGGACAGTGTTAATTATATTTTATAATTTGCTTTTCGTTTTACAGAGAAGTGTGACCTTTGTAATTATGTCGAGAATACACTGTGTGTAATAATAGTGGTTTAATAAACTTCTGGGAGCGATCGAAAAAAAATTTCTTTGTCCGTATATGTGATTGGATGTGCAACTAAGGATATGCAAAGTACACATACTTGCACGACGTTCGGCCAATACGGAGCAGACGCATCGTAGAGTATTCGCACAATATTGCGCAAACGCTAGGCCGAGCAAAACGGCTGTACGGCAATACCTGCCGGATATCAAACGGTGGTGCAAAACTGGACATTTGAGCGATATTGGAACCGACTTTCGGCCGGTACTGGCACGATACTGCAAAATATCGCCGTGCTGCTTGGGAACGGAGGAGATGACATCTCACCATCGTGTTTCCAACGCTTATTTAATTTAATTCTCTTCTGGGGCGCGTGAAAGAGCATTTCTGTGACACACCAGAATTATTCTAAACTTGGGCAGGCCTCTCGGCTTTCTTTGCCACTTTTAGCGCTTATTTGGCACTTCAGTGGGGAGCCAGAGAAGAGCCAAACTTCGGCATTCCCCGAATCGCCAAATTAAGATTCACTGCGGCAGTTATGGCTCAGGTCTGGCACTTGCTTTGGCAGAACTGTGGCGCACCAGAGAAAAGCCAAACTTGGCATGTCCGAAATACCCAAATTAGGCGTTGCTTTGGCAGTTAGGGTTCAAGTCTGGCACTTACTTTGGCACAACTGTGGCGGACCGGAGAAAAGCCAAACTTGGCATGGCCGAAATACCCGAATTAGGCGTTGCTTTGGCAGTTATGGCTCAGGTCTGGCACTTACTTTGGCACAACTGTGGCGGACCAGAGAAAAGCCAAACTTGGCATGTCCGAAATACCCGAATTAGGCGTTGCCATGGCAGTTAGGGTTCAAGTCTGGCACTTACTTTGGCAGAACTGTGGCGGACCAGAGAAAGGCCACACTTGGCATGTCCGAAATACCCAAATTATGCGTTGCTTTGGCAGTTATGGCTCAAGTCTGGCACTTACTTTGGCACAACTGTGGCGGACCAGAGAGAAGCCAAACTTGGTGTGGCCGAAATGCCCAAATTAGGCGTTGCTTTGCCAGTTATGGTTCAAGTCTGGCACTTACTTTGCCAGAACTGTGGCGGACCAGAGAAAGGCCAAACTTAACATGTCCGAAATACCCAAGTTCGGCGTTGCTTTGGCAGTTATGGCGCAAGTATGGCACCAACTTTGGCGCTCCTCTGGCGTACCAGTGAAGAGCCAAACTTTGGCATGCCCTAGGATCGCCCAACTAAGGCTATAGTTAGGCACCGTACTTTGGCACTGATGATTGCCATGGTGCAAAACCTAACTGTGCCAAAGTTGGGCCCTTATGTTTGCCAGAGCTTTGCCCAAGTTGGGCATTCATCTGGCGTGCTACCTGGGGAGCTACACGCAACCCGGGCAGTTGCACTGTACAGCTTTCACTGAAGTTGCCAGTGGCACGCGTAAACGTACGCACGGATGTTCAACGACCCGGCACCCAGAAGGCTGTCAGTTCTGCTACGGTGGCTAACATGGAGGCACCCTATTGAAAAAAAAAAACAGAAAAGACCATCATTATGATACTGCTGTCAGACCCTGTTGGCGCGGAAGAAGGCGTCACAAATGTGTGGTATGTCGATCGCTGTGACACGCGCGGGTGTCATGACCGCACTGCGAGAAAAATCGGCAAATTGATTTCCTGTTCTCGGAAGAAATATAACTGACTAAGCGAGATAAAAATAAACAGGAAGTGTCGACTATGAAAGCCCGCAAAATTGTGGTATTGCCAGCTTGTTTTCGGAAACAAGCGCCATACTTGAAACCGACAAAGGCAAGAAACTACTTGCCAGAATTTAGACGTTAAAAATACCCTGCATACGATCTAAAAGTTGAATGAGCTTGAAAAGGAGGGTCTTTGGGTCTTTACTTCTTATTGAGATGTGCACTTCGGTCCTCCCCAGATGATCCGTGGCGTATTTTGGCTGCACCGAGAAAAACCTGTTCGGTGGCGGGGCATTTAAGTGGCCAGTGGGGGTCGCTACATTATTTCAATCGAATCACATAGTAAATATAGAAGTATTCGCTGCAGTACTGAAGATGTAAAAAGTATGCAGACGCAAGAGACACGTGAGAGAACACGTAAGCAACCGCTCAGTCCTGAGAAAGGACACACACCGAAGAAACCTCTTGAAACAAAGCTGCCGCCAGCCATTAAACTCACTTTGGAAGTGAAGCACTCAAACGATCAATTCCATACACAGGTGTCAGGGTACGCGCACACCAGTCTTAGAAGTCTCCCAATGCAACCGTTGACGTCTTCAGACGCGGATCGATCTTTAGTAGACTATCACTGTTTTTTTTAATGCGATTGTTTTAGACTTGTGTAGCCGTGTAGCATCATCGCGCTGAGAATAACAATATGCAGAACAGCGTTAGAGAGCCTGAGGACACAAGCATTGATATGAATCATAAATTACTTTTCGCACCGTGGCATGAGAGAGCTGGCGTGTTCTGTTTTCGAGACTTCATTTGATCGAGGTAGAGAAATTAGCAACAGAAAAGCCTGACGCTCAAAATGCAAGGTTGCGTCCCTCGCTACTCCACAATAGGGCCTTCAGTGTACACAAGGCCGCCTAAAAATGGCGAGGTTGAGAGACAGGGAACTTTAGCGGAAACGTGACCGCTTTTCTCCGTTATGCGGGAAAGTTTTTACGAGATGTCGATTCTTATTTTCTCAAAACGTTCCGTGTTCTCTCTTCGGAAAGTCACCGAAATCAACGGCATCAAGTATTCAAAACACGAATTTCAAAGATCCTCTTTCCACTAAAGCGAAGCACAAGAGATAGTGCTTGCAGACAAGGCAAAAAACGACCGTTGGGTATGCATCATAGCCGCGAAACACAAGCTGTACTGAGAAAAGCTGCTCGAATCGCCCAAAACCCGCCGACCCCCTCCCCCGCCCCCTCCCCTCCTTTTTCCCTTCCTTCTTATTTTTTTTCACCAAGAAAGGTAGGTGTTTTTTGCACTAGAAGAACGAGGTTATAAGATTACCGTAGTTCCTACATTTACAATAAAAAGTCCACCCACGTTAAGAAAGTCGGTTGTTTCTACAAGAAACCGCTGGATTTACAGCCACATAATACCAGCAGATGCATATTCGCATTTTGTATATATATATATTATATTTTGTAGGAAAAAGACGTACCTCGAACCAATTTAAAGAGTTTTATAACATAGCGCGAGTCACGAATTGGGCCTAAGACAAACCTTTCTGAGTCAGGCCGATACATCGGCTCGCACTATATTATAAACCTTTTTTCCAAATCGATTCTAGGTACGTCTATTTCCTACCTACTTTTCGACACCCTACGCAACATATTTTCCCTACTACGTACTGTATGCATATTCATGAGAAAATAGTAAATGCTCCAACTCAGGAAAGCTTATGGAAACGAAAATGTCGCCTAAAACCACATTAAAACATTTATTCTCGACAGTTTCGCCGAGAGGACCCGGCTTCTTCAATACTTTGACTTAAAACTTTGATATCAAGTAAAAATTCAGTGGCCACACTGAGAAGAAAAAGGGAAAGAAGGCAAGAGCATTAACAAGCACACACAGGCATACACATGCAATCAGAGGAAAGCACAAGTAAGCACTAAAAGTCCGGCAAAAGAAACATGGTCCAAACAACTGCAATGAAAAAAAAATGTTACAAACCGAAAATGGGTGTCTGCTAACGCCGCAAAAGAGCAACACTAAACGAACGAAAATATAGAAGAAATACGTATGCAGTCGGTTGTTTTCCTCATTGCTTTTAAACTCATATTTATATATTCAAGAACAAGCGATGCAGATAAATAATATGCGTTCGAAGGCTCGAACTGTGCTTTCTGGTGTGCCACAGGGTCGCATATTAGGACCTCTACTCTTCAACGATTACCTTTACGATATTGTAAATACTGGCCCTACAGCCAAATTTATTATATATGCGGATGATACTACTCTATTTTTTCTGGCAATGACATTCATGAACACCTAAAAAAGTGCTAAAAACACAAAGGCGAGGAAGCAGACAGACAAGAGCGCTCTTGTCTGTCTACTTCCTCGCCCTTGAATTTTGTCCTTGTGTGTCGATCAAGGGGATACACCTTTGCCATTTGCCACGGATGCCACCCTCGGGAAGTCGTCGCCTTATTCAACGGAGCACAACCATCATCTGGCCACGCAAAAAGAGTATGCCATGTCTTGAGGTCCGAATCTTTTAAACAAGTGGGGCGATTCACGGAGTTCCTGAGGTTCAAGTGCCACGCTATCGAGGCAGGAAAATAAGCGGCTGAAAGAGCATACGGTCTTCACCTCCGGAGAGCGGCGCAATATACCGAGTTCTTTTGGCAGAAGGCAAGCACAACCCTCAAGAAGAAAGCCGGTGGCAGCGCGAGAGAGCAAGATGTCGCAGCTCTAGGAGACCACTGCGGCGCTTCCCCCGCCAATCAAGTCTTGACTGAATAATGGCCCGAAGTTTTGCCATGAATTGCGCCTGCGCCCAGTTGCAAAACCGTCGCTAGGGAGATGGATGGGAGATAAGGCCAAACCAGATGTCAGAGCAAGGTGTGGGGCCGAAGGCGTCGAGGTCCTCCAGCGCTCTCTTGGTCGAACGACAAAATGCTTCAGGACCAGCAGTATTGTTGACCATTTTTTGGACAACAACCTGAAGCTACTTACAGCGGACAAGGAGGGAGGCTTCGTGGTCCTGCCAGATGCCCTCTACGGCGTCAAGGCTAAGGAAGCTATACGGAAGAACTTCGATCAAGTGAGTCCACCATCGTTAACAAAAGTGAAAGACCGTTCTATGGAGACGTGCAGTGTGATGGAACTTTACGGGCTGCTAAAAAGTGTCAAAGCCAGCAATAAACTGCAACTGGACATGTTCTTTACAGAAAAAACCCATAAAGTGGGAGTCCCCTACAGGGTTATTGTTACCGAAAGGAATTCAGGGCAGTATCACGTTGCCTCCTTCATCTGTAAACATTTAACTGCCCTCGGTTTGCACAACCCGTTTAAGGTGCGAAACTCCGAATGCATAATAAATAGAATTTTTAGAGAGGGTGCGCAGGGAATGCGAAGTGCTTTTTCTGTCGACGTCGAAGACCTTTTCTATCCAGTTCCTCACGACCCCCCGTTTCTGTTTGTGAGAGAGTGCATTGACAAGAACGGTATTCTTCCGTTCCAAAGTTCCTGTGGGATTAACATTGACCATTTTCTTGAGCTTCTCACTTATTACTTAAAGTATACATTTGTTTCTTTTCACGGAGATACCTTTGTGCAAAAGAGGGTCCTTTGTATTGGCTTTTGTGTGCACCCGTGTTGTGCAAACTTTTTTTCACTGCGTGCGAAAGAGCCATCTTAGAGAAGCCACGGGTCTCTAGCATTTTCAAAATATTCAAAATTGTGGATTACTTCCTCATGAGTAATCAGTCTGACGCACCAGAATTTGAAGTGAAGGAAGTGGTGCAGTTGTTTAGGACTTGTGGCAGTGGCCTAAACTTTACGCATGAGGAGCCCAAAAGAGGGACAGTTGCAGCTCCTGGATCTTCGGTTAAGTTTCCAGAAGGACCACATTTGCTGGACGTACCAGCCAAGGTCAAAAAAGGCCATTCTCCCGTGTAGTTCTGAACATTCGAAAGCAGTGAAAAGTAGTATTGCCTCTATGTGTCTAGAGGCGGCCCTTAAAAAATCCTGCAGGCATAGTGCACAAGAAAGTTTTGATAAACAGGTTGTGAAGCTTCAGAGAGCGGGTTTCCCCCAGGGTACTCTGATCGAGGTGGCAGAGAGCCTGGTAAAGAAGATTAAATTATTACAGAGGCAGTCCCGCGACGGGAATACTACGAGGCTCAGGCCGGTGTTAATCCTGTATATGCACACAGTCACGCATTATCTTAAGAAAGTTGCCTAGCGCTTCGATGCGCCTGTGGTGCTCACTGCACAAAATAAGCTGGCGTGGCAGTGCCGTAGGATCAACAATCCCACTGTATCAAAAAATTCCTGTGATACCAGTCACCGCACAAAATACAGGGATTGTACTACGGGTGTTGTCTACGAAATTCAAACGTCATGCGGCTCGTCTTATATCGGCCATACGGGAAGGTGTTTCAATGATTGTGCACGTGAACACGCCGTGGCGACGAAAGCCACTCCATCAGGACATCCTGCCACTCACTGCAGTCATTGCTTATGTGCCCCGTCATTTGGTGACACCAGGTTTCTGGCTAGATACCCGGAGATAGGGTTTCTAGAGAGCTGCATGGGGCCTTCGAAATCCAGGGAAAGAGCAAAAATGCACAAGTGATACGTCCCTTTCCTTATTGGTGAATGGGTATTCCTTCTTGTTACGGGGGTTGAACAGATCTTAGGAGAGAGTATGCGTTAGTTCAAAGTTATATATATATATATATATATATATATATATATATATATGGGTGATTTTATCTCAACTCAAGCACGGATTTAGGGTCGAATTTTTAATTTTGACAAAAAAATATATGTTTTGAGGCAATTCCATAATAAAAGAAGACGCAAACGGCAATTTTGTCCGATTTTTTGTTCTCGAGTTATGGACCGTTGAAGCGGCCAAGGTGGAAACTGGCGTTTTTCCAGCTTATCGGACGTGCCATGTTTCGCTCCATCCCTTCTCCCTGCTTTCTACGCTACATCAATATACCTTTTTGGGAACACTCTAGACATAGGCTTTTTCATGCTAATTAAGCGTCTAGGTCAGAACATTCTTAATGATTTTTTTTTATTTGTCAAACCGCCTCCCTGCGACGATATTTGACGAAGTTCAGCAAGCTGTGCTGTCTGACTTAATCAACATATTTTTTATGATATTTATATCACTGTAAAGCTCCAATTAAGCTCTTTCTATTGAGTATAATTTCAATATTTTGCGATAAGTATATAATGCGCTACATGTGCCTGAAAAACTAAAATTTCGAAAAACTAGCAAGTTTGGAGTCGATTTTCTAAAAAAACAAAAACACTTTTTATTTATTTTATTTTTATTCACAGTTAGTTAATATAGTTGTCTATCAGAAACTACCAACAGAAATTGTAATATATTGTTTGTATGGCCGCTATTACGACTCGAATCTCGCGCTATGAGCGTTTTGAACGGAACTTCGCACAGGCGCTCTGCTGAGCAGAATTTTGGCCTATGTAAGGTTTTCTATTTATCGTTAGCAGTTACCTCAATATCCAACCATAAACATTAATAAAATTTGGAGTAGTGTACTTAAAAAAAATTACTTCGAAGTCCGTATCCACAAGTGCGGGCACAGCGCTTACTTCCTCCCAATACGGGGGAATGCAGATCGTTAGGGAATTCCTCTGGGGCCTTTTGCTTTCGGCTTTGAGTCTGAAATACCGAACTTGACATGTAATTGTCATATTTTCTTATGTCAAACAGATATGCAGTGCATATACATATGTACGATTTAGTATCTGACGCTGAGGAAGTACGGTTTATTTTGTGCGCGTACGGACTCTTTCGTAAAATAACAAGCATTTCGTAGCGTGTAAGGCTTCAAATGTTTTAGTCATGTGTTTAGGTTTCATTTCTTTTTTCAGTGATTAATGCCGGGTTACTTAGACTTTTTCCTCTTGACTTAAGTTTGTTCGGGAGTCTAGATGGTACATATCTTCTCCGTCAATACATAAGGCGAAGCTCACACACCTTGAAAATCACGACAGTGCCAAGTAAATAAATATTGTTAGGATAAATATTGTTGCTTCACTGGCTTTTACGCTCAGATACTGAGGTAAGTACTAACATTAAATAGAAAACCTTACATTGGTCAAAATTCTGCTCAGCTGAGCGTCTATGCGAAGTCCCGTTCAAAACTCTCGCAGCACGAGTTTCGAGTCCTAATAGCGGCCATACAAACAATATATTACGATTTCTTCTGGTAGGTCCCGGCAGATTACTCTATTACCTAACTTTAAACAAAAAATGAAATAAATAAAAAGTGTTTTTTTTTTTTTTAGAAAGTCGACTTCAAACTTGCAAGTTTTTCTAAAGAAAAAGTTTCAAGTTTGAAGTCGATTTTCTAAAAAAAGTTTTTCTAAAGAAAAACTTGCAAGTTTGAAGTCGATTTTCTAAAAAAAAAACCTTTTTATTTATTTCATTTTTTATTTACAGTTAGGTAATATAGTAATCTGCCAGGACCTACCAACAGAAATTGTAATATATTGTTTGTATGGCCGCTATTAGGACTCGAATCTCGTGCTGCGAGAGTTTTAAACGGGACTACGCATAGACGCTCAGCTGAGCAGAATTTTGACCTATGTAAGGTTTTCTATTTAATGTTAGTACTTACCTCAATATCTGAGCGTAAAAACCAGTGAATCAAGATTTAAAATTCGACCCTAAATCCGTGCCTGAGTTGAGATTAAATCGCTCATATATATATATATTTATAAAAAGGCGCTTTTGTCTGTTTACATCCTCGTCCTTGTATTTTTATCGCTTTTTTAGCTGATCATGAACCAACTGGCCCAAATTGCTACCTTAAGGCATTCATCAGCTCACAAATAATGCTGATGATGCAATGAAAACACAGAAAAAATGGTCAATATCTAATTCTATGAAGGTAAATGAAGCAGAAAAAAGGCAGTTATATTCCGTTTAATAACTTATTTATTTATTTATTTATTTTCACCCTAAAGGCCCTTTTGCGCATTACATAAGGGGAACGTGATACAAAAATTGCTACGACTAAACCAAGTGGCAACAAAAAGAGACAAATATAAAAAATGAAGGCACGAAGCATTTGGGGCAATTTCGCCATCCAAACATAAGATATAAAAAAGATGCCGCACAATAAAAAATGTACATCAGAAACAAGACACTGACTACAACAAATATTGCAGGGATACCAGACTATTCAAGGTTTAATATGTTTAGAGCGGAGACAAAGGTCTGATGATCACTGATGGAGGCAATTTCTCTGGGAAGGCTGTTCTAGTCCGACACAACCAGGAGTTGTGGAGAGTACATATTGGTACGGTGCAAATATGGGATTAAATTTGAAAAGATGATCTAAGCGGGACGATATATGGTGATACGGTTCACTCTAAAAAAATCCCGTGCGTCTACTTTCCTGCACAACACTTGGAGAGCCAATAACCGCAACATTACGGAGGCAGCTCAGCGAATCACGATGCCAAAATATGTCTAGACCAAAAAACGCAGTCTGAGTTGTGACATTAAGAAATGCAAAACGTCACGCTTGCATTGCTTAATGTCCCAATTCAGACTGCGTTTTTTGGTTTAAACATATGTTTCGGCAACGTCATTCAATGAGCTGCCTCCGCAAGTTGCGGTGATTGGCTCTCCGAGTGCTGTGTGGGAAAGTAGACGCACGGGAGTTTTTTAGAGTGTAGTAGGAAAGAGTCCCTAAAAGGCGAGGGACTGTAATAAAGTTTATGATTAAATGATAAGCGTGCGAGGTGCCCTCTTGTATGAAGATGGGGCAAGTTAAGTCGAAGTTTTAAACTGCTAACACTTGTGAATCGGGAGTACACACTAAACATTGTAAAACCCATAAGCGTGTACAAATGGTGTAAGAAGGGTGTAAGTTAGGAAAAATACCCGTTTTACACCATTTGTACACGATTTCTGAATATCGGTGGGTGTAAAAAGGGTGTGCTCACATCTTACACACCTTACACGCCCTTTCTACGCCCTACTTGTAGCAATCGTGTCCAGAATCGTGTAAAAAGGGCGTATGGGCGAACTGTACGCCCTTCATTCACACGGTGTGAAAGGGGTGAAATGGTGATGCTGTCAAATACACCCATGATTTCATGGCCGTTCATGTCTATTGCTTTGGTGAAGCTGTTGCTTATGTACGGCGGTACAAACATCAAGTATAATTAATCGCCACACGAAGTGGCGAATGATTAGGACGTTCTAGAGAATAGATTTGCAACTCCGATTGAACTCTCCGTCCGACACGAGCCGAAAATTACGTGTCGCGCGTGCAACAGTTTTATCAGTTCAACTTTGATCTTAAATAAATAATCTCCGCTAGTAAAAATGAACGAAGACGTGTAAACATACAACCGAGGCCGCACACAGTATTGCGCCATTATGGAATTATATCGGAACGATTGTGCCGATACCATTTTGGTTTAGCCAATATTTGTGAAAAATGGGATGGGTTGCGCAGACGCCACCCTGATATACCGTACGCTTCGCCGTTTTTGGTTGAGTGTCAAGAGTGTCCTGCGTGAATCGGTTATGCCGGCGAGGTATTTTTATTTCTTGTCTGCCTAAAATCCGACGTTAAACCACACAACAAAACAAGATTGAGCAAACGGAATCTGCTTACTTTTAACCCGAGAAAGACCTTCTGCGATAAAGCCTTGAACAAACTGTGGCGCCTTTATTTTGGGTATTACGAACTCACCTGACTGGGTTACTCACTACTTATAGCACCTTCACTGAGATTTTATTTTTGTGTGCACTTCTGAAGAAACAATGTCGCAAGACCATCGAAAGTGCCGGATTCATGACAACCCCGCTAGGGTTCACGACTCTTATATCTGTGTAATGACATCAGAATATCTATAGTAGGTTACAAGTCAAGAAGGTAGCGGCAAATGCCCCTCAAAGGGAATCATTGTGATGTTGGTTCCCTTTCTTTTTGTGAGAAACCACAAGAAAACGTACGAGACCTGGAGATTCGAAGAATTTATAGAAACAAAAAACCAATTCTCGAATAAAAAAGAACTATGCGACCAAAACAAAAATACGATATGCGATTAAAGTCAAAATTAAAGCGTCTTTCACTTGCGGATTGTCACTGTCTTGCCTTCTTCTTGAGACAACGGGTAAGGCCGGTTGGTATGGTTACGCCTCAGATGTTGGATGGTCCGGAACCGCCACGAAAGATTGGGTCGATGTCCCTTCTAGAGAAGTCTAGCCTGGATCCGGTGAAGTCTGCGCGGACGTGGTCCTTTGGAAGCAAAACCCAGGGTCCAACGAAGGTTCCAGGCGTCCTGAATCGACCTTCTTGGTTGCCCTCCGATCGCCCGACTTCTTCTTCCTCCTTTTCTTTCCCCTCGTTTTTCTTCCTTTTTGTCCACATCATCACAATCACCCCCCACTAAGTTTGTTTTTAAAAGGAAACGTGCAAAAAAAAAAACACACACGCACAACTGGGATGATGTTCCTGCTTTTCCAGCGTCTATCAACCAAGAATAAGCTTTGTAGAACACGGAATATTTTACAGATATGGATAAATAAACATTTCACCAACCCAATAATTGCAAACCAAGTGCAACCTGAAGTCTCACGCAATACGGTCACTTCACTTATTTGTTGAAAACTACCTTCTCCCGTAAGAATCAAGCCATGATAAACAATTCTACTTGGTCTAAGCCCGACTAAGGTAGTCTGCCCCTACGTTCTCGGTTCCCTTTATGTGTTCAATTGTAAACGAGTATTCCTGCAGTGTTAAACTCCACCTCAACACCCTGCTGTTTAACTGCTTAGCTTTGTTTAGGTACTGTAATGGCTGGTGGTCAGTTTGAACCTTGAAATGTGTCCCATATAAGTAAAGGTGAAACTTTTTCACGGCCCACACTAAGGCTAAGCATTCACGTTCAATAGTAGAATAATTAACCTCCCGAGGTAACAGTTGTTTGCTGGCATATGCCACTGGATGCAGTGTTCCTTCGTGCTCTTGCATTAATACTGCCCCCACGCAAGTGCTTGAAGCGTCGGTCCTAAGCACAAATGATTTCGATAAGTCAGGAGTCCTCAAAATAGGTCCGGTAGCTAGAGCCTTCTTGAGATTTCTGAACGCGTCTTCGTGCCGAGAAGTCCAATTCACTTGGTGTCGTTCCAACTTTCTTGTGAGGTCCACTAGAGGCTGAGCCAGCTCCGCGTACTGCGGTATGTACTCACGATAATAACCCGCAAGACCGAGAAACGATCGTACTTGTTTCTTTGTTGTAGGTCTCTTTGCGCCTATTATCTTCTCTAGCGTGGACAACATTGGCTCTATCTTGCCGCATCCAATCTTGTGCCCTAGAAAGGTGACTGTGCTCATCCCCACTTCGCATTTCTTTGGCTTAATAGTAAGCCCCGCCTCCTCGATCCTTTGAAACAAGTCAGACAAAGTATTAAGATGTTCTTCCCACGTGTCCGTGGCTACTAAAACGTCGTCAATGTAGTGCTGAACATTCGGTAATCCCTCTAGGACTGTTCTCATCAGTCTCGTAAAAACGGCGGCAGCTGTTTTAATCCCAAATGGCATATATTTGAAGTGGAAGTGTCCTGATGATGTAGAGAACGCTGTCTTCGTCTTCGCCTCCTCTGTCATGGGAATTTGCCAGTACCCTTTCACCAAGTCGAACTTTGAGAAGTACCTCTTTGTACCGACTTCAGCGAAAACCGTGTCGGTTCGTGGGATCGGTTCGGCGTCAGTCACTAACACGTTGTTTAGGTGACGAAAATCTATACACACCCTGAACGTTTTGTCTGGTTTCTTTACCAAGACCAGTGGTGAATTATATGGAGAATCCGATTTCTCGATGATCCCCAGTTGCAACATTTCTTTAACCTCTGACTCAACGGTATCTTTCATTGCGAATGGTATGGGGTATTGTTGTGTGAATATAGGTATCTCAGTGCTCAGTCTCAAGTTGCATTCTAACAACTTGGCCCTTCCGGGAGTGTCCGAAAATACCCCTGCAAACTTCTGCAATATTGCCTCGATGTCACTTTTTTGTGCATCCGTAAGGTCTTGGCAGATGACCACCTTTGCTTGCGTCTGGACGTCTTTGTTACTTAGTGATGGGAAAGGTTCTTCTCCCTCTTCTACCATCACGAATGAGTTTGCTTGGCTTCGGTCGTCTGTCCACGGCTTCCGTTCCTCATACCTCTTCAGCATGTTGATATGGAACATTTTGGTAGTGTGTCCTAAGTCAATTACGTAATCTATTTCATTCTTTTTTCCAACGACTGGATATGGACCTTTCCATTGCATCAACAGTTTGTTGTGGCTGGTTGGCAGCAGAATCAGTGCTCGTTCTCCGACCTTTAGTTGTCTTCCCTGCGCTCTCCGATCATAAAACTTCTTTTGGCGTTCCCTTGCTACTGTAATCTGTTGGTGTGCTAATTCCATGGTCTGCTCTAGACGGTCCCTCAACTCGAGTACATAAGCATATGTTGTTTTCAGGTCCGATTTGAGACCTTCGTCTGTCCACAGTTCTTTTAGCAGCGTCAATGGTCCTCGCACGTGCCTCCCATATATCAGTTCAAAGGGCGAAAAGCCCAAGCTACTTTGAGGCACTTCCCGATACGCGAACAGCAACGGCGCCAAATACCTGTCCCACGTGCGCGGTTTTTCTTGGCACATCTTCTTCAACATCAACTTAAGTGTTCCATTAAATCGTTCAACAAGTCCGTTGCACATCGGATGGTACGGGGTGGTGGTTAGCTGTCTAATTGACAACAAGTTTGTAATTTCTTTCATCAGGTCAGACGTAAAACTAGTTCCTCTGTCGCTGAGAATCTCCCTGGGCAAGCCAACGCGCGTGAACATATCTAGCAATCCTTCTGCGACAGTCTTCGTGTCAAAAGACGGCAATGCCACGGCGTCGGGATACCTTGAGGCGAAGTCTACCATTGTGAGGATGTATCTGTTCCCTTTCTCCGAAGTTGGTGTTAACGGTCCTATTATATCTATCGCCACTCGCTCAAAGGGTGTGTCGATTATGGGCATTCTTCCCAGAGGAGCGGGCGCGACCTTTCCTTTTGGTATAGTCTTCTGGCATTTGTCACAGGAGCTGACGTACCTCTTGATGTCAGCTGAAATGCCTGGCCAGAAAAATGCTTCTTGCACCCTATCGGTCGTACGTTTGATGCCTTGATGCCCAGCCATCGCGTTATCATGTGCAACCTGTAAGACGTATTCCCTTAAGCTTTTGGGGACTACGAGCTGTTTGAAACTTTTGCCACTGGTCATTTGGTATCGGCGGTACAAAAGACCTTTGAAAACGTAGAAGGTATGGGTGCTTCCGCTCTTGTATCGATGGATTTGTCCAGTTTCTTTGAAACATCTTTTTAAAGTGACATCCGTTTTTTGGTTCTGCTCTAGTGCCTCTCGCGTCACCTCTTTTTCCCCTATCCTGGTCACTCCTGAAGGCACTTTACCTTTTGTCGTAGCTGCCGCTACCCTCTGACCCTGTATATCTAGGTCATCAGTCTTCTCGTTTTTTAATACTCGATCGCTCTGGGAGGTAAGATTGACTTCCCAATTAAAGTCAGGTTCGTCAACCCCTCGAGATCCAACAATGTTGCCTATGATCAAGTCGTAAAGAGGGTTCTCCATAGTCTTGGCTATTAGCTCACCAGAAAAATATGGTGATCGAACCGTAATTTTTGCTTCTGGTAGCATTTTACATGACCCATCTACCAAGAAGACGGGACTTGTCACCCCGAGAAACGAGTCTGGTGGAACAAGATCACGGCGAACAATGACAGTATTGCTGCCTGTATCTCTCAGGACCCTAACAAGCCTGTCGTTTACTATTCCCTGCATTACGGGCATACTTCTTGATGAACTAAGGATGTTTTCTCCCTGTACCCTGTTGATGATGTCTGTTTCGTTGCTGTGCGTCGTTTCCCGTTCATTCTCGGTTGTAGAGTTTATTGCATTACTTTTGTCTGTCGAGGTTTGTGGAGAAACGAAGCAGGACCCCTCGGGCTTATCTCCCCTGTCCTGGGTACATGACCTTGAGTCATGTCCTTGCCTCCGGCAAAACCGGCAATAAGGTGGTCCGTCCTCCCGTTTCGCGCGACAATCCGCAGCCTTATGTCCACCTCTTCCACATAAAAAACATTTGGCGAGTACCCTAGCGTTGTTCATAGCCCCATAAAGAGGACAAGCGTTCTTTTCGACCTTGTTTACATCTTTGTAGGCTCCCAAGTTTATCTGCCGTTGGGCTTCCAGAAACCGATCTGCACTTTCAGACAGTTGTGAGACGGTTTTACAGTCACGTTCCCTTAAGAACACCGCTAATTTCAAATGACATTGACTCAAGAATTGCTCCGCCACCATTTGGTCTCGCAGGCCGTCATATGTCTTTGGAGTGTGGTTCATATCTACCCACCGGTCAAAGTAGTTTTCAAGTCTGCTGGAAAACTGCTTTCCTGTTTCCCCGTCCTCTGGTTTCGATCCTCGAAACTTTTCTCTGTATCCTTCCGAGGTAAACCGAAATCTCTGGAGCAAACATAACTTGGTTTTCTCGTAATCCAGACTGTCTTCTGGGGACATTCTACCGAAAACCCTAAGTGCTTCTCCGGCAAGACACATGCTCAGTGCCGTTGCCCACTTATCTTTATGCCATCCCTGTCCTGTGGCTACCCGTTCAAACCTCTGAAGGTAAGCATCAAGGTCATCGTGCTTGTCATCGAATACGGGCACCAGCTTGTGGGGACTTATCATATGGGGGACGTCTCCGGTTTGAAGCCCAACTTCCCCATTTGCCCGGTTTCTATGTGAGTCGGTTGCTGTCGCTCCGCTCTCGGCTAACTGAATTCTCAACTGTAGATTCCTAGCTTCCAATTCCATCCGTTCGCGCGTCGCTCCGATTTCTCGTTCCTCGTGTTGTCGTACCGCCTCTCTTTCAGCGGCCCTTTCGTCGCGTTCCCGGGCTCGTTCGGTGTCCATCCATTTTTTCAGCTCATCCCCAGCGAGTCCCAGCCGTTCGCCTATAGCGATAAGTTCTCTCAGATCCATACTGGTAAAAACAAATTCCTCGAATCCTTAAGGTCTCGTCCTGTCGCGGACGCCAATTTGTGATGTTGGTTCCCTTTCTTTTTGTGAGAAACCACAAGAAAACGTACGAGACCTGGAGATTCGAAGAATTTATAGAAACAAAAAACCAATTCTCGAATAAAAAAGAACTATGCGACCAAAACAAAAATACGATATGCGATTAAAGTCAAAATTAAAGCGTCTTTCACTTGCGGATTGTCACTGTCTTGCCTTCTTCTTGAGACAACGGGTAAGGCCGGTTGGTATGGTTACGCCTCAGATGTTGGATGGTCCGGAACCGCCACGAAAGATTGGGTCGATGTCCCTTCTAGAGAAGTCTAGCCTGGATCCGGTGAAGTCTGCGCGGACGTGGTCCTTTGGAAGCAAAACCCAGGGTCCAACGAAGGTTCCAGGCGTCCTGAATCGACCTTCTTGGTTGCCCTCCGATCGCCCGACTTCTTCTTCCTCCTTTTCTTTCCCCTCCTTTTTCTTCCTTTTTGTCCACATCATCACAATCATATATCCCTCCGCCACCTCCGCATCCAATAGCATCCCATCGTTTCCGTGACGTTGCGGCCAACGCGCGAGGAGGGTCGTGCCTTTCTGTACATATTTGCTTTATCTCTCGACTTTGACTTAGCATTGTGGAAGCCACGCGAGGGAGAAGTCTTCCCCCTTCCGATGGAAACAAAGACGACTTTCGGGGATTAGCTTTCCCCTCCGATTGATACAAAGGCTGCTTTCAGGGGCTCAGTTCCTTCTCCGATGAATACAAAGGTCGTTTTCTTAAAAAGTGGGGGTCGGAGACAAGTTGGCACCACTCTGTGGCCATTATCTATCCATTGAAGCGGAACAAGGAGCGTTTCCAGTGAACTCTTCTTTCGATTGCGGAGGGATTTGAAACCGGCGCACCACGCTTGTGGGAGGAGCTTCTCCTACCTTCTTAACTTGTAACCGACTATAGCGTCTCGACGTTTTTTTTTTTTTTTTTTTTGTTGTACGTGAAGCCGCGTCTCTTTTTGTTTCTTGCTCTCAGCGTCTTAGCATTGTCCCGTGCTTCGACAGCTTTTAAATTTGTTTTTTGTATTTATTTTGTGATCTCTTGGTCCGCACCAGAGCATGCCCTTCCACATGAGTGACAGTTTGATACGCTCAAGGTTGTACTACGCAAAGCAAGTCCAGACGAGTCCCATTTGGCGACAATCCCCGGGCAGTGCAGGTCGTCATACAAAGAAGCAGAGGGAGATTAACTGCTTTGTCCAACCCCCTTTGACCTCGTCTTCTGATAAGCCTCCACACCTTCTTCTGTGTCTTCGTGTGGCTGTGAGCGAGTGCGAAGGCCGCTTCTATCAAATCAGAGGGGCGGCGCGAAACACGTGACCGCTCTCCGTAGGACAAAAACGCTTGGACAAAAATTTGTCACGTGACTCGCTCTTGCGCGCTGATGGGCTCACTGGGGCCGTAGTCCTTGCCGTATGCCAAGTTATGGTGAGTTGTAGGGGCCACTTAGGTCCGGTTTTCAAAAAAGGGCGCCCGTCAGTGCTTTCCTCTTTGTGCGTTGCAGTCGCGGCCGGGATTTTTCGTCGTGAACGGCCCGAATACATCCATGCGAACTTTTCGGTAATGGTCGTTTATTTCGTCGGAGTCCATGGAATTATTGTGCTGTGTTTGTTGGACGCGTTTCGACAAAGAGCTGCTCATCGGCGGCCGTGAGACTTCCACTGAATGTGATCAACCGCCTTCAACCTCGACATTGTGTTTCCGTTGTTTTGTGCTGCCCGAATCGGATTACGCATCTATCACGACAGAGAGCTGTTCATCGGCGACCACGAAACATCCGTTGAATGTGAGCGACCGCCTTCATCCTCGACATTGTGTTTATGGATTGTTCTGTGCTGCCCGAATTGGATTATGCATCTCTCACGGATTACATGAGATCACTATTTTATTTGTAAGTACTCTGCAAGCATGCTTTTGATAGTACTAGTCCTGCTTCCGTCTCAATAGAACATTTTACTGTTACAAACATGAACTGCCGCTTACGTCCCAAGCAACTCCAGGTCGTTCTGTCTTTGCAAGCCTGGCAGTTTTGTCCACGTCACCAGTGCTAGAAAGCATAAATGCCGCAAGAAAAGTAAAGTTGGAGATTGAACTAGGGCCTTCGGTAGTATAATTTAAAGGGGTTATGAAACAATATCCGGTTGGAATGTTCATAACCTTACACGCACGGACCGACACTGGTTCAGAAGCGTCTTGGTCGTGGTGAAATTGCGAGGATAAAGGGGAACTATTTCTTTCAGTCTTGCCCGCCAAGTTTGATGACGTGCGCGTGAACGTAGCTTTGCCTTTTGCACGCTTGTAATTGTACGCACTTGCCCGCATAAGCAGAGGCATGGCTGCGGCCAGATGACCTGCTTGCAATCGTCTATAGAGAATTTAGTAGAACCTGGTAGAACCTTGATCGAAAAATAAAAAGTGAACAAGGCATGTTTCGACTTCTTTGCAGTCATCTTTTCGTGCACTCTTTTGGGTTATTACACCCTACTTTATGGGTGTTGGTCAACGCGTCTTTTTTATTTTCCTTTCTGGCGGTGGTACACCCAATTTAGAGGGCGCACTGCGCAGTCATAGCACCCTAATAAAAGGTGTACACAGGAATCACACCCTATTTTAAGGGTGTTCGGAATAACGCCGTCCTTTAGGGGTGTTAGGAAAAACGCCCTTTTTTAGGGCGTTTTGCTACACCCATAAGGGTGTTAGTTATAGAACAAGCCATTTACACCCTAAAGGGTGTGATAATGTTTAGTGTGTAGTCGCAAGATAGCAGCTTTGTTTTGAATATATTTAATTTTATCTTCCAGGTATTTTTTATGAGGGTGCCAGATGATTGATGCATACTGAAGGTGAGACCTGGCAAGGGCAGTGTAGGCAAGAAGTTTTGCATCGGAGTTTGCTTGGAACAGTGTTCGTTTGAGGAAGCAACACAGTTCGCGACGCCTTGTTAGCAATGTGTTCCATGTGGAAGTTCCACGTTAAGTCCGATGAGAGAGGAACGTCAAGATAGTGAAAGAATAAGACATTTTAATTGGCGTCACTACCACTGAAGTACGTTTAAGGGGTGAGATGTCGTTTCGAAGTGAATGTCATAGCTTTTATTTTATGTGTATTTATTTTCATAAGTCACGTGTCACACCAGTTTGAAACTGTCTAAGTCATCTTCTAAAATTGTACTATCGTGAGGGTCCATAACGCGACGGTAGATGACGCAATCATCCGCGAATAGACGAGCCCAAGATTTGATATTACAGTGAAGATCATTTATGTACATAAGAAAAAGCACAGGGCCCAGTACAGACCCCTGCGGGACACCTAACGTCACGGAAAGAGGGGAGGAGAGACGTTGGCCAATCACAACTGATTGGCGCCTGTTAGTCAAAATGTGTTTAAAGGGGCAGTGCAACGATTTTCAGACTTTGGCCAATTAACTGCGGAAATTAATCTGCGTCACATATAGAACGAAAGACCGAACACCGCATTTTCTTGCGAGCGCTAGTTCTTATTTTTGAAAAATGAAACAAATCGAAGGTCGAAGTGCCTCAGCTTTCCACGCCGACTTTCGAGTGACGTACTCTGGGGGTTCACGTGGTTTCCCCTTGGGCCCTCTCTTCAGAGACCCCAGCCGCTTCCTCCGCGATTGTCGACTTTCAAAGGATTTGCCTCGTCGAAGGTCGCGGCGCGCGATGGACACAAAGGACGGATCGCCACGGGGCTGACTGCGAGTGTAGCAGCGGAGGGGGAGAAGGTGTGTTGACTTCCGTGTACCCGCAGAGACGCTGTCATTCTAGTTCCCGTAGTCACCAAAGGCGGCTGCAGATCGGCAAATAATTCGTTTTTTGCCTTGCGATTACGCAGCAGAGTAGCAGTTTTTCCGGGGAAAGGTGACGCGTTTTTGGTCACTTGGGCTTGGATAAACAATATAAAAAATGCAAACTGGCAATTCTTTCAACATTGAAACCGTTGCACCGCCCCTTTAATCAATTTAACAAGACGTGTGGATAAGTTTAGTTTAGTCAGCTTATATATCAACCGGTTATGTGGTACGCGGTCAAACGCTTTTACGAAATCAGTAAAAATGGCATCGACGTGTCCGGACGGTTGAACAGAATGATGAAAATTATTTAACAGCTCAAACAGCTGCGTCTAACATGAACGTTCGTGCAGGAAGCCGTGCTGGTTAATAAAAAGAAGTTGATTGGTAGTTGGGTGGGTCATGATTTGCGACGATATAATGTGTTCTAGAAGTTCCCATAAAATGCAGGTGAGTGAGATGGATCTGTAGTTGCCAAATTAATTTTTAGCCCCAGTCTTACGTATAGGAACAACATGGGCATATTTCCAATCGTCTGGTAATTAACCCATAGAGAGGGATTGTGGGAAAAGCCTTCCAAGAAGAGAGCCAGAAACTGATTTGGTTAGCTTGAGTAACTTTGTAGATATGCCATCCGAGCCAGGGCGAGAGTTAGTGGGATATCAGTCAATGGCACATATAACCCCATAGGTAGAAAGTTCAATATCTTCCATATTGATTTCAATTCACATTTCTGATATAGTCGAATCTAAAAGAACATCCTCATCAGTGAAAACACTGCTGAAACACCCGTTGAACTAGTCGGCCAACCGCGATTCACCAAGTATTGGGGAGGAGGAGCGACCGTGACGATCCAAGCGGTTCACTTTAGAACTACACGGATGGGGACAATAAATACAATGACTCAACGCTCGGACGACATAACCGAACGCGCCGTCAGCGTTCGGCTAGAGTTCGTGTTCTCCGGTGAGGGGGAGGAGGGGCTCTTTTGTTTCCACTCCGGCCTGCATGAACAATGCAGCATGCACGGTCCCAGCTCAGCACAAAAGCCGAAGTGGGTCAAGCTCGCATTCTCTGAGGATAGATCCGGCACTTAACGTCGCTTCGTCGATTGTTAGTATTTTTTGCATCAGACTGTGCCCCGCGTTCTATTGTACAAGATGACATGGACATGCCCATAAAACCTCTCGGCATGTGCACAGGCCTTGTGTTGAGTAAACACCGAGTATGGGGACAAAAAACGGGTCAGAGCGCCCCCTATAGTTCGATCTCCTGCCCAATAGGTGTCACCAGAACCCAAGCACGAAAGCACACTTACAGGGTGTGGGTTTACAACCCTCTAAAATGCTTTCGGGTCTGACCATTGCATATTCGTCACATCAACGTCAAAGAAGCCCTGCTTGGCCTCTTTTATCCCTTTCTTGCACCATAAGGCATACGCATGATATCAGGTCAAATCGCGGTTCAAGTCAGAGCTCTTCGCCCGCTTATATAAACGTTTTTTTTTTTTCTCGGATACTTCGTTTAAGTTTAGAAGTAAACCATTTGTGACGTAGACAAGGTGCAATGTTTAAAACAGGAATGCAGGCAGCCTGAGACTCCATCAGTTTGTTGTGAAATAAGACTCAGTTTTCATTTACGCAACGCTCATCAAACCCACTCAAGAAAGAGCTAGGAACCATAGATAATCTTGAAATCAAAGATTTCTCATCTGTTCTCGTCTAATAAAAACTTTTATCCCTATAATATCACGCTTTGCAACGTCTAAAGAGAAGGTACAATGTATAAGACGGTGATCACTAATTTCGTCACTGACATTAACCGACGTCTGCTCAGGCTACGTTGTAAAAATTAGATCCAACACACTGCAGCATCTCCACGTGTAGGGGTTGTGACAATCTGCTCAGGTTGGAAATAACTCGCCATTTCAAGAACTTTTAGGCATTCCCTCTTGTTTGTACAGTAGCTAGAAACTTCATTTGCTGTCCAGTCTACACCAGGATAGTTAAAATAACATGCCAGGACTATAAGAGTGTTACGGAACTTCGACTGTAAATCGTCTACAATTTCTGTTAAGTGGTCAATAAACTCTGCCCCGGAGTCCGGTGGTATGTAGCACACTCCGACTAAGCACCTTTGACAACCTATTCCGATCGTAACCCACAGCATCTCAAGTGCTCTATCAACCAAAATAAATGACGATTAAATGCACGTCCTTACGGCGATCATAACCCCACCTCCCCTGGAGTAAGACCAGTTCTTTCAATAGACTGAAAATAGGTCTGCAAATGTCAACTCTGAAGTTGCTATGTCTGAGCTGAGCCATGTCTCAGTTCCCAAAATGACATCAGCGAAACATGCATCAATAAAAGAGAGCAAGTCATCCTGTTTCTGTATTAGAGTGCGAAAGTTGGCGACAAGAAAGGACAGCTGACAAACCTTCTCAACGGGGCTAGATTTGAAAGGCTGCCGATTGGTTACGTTCGAAAAGTGATGATTTTGACAGGGCACGACCTTTCCGTTGGTAGGATCATATTGTAAACCACATTGTTAAAAAAAAAAAATTGTCGTAGGAGAGCCGGTATCGGCTTTCGCCTAGATTCGCACTTGCGAAGTCCCTGAGGTGTTTGCGGATGAGTTGCAGTTTAGGTGAGAGGTCGTCCTCGACCCATGCTTTAGGCGATGTCAGGTTTTTTAAAACTAAATTCAATCGTATACAGAAGATATGACATTTCAAGTGTCTCGGTGCTGTATTTTTCTTCGATATGTCGTGGCAAAATCACGTTAACCACTTCCTAACAAAATAGCTCAAATAACTGGCGTAGTTGGTCGCATTAGACACCTTCTGTCCACGCGAATTAAGTTGCTTCTTTATAATTCAATTTTTGTACTCACATTCAAACTATTGCCAACTGATGTGGTCAACTACATTTTCAAACCTACAGCGTGTTTACTTAATGCAAAATAAATATATATGGCACATCTATAACGCGCCGTATGGTAAACCAATTGCAATTTTCATTTACCATTCCCGTTTTCGCAAAGCCTACATACTATATAAATATCGTGTGAGTGCCCGTTACAAATAAAAAAATTAATATCAATAGTATGCGTAATCTGGCACACTTGCAAATGAAATGCTTTAGCTATTCTACAATATATAAGATAACTGAACAGTACCTACAACTAGACTGAACTCCAGAAAATGATGCCTCTGTTATTCATTGCCATCTCTATTAAATAGCTATCACCTTGTTAATTTTGATATATGCACATGCAGGTACACTGAGCTTCGCGCAGTGTACAAAAGCATGGAAGGCTCACTTTTATTTTTTCTTCTTCTAAAATATGCTAAGATTTTTTTTTGTGTGTGTGTTCAGCTTCAAAATCACTGTGTCTTAGTGTAGGCAAACGTCACTGTTGACAATTCTTTTTTTTTTGCTTTTTTCGCTTTTTGTTTCGTTTGTGATGGAAGTTCCTTGTATTACTGTATAATTCCGTGTGCTCTTTTTCTTTTTTTTTCTTACCCCTGCTTTGTATTTGAGGGGGACTGAGGACCAGTCAGGTTTCTCGGATAGCGTTTAATTCTAAGCTGCCACCTTATATACATGGTAAATAAAACTACAACTACTACTGTTATTATTATTATTATTACTACTTTCGTCAACTTATGGGAGGAGAGTGGTCCCTGGGGCAGCCGACATGACAAAGGGAGTGGGGGCGGTGGCAGAGAGAAATCGTAGAGGTTTGAACGATGATGTTTGGTGCGTCCTTGGAGAATAAAACTAATCTTTGGAAATTGAGCCGCTCCATTTAAACAGCTAAATGAAAAACAAAAACCTTAAAAAAAAAGAAAAAATTAGTTTTCCGTTTTTCAGTGTACAATCTAACAAATGCCTGCGCGTCTACTTACCCGCAAAACACTCGAAGAGCCAATCTTTGCGATCTACGAAATCACCTCAGCGAAACATGCATCAATAAAAGAGAGCAAGTCATCCTGTTTCTGTATTAGAGTGCGAAAGTTGGCGACAAGAAAGGACAGCTGACAAACCTTCTCAACGGGGCTAGATTTGAAAAGGCTGCCGATTGGTTACGTTCGAAAAGTGATGATTTTGACAGGGCACGACCTTTCCGTTGGTAGGATCATATTTGTAAACCACATTGTTAAAAAAAAAAATTTGTCGTAGGAGAGCCGGTATCGGCTTTCGCCTAGATTCGCACTTGCGAAGTCCCTGAGGTGTTTGCGGATGAGTTGCAGTTTAGGTGAGAGGTCGTCCTCGACCCATGCTTTAGGCGATGTCAGGTTTTTTTAAAACTAAATTCAATCGTATACAGAAGATATGACATTTCAAGTGTCTCGGTGCTGTATTTTTCTTCGATATGTCGTGGCAAATCACGTTAACCACTTCCTAACAAAATAGCTCAAATAACTGGCGTAGTTGGTCGCATTAGACACCTTCTGTCCACGCGAATTAAGTTGCTTCTTTATAATTCAATTTTTGTACTCACATTCAAACTATTGCCAACTGATGTGGTCAACTACATTTTCAAACCTACAGCGTGTTTACTTAATGCAAAATAAATATATATGGCACATCTATAACGCGCCGTAGGGTAAACCAATTGCAATTTTCATTTACCATTCCCGTTTTCGCAAAGCCTACATACTATATAAATATCGTGTGAGTGTCCGTTACAAATAAAAAAATTAATATCAATAGTATACGTAATCTGGCACACTTGCAAATGAAATACTTTAGCTATTCTACAATATATAAGATAACTGAACAGTACCTACAACTAGACTGAACTCCAGAAAATGATGCCTCTGTTATTCATTGCCATCTCTATTAAATAGCTATCACCTTGTTAATTTTGATATATGCACATGCAGGTACACTGAGCTTCGCGCAGTGTATAAAAGCATGGAAGGCTCACTTTTATTTTTTCTTCTTCTAAAATATGCTAACATTTTTTTTGTGTGTGTGTTCAGCTTCAAAATCACTGTGTCTTAGTGTAGGCAAACGTCACTGTTGACAATTCTTTTTTTTTTGCTTTTTTCGCTTTTTGTTTTGTTTGTGATGGAAGTTCCTTGTATTACTGTATAATTCCGTGTGCTCTTTTTCTTTTTTTTTCTTACCCCTGCTTTGTATTTGAGGGGGACTGAGGACCAGTCAGGTTTCTCGGATAGCGTTTAATTCTCAGCTGCCACCTTATATACATGGTAAATAAAACTACAACTACTACTGTTATTATTATTATTATTACTACTTTCGTCAACTTATGGGAGAAGAGTGGTCCCTGGGGCAGCCGACATGACAAAGGGAGTGGGGGCGGTGGCAGAGAGAAATCGTAGAGGTTTGAACGATGATGTTTGGTGCGTCCTTGGAGAATAAAACTAATCTTTGCAAATTGAGCCGCTCCATTTAAACAGCTAAATGAAAAACAAAAACCTTAAAAAAAAAAAATAGTTTTCCGTTTTTCAGTGTACAATCTAACAAATGCCTGCGCGTCTACTTACCCGCAAAACACTCGAAGAGCCAATCTTTGCGATCTACGAAATCAGCTCAGCGAATGATGAGGCGGAACACCTGTTTAGACCTCAAAATTAAGTCTGCACTGTGGCACTACGCAATGCGAGCATGACGCTTTGCATTGCGTAATGCCACAGCGCAGACTTCATTTTGAAGTCTAAGCGGATGTTCCGCCTCATCATTCGCTGAGCTGATTTCGTAGATCGCAGAGGTTGACTCTTTGAGTGCTTTGCGGGTAAGTAGACGCGCAGGCATACCTTAGAGCGTAGACGTCTGCGAGCAGCCGCGCTTCGGGGGCTAGTCTGGCCACCGATGGAAAACGCTTTGTTAGGGCGCAAGTCTGGAAACCGTGGGTACGCCATATCAATGCCTGACTATCAGACGATCTGCACACACCAGCAGCAAAATGGCGACGCCCAGAGGCCGTACTTGCAAACGTCTAAAGAGAAGTGCAAGCATGGCGCCTCACTGGTGTTTTATGCGTGCAAGCATGGGCAGCATGCGCGAGAACGTAGATTTGGCAAGTTTGCAATCGCACTAACTTGCCCGCACGAGCCGAGACACGGGGGCGGCTAGATGCTCTGTCTATAGACTTCCGCCTTCAACGCGCCCTAAACCAAAACCCCATATTCAACAGGTTGTTTTGTTTTTGTTTTTGTGCTCTAGTTGCTGGAGGCTGATTCTATTTAAGTGCATCGACTATTGCAGCGAATTTATTTATATAAATTTTAGTTTTATCTTCTTATTTTATATAAATATTTTTATTTATTTACTGGCTTTTTTATGATCCTCTTCGTGACATTGTTAACATTATCTCCTTAGTTCTTCACCTTCCACACGAAAGTCACAAAGAAGAAGATATCTCACCCACAATCACACCCTAAATGAAAGCGGTCCCCGCTTGAAACTTTAGCGAATTAAACGCCTTTCCTGGATCTCCTCAACCTTCGTTTCACATATATAGATATATAGAAAGCAATGAAGATGTCGGCGCTGTAACATTGCCGGCTACTTCATACTACTTGTAACAAAACATAATTAAGACTTTATGTAAAGTTACTTTATATTTCGCCAGTCGCTCTTCCACTGTCGAAATGTCAAAGAATTTCTCTGTTTAACTTAAAATGAAACTTCTCAAGTGCCTCTGTTGATGCCCTCAAGACTCCGTTGTGTCTAGCGGTGTCAAGCTTGCTCTAGTATTGTAAGCAATATTACACAATGGCAAAGGTAACATTACATACTAGTCAGTTTTGTAACGTTCATGTTACACAAACGTTTTAGGTCGTGCCCTAAGCGTTCAGGCAGTAGGAAGAGGGCATTGCACAATGTAATTCCTTTATATAAGGAATCGCGAAAAAGTGAGGCGACGTCTTCTATCTAACGTAGGGTTTGTTCTTGTGCTAGTTGTTAAGGCACTTGTTGTGAGAGCTAATTTCTGCAAAGGCACCAACCACTGCTAGCAGCTATTTCAATAACAAAAACTTCTCGAATACGAGCCAGCAACAAAATAAAGAAACGTCGCGCTAGCTCCAGCATTGTGACAGTGAGACTTCAACAATGCTGAAGCATCGCGTACGCCACTCTCGCGTAACACAAGAATCGAGCCCCCAAGCCAATGTCGCGTTCGTCAGCAGATCCTGACAGTTGACTAGCAAAATTTTAGGGCAAACGAATGGCTGCTGACAAGGTGAGAACGGCAAGGGTGAGCTTCACGTGTCCCATTTCCAGCGCGAGCTTCCAACCTTCGACAACGCTTCGACGTCTCGTGAGCCTCGAACGTACTTGCACCGCCAAAGCTAAAACAAGACAACTATACAACAACACAGTGTTTATCAAACAAGCCCGCTTTGCCCGCACCAGGTGTGGGCACTGCGCGTGCGCACAAACAAAACTCTTGAGGAGTGAAGCGTTTGCGCATGCGCAGTACCGACAGGAGCACCACCGCAATGGCGTGACGTCAGTGAGTTGAGTTGGTCTAGAGTTTGTTTCAGCTTAAATCCAGACGCCATATAATCGGACGAATCGAGCAGCGTCAGAAGAGCAAGACATTGGGCTTTTTCTTATGATAGGTTCAGCGATGATAAAACAGGTGCAGAAAGATGACGAACTTTGTAATGGTATGCTTTTGACGCTTTCTTATTGGTTCTATCAGATGGTCTGCGTCTGGACTTGAGGTGAAACGAAGTATGGCGCGTGTTGAGGGTCGAGCGTACCCTTGATTCGTAACAGTAGCGGAACGCCAGCACTCCTTCGCGTCAAGCACTGCGACGCACAAAACAACCTCGCGAAAGATAAACTCGAGAAATAAGGATATTTCATTAAAAATATTCGAGAACCGGCAGGTTTAAGGATGGGTGTCCTCCTAAAAATAATTTAGCGTTCTTGTCTTTTATTATATTTACGTTCATTTATATACATTAATTCTACCCAGGTTCAGTGCCTCCTGAACGCGGCTAGGCCTAGTTTATGTATTATTCGACGCCAGTGACTCGAAACAAAATGATCAACTCCGGGCACTCTGGCCGCAAATGGCGAGTGACCACTCCTCGTCTCCATCGGGATGTCGATAAGGGTTTTCTTCTAGCAAAGGCTTGCCGAAAAAAAAAAAAAAAGTAGTCCGGAATGTGACGAGTGTTGTGCGCCCTCCTGGCCCTCATCCCCAAATTTGATTAGGAGGCCAGCGTCGGGGTCTCGGTGAGACGCGCACAAGGTAATGCAATCAGCTCTGAGGTCTCAAGTGCCCTCTCAGACCAGGTCGACATGTGCGCCGACTCCTTTAACCCTGTCCGCGCACGAAAGCCAGGGTTGGAAAACGTAGAAACTAAATTATGGTAAATAAAAGAAATGGCTAATCCTATAGTACACAGGCAGAGCCATTTGAATTGAATTCAATTTCCTTAGTGTTGAATTAGTAATGAATTACTTTCATAATTCTACCGCAAGGTATTTATTCGGTGTATGTACCTTTGGCCGAACATTTCGCGCTACCCGAGATACAAACCCCATGCGCTGCGCGTTTTGTTAACTGGCTTCTTTTTCGGTTTTATTACTAGTTCAGAGCAAACATTTCTAATTGAAAGACCGTTATTTCCAAGCTTTGATTGAAGTTTTCAAACACCGAAACCGCGTCGACGCCAGTACCCTCTAGTCCACGCCAAGCAAAATAATTTAAGCGTATAACAATGTTCTATTTTTAATGCGACATATGGCACTTACATTGCGCGACACAGCTATACACCAGTGTCCGACGTCCTAGACCCCATCGATAAAAATGAGAAATAAAATTCTCAAACGCAGGCCATAGTGAAGAGGGGCTGCGCATAAAACAGGATTTTTGCTTTTTACAGCACTCTGAGCATCGGTGTTGTTCTTCGAGCTTCGTGACTCTGGATTTCTGACGTTCTTGCGGTAGGAGATGTTCCAGGGTTTATAAACAAACGACGGAGTCTTGCAAAAAGCGCATGTCACTGCGTTCTAAACATAAATATAAACAAACATGTTGGCGCACATAGAACAGGGCAGATACTGGTCTATAGCGTGAACACATCGGTGCTTTCTTGCCTTTTCTTAAACATGTTCGTGAGGCAGATCAGCTACAAATAAATAGGTAAATAAAAAGGTACAGTATTCTATATGTGTTTCTCGTCAAGTGTCCAGATTAGGGCCCCTGGTAACCCAAAAGAACAGGGTCATTGACAGCTCCAGTGCTCAAAATGCTTTGTTGGGAGAGCAGAGACAACGAAGAAACCTCAAAGAAGGCGCAGCGACTCGGATGGTACGCGCGGCCTCCTAGAGATGGCGAAGAAGCGCATCCGCCACACGAACCGGACGTTCGAATAAATTCTTTTTTATAAGGAATTATCTTGAATATGTAAAAATGCATCCGAGATTAAAAAAAAAAAAACACTTGCCTTGGTCATTGTGATAAGGCCGGGAAGCACAGAATGTATCGTGCGTGCATTATGCGTGCGTCATGATTTGCAATGCCTGGTTGCGGGGAACTTTGGGTGGTTTCGGATGCGCTACACGTGACACAACACTCTTGAGATCTTCGGGTTCATAAGAGTGATAAAGACGAGATTAATTAAATTTTCTTAGCAGTTGTGTTCACGAGCATGTTTTAATATTAAGTTTTTCATGGGCTTTGCGTCTTTGGTGGGTCCGGGTAGGGCTTTGAATTCTTGGCATTATTGGATTGTCAGGAGCCCCTTGTTGTAAATTAAGACTTAAAGGGCAACTCCGGTCAATATTTTTGGATTTCGGAATATGACTGTTCGCCCGAAACCAAACATTGAGCCGTGATTGAGTTTTGTCGTATACAGCAAAACCCAAACATTTTGCTAGAGGGACGGTAACACTGATCATAAGCCGCACGGCCACGACGTGACGTCACAAAGGTGCTGCGGTACGCGGTACAAGCAATCAACCGCAGCTCCACCGCGACGTGACGTCACAAGGGTGCTGCGCCAGGGTTGCTCGGCTAAAAGCTAACCCGCTTGCCGCTCGTTAAAGCGCAGCTGGTCGCACCTTTAAAATCGGTTTTAGTGGAGTACGGGGCTTCACTTTAAGGGAATATTTTGGTTGTGATCATATTTTGTGCCACTAAAGCGATACCCGTCATTTGTTTCGGTTACGTTTTCGGTCGGAGTTGCCCTCGAACTAATCGCGAGGAGGAGAGGCTTATCGCGCACTTTATCAATGCGGAGAGCAAGGTCTGCTTATTGCGCAGGAGTTGGGGTGACGTGAGAACGACGCCGAGCTCTGATTGGCTTTGATTGAAAGCATAATGGGTAGACCCCAATGCTAGATGCCTTGAGGTCTACCCACTATTTTGTTTTTCAATCAGCCAATAAGAACTCATCGTTCTGACATCATTGTAAACCCTGTCCAAGAAGCAGACGAACTTGCGCTCCGCTTTGACTTTTGTTCGAAGTTTTGACGTAATATGCCCGTCACGCTAGTCCTTGGAATAGCTTACGAACTTATAAATTCGCCCCCTTGGATGTCGTGAGAGCAGGTAGGAAGCTGCGCTTTGTCTGCAATTAGCTGCGCGCGCCGACGGTCGCCTGCCGACTAGATATGCTGGACTGAGTATCACTCGCCGCCGAAAGTCGCCGGTGGTCTATACTCCGTTTCAATTTAGGTCCGACGGCATCCGGCACTCAATTCATTCATTCATTCGTTCATTCATTCATTCATTCATTCATTCGGTTTGTGTGGCCCACAAACAGCATGACGCCTTTTTAGTGGGGCACTTTCTAGATTAGTATGTAACCTCACAACAAAAATAGGAATAGGAAGAGAAAGATTAGAACAACACAATATAATCAACAGAATTTCTAAATCTCCGCGCGTCATCAAAAATGTCAAGGCTACTATTCGCAGCAATCTGTTCACAATAACTATACGTTAATTGAAGCCGTGTCATGGGTTCTGCTTTATGCAAATAAGAAGGATAAAACATTGAATGCGATCTGCAAGAAATCCGAGGAACGCGTAGGTAATTGCAACGAAGTAATACAGATGAATTAAATTATTCTATTCGCTACCTTGTGCAGAAACTTCAAATCATGTCTCATTCTTCTTTTATTCAATGTATCCAGTTTCATCAGTCTGCATTTTCTATCATAACTGTAGTAGCAGTCTAAATAAAAGTAGCGATCACAAAGTACAGGAATGAAATTTCTTTGAACACGCTCGATGATACATGAATTTGTAACTCCAATACAATTACACACCACCGAGGCGTATTCAATACGACTACGCACGAGTGAAAAAGCAAACGCAAAAATCAAAGTGAATGCGAAAAATTGCATGTTACATGTGTAATGGCTCCCAAGACTTTAAAAGATGCATTCGTTATAGCAACGACACTGTGATTGAAGTTAAATAAAGGATTCACATAGACTCCCAAATCTCCAATCACAAAAACACGAGCAATAGCATGGTCGTCTAACGTAGAAGAAAAGGTTCCAGTATTCCGCTTTCTTAAAAATGGCATACTTTTTGTCTTCCTCTCATTCAAAACTAGCTAAGGCTATTCAGAACACCACGCCGAAATTGAATTTTTATCACGCCGTAGACGATCACAGTCCCTTACCGTATTAACCACACTAAACAACATAATGTTGTCAGCAAATACCAGTAATTGCGCGTGTCTCATGGCGGAAGATATTTCATTTACGAAAATTAAAACAACCAAGGACCAAGATTGCTGCCTTGTGGAACACCCGAAGTAGATAAAAAAGGAGCAGATAAGCAGCTCGGCACTCCACAAAATTTACCCGATGAGATAAATAACTTTCAAAAAGCCGATAGTTTTTATAACACAGACCGTAGTTACACAGCTTTCTTAAAAGTAGCTGATGATTTACGTTATCGAAAGCTTTCATCGTATCTGAGTCCACGACATGTGCTTGGCTTTGCCTATGTTACAAATGGTACGACATGATTGAAGAAGGAGCACAGATTGGTCTCCGGAAATCGGTTTTTCATAAAACTGTGCTGTTCTGGAATAATCTTCCAACAAAAACATGTATAAAGACGAGTGCACAAAACAATTTCGTAAACTTTTGATAAACTACAAAGTGGAGAGACAGGCCGATAATTATTAACCGTCGAACGGACGCCCGATTTATGCAACGGAACTACAACATATCGTTTCCAAGCGGAGGAAACATTCTAGACTCAACTGACAAATGAAAGATGTGAAGCAACACTGGAAAACGTAGTTGAGCGCAACCCTTCCCTATAAAATTTGGAATTCCATCCGCTCCTGCAGACAACTTCGGTTTCAATTTTCTAATGGCCTCCAATACTTCACCTTCATTTAATGGAACGACAGACAAAACATTTGTGCAGTTTCTTTTTTATCCGAGCATGACAATGGGCAATCGTCAGTATTGAAACAAGAGCTAAAATGCTTGACAAAAAGATTCGATACATCAATCGGATCCAAATAAAATTCCTCGCCATCTTGCAGTGTGATAGTGGCAACAGTACCTTTCGTGCTGTCCTTGACATATTTCCATAGGCACTGCGGCCGTGTGCTCAATGATTGCTCCGTAATGTTATCGCGCTCTCGCTTATCTTTTTCAAACAATCTTTTCGCCAATGCTCGACACTGACTATATTTTTCATACCAATTTGATAATCCAGTTTTCCGGTAAAGACGATGATAGTGTAGCTTGTGTCTTAAGCAATGTCTAAGTTGCTTTGGGAACCATGGGGGATAGTTAAACTTCCGAGATACCCTCTTTCGAATAAACAATTTTATGTTTTCTTATTCGATGGAGCCAATCACTAGGTATTGCCAAAAGTGCATCGTCACGTCACTCATCGCCTTTATACGTTTGCTATCGCGGACTACACCAATCACGCACAATGAAGGCGTCGCGTTCCTTCGCTTTATTCTTGCGATGATTACATAGCTTGTAATAGGAAACCAACAAAATTAAGAACTGGCGCTGTGACGTTGCAGTTCTCACACTACTTAATTGGCTTCATTGAATCGTAGTGTCGGATTTGATTTGTTTTAGGTATAATTATGTTGGACTCAGTATGACACACCGCCGACTGTCTCCTGCCGACGAGCTACGCTGGCTAAAATTGCAGATCACGAACTAAGTACGATGGACTAGGTAGGACTCGCCACGTACGCTTGCCAGCAAACCAAATATGCTAAACTATGTGTAATTGTCCTCCGACGGTTTGCTGCGGAATAAGTATGAATGACAGCCAACGGCCGCCTGCGGACCAAGTATGCTCGACTATGTATGACTTTCGCCAATGGTTACCGGTGGGTTAAGTATACTCCGCACTAAGCATGACTCGCCGCCGGCTGTCCCCCGCGGACTGATTACGCTGGCCTAAGTATGCCTCGGCCTCGACCGTCGACTGGGGACTAAGGCAAAGAATAACCCACTTCCGATGGTAGCCTACGGAGTAAAGGCTGCGTTATAGTCCGACGTTGAGCGCAGCGAACGTAGCGTAGCGCCGAACGTGGGCCTTTCAATGGCCGGCGAGCAGGAAATCGATATGTGCGACCATTCGGTATCCGTGTGCGCTACGCTATGCCGCGTTTGCTACGCCGCGTTTGCTACGCCGCGTTTGCTACGCTCGACGTCGGAGTACAACGAAGGCTTAACTATGTGCTGGACGAAGTATCACTCGCCGCGGGCAGTCGCGTGTTACTGTAGCCGACCGTCGGCGGCCAGTCATACTTAGTTTAGTTTGCTTGCGCTCTCGCTCATCTTCTACTGGTGGCGCCAAGCCAACGATGTCGGACTCCGGATCCCATGGTGCGGGGTTCGATTTCCGCTGAGCTCCATGCTGATTCTATCTTGTTTCAATTGTGTGCTCCTATGTGTTATAATCATATATGAATTGTTGACTAATTATGCACCCTATAAGGTGCGAATGCTTATCAATCCTTCCTGTTGCCATGGCCTGCGTGCTTGTTCGTCACACTCGAGCATTACACTTTTTCATGAAATGCAGCCCTTGAACACATTATGTGTTAGAACGACCAAGCCCATTGAAACGCTGCGCATTTCAATGGGCTTGGTCATTCACATCTATCTACTCACACGGATAAAACAATGAATGCCTTTCTCGTTTCGGTCCTGTGGTTGGGACCTGTAACACTATTGATCTGTTTTCTTCACGCGAATAGAAGCAACAGCCACAACAAGGTAAGGAGAAACGATATAAGCACGTGGGGTATATCGACACACTCTAAATCATAGTTATTATAGTGTACGCTAGAGGTTCACCTGGTGCTAGTGTCTATGCGACTGTCGCGAGGCAAATTGAAGCAGACAGTAACCAGTCTACCTTCGCGGTGCTCCTGTGCACTCCTATGAGAAAACGCGTGTGCATTTTTTCCTTCGGCGAACAATTACATGGATAACTTTTGATTTTTGGGTCCTAGCCAATAATATGTACCTTTATTGACATTGTAAAAGTGTAATTGATTTAGTTACAGTACATTTCTTTACCAGTGCATGATGTTAAACGTCACTATATTTCAGGCCCGAACCACTGTTCATTTGCAGGTACGTAAAAACGAGCAACGATTCTAATCAAAATAACAATCGAAAGGAATGTAGAGTGTTTTCAAGGTTCGACAGAATTCCGGTGACGCTTATGTATTGATAACATGCAAGTCCTGTTAAATATATGAAAATGACCCCGCCGTGCATCTTTACGAGCGGTAAAAAACATTAACATCGTAAACACTAAAGTATGTGGGCTATGAAAGGTGTGTCTTTTTATTACTACCTATGCCGGACTTTCATCGGGTACCTGTTCTCTGGCTTATCCCTATTTTCAAACATCTTGAGCGTGCGGGTGATGTTTTGAACGCAGAACAAGCATCTTTGCAAGTATATTCATGTGCAGAAAGAAAAAAAACAGGACTTATGTATTGCAAATCAGACTATATTACCAGGCCTTTAATTTGTTTTGATTGTCTGCATGCACACGGCGTTACTGATCCAGTGTTACTGCGTAGTTCTCGCCATCTCTCTTGGTTTTCCACATGTCCTTCGTTCGTTTGGCACGTATATCCCCCATGCTGGAAAGCGCCGACGCCGTGTTCGCTCTAACAGTATTCGACAGTGCACACAAATACATGAACGAAGCCGTTCCAGCGCCGTTTTTAATGCTACGTATTTGAAATAAAAACGCCTTAACTGACCAATAATTTTGTCTTCGTGACTGAGAAATGTTCCAATCTACCTAGTACGTACGATTTCTTCGTGATCCTTGCTCTTAGACTCGAGCGCAGGAACAAAATGCACTCTCTTTCTCCCATAGAAATACATCACTATAAATCAATCTCCGACTGGTTGCTGTCTGGTTCAATTTGAAACAGCACACCAGCGCTATTTTAACCTCTAGTGTATACCATAACTCCACACAATTATACATACAGGTCTATGAAGTCTTCCCTAAAGGGAGGAACGCTCTTGTAACCTATGTTCCTTCAGAAAGGGAGAAACGTTTGTCCTGAAAGCACGGGAGCAAAAACCCGCCGTGACCTGAACCTCATTATGGCGGCCCCGAATCGACCAAATCAAGCTCAATAGCGTTTAACGAGGACGCTACGTCTTTTGTACGGGGCGAGAAGAGCAGCAAATAAAAGCGTAACATGAGCTTTCCGCAAACTGTCATTATTTCCGGAGCCAGCTTCCCTCCGCAGGTCAAGAAACTTGCGTTTCGAAAGCAGTCGCTCATGTGTTCTCGTCGTCAGCATGCCATGTTAAACGCAGACAACCGATACCTGCAGTTACTTCGCGCACTTTAGTCTTACCTTTGCTATTCCTCGAGCCACAATTCTTTCGTCAGCACCGCACATTATACGCAGGAGCGGTATACCATCATCGAAACAAAAAGCCGCGCTCTAAAGAGCAAATTCTAAACTCTAAACAGCCTACTTGGCTCATTGCTGCACGGTAACCAAGAATTATCGCGAAGCGTGAATGAAGGATAAATCGCTTGCCACCAGATAGCAAAGTCAAGCAAAGTAATTGCAAGTAGCTAGGGTAGGTGGCGCTAGGTGCCGCCCAATTTATGTGCTACAAGAAGAATCTTATTCGCTCACGCTACAATTTCGCTTTGCGCCCTTCGGGTACCTTCATTATACACAGATGTAGATACATTACGCATACTACAACATCAGCTGAACATATACATTGAGCGCATACACACACACGGTACATACAAACATCAATACAACTGCACAGTAACATGATTACTACTTCCGAGCTCTCCATTTCCGCTTTGCATGCTCGTCGTTTGGAAGGTACGGATTTTCTTGGTAACCACCTCAATAAATAATATTCCCAGCATGTGGATTTTTTTTTTCAGTAATGTCATAACTCTAAAAGTATTTTTAACGCCTCAGGCGATGAACCTCTTAGTAAAAACTGAAAAGTAAACATTCATGCCACGATTATTTGAAAACCAGTAAAACAAGCCGCTCCACTGTGGTTCCAAGGCATAAGTTCGCTTCCCCGCAAAGCACGTGGTATCCACTTTTTTTTGTAGTATTTGTTTTTTTTTTTATTTGGGCTGTTCGCGTGCGGCTGCAATTGTGGTCTTGAATTAATCTCTGTAGAGGGAGTATTCACTCAGTTGGAAGCGATGCTTCACCGACAGAGAAATCGATTTTCGATCAACTTGAATGCAGTCAAAGCCGCGACTTGCGGCAAGGGTTAAGTGTACGGAGCTACGCCGTGGTGAGCTCAAAAACTTCTAGCGCTCATCCCAGCGCAACACTTGGAGGGCAGTTTCTTTAGAAACCATAGTATATTTAAACAGCAGAATCAATAAATAGCTTTTTTTCTCGATTTTGTATACCATTTTTACTTCATGCTAAAATCCCAAACTGTAAATATACGCACTTTCCGTCATATTTTTATACCATTCAATCCTTTCCTCACAGAGCAATAGCTAGCAGGGAGGAGACAGGATGACATCGCAGACGACAGTCACATTGGCCACTGCACGATAGAAGCTACGGTTCAGACCAGCGTTCCCACATGAATATACGCAGGTCGATCGTTGCACCATAATCACTCATGTGCTCTTAAACTATTTAATGTAAAGCTGAGTGTCAACCTCCGTCACCCAGCCCCCTCCGATCACGGCGCGACCTGCGGCATTAATGCCCGACAGTTTACGTCATCTCATTTCGTTGTTACACCACTGATACGCAAACACAAGGTCACACCGGCGACAATTCCAGTCTTTGTTCCCAACGCAGAACACTACCATCGCGATGTTGCCGCTATGCTGCTGGCACGCAGAAATACAAAACCACGCTGATTGCCGGTTGGCACTCGGCATCAGAAAACAAAACTGAAATCAGCACAGAAGACACGCGGGCACCCGGCACCAAAACTTACCTGTTTTGGACACAGTTTCCGCGGTTTTCAAAACGTCGTCAACGTCGACACGATAAACTGTGCTTGACACTAGGAATGTCGCGAACTTATCTAGAACCGGATATTTAGGTGGAACCAAATACCGTTGAGACTAAACAGGAAACTTAACCAAAAATGCATAGGATTGGCGGGAGACACAGAAGTGGTACCACCTCTCGGTGAGGAGTGTTCAACTCGGTGCCGAAAGTTAAATTGATATCAGTCATCTGCTCCACTGTCTCTCCCCCCCCCCCCCCCCTTACACTATCGTTAAAAATATACATAGCTACCGATTAAAATTGAGGAACACTTGGTTATGGCCCTTTCGTATAAATTGATGTGTTCCAGAAAGTTCATATGCAAATCAGTAAACTTTGTTTTCACATGGACTATGTTTAGTTAAATGCCCATTCCAGGCTATTAGACATTATTCCTTGTTATTTGACTATTCATAGGTTAGGGCAACTTCAAGTCGATATTATTAGCTAAAATTTAACTATATTGGGATATTCATGTTCTTTAAGGTGAGATTGGCTTCAAGTGGCTTATATTGGTTTTTGGGAACTATTCTTGAGCAAATCATTTTCACTTGGCTATGAATAACTATTAGCGATGTTTATTCGCACTTCTGAGGCATTGGTGTTGGAGGGCTTGGATTAAGTTCAAGTTGATATTATTGGCTATTGGACTATGTTCTCGGTCAGATTGGCTTGAAATGGCTATACATGACTCTCAGTCGCTAATATTGACATTTTATGCAATTGGCCTGTTCATAGATTTGATTGACTTCATTGGGCTATTATTTGCTATAGGCATCTGTTATTGACCTGGTTGGCTCGAATTGGCAAAAAAAATAGCTATTAGTGGTATTGGTGGCAATATTCTGCTATTTCTGTACATATGAATGAAAATGGCTTCAAGTGGCTCTTGTTGCCAATAGCATCTCGTCTTAACAAAATCGCCTTAAATTGCTGCAGAATGAAAATTAGTGACTATTAGTGACATAGTAATCATGACGTTTTGAATATGAATGGATTCAAGTGGCTAATATTGGCTATGGGTAGTTCTTGGCCAAATCGGCTTGAAATTGCTATACATGTATTTCAGTACTATTGCTAAATTACCCAAGCATCAAGGAGAATGATGGGAATGTATGGACACGCGCCACACGCGCTCGCCTTCCCCGTATAAAAGATTCGAAGTAAAACACCAAAATAAAGCGTTGACAAGCGCGCGTGCAAATGCCATTTGTTTTAGACATTTGCTTTAGAAAAGCTACTACTGCTGACGCCAGCACGTGCAGCGCGTGTAACTACACTCGGAGCATGCTCCCTGGCGCTTGGGAATTTCGCAAAAGGTCTATTGGAGTGTGTATGAATTTGATCGACTTCAACTGGCTATTATTGGCTATAGGAATCTATTCTTGACTTGGTTGGATTCAATTTTTTTTAATATTGACTATAGGTGACCTGGTTGGCTTTAATTGGCTACAAACGGCTGTAAGTGACTAGCATTGATAATGATTAGTTATTTCTGTGCCTACAAACCTAAATGGTTTCATGTTGCTCTTCTTGGCTTGTGGCACCTATTTTTCACCAGACTGGCTTCATATCGCTACGAATGGGCATTTGTTAATATAGTTGACAATTATGTGCTTTTTCTGTGTTTAGGGATGAAAATGACTTCAAAGGGCTATTATTACTATAAGCATCTATTTTTATTGGATTGGCTTGAAATGGCTATTCATGGCTATCAGCAACTACTATTTACATTTTATGCAGTTGGAGTGTGTATAGATTTGAATGACTTTACCTGGATATCACTGGCTATAGGCATCTATTATTGACTTGTTTGGCTTTAATTGGCTATTATTGACTATAAGCATCTATTCTTGATGTGGTTGGCTTGAAATGGCTACAAATGGCTATAAGTGACTAGTATTGATAATTATTAGTTATTTTGGTGTCTACAAACATGGATGGCTTCATGTGGCTCTCATTGGCTATTGGCATCTACTTTTCACCAGATTAACTTCAAATGGCTACAAATGGCAACAAATGGCTATTCGAGGATATAGTTGACAATTATGTGCTATTGCGGTGTTTATGGATAAAAATGACATCAAATGGTTATTATTCGCTATAAGCATCTATTTTTTTAGACTGGCTTGAGATGGCTATACATGGCTATCAGCAACTATTATTTACAATTTATGCAATTGTAGTGTGCACAGATTTGAAGGACTTCAACTGGATATTAGTTCCTATAGGCCTCTATTCTTGACTTAGTTGGCTTGGATTGGCTATTTTTGGCTATAAGCATCTGTTCCTGACCCGGGTTGCTTGAATTGGCTACGAATTGCTATAAGTGACTAGTATTTCTAATTAGGGGCTATTTCTTTGTCTACAGACTGGAATGGCTTCATGTGGCTATTTTTGGCTAAAATCATCTATTTTTACCAGACTGGCTTCAAATGGCTAGCAGTGGCTATTAGCAAGTATAATTGAGAATTCTGTGTTATTTCAGTGTTTATCAACGTTACTAAACCACTCAGTTGGGAAACTGCCATAGAGACTACTCTGAAAAAGTGGCACCGACCAGTCCTCCAGAACCGAGCTAATGGCCATCACAACACCGCCATTTCTCCCGCAGCGGCCACTCGAAGAACTGCACGTGACTTCTATTTTGGCTTCAATCGGCCATTTTGGCTCCGAAACAGATTTGGTGGAAGAGGTCACAGGGGCGCCACCCCCGTCTCCCCAGCGGGAGCGCCGCGAATTACTGCCGAAGCTAAGATGCAACTAGGTTGGGACGCGCTACCTGAAATCACCGCTCAGGCATAGTTGTACAAAAACAATATTAATTGTGCCGCAATACCTTGCAAAGGAAAGAATATAGAAAACATCACGCGCCCTCAATTTGTACTAAACTCCAATAAAAGTTACTACAAAAAGTGTTTTTTCCCATTGGTTTTTAAGCACAAACATGCATCTGAAAGTTCAAGGTGACTGCAGTAAAGACAAATGATAAAGGGTGGCCTTGTTGTCGTATTTATCTCGGTCTCGGTGGACGCCAGCGGCCCCTGTTTCAACGGTGAATTTCCCAACTGAGAGTTCTAGTAACGTTGGTGTTTATGGATCAAACTGGCTACAAGTGGCTAATGTTGGTTATAAACATTTATTCTTTATTAATTGGCTTGAAATGGCTACAAATTGTCATTAGTGACTAGTGTTGATACTTATGGGCGATTTAGTGTTTACTCATTGGAATGGCTCTTAGTGGCTATTGTTGGCTTTTAGCATCTATTTCTGGCCAGATTGGCTTCAAATGGCTTGCAATAGCTATTAGCGAGTGTAATTGGTAATTATGTGCTTTTTCAGTGTTTATGGACGAAACTGGCTACAAGTGGCTATTACTGGGTTTAGGCATTTATTCTTTATTAGATTGGCTTAAAATGGCTAGAAATGGCTAGTAGTAACTAGTGTTGATATTTATAAGCAACATCAACACTATATTTATAAGCAGTATCAACACTAGTGCATACTAGGCATTTCTAGCCATTTTAAGCCAATCTAATAAAAAATAGATGCCTATATCCAGTTAGAGCCACTTGTAGCCAGTTTCATACATAAACACTGAAATAGCACAAAATTGTCAAGTATACTCGCTATACATGGGTTGCACATGACGTCATTCGAAGAGCGCTCCGATGACCACCAGAGACGAGGGCAAGAAGGAACTCCCCTCCTATCAGGACCCTTTTTTGTGCCTCCGGGATTTGCACAGGCTTCGCTATTCCCCTCCCAGAAGATTATAGAAGATTAACCCGGCGCTCAAAATTCTTGCAAAAGCAGCTACCCTCTCCTCCTCTTAATGGTGGTCAAAAGTATTCGATGTGACGTCAGTGCAACCCATGTATAGACATTGCAAGCCATTTGAAGCCAACCTGGAAAGAAATAGGTGCTCAAAGCCAACAAGGGCCACTAAAAGCTATTCCAGCTAGTAAACAGAAAATTTGCTTATCTATATCAACTCTATTCACGACTAGCCATTCCTAGCCATTTTAAGCCAATCTAATAAAGAATAAATGCTTATACCCAGTAATAACCACTTGGAGCCCGTTTCATTCATAAACACTGAAATAGCAAAGAATTGTCAATTATCGCTAATAGCCATTGCTAGCCACTTGAAGCCAATCTGGTCAGAAATAGATTCTAATGTCCAACAATAGCCACTAAAAGCCATTCCAGTTAGTAAACACAGAAATTGCTCATAACTATCGACACTTGTCACTAATGGCCATTTGTTGCCTTTTCAAGCCAATTAATAAAGAAGAAATGCTTATAGCAGTAAAAGCCACTGGTAGGCAGTTTCATCCATAAAAACTAAAATAGCACAGAATTGTCAATTATACTCGCTAATAGTCATTGCTAGCCATTTGAAGCCAATCTGGTCAGAAATAGATGCTATAATAGCCAACAATAGCCGCTTAAAGTTATTCCATTTAGTAAACACCAAAATTGCCCGTAACAATCAACACTAGTCACTAAAAGCCATTAGTAGCCATTTCAATCCAATTTATCTAAAATTTGAAGCATAAGCCAATAAAAGCCGCTTGAAGCCATACTCATTTTTAAGAACCGAAAGAGCACAGAATTGTTTAATGATCTCATCAATATCCATCAGTAGCCATTTGAAGTCAGTCTGGTCAAAATAAATACTAATAGCCAACAGCTACTTGATGGCATTCATACATGTGAAGAAACAAAAAATCACATGATTATCAATAATAATCACTTCTAGTCATTTAAATCCATTTCAAGTCGATCTCATAAAAAATTGATGCGTATTTCCAATTATGGTCACTTGGAGCCAATGACATCTAATAAAACATATGTCGGTAGGAATAAAACAAATAAATCAACCAGCTCACGAAAGTTTATTAATTCTTTAAATTGTACAAAATCGCTATACAAATGCTGACTGCTCTATACAGCACACTGCATTTTGACATCAAAATACCAAGATGTCCAATATCACGAGCTTATGCTCCCTATGCTTCATAAAAAAAAAAGGAAATAATTCATAGACTATTAAAATTAATATTTGGTCAGACTCACTTGATTCATTTCCGGGGAAAGTGGCGAGTGGTCCACTCCTTACATCCAGGATCGCTTTCTAGTTCCGTCTCCCATTTTACCCCGGAGTTTCCTGTATTAGTCTCAACGGTATTTGGTCGAACTTTCGGGGTTCGACCCTTCGAACTTTTAACCAGATTCAACCAGTTGGAATTTGTGGACAGTGTGACCAGACGTTGATACAAACATGTCTAGGTTTGGAGATTTTTTTTTAAATGCAAAGGTTATTTTAATTTTATGAACAGTTGCAATTAAAAGAAACTAATTCTAATCACTGAAGAAGGTAATAATTTAATTTTTTGTACTGTATTAACTGAAATAACCAATCAGTGCTGCCCTTAATTCATCCCTTAGCCATCACCATCCAATCCGAAACCTACTGGCCAGCCTGTCGCGCATGCGCATAGCAGTCGAACCTGAGTCGAACCTTTGTCGAACTTTTCACAAGAAATTCGAAAAAGTCAAACCTGGTCGAAATCTAACCTCGACCGGTTCGCGGCACCCCTAGTTGACAAGTCTGCCACTGCTCCGAACTTCGCTGTTTTTAACGGCTTCGCTTGCTCGTTTGACAGAATTAGCGGTAAAAAACGTCAATGCGACAGAATGTTCTGCACGTTTTGACTGGGAGACGGAATTACAGGCGACCTTCGTTGCCGCTAAAGCTCAATGAACTCAACAACATTCATTAAATAACGCGCGCGATGTGCTCGAAATACGAAACCGAAAAAAGAGGGCGGCAGGGCGGAGCATTTTTCCGTTTGCCTAAAAAAGAAAAACGTCCTGTTTCGTTCGTCAGACGCGCGGTACCCGCAAGCCGCGCGAAATCATGGAAGACGCGCGCTAAAGTGAGGAACTAAACAAACAAAAAGGCACATATAAAGGGAAATTAACTCTCCAGATCAATATCAAGTGGGTGCAATTAGCGGAGAATTTAATCCCGTTCGCCTACCAAGCAGCCTGCTGCGCGCAGGCTGCGAAAGGCGGAATAGTCGACGACTCTTCTAAACAAAATGAACTGCGAGAAAGAGAGCTCAACGCCTCTGTCGTGAATGGCACGAGCGTCCGTCTTCCGAGACAAAAAGCCTCCCTCCTATAGGCTTCGACCGCGTTCCCGAATCTCGATTCCGGCTGCTCGAAAATAGAGCCTGAGCGACGCCGTTCCGACACTTGGAAGAAAGGATCGGCGACGAGAAGGGAAGGATACGACGAGAAGGAACCACCTTCGTCTCTCTTCTCGCTCCGCCGGAAAAGGCTTTCTCTGAAAATCTCGTTACAGCGGCAAATTAGAAAGCAGCCTGTCCGAACTCTCGCTCCGGGAGTCGGGAGCGCTGTAAACAGGAGTTTCTCAATGCGCTCGGCTCACGTAGAGTGGAAGCCCAAAAGCGTCGTCGTCGTCGTCGTTGTCCTAGGTTGGAGCAGACGCCTGTGGGGAGTTAGAGAGCCCAAGTCTAAAAGAGGAAGCAACGCAAACCATGGAGAGCGTTTGAAATGTATTAATGGCGGAAAACTTCGGAGCAAATTGGTTGCTCAGGCGCATGAGTAAACCGGCAAGAACGTTAACGGGCAGAGAGGCTGAGCCAAGGTTGGAGACGCTTCCAGACGACCGACGCTTTCGCCGCCCCCTCACAACTCGTATTCAAAAACGCGTCCCATAAACCACGTGACCCCGAGTAAGCAGTTGGAAACACTCTGAAATCTAGGCATACTGGTGGGAATCGAGGACGCGACCGTCGTCGAGGCCTGGCTTAGGCGGCTACGTAAGCCGATTGTTCGGAGTAAACTTTTCGATCGAGATGTTTTGGGATTCTTGAATTTGGTGATCAATGTCCTTTGGGGCGCGAGAGGAAAACGTGGTCTTGAGGTGTGGACGCTTTCCGGAAACGGCGCTGTAAGCAATATCACTCATGCGATTCGTTCATACTGGAATAGGAGAAAATTGGGAAGGCATGCAGTAACGGCCTGGTTACTCCGTGAAAATCTCCAGTGATCGCAATTCGTCTACAAGTCGCACAGCCTCTTGCGAAAATGTGGCAGTAAAATTTCTTGGATTTAGTTTTATATAATATAAATCAATTCCTCAGTTTCAAAGGAAAAAAAGCAAAAAAAAGCAGAAACAACAACAACTTGGCTTTTGCGGTACGTGAGACAAGCCTGGAAATAAAGTTAAAACAGAGCAACAAAAAAAAAAGCAAGGGGTATTGACTTCGGGCCATTTTATTCTGCTAATAGTCGCAGACAAAAAACGCTGGGAGTGGGGAATCTATAGTAGGTTACAAGTCAAGAAGGTAGCGGCAAATGCCCCTCAAAGGGAATCATATATCCCTCCGCTACCTCCGCATCCAATAGCGTCCCGTCGTTTCCGTGACGTCGCGGCCAACGCGCGAGGAGGGTCTGGCCTTTCTGTACATATTTGCTTTATCTTTCGACTTTGACTTAGCATTGGAAGCCACGAGAGGGAAATTAGAGTCTTCCCCTTCCGATGCAAACAAAGACGACTTTCGGGGATAAGCGTCCCCCTCCGATTGATACAAAGGCCACTTTCAGGGGCTCGGTTCCCTCTCCGATGAATACAAAGGTCGCATTCTTAAAACGTGGGGGTCGGAGACAAGTTGCCACCACTCTGTGGCCATTATCTATCCATTGAAGCGGAACAAGGAGCGTTTCCAGTGAACTCTTCTTTCGATTGCGGAGGGATTTGAAACCGGCGCACCACGCTTGTGGGAGGAGCTTCTCCTACCTTCTTAACTTGTAACCGACTATAGAGTACCTTCTTTTTGCATCGCAGCAATCAGATTGCTCCACGGCCCAACTGAAACGTCGACAAACAAAGTCCGCAAGCATGAAGTGGAACGTTATGAGCCACGTCCTCCGTTTCTTAAGCTGTGGGTGGCCACACCACGGCATCTTTCCCGATCACGCATGGAAGTCCTGCCTCCAGGGCCAATTCAAGCGGCGCGCACTACCCGAACCTCGGAGGCGCGAGGGCGTCCGCGCTCATCTAATTAGGTCTTCGGGAGTCGCATAGTTTGTCGACGAAGGAGGCGACAGGATGATTGATCCTCCGAGGCCTTCATGAAGTCGCGCCGCTCCCGCATTAAACGGCTCAGCGACTCCGGGTGGACGCCTGCAGGGCTGATGCGATAATTTACAGGACGCCATAGTTGGAGTCCCGCAGCGGCCGAAACCCGTTCATGCGGGACGTGTGTTGAATCGAGTCACGTCGGCGAAGATCCTATACTATATTCTACAAGTCGAGCCTTCGAAGGAATATATATTTATTCGGACGCGTTGCATCTGCCGAGGAAGAAGAATCAACATAGCGACAAAATGCTAATGAGATGAAAATAAAAACAAAATATATCATTGGCGGTGGCCCTTCGAAAGTACGGTGACAACGAAGGCGGGCTGGTGAATGGCATACATAAGTAAAATCTGAGACCCCCAAAAGTGAAAAAAGTATCATAAAAAATGGACACGCACACCATATTTTACATTCGGCATGCGTGGGTTCTTCTTTCACTTTGTGTCATTTCTCCTTTCTTTGATGCCGCCTCGGTGGCTTCTCGGCGAAAGTGCTGGCCTACGGATCCCATGTGGCGGGTTGGAATCCCGGCCGAGGTGCCCGCAATCTGACGGAGGCTTATTTCGGAGGAGGCGCCGTGTAACCGAGCTTCGGTTGACGTCAAAAGATCCCCAGGTGGTCCAAATTAATCCTCAATCCTCCGCTGGGGCGTGCCAGATGCCCGTCGTTGGTTTGGCACGTAAAATCCCTCAAAATTTGATTTCCTTTCTTTGATATCGGGTTATAGTTACATTCCTGGGGAACTACTACTTTATAGCAAAAACAAAAATGCGAGTCTGTCATTTTTTATGTATTACATTCCCGTATCGGCAGAAGGTGTGCGATGCAGGCAAAATCTAGCTAGGCTCTTAATGTAAAAAGGATGAGTAGAAATTTGCAGATTGGAGTTATTATCTTTGACCAGCATATTACCGTTATTCTCCAAGGATTCGGTACAAATTTTCAAAATAAACACGTCCGCATGACAAGAGACTGGTCATCTCTATATTACCGTGCTGTCGGTGACCTATATATATTAAAAAAAACATTAATACGGTTTTATTTTCTTCCAAATACCAGGTACACGTGTATATATGAAGATGCATTAATAAAGTGAAGGATAATTGCAGTGACCAAAGTTATAAATTAACCCGAAATACATGCACTCACATTTTGCTTTTGAAAATGTGAGGATGAAGCATACATCCCTATGGACCCTTTTTTCTAGTTAATTTTATTTTCATCTTATTATTTTTACAGATGCCAACAGCCAATGTTTTGAAAAAAAAAAACTTTTTTTTCGCATTCAGCTTTAAACATAAAAATTACAAAACGAATACATAATATCCCCCCCCCCTCGCTGTACGACGCAAGATTTTAGCCATATAATTAAGGATGGAAGTCAGGATTTAAGTTTCCGGTCAGCTAGTGTTACACTTAAAAATTGGAGGAGGCGACTGAGGCACAAGAGCGTCGATGGAGTCTTTGCTGTGGGGCGTAATAAGTGAAAGTTTTGGAACCAATGTTTTAAGAAAAACCTCATTCTGTCAGAGCGAGGTAGCTATAATGAACGTAAATTTACCTGAAGACTTCCTTTGGGGCAGTACTCTTTGACGAGGCAGCAGTGTGGAGGATCAATGCAGGCTCCGATGAAGCGAACAATATGATCGTGTTGAAGGTCCTTCATCTGAAATCAGAAACAAGAGTAGCTCAAATGTAGTGAACCTTGATCTTTACTGTAATAACATAAAATAATGGAGATGTTTACGAATCTGAAATTAAGCGTGCTATTGCATCAGTTGCTCTGCTTTCAGTACCAGTCTTGATGCCTAAACAATCAAACTTCTAGCAATTAAAAAATAACTCACTGACAGTTTTAAAAGATAATTTATGCAAGTTCCTAGATCCTGAAACAATCAAACCGATCTGGTGTGTTCAGAGGACTATCTTATCTAATGACGGAATTGATAAACTAAATCTAATTTTATATTATAAAAAAGTCCAGTGGTGAGTTATCATATCAGAACTGAAGGGTGGCATGTTCGACATAATTTATATTTATTCGGTCATTACATAATACAGGCAATGTATATATTTGTTCGATTCATAAAAAATTAAAAACAATTCAATTCAACAAAAATCATTACCCGTTTCCATAGAGCCCAGACTCGAGCCTGAGCGAAAACACAACCGTAACGTCCAACACGGTCACATGTATATTCGGGATCGTCACGGAGACACAATGCACAAGCTAGAATCTAACGTCCACGTTTACAAGTTTTTTGTTTATATGACTGAATGCCACAGAGAGAACTCCACATAAAACTCAATGTTGCACATAGACATTTCTTAAAATTTTTCTAATTACTCCGGCATGCAAATGATATAGGGAAGAGGGTATAGAGGTTGGTTCGCGCTAAGTGATTCGCGCTGCTTTATATGATTTAATATTAAAAATATAAAAAGAAGAAAGAATGGATTCACCCAATTGTCCAATTCATCAACATTGGGGTATAGGCGTAAACCAAACTTTGTTGAAAGGTACCCGCGCAGGTTTTCGTGGCATCGCAGCTACACTCAAAATACTGGATAAATATAAAAATAAATATAATTAAAAGAAGCGACAAACTTTTGAAAAAAATCATGAAACAAAAGAAACGCGAAGAATTTGATGAATGTTAGTAAAAGTCTGCTTATTAAAAATTTGAAAGGGAAAACAAAATATCCTTAGTTTTTTCTTATTACCACTTAAGCAGTTCGCCGGAGTGAGCAAACAAACTACAACATTATCCGATGATTAGGTTTGATGCACTCGCCTTTCAGCGAGATAATTCGAACGACATTAATTTATTGTCAACTGCATATGTGCTACGCCTACGCGCAAACTCAAAGTTGGTCCCTGAGATGACAAATTAATCATGGCTGTTTCCAAGAATGTGAAACTCGACCACCTGGACGTGTACTACAGGTCCTTGCTCTCGGTGACTATATACGGACACAAAAAGAACAAGAAAAGACTGCGAGTTGTCAGAAATTTGGTCAACTCAGCTATACGACCGGTGTGGAAAGGGCGTTAGCACCGGTCGCTGGAACTTTTATAACGCGCCGCGACGCTCATTACCAGTCATTTCGAAGTGTAGCAGGGGAGCTGCTCTCTGCCATAAATCTGAACCATGATCGCATCAAAACGCGGTCAGTGCCCATTAGATGTTCAGGTTTCTGCCACAGGGAGCGTATGTGCTGTAAAACGCGTGCTAGCGGCTATTACTTTCCTCTCGGTTTCGTGGTTTGGTTCCCTTTCACCGTAAGTAAGGGCAGAGCCAAGGCTACAATACGTACAAATACAGAAAAAGATACTCAAAGTAAAACGCCACTATTCACTGCCGTTTATTGACTTGGTCGATGGTAACACACGAATATAGAGAAAGATGGCAATCGCCGTGACGTTGCGCGCTTGTTTCTGCTTGATTGGCCCAATTGGCTTGTACCATCGGCTGCGCTAAGGCTAAACTAAGCATAGTACGCATGTAGAGGGTTGAAATGTTGTGAGATATCGTGAGCTTAACTATAACAAGTGAGACGCGGTTCTGTGGTGGGCACGCGTACGAGGCAGACGCTGTGACTTCAGTGGCGAAAGGGGACTAGGGTGGCGCCATAACTTCAAATATATACAAAAATATTTCGCCGATACTTGCGGAGTGACGTTTCATTTCAAAGCAGTGTAGCGGATGAAACGACGAATGTGGAGGCAAAACAATATGACAAGATAAATAAGTCATTTCTTTTTGTAATGGAGCAAGAGCGTACAATACAAATATTTAGGGTGAAATCTGACGTTTACAATATTTTACTAACAACAACATTCCATTTAGGAAGCAAAAGCCAAGCTCCAGTAAAGCGCGATTAGAAACAAAATGGAAGAAAAAGGAGGACTGAGCAGACCATAAAAGATCACACCTATTTTAAGAATAGCAAATAGAAATTTGATCAAGAGACTTGGTCAGATAGGTGCCCAGTTGATTTATTGGTTCAAAAATTAGTTATATTTTCAATAAGGCGATGTACGGTATAAATAAGATTAGGATGGCGGTTGTTTGTTTAATCGTTTATTCATGTCAGGCACTGCAGACAATACAAAGTTATCTACATGCTGAGGCAAAAGGCGACAGTAGAAGTCGCCTAACTGTGACCCTATCGCCAGACTACGCTTGAAACACAAACCAAGGGTCAGCACATTTTCCACCCAAAAATGAGGACATGCACACATACAGCAGCAAAAGAACTGCAAATAGAATAACAAAATTATTGGACGATCAATGAGATTCATCCGATAGAAATGAGTTAGCATTGGTTCTTCTTACCCCCTTTTCATCCCTTTCCATTCGTTTAGGACCCCTTGCCATTCCTTTATGAATGCCTTTCCTCTTCGCATTTCGCTGCACGCTTCCGTCGTCCCTGCCTCTGCAGCAGCAGCCGAACGACGCTTCCGCTCTTCCTATGTCTTGGCCTGACGTCACCGACGCGTGGCCACGGCTTTCTAGCGTCGTCGCTCTAGGTACATTCAACCATATCGCTCGTGGAAAGAACCACATCCATCGCCGGAGCGGCAACTGAGCTGGGTCTCATTCTGATGTGGCGAGGCACCTGCTCGTCTCTGGCTCTGCGCCAGCTTTGCGACGTTCGTATTGGTCCGAAGCGTTGACGTCAGCACGCGTCACCCTCCCCCTTTCTCCCCTCCACCCTGGTGAGACATTGCATCTTAAACACGATACCTCTTCACCATCCTACTCTCCTCGCGACATCATGCATGGTGTTGACAAACGGATGCGCGGACTGACACCGGTAGATATTTGTGAAAAGTGTGTTCTAATAAAAACTCATTGACAACAACAGCGGTCGAGAAACAACCATTATATTGGATAGAGGAAACACATTTGTATTGCTTTCTAAAGTTCAGAGCGAAGAAAAAGTGTTCGCTAATAAAGGCAGGGCTAAAGTTCAAGAAGTTCGGCATTTCTCAATTTAGTAGTTGTGTGCCACAGTTTCTTGTTCTTGTTTTTGTAAATAAAATTTCCGCATAAAGGTTAAGTGTACATATGTAATAAATTATATGTGTAGAAAACAAGACTGCTTACGTGTAGAAATGCGAAAGTATGTCTACACGGGGCGCCTTCCTACACGCAGTGCGCCACGTCATCCTTTTTCACACGGCGCGCAAGCGGTGACATCACGCTCCCGTACCGCGCATGCGCAACGCACCCGCCGGCTCCATGGCTTCCGTGACGATGCACCTACGTTGCTGTGCTTTCCTTTGTGTTTTATTTCTGAAGCGCATCCGCTTTGACCTTGAGCGCTCGGCCGGCTTTCGTGACGAAGCACCTGATATGACGTGTTCCAGCCAATGGGAACTCTGCTTGTGGGTGCCGTTTTTCTGTTACAGACGGTTACAGATAACGCCGACTTCGCTCCATGGGACATTTAATACTTTCGCATTGAAATAGTTCCAGGCATTCCAACTGTCACACTCAATTATCCCTCCACCTACTGAAGAAAATAAGAATTTAAAATTCGAACAGGTTGAAATCTGGTCGAACCGCTCAGGTCATATGGTACACTCTAAGTAAAATTTGGCCTCAGGGGACTAACGGCAGCATTTGGTCCTCTGAACGCCCAGTTGCTCCCCGAAAGGACCATCTGGTTCAAGCTAGGTACCGTGCGCAAAGGCTGTGAACTAACTGCGCTCGACTGGGACTAACCGATAGGCGTGCGCGAGCAAAAGCAGCCATTAGTCTCCCTCAGACAGGGTGCATCTGTATGATTTAGTCCCCGAAGGCAAACAGAACGTTCGCCAGGAGGACGGATGCTGTTTCGCTTGTCTTGGCGATCGGCGAGACTCAGCCCAGCACGGCTGAAAGTGTTGACAAAACTCGGACAAAACTGGCGAATTTGTTTAATGTGCCGCGAACGTTCAGACATTACATAGTAAAGCTTCGCGCGTTGTGCGAATGCGAGTTAACGAATGTGTTGACTCTACTTCACCCAACTATCTCGTCAAAAATAATCTGTTGACATTTCACAAGTCCCATTCACGTAATTGGCCTTCGCGTACAAAAAAAATGGGCATTTATCCAAACGCAACACCTCCAAATACTAACACATTTTTTTTTCTTAAATGAAACTTAAGAGATTGTAGAAGGCGCGCTTTCAACACCCGAGTCTCGCAGTCAGAATAAATGGTCACTTCAATCACTAAAACTGAGTTACTGAGAACAAGTCGAGCCTCGTCTCTGCGTCTCCCCGTAACCAACCTTTCTTGGAAGTCCAATGTCGAACTCAAAATCCGCAACGACAAACTTGATGCACGACACGTTTCACTTAAAAAGCACATTCAGAGGCAGTATCTAGACGCCCTCCTACGATCGTCGTCGCTGTTACAGATAACATTCCAGATGAACAACAAAGAACGAACCGCGCCCGGTACGTCATCTATGGCAACACCCTGCTAATACAAAACAAATGCGAACTTAAAAAAGAAAAAGGTCCCTGAGAAAACTGAAGAAAGAGAGAGAGAGAGAGAAAAAAAAAGTGTTTGCTTGTACGTCACTTGACCCGCGTGTTGAAAATGGCGACCTTCGACCTTCTCCCGTCCTTGGGAGCGTCCGTGTGTCCGTGTGTCGTGTGTAGAGGGAGGGGGAAAAGAGATTTTCGTGTACGCGCCCTTCCCCCTCCCACCAACACCCTACCCCGCATTTCTCGCTCACGCGGGGGGGGGTTGGGCAGATGGGGCAGAGAGGGTCCGTCGGGAAAATGAGAAGGGGTCTTTGTTTGAAAAGAACCTGTTTTTAGTATACGTGGCTTGCCCATCACGTCATTTCCGATGCCCTCCAGAGAAAAGGGAAAGAAGGAGCTCCCCTCTTATCAGGATTCTCCTTTGTGCCTCTCGGATTTGCAGGCGTCGCTATTCTCCTCCCAGAAGATTATAGAAGATTAACCTGTCACTCAAAATTCTTACAAAAGCAGCTTCCCTCTCCTCCTTTTGCATGGTGTTCAAAAGTATGCAGTATGACGTCAGTGCAAGGAGCCTATAGCCTTCGTCAGAACTTCGAAGCTGGTCGTCTCCGATCATTGCGGGATCCGGTTTGGATTCGCGGTCTTGCAACACTGCACTTGATCTGTTCTGAAGTCACAAGACAAGGGAACTCGATTAAGGTATGTCAAAGTACTTCTGTTTATGGTATATTCATTAACTGCGGCTTCAGAACGTGTTTTATTTGAGCGCGTTCTCTAGCTTCCAAAGCGCGCGCCATGCTCTATTCTTTTTGGCACCATGGTTGCTTATTTTGTTTTGCAGCACAGGGACCTGATATTCAATCGTATCGAGCAAAACGCCAGTTCTACCGATGGCTTATTTTTTTTGTGTTTTGCAGACCCTGGCAGGATCGCTTTACCCAGAGCCTTTTATACTGGGAGAGTTCGGCGGGTGGGAGTGGCTTACGGCCCGCTAGGTCTAGCGGACTCAGCGGGCGCCGCTTCCGCCATGATGTGCCTCCCGGCGAGTGGGTCCCCATTGACATGCGATGTATACGCGTGTAGGCTTTGCCGTTCGCGCTTTTGTTGGCGTAAGGAGAAAGTCTAAAAACAAGCATTTTGTGACGTTAATCATACGTTAATTATAACTTACCTCGCACACTCGAGAACTCGAAGTCGGCTTCCAGTCAGCCCTTTTTGGTTTGGTCTCCCAGATCTTGTGCCTTGCGCGGTTTTCTTTTCCTTGTGGGAACCGGTACATCCTGAACCCCTTTTTCGCGTTGTTCGAGCACCCAACGGCACTGCAGCCCCCCATTTCGTTTTCTTCTAACGTCTGGCAGAGCACAGAACGATCATTTTCATCGTCGTCTCTCGCTCCACGCTAGACGGCAAGGCACATCATGGCGGACAACGAAACTCGGAGTGCGATGCGCACAGTTGCCAGACTGTTTGATCAGTGCTGCCAGACTGGCGGCTGGATCAAAGAACCGCCGAACTCTCCCAGTATAAAAGGCTCTGGCTTTACCATAAAGGCCTGTTCACACATGCAGCAGAGAGCTACAAGCATAGCGATGACCTAGCGCTAAGCGCGTGCAGACGGGAGCTTTCACCAGCTTTGTATCGCACCGTCAAAACTGTTGCTCATGGCAGACGAAAAGCAACTCACAACACGTGAGCAGCGCTACTTCAGCGCTTCGCTGCGTGTGAGAACCGGCCTTAATGAAGACATTTATTCGATTGTACAGACTTTCGCGTTGATGGCGGGAGCTCGTTCCGTTACTTTGAAGCATAGTTTGAGCACGCACACGCTGGGTCTGTAATTCGCAGCGAACGGTCTACTAAAAATATAGTATTGCTCTGGTGTACTTACTGTCAACAGATCGCATGTTATATGTGAACCAATGTAGCACTTTTGTAGCCTATTTGTTATTTTATTATGTGTGTGTTATATCTCATACTTTTGTTGGGCGATCGGGTATTTCACGCTGGCCCTGTTGCTAATAATCCAAATTCCTCACCAACAGGCAAGAAGCTGCCGGTGCACCAATAAACGGTGCTTGGACCACGACCGGTTTGGACAGCCGTCCCAGTGTTCAAGCCATCGTTGACGCAAGTGCACTCTTCGGAATTTGGCCTTATCGTGGAGTCTACCGCTCACGAACTTCGACTTCAGTCATCCTTGAATGCGATATGTATCTACGAGGCAATCAAGCTACGTTTAACCTGAACTGCACAATTTCGTTTTGGAGATTTGTGGCTCGGGACCAAATGTAAAGGATAAACCTTTAGTCCCAGGGGTCTAAATCCAAGGGCACAACGTTTAGACCCAGGGGTCCAAGTGCAAGGGCCTAACAGTTGGTCCTCGGGGTTCATTTCAAACGGTGTAACAGTTAGACCCAGAGGTCCAAGTGCAAGGGCCTAACAGTTCGTCCTCGGGGTTCAATTGAAACGGTGTAACAGTTGGTCTCAAGGACCAAGTGCAAGGGCCTAACAGTTGGTCCTCGAGGTGCAATTGAACGGTCTAACAGTTAGTCCCAACGTTGCTAGTGCAATAGACGAATGGAGGGGTGCAACTGTTACTCCCCTTCCCGTTAGTCCCCGAGGGGACTAATGGTTGTGGCAACGCACTTGCTCCCCTCGGGGACTAAGTTGCGCTCCCCTTTTTCTTAGAATGTATTATAGGATACAACGGCACCCGTATTAAACGGGCACCGGTTTGCGTACGGGCACCCGTTTGTGCACGGGTACCCGTTTGCGTAGGGGCACCCGTTTGCGTAAAGGCACACGTTTGCGTAGGGGCACACGTTTCATGTAGGGGCACACGTTTCGTGTAGGGGCACACGTTTCGTGTAGGGGCACCCGCTTGCGTAGGGGCACCCGTTTGAGTAGCGGCACCCGTTTCTGCACGGGCACCCGTTTGCGCACGGTCACCCGTTTGCGCACGGTCACCCGTTTGCGTACGGTCACCCGCTTGCGTACTGGCGCTCGTTTGCGTACGGGCACACGTTTCCGTAGGGGCACCCGTTTCTGTAGGAGCACCCGGTTGCGTACGAGCACCCGCCTACGTACGGGCGTACAAATAGTAGAGAGTCACTACGCAATACTTTCCTTCACGATCTTTCAAAGTCCTCGAAACCAAGCGTTGCCGCCGTACTGACTGTCGCGTCGCGGCCTTCCGTCCCGAAGCTCGTAACGTAAGGCACCACCTTAGCGCGTCCCCGTCCAAGGGTTGGGGTCGAGGGTCGTGCCGGGCGCCAAGGGCGTGTCCTCCAGGCCGCGCATGACGAAGTCTTTGGTGTCGTCCATGACAAGGCCGCCTTCGGGAGACTTCTCCGCCGGTGGGGGACAAGCCGTCATTAAGACCGCAACGACCTCGGTCGACGTCATCTCAGGGGTCGGAGTGCCAGGGTGTTGCAGAGGGACAGCAAGTGTAGACGTTTTGACGTCTTCTGCCGCGGTGACTTGCGGTGAGGCGTCGTCTCGGCCAGGCGGGAGCACCTGTTGCTCCACAGAAGTTTGGACGTCGCGCTGCAGTTCTCAGAGGGCCAGCTCTGCCTCGTCAACATACATGGTCAGTGGCGACAGCTCGTCCGTCTCAGTTTCGCCGGTGACACGGGCGTACAGTCCCCGGCAATATGAAAGACCCACTGGGAGCGCGTGGCCGAGGCGGTGGCTGGCGAGGGCACTGCGAGCGCTCCGGGCATTTCCATTCTGTTTCGAGGGGAGGACGCTAACTCGGGGCTCAGCGCAAACTGATAAGCGCGTTGCGCTTTAGCTGAGCCCCGAGGGAGTGTCCTCCCCTCGATGCAGAATGGAATTGCCCAGAGCGCTCGCAGCGCCCCCGCCAGCCACCGCCTTGGCCACGCGCTCCCAGTGGGTCTTTCATATTGCCGGGGACTGTACGTCTTGAAGCACTCTTCCTTGTCGTGCGCAAAGCGGTTGCACTCCGAGGACTTCGGTACACGGCAGTCGCGTCTTATGTGCCCGGCGCGGTTACAACGCAGAGAGACCGGCGCGCGTCCTGGGATGACGACGAGGACTTAGCTTCCGTGGAGCCTCCGCTGGTACGGTAAACTGTCGGGCGTGACACCGTTCCTCAGCGTCATGTGGAGGATGGCCGTGGTCGACACGATAGCCTCGAATCCCTCGACGCACCCTTTCTCGCGGGAGACTTCAACAACTTTGCCATAAAGCTCGAAAAGTGGACTCACTGCGTCGTCGGGGACGTGGAAGGGGACCCAGTACACCCGAAGGCGCACTTCGGTGGAACACGGGTCGATTATGACGCACCGCCGACTTTTCGCGCTCAGTTCCTTCGCATTCAACAGTTGTTCCTTGGCGTCTGGCGTCCAAAGCGTGGCCATCCAAATAAGGTTCATCTGATAGGCACCTAACGAGGTGATATCAGACAACACAGTGATTCGCTTTAGTTCCTGGCAAAAGTCTTCTATCCCATATAGACGCCCTTGAGGTCGCAGTGAAGCAGCACCGAGCTTGAACATGTTTGCCCAGTGGATACAGAAGGCAGGACAATATTGTACTCTTCCGAAGAAGTGCCAGAAAAAGATAAGGAATCACAGCCGGCAAGGGGCCGCTATCGCCGCTCCATCGGAGCTATAGTCAGTTCCAGCGACCGGCGCAAACTTCAAGCGACTTCCGTTCAGCTGTTTGAGCGCCATCTCTTATCTGTTGGTATTCTATGAAGAACTTGCGGTTTAAGCTGAAAATTTCATTTAATAGGATGAGACATGGTATTGTTGCTGCTTAGAGATTTAGAAAAAAAATTATCTTGGTAAGGTGAAACAAATATTTTGGCTGGCTAAAGTTTCGCCCTCATACTTTGCTCTCACTCTACTTCGTTTCACCTTAGGTCCGAGCTCGACCGATGTTATGAGCCGAAGGGCCAATAAAAAAGCAAAAAAGTCATACGTCATGGCGTTCTCTCTGCACCTAAGAGGACCAGCCGTTGTTCGCAGTCTCTCTATGCGTGGTCGTTTGCCGGCTTTCCTATCAAACGAAAAGAGAACGCCATGACGTTGCGCTTTTTCCACCGTTTTATTGGCCCTTCCGCTCATAACATCGGCCGCGCTCGGACCCAAGGTGAAACGAATTATAGTCGGTTGTTTGTTTGTATTTTTACCGTTGAGAACAGTTCCGCGTCGGCTGCTCGACGGCGCCTGTGCCAGAGGTGCCTTGGTGGTTTTTGATTGCGGACGGGGGCGTTGGCCTTTTGGACATCGTTCTGTTTCGTCTACCAGTACGCCGAGCAAACGAAACCTTGTCTAATGCTCAACTCAGTGGTGCTCTAATTCCGGTGGCAACAGCTCTGCCAAGTTCTTTGGGTTCCCGAGTGACGAAAGGTAGACAGGGGCTGCTATACTTATTTTGGTTATACAATTTTGGATTGCCGAAAACATGCCGGTGCATGTTTCATATTGGTAGAGTTATTGCAGAAAGTAAGAGGGGAAAGGGCATTTATGTTAAATAATTAAATAATTAATATAAATAAATCTTTATGTAATGTGTCCAAAAAGAACCACAGTGGTCTTCACTTTAGTACACACAATGAAAAAGTAAAAACAAGCGAACAGACATGGCCGATCAAAGGACGAGATAACATAAAATTGACTAGAGGAAGAGATGCACGGAAAGTACGCACGCTAAATGATTGCCGTGTGGTATCGTAACGTTTTACGGAAAACTGAAATGTCACTGAATATATCCAGGCTAGACAACGCGCTTCTATTGAACGAAATCTGCAAACGAGACATTGGCAACACATTACAAATTGAATGAACGTAAAAAATAGTAAAATGTCTAGTAACGCGGCAGGGAACGTGAAAACTTAACACTTCCCAAAAGCAAGTCAGTATCGAACACCCCATTCACAACGTTGTACAAGAAAACTAGATCACGTTCCAGCCTTCTGCTTGACAAAGGTACGAGAGAAACTCTACTAAAAAGAAATTCATAATTATAATTAAAGCGACGTTGGATGTGTCTATCATATACAATGGGTATCAGTCTTTTTTCACGGATTCATTGCTCAACGACTGCGTGCGAGATAACGACTTCCAAGTAACTGAACCGAAATCAAAAGGAGTAGCCGGCGCTGCAATATCAGCAGCCAATGTCTCCTTTTTATTTTTTTTATCAGTTATTAAAGAAAGAAAGAAAAGAACCGAAATCAAGCCTAGATTGTACTAACGCACAAAATAAACGAATCAAACATGCAGAGTTTCTGAACTCCTTAGTCATACGGTGAATCATTCCCAGCATTTTCGTTGCGTTTCCGACAATAAAAGTGTGGTATGAGGGGGTGGGGGTCGGTATTTGAGCACCGTAGCTCGGTAGCATGTGCGTGGACCAGTTTGCGCTGCAGAAGGAACGTGCGAGAGACCTTAGCGATCGAATCACTGTCTCTATATAATTACAACACAGTTGACTGTGTGACTGCAGGTCTGAATACTTGAATAGTAGTTTCGTGTAGATTCTGTCACTTTGTTGTGCCGTGATGTGAACGTTTTTTTTTTTTTTTTCTGTATAAAGAGCGTGCCTAATAAAAAGAGAACTTCCAAAAGTAGTGTGGACTTGTGCTCAGACTGGTGATGTTCGCGGCTGGGCGCACTTTGCATTCATTGATTGACGATATGATGAGAAGTGGCTGTTACTGAACATGCACCATTGCCGAGCCAATCCCAATCGAGAGACGCAAAGTCAAGTGCAATCGCTTCGGAAGCGTTGGACATTCACAGAAAGTAAACAAACTTCTTTTTCTTTCTAAAAAAGATATTGCTTTGTAGAAGAACGAGACGGTGGCAATGGGATGCAAGCCCGTCCAGAGCAGTTAATTCTTCTCTCAACATCGGCGAAAATAGGATGCAAGTTCGTTCGGAGTTCGGAGGCTGCTCCGAACTTCAGACGCACTTACATCCTATCAACACCTCCTAGAAGACAAGGCCGTACTTCTCTTCTCGTGACGACGTAAAGTAAGGCCATCGGGGGTGCGCGTCAAAGCGAAGGCAACGCGCGTGGATTAACCTTCATAACGCGCTTTCAGTCACATACGCGTGTCTTATTAGCTAAAATGAAATCTGCACATAACAACGGGTCTAGAAAACAATTTATTAAACGGGCAAAATATTACAACGCCAATTAATCGGTACGAAATGGCACGAGGCATGCGTATACGACGTCAATAGAAAAATTGGATCGTTTTAAGTCGAAAACATAGAGTCACGCAATTATTGCTGTATGAATGCATATTTTATTATTTATACTCAAATACTTCAAAAAAATGCGAGACAAGCAGTGATTAGACACAGCAAAACAGATCGCAGTTAAAAATCAGGAAGACGTTGTCAACGCGGACACGGCTTGACAGGATCCAATTACGATCATGTAAGCGATGTAATCGCGTGCAGTCACTGAATTCTTGCATTCTACCCGGGCCACATGGCAAAATTAATGTAATTTCGTTCGAATGATAATATGGGGTCGACAAATCAGCTTGCGAGGCTCGTATAATCACTCAAGACCGCGAGCAGATTAAATCCCACATCATTTAATGAAAACTATATTAACTTTTCCGTGTGGCAGTGGTACTAAACTCTATGGGCTCGAGCTGCCTTAGAACAAACTATAACTTATTTTGTATACAATAATACTATTACCTTAATACAGTTAAGAGTCTAGTATAAACATGGTCAGGCAATAAAATAATATTAATATAAATAAACACATAAGCACAAACAACGCACTTTCAATAATCACACAAACTTGTTATTCACCTTCCAGTGAAAACTAGAATATTACTACGATAATTACAAATGCCGACGCAACTGCACACGGATAAAAACGAAGAACAAAAATTCTATTCAATCACAAAATTAAAAAAAAAAAACGACTTCAGCATTTTACTTGCGTCCTACATGACCAAGAAAGCCCGTAAATAGGTTGTTTCTCACCTGTCGATCGTATCCATACGTCCCGTAATATCCTTCGCGAAAACATTTGAACACGAACCCCAAGAAGTCTCTCTCTGTCGAGAGAGAGAGATCTATCGATAATCGACCAGCGTCATTGTTGGTTAGTTGTCACACATGTCACTCAAACCGTAGCAGGACTTGTTCCGCGAATCCACGTAAATGCCGTAGTATCAAGCGAACACAAAAAATAACCAAGACTGCGGTGACGACAGAAAAACGCCGGGAAGGAGGAAAGTATCAAGAAAACCACACACGAGGGCAGTGGCAGCAATGTGGGGCGAACGATTTAACGTTGTCGACCCATCTCTTGCTCGTGTGCGCTTTCTGCGGTGATTAGTGGATTTTTTTCGACTCCCTTCTCTTATCAAATGTCTCAGCGTTCCTTTTTAGACAGTCAGCGGCTCACACACAACGCAAATTTACCAGAATCGGAGCCTGTATGAGGGAAGAAAATGTCGCACTGGAGCCAGTTCATTCGAAAAGTGTGAGATCTGCGGGACTGCACGTAGTCCCGCGGTTACGGAGATAATCATAAATATAAATTTGGTACTTTCAACCTTAGTATCGCGTTGTATATTACGTTTATATTATATATAAAATAAATTGTGCAAGTCTGCGCTCTTAAAGCGTATATTAATGTCGGATAAACGCGCACGGACGCCACTGCACTGCTCGACAAGAAACATTTTGTTTTCACGTCGAAACCAGGGCCAGCTTGCTAGAATCAGCGTCTCAGCCAACGTTACTAAAACACTCAGTTGGGAAACTGCCATAGAGACTGCCCTGAAAAAGTGTCCCCGATCTGTCCTCGCGAACCGAGCTAACGGCGAACACGACGCCGCCATTTCTCCCGCAGCGGCCACTCGAGGAACCGCACGTTACTTCCATTTTGAATATAATCGGCCAGAACAGATACAGTGGAAGAGGTTACAGGGGTGCCACCCCCATCTCCCCAGCGCACGCGCCGCGTCTTAATAACCGAAGTTAAAATGCACCTAGGTCGGGACGTGCTACCTGAAAGCGCCGCTGAGGCATGGTCGTATAAAAAACAATATTACATATGCCGCAAAACCTTGCAAACGAAAGATTTTAAAAACATCACGCGCCATTCATTTTGTACTAATCTCTAATAAATATCATACAAAAAAAGTATTTTTTGTTTGTTTTTACGCAAAAACATGCTTTATAAAAGCTCAAGGTGACCACAGTACGGACAAATGATAAAGAGTGGCGCTGTTATCGCATTTAGCTCGGTCTCGGTGGACGCCAGCGGCCCAGGTTTCGACGGTGAGTTTCCCAACTGAGTATTCTAGTAACGTTGGTCTCAGCTGAGACTGGGTGAAAGAAAGCACTGCCAAAGCCAGCGCACGAGCTGAGCGGGACTCAAGCCGCGTCTCAAGACGCTCGCGCGCCCCAGCCTTTGCAGTGCTTTCTTTCACCCAGTCTCAGCTGAGACGCTGTTCTAGCAACCCGGCCCAGATATTTTTTTTTACGTAACTGCGCCATGGCCAACGTGATTTGGCTTTCTTTCTCTGACATTGTGACGTAACCACTCGGAGCGCTACGGCTTTCTCTTCTACCGGGTGGCTCAAGGAGACGGCAGGCTCTTTAAATCGACCGCAAAATTCGGTTTCTTAACCTATCGCGCTACGACTTTGTGCAGCGCTGCCCGCAGATGGTGCATTTTTTTTGTAAAATTTGCAAAGAGCAAACTTACCTGAGGAAAAAGTAAAGAAAGAAAAAGGCTTAGCTCCTATGGAAACGCAGCGACGCCACCGGTCTTCAAAGAGCACGGCGCCGTTTCGCACGGGACACAAGAGATGGCGCAACGAACGTCGCCAACGAACGAGTACAGTGCCTTAAAGGGGGTAGTGTAGTTACCGCGCAGCCTCCACCATGCATCGGGAACGGCCGCTCCTTGGAAGACGGTGTAGGTGGCGCTTCGATCCGCAGCTCCGTTAGGGTGCCTCAATCGGCCGGCAGATAGAGGCACCCTAACACGCTTCATAACTAATATAATACCTCAAAAACAATTATTTGTTTCCATTGAACTTCCAACGTCATGATTTGTGTTTGAAGGTGAATAAAAATCTGAAACTAGCAGACGACAGTGTAGTCGACAGCTGCGAATCGGCCGGAGCTGGCCGGAGCCAAGCTGACCAAGCGGCCAAGCCGGAGCCATAGCCGGAACGACGGTGCTGCAAGCGCCAGCGCCACCCGCGGCCGTCTTCCAACGCTGTGCCGCCTCTCCGGTTTCGTTTGTTACACTACCCCCTTTAAGCCACTGTAGAACGAGCATCGGCGCCGAGAGCCAGCGTCTTTAGCAGACAATCTTTTCGACTCAAAAGCGGCGCGCGTTCCGCAGGCGGCGTCAGTCGCAGAAACAAAAACAGGCGCGGTAACAACAAGCAACTGCAGTTCCTTGTCTGCTAAATACGCCGGCTCTCGGCGTCGTCTGCCCGTTCGTTGGCAGCAGTTGGCGTCGTGACCGCTTGCGCCCTCTCTTGTCTCCCGTGCGACACGGCGCCGTGTTGTTTGCAGACCGGTGGCGTCCGCTGCGTTTCCATAGGAGCTAAGCCTTTTTCTTTCTTTACTTTTTCCTCAGGTAAGTTTGCTCTTTGCAAATTTTACAAAAAAAAAATGCACCATCTGTGGGCAGCGCTGCACAAAGTCATAGCGCGATAGGTAAAGAAACCGAATTTTGCGGTCGATTTAAAGAGACTGCCGTCTCCTTGAGCCACCCGGTAGTAGGTGTTTTGTTGATCATATTGTCGCCGAGGGTGAAAGCGAGAGAGAGGAGGGACAACGCTTCACACGCGCTCCCCCATAACCAAGTGGTTGCCATGACGACGGTGCGCGTATTGATTTCTTTTAGCATCCTCGATCATCCGCACCGGTGCGCACCGTGCATGAAGGGTGCGCCCCGTCGTCTTCGATCAAGTGCACCGGTGCGCACCGGACGTCCTCGATCAACGGGGCGCACCCTCCCGGTGCAGCTTTTTCGTTGCCCCAACGCGCACCGAGAAAATCGACGGTGCGCCGGGGTGCAGTCCCATCATGCATTGCGGCCAGGAGCGGGAATCGAGGAGATGGCGGGAATTTGCGGAAATAGCAGACGCGCAGTCTGTCGAGGTGGCGACCTTGCGAAAAACGAACACGCCTCGCATCTGCGCTCGATGAATTCCTCAGCTTTTCTGAGAGCGAGACGACGAGCTTCTTATCATCACCGCGGTTACCGGCGATTGCTGCGGTGGCAAGGAGCGCCCGAAAGGTATGAACTTCGTGGAAAGCGTTTGCGAGGTGTTTCGATGACACCGAGGTACGGCCATTATGTGGTGGTTCTCTTTCTCGAACCAACAATGATGGGCAGCATATACCTGTGAAATTGTCACCCGCTTCGTGACGCCACCGACAATCACGTCCACGATGTTCATTCGTGTGGGACCGCCAAATCCGCGAGTAAAAAAAACAGGAGAAATTGACAGCAGACGGGCACCGCGCGCGGACCTACGCAAGAAAGAACAAACAAAAATGCGAGGTGACGCATGGTGGAGCTCGCCGCGGTGCACCGCCGCGCCGCAGTTTGTCTTCGATGTCGCACCGACTTCGTGCTGCACGACCGAGGAGCGCTGTGCACCGTCCAGGTTTCAGGGCGATTCCGGTGCGAGTTGATCGAAGATGCTATTTATTTCGCATTGTTTTCGTAGAAACCCAACGCCCGTTAGGGTAGGTTTGCGCTGCCGTCCTGTAATTGGAGTCCCAGTGGGGGTATAGAGCATTTCCGCCTGTTGGTTACAGGTTAAGAACAGGTTTCGAGGGAAAGGAGGGCAGGGGAGGAGAAAGTTGATGGAATGTTAAGAGGAGAGGAGGAAACCTCCTCCTCTCTACAGCCTTCCGTCTGCTTCTTCCTCCCCAGCCAGAAAACTTTCCTTAACCTGTCACTGGCTATAATCATCCTGCGACCGTCTCGTGCGAGCGCAGAAGCAGAATCCGACGCTACGGCGGTTCCACGGTTCCAGCTGACTAAAGGTGTGCCTAGTGCACACGTCATGTTTTGGCATTCCCACATGTAAGCAGTCTTATGTGTCTGCCAAATTTGGTTTAAAATTTAGAAGTCTGGGTGGAAAACACGCCGTAAACACTTGAGACTGCTTACGTGTAGGAATGCGAAAGCGTTATAGTCCCACGGGTGAAATGTTTTCGAGCAATGTTTCTACACGTATTAAAGTTGTTTCTGCCGGTATTGTATACGGTGTACCGCCGTAGATCTAGACGCTGCAGGCGATGTCATGGCCGTAGATGTAGACGCCGTCGCCTCGCAGTCCATCTCACGAAGTACACAACGAGCACAGAGGAAGTCCGAAGCGTAACTGACGCGCCAGAGGCAGCGCGCCAAGTCTTCCTTTTGTAGGTGGCTCACCGGCGGTGACATCAGGCTCCCCCACTGCGCAGGCACGGCACCCCCGCCGGCTCCACGGCTTCCGCGGCGAAGCATTTGTGTTGCTGTACTTTTCTTTGCGTTTGAATTCTGAGGCACGTCCGCTTTGACCTTGGGCGGCGTGTGCTTGATGACCTATTTTTATGACCATATTTCGGGCGCAACGTTCACGCCGCCTTTTCGCGTAACGGGACATATAATACTTTCGCCTTAAAGGGACCCTAACACCCCCAAACATTTTTTTTTTTGCCAGGCGATTTAATATGGTGTCAGCAGACTACTTAATTAATATCTTGCTACAGAATCACGTATATGTTTAATAAAGCCAAGAAACGCAACTGCTCGAGACCGAAACCGAAACCTGCGCACAGAGGTCGTCGAAATAAAAAGGAGAGACTGCCGGAAGTCACGTGGCTACACCCGACCGCGGTTTTAAGACCGCAGCTCTTAGGCGCCCGTTTCCGGGTTGAGCGGCGTCGCCGTCGGCGTAACCGCTCGTTGATTATGGGAAGTTTCCCATAAAGACGTCACACGTGGCGTTACGTGTGACGTCACGAGGGTTACCCTCGTGAGGGTTACCCTCACGAGGGTTGCGAGGGCTCTACTCACGAGGGTCACGAGGGTTACCCTCATAAGTGTTACCCTCACGAGAGACACCCTCACGGGGGTCTAGAGGGTTACCCTCACAAGGGTCACGAGGGTTACGAGGATTACCCTCACGAGGGCTACCCTCATGAGGGTAGCCCTCGTGAGGGTAGCCCTCGTGAGATCGCAAGAGGCTTAAAACCGGTCTGGTCTGTCTCGGTCGAACTCGGTCGCAAGGGTGTGAACGGGCCTTTAGGACCAGCAGCGGAGCTGGTCCTAAGAGATCGCAAGAGGCTTAAAAACCGGTCTGGTCTCTCTCGGTCGAAGTCGGTCGCAAGAGTGTTAACGGGCCTTTACAGAAAATTGTAAACGCCTTTATTTCTATTTTTTTTTTTTTTTGCGTGCAGCAGACGACAGCGTTGTGGGTACCGTTTGCCGTGCGACTGCTTTGCCGTTATGTTGGTTTCGTTCGCTGTTCTGCTCTTCAAGATGATTTCTTTTTACATTGAAGAGTTGGAAATTAGTAGTGAGTGCCCGTGGTGAATGCCCGTGATCGGCTCCGAAAAGAATCACCCAAGATGTTGCGTGAAGAGCTGCCTCACAGGTATGGCAGCTCTGAAAGAAGCATTGTGCGGCAGAGTCTGCACAAGTATGCGAAAAATCAACGGGATCGGGATTCGGGACCAATGGGACCGGAGTGCGGACGCTACCCGATTATATGCTCCTAGCATTTGTGGAAAGTGACTACATTGAGATCGCTGGTGTCAAAAAGAGAGTCCCATACCATTTAGTTCAGCGGCGTTTCGTACACAACCTTTTTATTTAAGCGATAACTGTAAAACGAATTCTAAATATTGCAAAATCTTCGACAAAAAAACAAAAAAAAAAACAAAAAAACTTTTAGCCTTTCCACTCTGGTGAAGAAGGAAAAGCAGCGGGGCTGTTGCTTCTGTTCTCGGCGGTGGCTTTTCAGGCGAGCGATCTGCACTTCTTTCGCGAGGGAATCTGAAGCGCTTGACGGACGCGGCGGTTGCGGACCCATTCGCGCTGCTGCGTACGTCGCCGCTCCTTCCGCACACGGTCTTCTTTCCCCATGGCACGCGGCCGACGCATCATGAGTCCAAACCGAAACTGATAAGAGCGTAGGAAACAGCGCGCAAAACAGACGAGGACGAAGAAGAAACACACGTGACGTCCGCAGCTTGACGTGGCTGCGCTCGTCACGTGTGTTTCTCCTTCGTCCTCATCTGTTTTTCGCGCTGTCTCCTACGATAAATTCACACCAACTCGCCCAACTATCAGTTCCTCTATGATAGATGCAGAACCGTATATTGGGAGAGTTGGGCCAGTGGGTGTGGCGACGAAGGCGCCGGAGAGAAGAAACGTGAGGAGAGGGTCGAAGGAGCGAGAAAGAAAGAAGGGAGCAGAAAGGAGACTGCCGCCATTTTTACGCAACGCTGTCGGAGACTGGTCGGAGAAGAGCACTGTTGAGGCTACGCGTCGTCTGCTACGGGCCGACTTTTTTTCGCCCGAATAAAAATTTATGGCCACACGTCCAGGAAAACTTCATTTCTTATCTTTTGACCCACCGAGGAATAACAGTACATCATTTTCTTGCCAGAGCCAGCGATATAAAAGGAGATAATCAAAATTTAGATGCCAATCCCATGAGTTCCGCCGGGAGAATGAACGAAAATGCAGCCCTCCTCGCTCAACTGAGAGCAGCCGGGAGTTCACGCGCATGCGCTCACGCCTCTCGCTCTGCGCCGCGGGCTGATTGGCTCACTCGAAAGGAGAGCGTTGCGGCGGCGAGATCATAGACTGACCAAACTCTCCCCATATACGGCTCTGGATAGCTGGAAAGGTTGCCGCCATCTATGAGCGACGGCAGTAACCAGACTGGTTGTCTGGCTGCCTCCGTCGCTTATAGATGGCGATAACTGTCCAGAGGCTCGTGTAGGTTTGTGTCGACATTTCTTTGGTACCGGACACGATCCTGGGGAACCTAGCCCTTAACAGCTCCGCTGTAAAAGCTGCATGTATATACTGCGGATCGAACCTGGGTCCGCTGCGTGTGAGGTGGACACCTTTCCACTGAGCTACTTTACAGCTTTAAATACTTGCTTTGACAAACCGTTTCGTACGATACCCAATAGGGCACACTGCCCGAGCGATGTCTTCAGCCACGAGAAGTCGAAACGACTCGGCGACGTCTTCGTGCAAATCGGCTTGGTGGTCGGGGGTGTCGTACGGAATGAATTCTAATTGTTTTGATAGGTCCAACATTTCTCTTTCGAAGGAAGACGAATTCGCCGGTTCCGCGAACGACACATATAAAGTATAGGTCCCACGGCCGTCATCCGTCGCCTTCACCGTCCAGCCCGCGAGTCCCACGATACGCGATACGACGCCATGCTCAGAATTACGCAGTGAACGCACAGAGTGATTCCGGTTCTCTGTGATATTTTTTTTATTTGTTTTCAACTAACGTTTTTGTAGCTTATAGAAGGCACAAATAATGGGTATTATCATTTTTAATTTTTAATATTGACTGTGTGCCTTCAACGACCCACGAATTTGATTAAATTTGGTGGTTGTGTCGAAACCTTAGAAAACGGCCCGTGACCACGGAGAAGTGAGTGAGCTTCACTCAAACTTAACAGTTCTCGGTCGGCGGGTTTCGAGCGGAAATAAACCGAATTTTTAGCCGCAGATTTTGTTCCGGGTAGTTGGGCTCTTTTATGTCATGTACAACTGAAAACCTCTACGACCATAAATATCCTGTCAGTGTCCCTTTAATAAGAGGGGGTTCTGCAAGGCGGCCGTAAAGCCCCTTGACGTGCTTGTGTTTGTCCTGCAAATAGCGTGATATGCTTAAATGCACGAGGCCTGTGCCGATCCCGCGGCCTTTGGAAGCATATGTTAAGGCAGTACTTAAATGAGCGGCCCTTGAATTCGAATGGCAGCGCGTTCCCCCCGTAATGGTTTGCTGTACTTGTAAGAAATGGTCAGCGTTAATTTGATCAAGGGGCCTTGGGAGGACGAACGTTGAATCGCAACCTCGCAGCTGATCACGTTAACCGTGAAGGTGGATTAGAATGCTTGCTGCACCCGCCGTCCGCCACTCTGGAAAGTAAGCTCATGAACACAAACAAGTGGAAGGACACCCGCGAGGTGCTTGTCGCTACGACAACACGCAATAAAAAACGCAGTATACTTCGTTTTACCTTCCGAGTAACCGCATCGGACACTACAAGTCATCGGAGCCAGTCCAAAGCCGTGCGTAAGCTCGGGAGGGGCACAGCGACGCCTAGAGCGCTTAGTCTGCAAGTGTTAGGCTAGGTGGCGCAAGCTTCCGCCCATTACAAAGGTTATAGCCATTACCATCCATCCATCGATCCAACTGTGGATCATACCGGGGCCTTCTGCGTATCAGGCAGACACCTTACCACTAACCTAGGCTACCGCTTCGGGAACTTGTTGTAACAGCTGCTCTATGTTGACGGCGTCAGCGTCTATCTCCACGAGCCAGCCAATCCTGCGTGAGCGTCGTTTCTAAGGTGTCTATCGTTGCTAGGGTGTCCTCCTCTTCCTCTTTTTTCTCTCGCCGCGTTGGGGGTCCGGGCGATCGGATACAGGCCACCGGCGTATCTGTCAGTGCACTGGGATAGGTGTCCATGTGATCCAGAATTAGCCCAAAGAACATTTCTCGGGAGATACGCAGATAAAACTTCTTTAGAAGTTTACGATGCATTCTGTATCAGAAAGCAAGGGGAAAGCAAGTGCGTTAGTGCCCCGTCAATGCACCTGACAGATACACAGTTTTATTTTTTGAACGAATGGCCAGAAAGTATTAATAGTGTGTGTTTGTTACAATAAACCTTCGTTTGCGAGTGCACTTCGTCTTGCCTACTTCCTTGCCCCTGTATATTTGGCGCTCTTCGCTTACAGCGCAGTGTTGCGGAGTTGCCACTCCGAAGTTGGAATGATTCCGGAATCATTCCGCATCTTCGCGACCCCGGAATGGCCGGAATAGAATGGCGGCGACGTTGAGGGGAATGGAATGAGAATGGAATTACTTGCCTTTTGCCGGAATGGAATGGGAATGGAGTGGCCTGGTTCTTGTATATTATTTATTTATTTATTATTATTCATTCATTTATTTATTTTTCTTTGGGGGGGGGGGGGGGGTTGCGGAGCCAGTCAGCGAGTCAGTTGTGAGAAATAAAATGAATGCAAAAAACAAGCGCGAAGCAAAGAGCAGAGGGTGGGGGGGGGGGGTGGCGGTGGCGCCTTTCACGGACGCGCTGGCAACGGGCTTCACTGGTGTTACACGAGAGCGAAACAAGAAACCAAGCACCAAGCAAAAGAAACGAAGGGGGCGGCGAAGAAAGAAACCGCCATGCACGGCTCCTCATCGTCTTTCTTGTCTTGCTTTTTCTTTTTCTTTTTTTTTGCGACGGCATGGAGAAAGCGCGCGCACGCAAAGACAGATCTGGGAGCGGAGGGCGACTCATAACTTGCCGAGCTCTGATTACTCGTTGCCTCGCGCGCCACCCAAAAGATGATCAGTTGTTGTTTTCTATAGACCTTTCCAAAAAAGAGCGTGTGGCCGGTGCCATCTTGAGTGTTCGTGCGTATGGCGCGTGTTTTCCTCGCTTTCCGAAGCGACGAACACGCACGTGCTGGGCTGTGAAGATCGCACGCTGGACTGTGATTTTGTAAACATTGGAAAGGTCTATAGACCTTTCCAAAAACGAGCTTGTGGCCGGTGCCATTCTGAGCGTTCGTGCGTATGGCGCATGCTTTGCTCGCTTTCCGAAGCGACGAACAAGCACGTGCTGGGCTGTGAAGATTGCACGCTGGACTGTGATTTTGTAAACATTGGAAGGTCTATAGGGAGTATTCACTGGCGGCCATAGCCGTGTGCTCGGCTGCGGAGCGCGTGCTGAACGCGAGCTTCCACAGTTCTTTCGCCACGTGCATTCCGCACCACCCAGATTGCCGGTCTTGGCAGCCTATTAATGCGAGCTCGTTCTGAGCATGCGCTCTAAACAGTGACCTCAAATATGGCGGCCAGTGAATACCTCCTATAGTCCGAGGAGCGTTGTTTAGCAGGTGGCCAACCCTGCTGCCTCCCACGTTCATTCGCGCGCACTCCTTTGAAGTGCGAAATCTTGGTTTGCTTCGGCATTAAAACAAAGCGAGATTCACTTCTCTCTTCTCCTCTTGCGCTTTGCTTCGACGCTTGTTTTTTTTTTTTTTTGTAATGCATTTTACGTGTGAGTCCGCCTTTTACTTGGTCTTCGTTCCGATGCTTCTTTTCTGTGTTATATGTTTTACATTCAGCTGGGTTAGGGTTACAAGCAAGCAAGCGGATTCCCGCTCATTTCCTTTGACTTCAGTCTCTGCATACTTTGTTTCATTTTGCGATGAACTGCTGATGGACCGCTGCGGACGCTACTAGTCCCCCCCAGGCAATCCAGCACCGTGAGTTTAGTAAAATCAGTGCTTTTTTGATGCATTTAACATTTTTTTTTGCAATTGTATATCTGTTTGATGATGGCAGCTCTCAGGTGCTTATGCCGGCAACTCAACTAGGTTGGGCAGTATGTATTTCAGCTAATACATTCCGTATCTGTATTTCTGTATCGCAATACATTTTTTCATCAGTATCTCTATTCCTGTATCAAATACATGTGGAATGTTTCATTTTATCGTGATACAATCAGGATGAAATGTATTTCATTACATTTCTTGAAAAATACCCTCCCCCCCCCCCCCTAAAAAAAAAATGCGAGTCCAAACGCCTTTTTTTTGCCTTTATTTCTTTATTTTACTGAGGGCATTAGGGTCAAAGAGATGTTGGTGCATTGTTATGATGCTGAGCAAGGTTCCTTCCGATTTTCCAAATTATTTTTCTCTTCTGAGAAATGTTGCGTTGTCGGGATTCGAAACAGGTAGCGTGCCAGGAGTTGAGTCGGAGCATATCTTCTACCGCAGGTCCCTAGGGTAGGGATTTCATGAGTCATTGTTTACTGGCATCAATGCACGCTGCTAGTTAGTTAGAGCCTTGAGAAACAGGAAATCAAAGGAAGTGTTGCTTGGCCTTTGGCCGAGAAGCTGAGTCACAGTCCGTTGCAACACGAGTCTGGCGGTGGTTGACTTGAAATAGTAGGATGACTGACGCTGTGAAATTCAACACATATCTGAATGCGTCTGCGCCTGTAATATTGCACTGCTCAAGGGTACGTCATCAGTCGACGTGAACGTGACCCGCTGGTCTGGTGATCCGATAACCAGGAAGGAGCCAGACATGGCCTCGCTGTGCAGACCCAGAGACTTCATACACCTGCGGACTCGTCTCGAGCGCGCTGTTTCTCGGAGCACTCCCACCGTGCCGGCCATCTCAGGTCGCAAACCCACGAGATCCTTGTTTGGATGATGTTAAGCGAACTTGAGGATTGCCGTTCATGCGTTGGAGGCGGAGGGTCGCAGGAAGGACCGTCAAACAGGAATGCTACCATATCAATTTGTGAACCGTAGCAGAAGATAAGGCATATGCTTCAGGTGGTCCACTATTCTCGAAAATTTCAAATGCAACTGCCTGCATGATGTTCAACGAGGTAACCTACAACGAAGTACGTATTGTCCTTTCATACAGCAGCGTGGGAAAAGTTTCATGTTCAAGGCAACACCTACCAGATACAAGAATACTAGTTCATACGTTGACAGGGGCGCCCTTATTGGACAGGGGAGTGGTGATGTTATGATGGAATGCATTTTAGAGGTCGAAGTCTTTTCGCATCACTCGTCAGACAAACAGGATGCCGGAGAACGGACCGATGTCAATCCTTGATGGAACGTTTTTTTTAACTCAATAAAGACTCCTCTTCGTCCGGAAGCACTACCTTCAAGGCGTACTGCCAAGCCTGCGGGATAGTAATTTTGGGATAAAAAACTTCCACTTCATACTTAAAGCCTCATCTCAGTTGGCGTCTCAAAGAAATTTGACAAATGTATCGCATTATCAGTATTTGTATTTCTACTTGCCCAAAAACTTATTCCTGTATTTGTATTTCCAAAGATTTTTCGCCTCTTTTTAAAATGTATTTCCGATAAGTATCGCGATGCATTTTTACAGATATATTTTAGTATCAGTATTTTTGCTACTATTTTCATCTGTCCCAGTATTTGTATTTCCAAAAACATTTTTCAGTATTTCTGCGCAACCCTGCAACATAATGCAGCTGTAAGTTCTTTTTTGTTTACGTTTAGGAATTAGAGGAATGGAATGGAACGATTCAGACAATCCAGGAGTGGGAATGGGCCCAGTGTCCCCATTCCTAGGAGTTGAAAGGAATTGAATTATCGAAAACTCTAATTCCCCGGAATGGAATTGGACTGGAATGGGGGTACCCATTCCGCAACACTACCGCGTGTGACTATTTGTAGCAAAGTGATGTACGAAAACACGCTTCCGTCTTAAGCAGACACATGAAATGCTCACTACATAATACACCCTCAATGGTTCCAAAACGCAATGGAATTTTCGTCCGGTGTGTTACTCGGTTTAACACGAAACGCGTATGCGGACTCCGTGGTACGCGCGCGCACCTTAACCTTTCATTCAGTTTATCTGCTCCGAAATGACACCTTCGAGGCTCCGACGTTACACCTTAGCTATCTCTGTGTTTCACCTTACAAGTTGCAATCTTTTTTTAATTTTGATACACGTAATGTACAGTCCTGAATAAAAGAATAGCGAACTACGCAGCGACTGCCGCTCGCGCTCTCGTGCTCAGTGCACCACAATTTGGTTAAACACATAATTTGTTTTTCAACTACTTTGAACACAATTGTTCTGAAGATGGTTCACAAATGCGAATAAAAATAACGTGAGTGAGGCGCTTCGGGCACAGAGTACACCTATAGTTTCACTCTTGTTTGATGTTGATTGCTCTTCCTCAGAAAGAAATAAGTGATTTGCGCCGAAGAATGCTTCAATTGTTTTAGGCTTTCCTGCCAAGTGGACCACTTGCCCTTCTCCCCCTTGAGTCACATGCGCGGATTACAAACCTGAAAGACTTTCGTAGGTTATCTGTACCCCTTGGACATATAAATAAACGCATAATATCTCCTTTGCCACTTGAGCGGATGTAGGGCGGTGTATTTTGTTGCTACGCTTGTTATTTATTCTTGAGATCTCGACCTTGATTCATTATTATGAATTATACTTGTATTATGGGTGATTTGGTTTTGGTTTACGGTGGCATTCGTTTTAACGACACATGACTATATCAGGGGTGTACAAAATAGAAACAAACAAGTGAACTTCGGCCTATCATGACAATTTTGTGCAGTGGAGTAATTTTGGTTTCAGCGGAGGCTGAAACATAGATGACAGTCAATGGATAGTCTTTTCGATCGCCGGAGACAAGGTGACTGCAGCAGCCAGCAAGGAAAAGGAGATGGAAATTCTCGGCGTCAACATTCTGCCGCCCGCGCGGCTGTGTTCTGGCCATGCAGCTTTAGCTGAGGTACATGGTTATATCATTAAAACAATTTTATTTCACAAGAGTGATACATCTAGGAGCCCAACATAATAGCGTACGGCCAGACGACATGACTGACCTGTCTGCCTTGCCGAAATCAATTTAATGCAGCATTAATCCCGAAAATGCAAGGTTATCTGTTGAGAATCATGTAACGGGTGGGAAAGATTCTAAATACTTTACATTCTCAGAGTTTCGCAGATTAAAAGGCCGTCGAAAAAACACAACGCAGGATGGGTGCCGCGACGCAGCGCCGGCATACGGCAAACTCCAGTCTACTTTAGTTCTCTTATATTTTTTTGCCAAGGGGGAGAAGCTTTTTTCCGCTTTTGTCCAAGCACAGATAGAGTGTGTTCATCACAAGAGTATGCAGAGCCACTCACACGCTCTGCTGGCTCCCGTAAAGTCCTCCGCTGTTGTTATCGATGCGGATCTCGCGAAAACATAAAAGGTGAAGGGACGACAGGGGAAGAAAGCCGTGCTGTTTGCATGGTTGATGTCCAAACTAAAAACGGACGGATGGACAGCATCTTTTATTTCGTATGCCGGTGCTGTGTTGCTTTACGCCATCTGGCGTGTCCTGTTTGGACGGCCCTTAATTAATACCCACGCTGCACGGGCTGTTTCAACTATCTTTGATTAACGGCCGTAAGCACTCTCCTTCCTTAATTGTTTGACTCAACTGAACTTATAGGGTGTTACACCACTACTTTTATCCCAATTGAAATCTAGATAAAAACCAAATCTATTATTTCATCGATTCAGATGGTGTAGCGAATCCATTATTGACAGGTTTTTTTTTTTTAGAAGTGTTTGACACGAGATATAATCAACCTTTTTGTTTTCTTTTTTGAAGAAAGAAAGGGACCTAAAACTTCAAATGACAGCAAGCAAGAAAGGCTTAACAAAACCTCCATTCACATTTCAGAATTGCAAACGGCATATTGTGTGCTGTATTCAGTGAGAGCGTGACGACAGAGCAAGTGGTTTTACAACGCACGGGGTACCATCTGAGCTCTCCCTGAGTGCCTGACAGATACGACAATAGTGCTGGCGATTGTTGGCAAGGACGGGAAAACGGAACGAATTAATACAATAAAGAGAAGGTCAAAATATTTGTGGAAAGATATAAAGAAGCGCGATACAAAAAAAAAAGTGAATTAGACGGTTTAACCACAGAGAAACTTTATAGCAAAAATTAAAAGGAAGTGCTATAAACATTCCTATACGTTAGGCGGCACAAGCAACGACCCCATACAAAAAATATTGCCAATACCATCTATCCAAACATCCATTAGGTTCCCAGTGGCACTGGCTTCGGCGACCTACCAGGGTCGTTATGAAAGCCGCTCTGATCTCCAAATACGCAATTCTCACAGTGTTTGAGGCTACCATCGTGCCACGAGCTTTACCATCTTCAAATAAAATCGTGCAATATCTGTCCAACTGCCCTTACAAGCGTATTATGCTAAATTTTAGAACAGGTTATTCATTATCATCTTGCCAACTTCCTCGAAGCAAACACCTCTTAATCTATGTCAGCATGGCTTTCGAAAATATTTTTCCGGGTAAACACAGGTCTTTCACTCAAAAAATGCATGCCATCCTTGACCGTGGGTCGCAGGCGAGCTGTGAACTCCTCGATTTTTCGGGAGCTTTCGATAAAGCCGGTCATCTGTTATTGTTGTTCACACTGAGTTAAGTTAATATTGACCCAAAGGTACGGAACTGGATTGAATGTTTTTTGCTTAATCGTTCCCAATTCGTAGCTGTCAATGACTATGCTCCCTCATCAACTCCCATCAATTCCGGATGTTCACAGGTCTCTTACTTTTTCTTATTTGTATTAGCAATCTCCCAGACTCCCTTTCAATCCTGAATGTCTATTTACAGACGACTACGTTATATACCGTGAGATATTGACAGACAATAACATAAGCTTGTTGCAGACTGACTTAGTATCCGTAACTAACTTGTGTTGTATATGACTAATGAAACTAAACATTATTAAGTGCCAATACATGCGTACGTCTCGTCGTAATGCCTTTTGTGCTGCTTACCACCTAAATAACATTTGTTTGGACTCTGTGCGTTGTTACAAACATCTTGATGATCACACAACATCGAACCTTTCGTGGGACATTCACATAGAGCACTCCATTAACAATGCTAACTGCATGCTTGGTTTTCTGAGAGAACAAAATGAAAGACGTTTACAAATCTCTGTAATGTAAAGTTGGAGCGCAGCTCTTGAAAAGGAGGAGGGGAGGGTTCGGAAGGGAGGATATGCCCCTCCTACTCGTCCGTACCCTCTTCTCTTCCTTTACTCCTCGCTTCCTCCCGTCCTCCTCTGCTACTCCTCCTCCCCTCCTTTCCTCCTCCTCCCTCCTCCTCCCTCCTCCTCTCCTCTTCCTCCGTTCACCTCATTTCAGAACCTCAGGTGAAATCTTCTCGCACAATGCGTCAAGTAAACGTTGCACAAACAAAAATGCAATGCAGGTTCAAACTTGCGTTACCATCCAACATTGCACAAGACATTTCATGCGTCGCGAGATGACGTCTGTGATCAACAGACCGCGAAAATCTATTTAGTGGACCGATCATTTGGGCCCGCCAGGTAAATACTCAAGCTATATCTTTCTTCCTTCCGACGAGCAACGCCGACAGTTCAGTTTCCGCTAGATTGACCGCCGGTTTGCGTCGGATCACAACAAGGTCAAAAGAGCCTCGAGGGTAAGAACTCATTTCTTCCTCGACTGACCACCGATGCAGTCTCCAGCAGGCGAGTGACCCAGCTGCACCGAGGGGCAGCTTCTGTTCGGCTCGAACTCGGTGGCAGGGAGTAATCCTCGGGAAAGATCGCGGCGTGCAGGATCCCTCTTTATGCTATTTTACCCCAAGAATCGCGACTTAGGACAACGTCAAAGACAAGGAGAAAAATCCTCACTTTTATTTTCTCCTTCCCCGTCTAGCGTGAACTCATCTTAGTATGGAGGTCTGTTTTCGTGGCAGCTTGTTGCAAAAATGAATACACACAAACCTGGGATAAAAGCAGAGACATAACCTCGGAAGGCCGAAGCTCTGAACCACGGTCAAAATAAGCGATGGCCTTGCTTTCTGCATGCTTGATTTATGTGTAAGTCGCCGAACTCCGAAAGAAAGATGGAGCAAGTGTTCGTGTGAGCCGCTGCGCGCATCGCTCACCCAGAAAAGTTTGAATATAGTAACAGTGTTTTCGCGCGCAAGCTTTCATGGTTCGTAACAAGCAACACACGCTACCACGCGTGTGTATGGTTACGTTTCAGCTTTAACATATATAAAGGCACAAATTCAACAAGCCTGAAATTTGAGGAAGGGAACACCTCCCTTCTCGTGCTTTAGATAGGTCAGGGGTGATTCATTGTCCGAGCAGCGGTAGCAACAATAACGCCTAAAGAAATTTTGGCTTTTTCAAGTATTTGTCTGTGTATCTGCTGATCTTTAAACGTCGTACTTATTCAAAAAGAGAAAAAGACTGAGGAACTCGAAATGATGCATATTAGTAATTAAACATGAGGAAGATACACAGAAAGGGGGGACGGACAACGAAGACTTCCATCTGTGTATCTTCCCCATGTGTAATTACTGTTACCAACACGCTCGTTTTGTACTTGATGCATATTACTTCTTCGCATAATTTATACTTCATTTCAATGCTTAAACTGTGTCCGGCATCTCTTCTAAGTCTTTTGAGGCGTTAGTTCTTTTGAACTCATTTACCCCTCTACAGACCTTGATCTGGGCGGTAGCTAATTCCCATTTACTGCTGCAAAACTCAACCCACCATTTTGGAGTGTGAGCTCGTGAGACTGAAAACAAAACAGCGAGTCCACATCGCCTCTTCTAAGTAACATGAAAAACTTGACACGTAAAAACCAGCGTTGTGTAACAGTTGTAGAGCGCAGGAATTAGGCGCCCGTTTCCGGGTTGAGCGGCGTCGCCGTCGCCGTTCAACCCATTACACCGGCGGCGACGCGTCGCCGTCGGTGTAACCGCGCGTTGCATTATGAAACATTTCCCATAATGACGTCACGTGACGTCGCACGTGACGTCACTCAACCCGGAAAACATTTTCCCGCTAAGTTTAGCAGGGAATTTTTACCCTCGTGACGTCACACGTGACATCATGTGTCACGTCAAATGAATGAATGTGACGTCACGTGGATGAATGTGACGTCCCGGGAATGAATGTGACGTCACATAAATTTTAGGGGGAAAAACGTTTCCGCTAAATTTAGAAAAGAAATTTCCTCGCTAAATTTAGCGGGAAAATGTCCCTGCTAAATTTAGCGGGAAAAGTTTCGCTAATTTTCTGGCTAAATTTAGCAGGAAAATGTTGGTAGATTTCCCGCTAAATTTAGCCGAAAAGTTTTGCTACATTTAGCGAGAAATTTAGCGGAAATTTCCCCCTGAATTGGAGGTAAGCAGAAAAGCATACCCTCCTCTCCTCCTCCTCAAGAGCTGCGCTCTAATTGTAACGCAAATTATAAATTGTACAGAGAATTGTAAACGTCTCGCATTTTTTCGAGCAGTCTACAAGTATTTATTTTCATTTGTTTCTTCGGTCATTTGATGCACTGTGGATGTTGATTTTGGGGTGAAATTATTACTTCGCAGGAGATAGCCTTAAGCGCTGCTGTTTGTCAAGACAAAATCGGCCGTCGTCATTCAGATACTTTTCACGCAATATATACAAACGGGTATTCGAAGATGATTCACTGACAAAACCAAACATTGTACCTGGCTGGTATCACAATTCCCAGGCTACTGGGTATGTTGCAATTAGGTCAGTCTCAGGCAAAGGTCAATGCGTCCGACGAAATACTTAGCCCCCCGGGAATCCAACGACGGGTCAAATCACGTATTCATGCTCGTCCTTTTTTGTGGATGTCCACACAGGCACGCCTCGGTACATCTAGGCAGTAACAGACGATATGGCTCCGCCATAATCTCGCACAGCGTTGAGTTCTCTCCTGTGAAATTACGCAATATTAAGTTGGCTTCCTCATAAAACTGCTCTAAAATAGATATATAATTTAAGTGGAAGTCAATTTTTCTTGCTATAATGTGCACCCCGGGAACTTCTCCTACATTATTATATTTAATCCTGGTGAGTTGCAAATTTGCGTTCTGCCGCCCTCCGCGCCGCTATTGATTACTTTTATACACCCCTCCGCACAAAGACATGGTTCCAGCTCCTCTGCAAAACGGAGCGAACGGAGAAATAGTACATGTTATAATATCATCGATTCTTTATTGGATAAAATTAACGTTGAGCCTTTGTATATCGCTTACGAGACAATCCGGGAGAGTAAATAACAGAACAATCGCCAACCCAGAAATCATCGTTTGTTGCACGCAAACGCCGAGGTAAGAAAAAGTTTAGTACCTTTGTCGGACCGCTCTCCTAGAATGGTCGTCGTGCATTAAAGTTTCATAGAGCTGCGGCCTAGCGACGTTGGCTTAAATCGAATCCTGGCTGCAGAGAATATCCAAGCCCAACACATACAACTTGCTGGAACACACGCGTAGTTTGGACACCGCCGAGTTCTATTACGGCAAACATAACAACATTAATTTTATTCAACCTGGACTTATTAATGAAAACATTAACTTAGACAGCGTTACAGGTCTACCGTAGAACTGGGCAGTAATTAACAAATGTTGTAATTAAGAAAATATTGTATTAATGAATGCAGCAATTACATTTCTTTTACATTTTCATAACAAGTTATTGAGGCATGGTGCAAAATGTACTCATAACTTGTTCGTTCGAAATCAAGTGCGTTGAGCTCAGTTAGCCTTGACGAGGGCGTCAGAACTCAACTGATATCGTCGGTTTTTACACGGAACGCTGCCGCGATTCAGCCGTAAAGATCCAGCATAGTTTTCGGAAAGGCAAATACCTCGCATCACTGGCGGGCCCTCAGTGCCTGCTAAGCAGCAATCACAAGAAACGCAGTCAACCGCTTCGCAGACATCCAAACAAGTCTCTGTTTTCAGAGCGAGAGCTGTAGCAAATAAAAATCTATAATCAGCTTTTCACGAACTGTATTTATTTCCAAAGTCGATTTGCCGCGCAGGTGATGAAAGACGTTTCGAACGCAGTCACTCAGTCTTGTTTTGAACACTGCGATGTTAAACGGAGACGACCGAAACCCGACCACTGCGCGCACGTCACGCCTGAACTGTGCAATTTTCCGAGTCACGTTTTCTTCGTTAGCATCGCACTTCAAAGAGAAGGTAAACCATTAGCGAAACAAAAAGTCGCTCTCGAAAGAGTTAATTCAAAGCAGCCCACTTGGCTCATGGTCCAGAAAATATCGCGAAACCTGAAAGAAGGTTAAATCGCTAACCAATAGATGGCAGATGGAGGCAGAGTAACTTAGAGTTCCTCTATATGCTCCCCCGAAGGGGTATATATATATACAGGAACTCTAGAGTAACTGCAAATGACTTTGTTCATGTCACTTTCGCGCTATGGAGGCCTTGTTATTAAAACAAAAGCCTTGTATGTATTATCGTTCAGTCGACCTTCAAAGGCCTTGAGCGAAAGCACGTCGGCAACAGGGAAGGTACCAAATCGTTCACGTGACCACTCAGGCAAATTAGACGCAATAAAATTAAGAATGACAAAGCGAATTAAGAGGAATCAAAGTGAATTAAGAGGAATTGAATTGAATTAAGAATCATTAAAAGAGAAGTAAGAGTAATCAATGGGAATTAAAAAGGACCATAAAGCGAATTAAGAGGAATAAAAGTGAATTAAAATGAAGCAAAATCAATTAAGAGGAATTAAAGTGAATTAAGAGGAATTGAAGAGAAGTAAGAGGACTACGAAGAATTGGGTGCGTAAAATCTGGAAATAACATGAAACAAAAAAATGGAATTTCAAAAAAAGAGAATGTGAAAAAGGAAAACGTGAAGAAAGTAAATCATGTTGTCTGTCTTCAATGCGTCGGCGCTTGGGCTTTCGCCTTCAACTCGTCTTAAGCATAACATAACAGACCCTGTGTTTTTTGTGTGAGTTTTGTTTTACCTTCGAGCCATCCTAGACACCCGGAGAAAAAGATGACTCAGGAGCAACCAGGAGACTTGTGCGTTCTTGACATGCGTGTCATAGACTGCTAGATTGTCGTGTTCGGCCCCGCCCGTCTCCCGTTACGTAAATAATTGTTTTGTTAACAAAACACTACCACAGATTGCTCAACTTTGGTCTACACGGTGCTAATAAAGGAAAACGATAAAATTAAAGCTTACCCTGTCAGAATCGTCGGTGCCATCCGGGGTGCACGTCTCAAAGCGAAATCTCGCGCTGAATTTTGTTCCTTCTTGGCCGGCGTAAGCACGTCAATCTCAACTCCGCGTTTAGTTTCACCGGAACACTAGTGCCGATAGCTCAATAGGTTTACACATGCAAAGTTCATAGGTCGCGGAACATCTATGTGAAGTTTGAAAGTGCTTCGATTGATGGCCTAGAAAATGGATGGTGATAAACACAAACTGTCGTATTTTGACCCGCGTCTTATTTTACCCCACCTTTCCCTAGACGTGACACTGCAATTATTTGCGACAGTCAATAAAACAGCACACTCCACTCCGGTTACTGCCAGCCAAGTGTTTGCTTCCCCGCAAAGCACGTCGCACAATGGCGCGAGGGACGCCAGTTTTTTTTTTTTTTTTATAAACGTATTCGTTTTGGTTTTGCGCTGTTCGTGTGTGGTGCCAGTGCTCGTCGTGAATTAACCTCTGTAGAGGGGGTATTCACTCAGTAGCTGTAAGAAATGTTTCTCCGGCATAAAAATCGTTTTTCGACCTACATGGATGCAGTCAGAGCCACGCTTTGCCACATGTGTTTTGTAAGGTTAGCTACGCCGTGGTGCGGTCGAAAACAAGCAAATGGTGGGGGACAATTCGCGTAAAAGGGTCATTATGTTGTACTTTGTTATACATCCCCTTCGGAAGAAAAAATATATTGGCCGGTTGTTGTGCCGAGCGGCTATGGCGAATCTACAGAGCGACATTAAAAACGAGGGCGGTGTTCCGAAGTCATAATTTTCTGGCCCATAGTCAATGCATGGTTTTTACGTGTAGCCTTGTACGTTGAGAGCTCGCGGATTTGTCATTGACGAGAGGACTAGTTGAAGCGCGCTTTAGGCTTGATCTAACAATCTGAGATTCAATTTAATTGAAATAAAAAGCACGAACGCGGTTTTGCTCCAAGATAGGGGCCGAAAAGCCTGAGGTAGTCCAAAACGTATGTCATTTAGCAGTGTCGTGTAGATTCGGGATCGGTTAAGTACGAAAATCAAAAAGAAAAAAAAGCTAGATCAATGCCAGGTAATTTTTGTAGGCTCGACTACAGTGACTGTTGACAAAACATTATCCGGCAATAAGAGGAAGAAAATTTGCATAGCACCACGTCGGTCGTTTTCTGATTTCATTTAATGCCAACATGCCAAACTGTAAATATATTAGCGTACATGCTCCCTTTCTCTTATGTATCAAGCATTTTCAACCCTTTTTCAAGATCCCAATCGCTCTTGGGAAGGCGACAGCGAGGCATTGCAGAGGACAGTTACATTGGTTACTATACGATAGGAGCAACTTCTCGGAGCAGTGTTCCAACATGATTCTCCGCACGTCCATCAATTCCACCAGAAACACTTAAGCGGTCTTATTACACTCTTTAAAAGGCAACCCCGGTCATTATTTTCGAGTTCTGTATTACGACGACTGTTTTCAGCCGTGTCAGTGTCACTGAATTACAAGCTATCTATTTTGTTCGATGTTGTTTCTATTCTTGTAAATATCACGCCTCAAAATTTGGTTTCAGGAGTCTACGGCAAAACCGAAACAATCTGCTAGAGAGGAATGGCAACACCGATCACCAGCTGTATGGCCGCGACCTGACGCCACGGTGGTGCTGCGGTACGCGTCGCCCAGTGTGGCTTGACTGAGAGCTAACTAGCTTGCCAACTGCTAAAGAGCAGCTGGTCGCATCTTTAAAATCGTTCTTAGTGAACTACGAGGCTTCACTTTGACGTAATAGTTTGGCTGTGATCATATTTCGTGCCACTAAAGTGCTGCCAGTCATTTATCTTGGTTTTGTTTTCGACCAGAGTTGACCTTTAACGCAAAGCAGAACGTCAACCTGCGACCGTACACATTATCTCGCCTCGCTGTTACTACACTGGTACTCGAAATGCATGGAGAAATCGACGTTGATTCCACACTTCGTTCACAATGCGCAACACTGTCTTAGCGATGTTGGTGTCTCACGGAAATAAAAAAAAACACGTTTATTGTCTGATGGCACTCGATAACAGGAAACAGCCCCAAATGTAGCGCAGAAGACGCGCGGCACCCGGCAGGAAAAGCTCCCAAATTTGGATGCAAATTTGCGGATACGGCCATTTTAGCCCAATGTACATAGCGCTTCTAGCACCGTTCTGGAACTTCACTGTTTCTAACGGCTTCGTTTGCTCGTTTGGCCAAATTTGCGGTTAAAACGCAGATACCCTCAAGGTGCTCCGCGTGTTCGAACTGCGAGAGTGAATTACAGGCAGTCGTCGTGGCCGCTGATTCTCAGACAGCTCAATGATGTTTATTAATAAAAACGTGAGCGACGTGCCCGAAAAACGAAACAGAAAGAAGATGACTCAGCTGGGAGGAACTTTACTCTCGCCTGCCTGGAGAAAGAGAAAAACATCTCGTTCCTCCCTTCTTCTCGTGTCTGCTTGGGGGCGCATAAGCAAAAGAGAGAAAAACGAGCCCTTGATACATTTTCCTTCTTTTTTATATTGTCCACAATTTGATAACTTTCACTGGTTAGTAATTCGTTCACAGACATAGGTTGGATTATATATAGCTCGTTGCACTTAACAGAATTGTGAATATGATTTTAAACTTTTACAAAACACTATTTACGATGAAGAATAATTGGTGTTGTGGGGATATTTAGACAGCGTGTAGTTGGTCAGCCATTTCAAAGATCCGACGAGTCACTCGCTGAAGATGAGAAATATAGCCAGCGCGGTACAACCGCTAGCCTGGGGTCTTTAACGTGCACCACGCAGTAGTGGTACACGACCGCACGCCGGTACGATGCTCATCGAGATCGAAACGGGCAGGGGTGGGGATTGAACCTAGGATCCCTGGGTTCTGCAGCGCGAGCTCTCACTCTACGTGCTCCGAGCTGGTGTGCGCTAGCCCACTCGGACACCAATCCCCCTTATTTGCGAGGAGTTTTTGTAAAGTTCGTACTATAAAAGACGTGATTTAGTAGTCCTCTTTAGATTAACTTTTGTAGAGAAGATGAAGTGATAGGGGTATGAAATGTTTAGACGTTTTAATAGGATATAATTTATGGAGTGATCGATGTTAGAAGAGCAATTATCGTAAAAGTGTTACGCCTCAAAAATGACTTCAAATCTAGGGCACACATTCACCATAGGTCTAGAGGCGGAGCAGCCAAGTTGAGACATCACATACTCCTATGGTCGAAAGAACATATTCTGGGGAACATAGATGCCGATCGGGGAAGTTTTCTGAAGGGAATGCGACTGTTTTTGGTCTATGCAGTAAATGCACAAGGTCGATTTTCTGCTTACTTCACATTAACGATACTTGTTTTACTGGCTTCGAGGAAAACAATATTAATTAAGCATCCGCTTTCATGTACTCAGTTCCTATTGTTTAAAGAGAGCAGTCGGTAAACTAAACAGAATCCCCAATAATTTCTGACTGCCCAGGAAAGCTGCAGTGTTTATCGCTGGATAACAAAGCAAGAAAAATGTTTGTTTTCGTAATTTGTGAAAACGTATTGCAAGCGAGTGGAATTTTAGCTACACTGTGAAAATCACCTGGATCAAAAATGGATATTCTTGAACGTGAATAACGAGCCTTTTTTAAACTGATCGATATATTCATTTATTTCACCCTTACTACAGAATAAACAGATACTTAGAAAAACGTCTTGTAAACTTTCTTTATAATTTATAAATAGCTGACGATTGAATGAGTTGCTAAAAGCGACATTTTCTGCCCACTCTGTTGCTTTAGACTCCCAGTGTCTCTAGCCAAAAGCCGCTGTTAGCAAGTTGGACGTAATAGCAGCGTTTTTCACAAAATTAACAAAACAATATTATTGAAAAAAAAAATAAACGGCAGGGCTGCCTTTGTTAGATTCCGTCCTTTCTTTAGAGCTGCCTTTTGAGACTACCAAGGAAAGCTACTCCACCGAAAAGCAAGTATAATTGAAAGATCTAACTTTTCGTCGAATACTCTAATAATAACAAAGGTATATATATATATATATATATATATATCTATATATATATACATATTTTTTAGATGGCTCAGTAATGTAGATAACTCATTAACACATATATCGTCCGGAAAAGTTTTCGATTTTTTTTTTATTTTCACGTATTTTTATAGCAGTTTGCAAGTACGGCTCCAATGGCATGTGTAGTTAGTCTTTTTATAATTGCTAAGGTGTACCCGTGGCTGCCAGACTCGCGCAAAATAAAGCATCTTCCACCCACGGTAGCAAGACTAGTCTTCAAAGCCTGGCTGCTTGCGACGTCTATGTATCATAGTTGGGATCACTTTGGTTACCAACTCGCGTTCCCAAATTAGGCAAGCGCTTGATGGGTGAGTGCAAGCAAGAGCGGCGGCTCCAAGCAGTTTTCCAAAAAGGCTCGCTGCGCATGTGCTTTGACCTTGTTCACCACGAGTTATAGTTTTTGGACCTTCTGATCTGACTTGAGTTCACGTTAGGAATGGTTATTCAGATAATTCGCTAACAAAGTCAAACGACAGTCGGCCATTTAGTAAAATATCTTACATGAATAAGAATTTTGTTTTAGTTCAATAAACACCTATGGTCAGGTACGGTCATATACGAGCACATAAGAAGCATATAAGAACATATAATAAGAAAAATAGAGGATTATATGAGAAGATATAAGAAACTTCTCATCTGCTCCTCTTAATTTTTTATATACTCTTGTATGGTTCTTACATGCTCTTAAATGATATTAATTTGATGATGTGCTTTCATTGCAACAAGAAAGTTATCATACAAATAAGTTTTTTCACCAGGGCAGAGCTGAACGTAAAGGGGTAGATCCCTCTTGACAACGTCACAAGGAACAAGTTCGCACGAAGACCACGTCCCACGTATGTAAATGGATATCACTATAGTCGGTTACAAGTTAAGAAGGTAGGAGAAGCTCCTCCCACAAAGCGTGGTGCGCCGGTTTCAAATCCCTCCGCAATCGAAAGAAGAGTTCACTGGAAACGCTCCTTGTTCCACTTCAATGGATAGATAATGGCCACAGAGTGGTGCCAACTTGTCTCCGACCCCCACTTTTTAAGAAAGCGACCTTTGTATTCATCGGAGAAGGAACCGAGCCCCTGAAAGCAGCCTTTGTATCAATCGGAGGGGGAAGCTAATCCCCGAAAGTCGTCTTTGTTTCCATCGGAAGGGGGAAGACTTAATCTCCATCTCGTGGCTTCCACAATGCTAAGTCGAAGTCGAGAGATAAAGCAAATATGTACAGAAAGGCACGACCCTCCTCGCGCGTTGGCCGCAACGTCACGGAAACGATGGGACACTATTGGATGCGGAGGTGGCGGAGGGATATATGATTCTCTTTGAGGGGCATTTGCCGCTACCTTCTTGACTTGTAACCTACTATAGGTTCGTTTACTTGAAAAAGGTACTCACTATTTGGTGCTTTTTGCATTTAAAACGTTTTAAAGTGTCTAATAATCTGTTTGCTCTCAATTTTTCAAATTTGATTACCACATTCGTTAGAAAAGCCGATTCCTCTACCTCTTGATTTAATGAGCGTTATTACCAGAAATATTCTTTCTTAGTATATGCCACCATAAAGGAAAACTTCTGCAGATTGACGCGTGAAGAACTACGTTGATTTGAGTTAAGTTATATAGATAAACACGCGCGTTCCATCTTGTTATTTAAAGCGACACAGACAGACTACTTATTCTCGCCGAGGTTTTCATTTGAACATAACATATAAGAGCTCAACGCCTACTCAAAACACAATTTGCGGCTCAAAATTCGTTTTCTTTCTACCCGAAAACAGCCGGTCAAGAATTGGCCACTGTCAGTCGCGTTCACCCGCTTTTTCAGCGTCACGTGGTATTCAAACTATAGCGTACCAAATATATTCAAAGTAGTGTGTCATCTAAGGCACACATTAAATTTAAAGATAGAAAAGAATATGAACCAAATTTTTGTGACCTCAAAAAGTCTGCCAATACGTCGATGAAAAAAAAATATATGGCACAGATCACAGAGAGTACATGTACACGTCATTCTCAATATGGCGACGTACCGCAGGCCGGACGACGCGATGGCGGCGCACGACGGACCAACGTTAAGAGGAAAGTAGGGCCGCTACTTCGGAACTGTCGTTCCTAGTACCGATCAATCGATTTTCAAGCACAGAACATCGAGAGAAAGAAATATAATCGAGAAACAATCGCACGACAAACGGTTCACGCAACTTCGTCGTCGCCGTGTGCTTCCCACGCTAAACAAGCGGGAAAAAAAAAAAAAAACCTGGCTACGAGATTTTTGGCAACTCTCTCCCCCTCTATATTTATTCCTCCTCCTCGTTACACATTGTCCACATGTCGCGGCCATGAGCTTCCGTGCTCATGGTTCAATTTCAGTTTCGAGCAGTTCCGTTTTTTTTTTTTTTTTTTTTTTTTACTTTATAAGGTATACGTAATTCTGCAGCACAATATTGATTGGGTATACAGACGCCATATTAAATCGTCTGTCAAAAAACTGAGAAAAAAAACATTTCGGTGTGCCAGTGTCTTTTTAAGGTGGCGATTGCACTTAAATTTCATTTAGTGTTAAGAAGTGCACTACTCTTTTTCTAATATGGTGCCTGCTACCAAGGTGGTAAAAGTTGGCAAGTATTTAAAAAGGTGACCTTCACTTAATTATTTCCGCTACTTCCTTGTGCGGTTTCAGATCATGCTTACGTTACCGCTCCAGTTCCCACGTCACTTAAGGGAAACATCGACGAGCAGCTTCAACACTTAACACCAGAAAACTAATACCGTAAAATAGGAAGCCGCATAAGTACACCGGAAGAAAATAAAAAAATGTTAGAAGGAGACTAAGATATTGTTTGGTAGAGACGCGTCCTAAATAATAATATAATAAATCTTTATTTTGTTTCATCACTGAAATGGGGGGGCCAAGACAAAAAGCTGCAGCAGCTTGACGGAGGTCCTGGCTACATTTACAGTAGGCGATTCCCAAGCAATTTCAAAACGAACAAAATAGCTACATTGAGAGAAAGTACACTATTTTAAATGTGCAGTCCACAGTTCAAACAAAAGCAAGAGAAAAAAAATTAAATAATACATTCATGGTGGTATCCAATGGTACGGCAATCCGTATGCCTTAGCCGTACCTAAGAAAACAACCCTAAAATAATGCTCGTAAATGAGGACAAGCGAAAGGCAGTACCAAGTATTCTTCTTGTGCTCGTTCTGTTTGGGCTTCCCTGAAGAGCACCAACTCTGCCAGAAATGGAGTACATATCTCTTTCCCGGATACCATAAGGATACCAAGCCTCCAGAAAGCGTTCGTTTCTTTTTCATTGCGCTTTGACTGCGAGAGAACGCTCCAAGCTGACGAGACACCAAAGAGCTATCGTAAGTAGAGAGAGAGAGAGAGAGAGAGAGAGAGAGGGGAATCTCGCGCTGGAGGCGAGACAACTGAAAGGTTTGTCCGATCTTTAGGAAATTAACCTACGATCTTAAATGCAGCGCTTTGCGTCCCGTGAGATTTCGAGGCTCGATCGCCGAATACTGATGCGTGAACGTGTCAGACGCAACGATAGCTCACAGAACGGCCGCCAGAGTCGTGACGTGTGCAAACAGCCGCGGCCGAGTAAACAGGAGCTGGGAAGTTGGCGGAATACTGGGTGAGCCTCGAGCCGGCAACGGACGGCACGCTGTCCACCAACCACAATTGAGAGAATTGAGAACTCGACCGAGCGCACAGGCAGTTCGCCCCAACCGTCGAAAAACCAAGGAAATCCTAAATACGTCTTTATGTATGCCGCGAACAGGCCGATTATACTGTGAAAAGTATTGGGGGGATTAGCATTTTCAAGAAGGCAGTTCAGCACACGTTTCCTTTATTTGTACTTTGTGAGGCGAGGTGTGCAAGGTATCAAGTGTCCTAAGAAAATATGGGTTATTCTGCCTCGTGGCTCACCGTTTTCGTGGAACAAAGCTGTGAAGCCTGAAACCAATATGACTTCAAATAAAGCCGATCAGTCAAGGAAGTTTGTTTTGACACGCATCGATATTAACTTATTTTTCCATAAAATAATCCTGTCGACGAAAGAAAACATACTAACACGTAGTACTACATTGTTTTGCCTCTGGTCACGGGATATTTTGCTCCTTTTATAGTTCCGGCACCACGACTTAAGGCTGTCCCCGCGTTGCAGCGGTCAAAGAGTTGCATGGGCTAAGGCGACTGCAAAAAAAAAAAAAATGGAATCGATGCGTCCATATTTTTGCAAGTGTGATACATGGTCTTGTATGGTGTTAAAATTAAACAAAGGTGCCCTGAGCAGGTTTTCGAGATCGCCTAAATATTGCAAACCGCTCTGCGGGCCCTAAGCATCCTAGAAATCCATAAATCATAACGATGCGCGGCCGATTTCCTATTGAAAAAAGCAGTATAAGATCGCAACACACCGAGGTCATCTACGGCGATGTAGGAGCATTATTCCGGCAGCCAAGACAGCATGTGACCAGAGATAGAGAGAGAGAGAGAGGCTTGCGAAAGAGGAAATACTAACCTGCATGAGTGTCACGAATGACGAAAACATGTCACAGCCAGAGGCCAGGCGGTCATCATTAGTTGGGGGAAGGAGAGGAGGGGATAACAACATGTGGCCAGTGAAAACGCAACATTTTGCTGAGATTGCAAATGCGTTTATTACAAATGTTTATGCTTTTGTAGATCATAAAAGCAAATAATAGGAGTCAACAAATGTCAATTTTCGCGGAGAGGGAACATAACTCTGCAATAATCGCCTCAAAAACAACGCACTATAGGGTGTTTTCAGATAAGATCGAACAACCATGTCCAATTACTATTTTTAATTTTGATGAATAAACATTTTGCTGGCTTTATGCCCAGAAGAATAAAACCAATCCTTGTTTCCAGAAAATTCTTTTTGTCTTTAAAAAAAAAAAAATTGTAAGGGCCCTTTCAGTCACTTGAGCGTTTTGCGTATCGCGCGATGTTGACATTTCGGGCGGCTTCCCCCAAAAAACTGTTCTGGCTACGGGTCTAGAAATATTCACTGACAAATTAGGCATGGGCAGAATGCACATAAAGTATTAATCACTGAGTATTAGGGTAGTCGTTTTGAGGGAAAAAAATCGCCAACACGGCACATTGCGCAATAACACTCTGGATTAAAGAATATGTTTCTCCGCATCTATAAAAGCTAAGGTCTTCAAACTTTGCCAGTGTGTTGCCCGTATCGGCGACGTGAACGATCGAAAGCGTCGCCGTGATGGGTCTTCGACGATAGGCCGAATGCTGACTATGACGTCAGCAAAGGATTTCCATGGACGGACGTGACAGGAATGGAAGAACTTCGTTTTTGACGGTGTTGGCAGTGTTGGTATGAGAGTGCTATGATTTCAAGTTTCCACAATGCTCTTTACAAATACCTTCAAACTTGTTGTTCACAAGGTAATGATGTCACAAAAGGTAACCATAGGAGGCGCCACCAAAGCATCTCGCCGCCAATATAGTTCATCTTTGCGTGAAATATTGCTGTCCTGGTTAGCGCGAGAAATTTACAAGAAATGCTCACACAGGTGCATTTAACTAAAAACTTCATTATTTTCAAAATCATTTAAAAAAAAGGCCACCTCTATATTCGTTAAACTCTCTGAAATTAACGTTATAATATGTACTAACAGAGTCTTCAAAAATGTAATGCTATATTGAGTGGCTTTTAATTTATAAAGCGAGAAATATAGCCAAATTGACGCTAGCGCGGTTGTCATAAATGGGGCGTGCACACACCCGTTCTTCACAATTTCAGTAGTCAGGAAAAGACAAATTGACAGCACAGATGTAAACGGTAGGTCTGAAGGAAAAATTTCTAATACATTTCGTACAACCGACCCAAAAATGCCCATGGGCCGGAGCGATCGAGGTGTGCCACCCTGTAACATGCTTCGCGGTGCCTGCTTCAACCATAGAGTTATTATAATGTACGCTAGAGGTTCAACTGGCGCTAGTGTCTATGCGACTTCCGTGACGCAAATTGAAGCAGACAGCAACCAGTCTACTTCTGCGGTGCTCCTGTGCATTCCTATGGGAAAACGCGCCTGCATTTTGTCTCTTCGCCGGAAAATAGCACGGAGCACTTTGGTTGTTTGGGTCGTACCGAATAGTATGTACCTTACTTAAGATTGTAAAAGTGTGATTGCTTTAGTTAGCGCATTTTTCTTCATCAGTGAACGATATTTAACTTCGCTACATTTCAGCCCCGAACGTGTGTTCCGCAGCGGGTGTGTGAAAACAAGCGACGATTCAAAGCAAAATTACAATCGAAACGAATATAGAGTGTAATCAAGGCTCGCCAGCCTTCCGGTGACGCTTGTATATTCATAATATGCCATTCCTGTCACTCAATGAAAATGCTCCCGTCGTGCATGAGCAGATAAAAACCTTCAAAACGTAGAGAATAAAGTTCGTGGGCCATGAAAGGTGTCTCTTCGTATTGTTTTCTCTGCCGGGCAGCTTTTATTGCGCACTAAATCTCAAAGATATCGAGCGCGCGGGCGATATTTTGAACGTAGAACAAGCAGCTTCGCTCAGGGCAGAAAGAATAAAGCGGTACTACTTATTTAAAATAGGAATAGAATAGTGGCCTTCAATTTATTTTGATCGTACATGCACTGCGAGTTACTGATCCAGTGTTACTGCGTAGTTCTTGCCGCCGCTCTTGATTTTCCAGATGTCCTTCGTTCGTTTGGCATGCATATCCCCCATGCTGGAAATCACCGACGCCGCGTTCGCGCTAACAGTGTACGACAGGCACATAAATACACGTACGAAGCCGTTTTAGCACCGTTTTTAATGCGATGAATTCGAAGAAAAAAAACGCCGTAACTGACCAATTCTTCCGTCTGCCTGACTGAGAATGTTCCAAGCTACCTAGTACGTACGAATTATTTGGATATTGCTCTTATGATCGAGCGCAGGGAGAAAATGTACTCACTTTTGCCCATAGAAATGCATTCCCGGAAGTCAATTTTCCACTGGTTGCTGTCAGCTTCAATTTGCGTCAGCACACTAGCGCCACTTGAACCTCTAGCGTACATTATAATAACTCTATGGTTTCAACAGCCGGCGTGTAGCGTCCCCGTCTTTGCGACATAAAGGAAGCAACCGGAGCGACTTACTAACAGATCAGCCTATAACCTTGGCGGTAACATGATATAAGAAGTAGGGCGCGGCATAACTGAACCTGCGCCGCCTGTGAGCTCCAAGAGATCCGCCGCCGTGGAAGACCGCACAACGCGTAGAAAATAAAAGACACTTAAAAATATAATATATATTTACTTGTTGTGCAACCGCAAAAACATATTCAATCTTTTTTGAGGAAAATAAAATTGTCTTGAGAAAAAAAAAAATCACAATGTTGCTGTCGGTATACGGGCACGTTTTTGCGACTTGCGTGAAACCGTCCTTTTGGATATAAAAAAAAACTGTTGTCTATTTAGGTTTAATATTTTTTGTGCAGAGCCTCCACATAAAATAGAAGGAGGGAAACATGCATTATCGATTACGAAGCAATTCAGAACTTTATGAATCCGGATCTTAAAAGACTGGAAATTCACATTTTTTTTTAAATGATTTGTACGCGTCTGTTTATATTGGCATAAATTGTCATTGATATTGAAAACGATAACCTTTCTAAAAACAATACACTGAAATGTAGACAGGTTACCGATTGTGGAATAATTGTAAAATTAGTTTAAAATGAAGGCCATCGTAATATTTCTTCTACTTTTCACAGATCAAGGCTCATAATATGTTCAATCAGGCCCTTCAAAAATGCTTCGCAATATTTTTTTTTTTATTTTACAGAGCGCTAAATATAGAGAATTGCCGTAACGGGAGTAAAGAAAGATAGGGCGTTGCCGATTTCAAACAAGGTAAGCAAGGGGTCTGTGAAGAGAAAGCACTGTGACAGGAGTTCGTGAAAAATTAGAATTCATACAAAAGATTACAGGTGAGTTTGAAGCACAAGTCAACAATTTAAATACAGATTTCTCGGATCAGTGAATTTAGGAGCATACCCTTCATGGGGAGGCTGGGATGCTAACGACCAGGTTTAAACAGTGATAAAAAATAACACATGTTTAAAGTCGTACATTTGAAACTAGTTTAAATAATCAAGATCCTGTGCGCACATTCGGAGCTTGTCGCGTGAATTCTTTCTGCCGGACGCTAACCTGAGTCGGTCACGGTGGTCTTCATGCACTTCGAGGAGGAACATTTGTTTTTCCCCGTTTTGCCTGTAGCGATCACTGTTCGTTTGTCCTAAGTTGCACCGCGAGCTCGCGACCTCGATCTGTTTTTCACAGCCATAGGAAACTTTACTTTCAAAGATATATCTTTTCTGCGTCTACTATTCTTGCTAAAACAGGTGTGGTTCCGAAGTGTCGGACCGCGTACACTGCCACAAGTGACAGGACTGAATTTCACACTCAACGGACACGGAGTCCCAGTCCTTTGCTTTCATGTCCCTGAACGCTTTTATGTCAGCTTTCGGGAGGTGGATTATTTTCATGTTCGGCAGTTTATATAGTGTTCAGTAGGGCAACCATCTCTGACGCCGACTCGATCACCGACTAGGTGGGCCGTCGGAGGCTGTACAACGTTGCCTGGTGCTTGACACGACCCCTGATTTTATCGCAGACGCTCTTACCATGTTAAGTTGCTGAAAAAATACACCTCGCTGACGTGTACTTGTGGTTCTTCAGCCCGTGTGGTTGGTACTTGTTCTTAAAGTGGCTTGCTGCACCATCATCACTTACGTAGGTCACATGAGCATACCCAAATTGGATTTCATGATTCTCCAAACCGTTGTCATATAAATTAAGTACCAGACACTCTCATTAAATCGTAATTCTTTTTCCTTTATTTTTATGTATCTCTGTTTTCTGCGCGTTGTGCGGTCCTCCACGGCGGGGATCTATTGGCGCTCACAGGCGGCGCAGGTGCAGGTTCTGCCGCGCCTACTTCCTATATCATGCTACCGCCAAGGTTGTAGGCTGATCTGTTTGGAAAGTCACTCCGGTTGCTTCCTTTACGTCGCGTAGAGGGAGACGCTACACGCCGGCTGTTGAAACAGGCACCGCAAAGCATGTTACAGGGTGGCGCACCTCGATCGCTCCGGCCCATGGACATTTTTGATTCGGTTGTACAAAAATGTATTAGGAATTTTTCCTTCAAAACTACCGACCACCTCTGTGCTGTCAATTTGTCTTTTCCTGACCACCCCGTAGCATTTTTACGCTTTTTAATAATAATGAAATTTTGAAGAACGGGTATGTGTACGCCTCATTTATGGCAATTGCGTTAGCGTCAATTTGCCCATGTTTCTCGCTTATAACTTCAAAGCCACACAAATATCATTATGTTTTCCCAGACTCTGTAAGTACATATTATAAACGTTAATTTCTGAGAGCTTAAAGAATATTGAAAATGGCCTTTTTTTTAATGGTTTTTAAAATAATGCATATTTAGTTAAATGCCCCTGTGTGAGCAATTCTTGTAACTTTCTCCCGCTGACCAGGACAACATATTTCACGCAACATGAACTATATACAGGGCAACACACTAGCAAAGGTTGGAAAACTTTAGCTTTCATAGATACAGCGAAAAAATCTGTAATCCAGAGCGTTATTGCGCAATGTACCGTGTTTGAGATTTGTTTCTCAAAATAACTACCCTAATACTTGGTGATGAATACTTATGTCAATCCTTCCTATGCCTATTGTCAGGGAATATTTCTAGACCTGTAGTCAGAACAGGTTTTTGGGGGAAGCCGCCCGAAATGTCATCATCGCGTGATAAGCAAAACGCGCAAGTGACTGAGAGGGTGCTTACAAATGGTTTTAGCAAAGACAAAATTTTGCTCCGAAAACAAGGATTGGTTTTATTCTTCTGGGTATAAAGCCAGCAAAATATATTTTTTTTCATCAAAATTAAAAATGGTCACCGTAATGGTTGTTCGATCTTATCTGAAAACGCCCTACGTACATAGTATTTTTTTTTACTTTTTTTTTTGTAGTCCGTGGAGGTATGTGTCAGGTCGTCAGCTCTCGTGCACGCTCGCGCTCGGTTGAAATCGTAGTCCGGGCTGTATAGGCAACGAGCTGTGCAGACTCGAGATATCACACCGCGGTTCCACAGGTGGGAAGCGCGAGGAGCTTTCGCCTGCTATTGGCCGAGTGTGGACCTGGTTTCGGAATGCTCCTCCTATCGCTGGATATGACCTCGGTGTGTTCCGAACTTTGATTGCTTTTTAACGGGAAAATTGGCCGCGCACCATCATGATTTAGGGATTTCTAGGTTGCTTAAAGCCACCAGACTAAAGCACTCTCAGAAACCTCCTCAGGGCACATTTACAATCTGAAAAGTCGAGCTACGTCACTGCTAAAACTAGGAAGTAGCATGGACTTCAAATTATCAATGGCTGTCACCTACCCACTTAAAGGCCGACGTACAACTTCGGTGTTCTGCAGGGAAGATAATCCTCTTAGCGCTCTATACGAAAGGAGGTGACGGGCAAAAGTGGAAAGCGCGAAGTGTACGTCGGCCTTTAAGTGAATTTTCTGTATGAATATATATATATATATATATATATATATATATATATAAAGAGAAAAAAAAACGTAGCGCAGGATGACGAAAAGTATATACGGAAGAAAACGCACTTGAGACGGTTGTTGGAGTTTTTAAAACATATTATACGTAAAGTTGGTCGACGTTTCGGCCTGAGACAGACCTTTTTGAGACTGTCTCGAAAAAGGCCAGGCTCGAGTCTCGAAAAAGGTCTGTCTCAGGCCGAAACGTCGACCAACGTTACGTATAATATGTTTTAATAATCGATGGACTGGTTTGGAATATGAACTTATTAAAATCTTGAAACTTTCCACGTGTCCCGGAGATGACGGTATTCATTCCACATTTCTTAGAAAAGAACACTTAAGTGTATTGTTAATAATACTATCAAAGATTTTTTCCGAGTCATTAGAAGCATCTCTGCTTTTGGACTACTGAAAAATCGGGAAGGTGGTTCCCCTGCACAAGACTGGTAGGCACGCATTAATTATCCCAATAATTATCGCCCCCTTTCTATAACCAGTATACCGTGCACTTTTGGAAGATGTAATTTACAGTCATATCGTTCAGCTTCAGGAAAAATTACTCATGCGAGACTCAGCTTCCATCCTTTACTAATGATTTATTTTCTGCTATATATAGTTCATCAACTGTTCACTGCATTTTGATTGACTTCTCCAAAGCTTTTGATACTGACTGCCATAAATTTATTTTGTACAAACTAAGTAAACTTAATGTAGACCCAACTGTTTTAAAATGAATTGAATCCTTCCTGTCTAACTGCACGCAATGTGTAGTTGCTAATGACTAGGGATGTCGCGAACTCCCGAAGTTCGGGTTCGAAAGATTTGAAATTTTCGACCCTCGCTAAGGATCGAATTGTAAAGGTCGCAACTTTACAACCCCGCTAAGTTTTGAGACCGAATAATTCGAAATTGTTAATGTTTCTGAAAGTTTCAGTTCGAAGATCTCGAATTGTTTGCCAGATATTCCAAAATATTCGTTCGAATTTTATTAAAATTGAAGTTTAAAAAATCGAATTTTTTTAGGCACAAGTCTGGAAAGCTTTAAAGTTTCGATTTTAAGTTTCAAGTTTGAATTTCACGAATGGAAATCAAATTCCGCAGAGTCAAACTAAGTTTTCATGAATTCACCTAACAATTATGAAATGTGCTACAAAATTTACTAGAAACGTAGCCCATTCTTTTATGTCATGAATATAGTCCTTTATAATTGTAACATTACTCGACATAATTATGAAATTACATCAGCTCATTTGCACCCTCACGTTTTGTTCATTAATACTCCTTCCTTCTCAGTGCTGTGGTACTGACGGTACTGCCATTATGGCTCGTTATTTCTTTAACTTATAAAACAAGCGTTGAACTGGTTCAAGGGTTCATTGAAAAGCCCCGAGGCGGTCAGTTGAAAGTACTTCCTACTTATTTGCAAACTAGTAGCTTTCCAATCAAACGTCGCCTGAATGCAATGCTGGCATAAGACAACCAAATATGCAGGACAACGCATACACATGAAGGCATCCAGGGTTTCCGAAAATGTTTAGTGGCTCTGGGCGTTTATTTTCGGCGGGATGACCCGTGGGATGGAGAAGCAACTGAACACAGGCACAGCATCCGAAACAAGTCAGGGTTTTAGGAGAATGCAACCAGACTCATTTAAGGGACAACCCGACCTAATACAGCTGATCAGGTCACGACCGGCTGTTATCGGGCTAACCATAATGCCGCTGCCTAGAACTTTTCTTCTTCGACTCATGGAGATATTGGCAGCCCTAAAATAAAAACTGTTATTAATGAGGATGAAGTAAGCGCCGATTCAGCGTTCGCTGTAGCGCATCGGCGTCCCTTTCCGCGCGCGCCTTTCCTTGACGCGAGGAAATCGAGGGACTTGCGTTCAAAAACAACTAATGCTATGAAGGACGCTCCCAGCGAAGCGCCCCGGTTGAACTTTAAGCCTGCAGATCAGCGATCCGTTGGCTTGCAGGTTACCTCTGGGCAAACCTTCGGAGTTGTGCGCGGGAGAGGCTCTCTGCGGAAGTCGAAAGAAAAATGTTTTCGAATAATGTTTCTGCACTTATTAAAGTTAAAGGCGACGTATAGGACGACGTCGAGGATGACGTCCTAGAGACCGACACAAAGTACGGCGTCTAGGACGACTTCTAGGACGACGTCGAAGACGACGTCAAGGGCGGCGTCAAGAGGACGCCGACGACGACCTGTCAGGCAACCTCAAGGACGACGCCTAGGTCGACTTCTAGGACGACCTTAAGAACGACATTTAGGACGACGTCGAGAAGTACTCCTAAAGGACAACGTCGAGAACGACGCCTAGAGGACGACGTCTAGACGACCTCTAGAACGATGTCAAGAGCGACGTCTAGAACGACTTCTAGGACGACCTCAAGGGCAACGTCAAGGACGACCTCAAGGACGACGTCTAGGACGACGTCGAGAATGACGCCTACAGGACGACGCCAAGGACAACATCTAGGACAACCTCAAGGACGATGTTAAGGACCGCGTCGTCCTTGATCATACGATTGAGCGGCGCGTGAATGGTGTATTAGAGTGCAGCTCTTAAGCGCCCGTTTCCGGCTTGAGCGGCGTCGCCGTCGCCTTCGGCGTAACCGCGCGTTACAATATGGGAAGTTTCCCATAATGACGTCACACGTGACGTCACCCTACTGAAAAAAACCAGTATAAACTGGATTAGGGAATCAGAAAATCTATCTGGAGTTCTTGCTGGAAACGTGAAATCTAGTTTGCAGACAATTATACTGTTTTTTTCGGTAGGGAACGTGTGACGTCAAGAGGGTTACCCTCGTGAGGTGTACGAGGCTTACCCTCACGAGGGTCACGAGGGTTGCCCTCGTACGGCACGTGTGACGTCACGTGACGTTACACGCAGCTTACATTGCCAATATTCCTGCTAAATTTAGTGGGGAAATTGTTCCGCCAAATTTGGCGGAAAGCTATTCCCGCTAAATTTACCCTCGTGATTACACGTGTGACGTCATGTGTGAAGTCATATGTGACGTCCCGTGTGACGTCATGAGGGTAACGTTTTCCTGCTAAAGTTGTCGGAAATATTTCCCCGCTAAATTTTGAGGGAAGGAAGAGGGGCATACCCTGTCCTCCGTACCCTCTCCACCTCCTGCACAAGAGCTGCGCTCTGATTCGGCGTTACAGAAAATTGTAAACGTCCTTAATTTTTTTCTTTGGACATCTTTTGGGCACAGCGACGCCGCTTTTTGCTCAATGGGACAAGTAAGGCTTCAACCTTAAAAAGGTCTGAGGTACGGGGCCGAGGCCGCCCAGAAGTTCAAAATCCGTCGAACTTTTGAACTCAGCAGGTTCAAAAGTTCGGAAATTGTCGAATTTCTTAGCGTAATACGTTCAAAAATGTCGAATTACATAGCGTGAAAAATCGGAAGTTTGAAAACAATCGAATTGCTCGGCACCGAAAATTCGACCATCGTCGAATTTGTTTATTAATTAAGTTCGAAACTTGACGAACCTTTGAACCCGTCGGTTTAATCTTCGAACCTAAGGTTCGAAAAAATATCGCGGCATCCCTACTAATGACTAACTCCTCTTCGTGCTCTGTAATATCTGGCGTCACAAATTGATCAGTGCTAAGACCCCTCTTGTATCTCATTGTGGCCACGCGCCACTAAGAAATCTCTAGAAAAAGAAGAGGGTCCAAGCGCGAGGGGATTAGAATAAAAGCCCAGTTGGATTTCGGACATCGACCTGGTTGGACGTCTCTATAGATTTAGTGACCCGGGTGTGATCAACCGAACTACTCTATCATGACCGATGACCTACAACCAGGCACTAGCGGCAGGACCACCCGCCAACCTGGCAACATCCGTCCACCCACCCTTCAACCACACGTCAACATTGACGAAGCGACCTTGACTACAGTGACCGGCACTCTACCTCTGCAGTTACCACAATTCTGGCCAAAAAACCCTCAGGTTTGGTTTACCTAAGTCGAGGCGCACTTCCATCTGCGGAAAGTCACTGCGCAGATAGCCCGCTTTTACCATGTCGTCGCCAGCCTACCACCCCAGGTTGAAGCCGAGATTGACGACGCACGTGCTGTCGCAAACACCATCCGACGACGCGTACGACCATCTAAAATCTGTCCTCCTGGCTCGGACAATGGCAACAGAGCGTTCACGGATCCAACAGCTGCTGACCGCACAAGAACTTGGGGATCGCCGGCCGTCGCAGCTCGATGCTCGGCTTGATAACCACGACGGTTATGACGCTGCTCGGCTCGATAACCACGATGACACTGCTCGGCTCGATAACCACGACGGCTATGACGCAATTCTGCGTGAGCTCTTCTAACAAAACCTACCAGAAGGCATGAGAATGATCCTAGCCGCTGCCGACGACATGTGGCTGGATCGTCTCGCGATACTAGCAGACCTGCGCAGGTCCGGCGAACAATACCGGTAAAATATAAACACATCGGTATCTATATCGAGATCCCACCGCGTCGCGAAAATGAGAACCCGCGAGTTATTCTAAAACTTCAGCTTTGGCCTAAATCGCGAAGTATTGAGCTATCGAAAATAAGTAGTTTACTGTATATAGTACCGTATAAAGATACTTGCACAGGCTCCTTAAGAACACCTTCGTGTTACAAAACAAATCAAAGCACCACAAAAATCGCTTATGGTATGAATGTCCAACGAGACTGAATGTCCAACGAGCCTGAATGTCCAATCGGTCACGTGACAGGCGAGACGGAATGTACAACGGGACGAGAGATCCAATCGAGACGGAGTGTCCATCGAGTCTGAGTGTCAAACGAGACGAAAGGTCCAATCGAGACGGAATGTCCAACGTGCCTGAATGTCCAACGAGACGGAAGATCCAACTGAGACGGAATGTCCAACGAGCCTGAATGCCCAACGAGTCTGAATATCCAACGGATATAGAATTAACCTTGCATAGAATTTAGAAGATATTTATTTTTTCGAGTAGTAGGATTACTGATAGTTGCGGTGAGGAAAATGCGTTCGATGGAATAGGGAACCGGACGTTTCCGTGCAGAGACTAAATTGTTAGTATTACTGTTAGGTCAAGTCTGTGTAGTACGTGTAATTACACTAGACTAAGTTTTTTTTTCTTTTTTTTACAAAACGAAGGTGAAAGTTTTAGACATTTTTTATTGGACTAATTCGGTCCCCAGAAACAAAAATTAGATTTTCATATCAAAATCAGTGATAAAATAAAACGTTCCTTTCATTAAGCCGTTCCGCAGGTGACGTCCTAAAGTGGTGAGCTTTTGTCCGGTGATTGTCCGGAAGATTCATCATATTGACGCTTATCGGGACGATTAATTTCGCATGGTTCGGCCACCAAAGTGATTGCTGTTGCAGTGAACCATATTTTAAGCAACAAGTAGGTAATTTTAACATTTAATACAATATTTTTAAGGATTGGCTTCTGTCGTTTCCGCTCTGCCTTTTCTGGTCACGTGGCAAGCAGCAATCGCAACGATACGCGCCTAGGAGGCATACCGAGGCTGCGATCGGATTTCAACTGGTTGTGACTATGTCACAGGGCCGCGGCGACAGTGCGACTGCGATTCATTTATATGCGCACATTACAAGTGCACATATGACCACAGGATTAGGAGGTCAGCCCTTCGCTAGCTCTTCCCACATTCCATTGTGCTAGACTCGCGAGTGAACATATTCACGTAGAACCCGACATTTATCATTTTGAACGACCCGGTTACGATTCACTATCGGACCCTTGTAAATTCTGAGAGCTGCATTTGTCATCCTCATTTTTTTTTTTAAAAAAGAAGGTTTCATTGTTGTCCCCCCCTGTCACCGGCTATCTACACACCCTACATTAATAAACGTTTTTTGACAGTTCGACGAACGGGCACTTTCGCCCCATTCTCCGTTCTGCGAATTGGCCTAAGGCGAATTGCCCTATTCGACGAGTTATCCTTCTTCCATGTTGTCCAGAGACCAATAGAATTTTGAAGAATTGGCTGGATTCGCTGCTCAATAAGCTTACCCTACAAGAATAGAAAGCCACGTGGAACGATTTATTATATTCACGCATGATGCAGGCTATTTGTACATCCATGTGTGAACCTACTGCGGCACGCCGAGATGGATGCGTTCGCGTCCTTTATCAGCAGTCAAGCTCCCACGTACCAAGACGTCATCAACTACATCGACAGGATCGCGAGCTTCGGAGTGCTTCCAGAAGCCAGTTAAATTACATGGGCTTCTGAAACTTACTATACATGTCACATGCAAAAAAAAAACAAAAACACATTACCTTCTGCGTGATGTTAGTATAGTCGCTCTATTCTGTGACATACAAACCTACTGGCAGGGAATGCATGCGTATGTAAACTACTGACAACTGCAGTGTAGAGTGAGTAGTTGTCTGTTCCAAAGATAAACGAACAAAAATAAAAATTTGTCAAATTTGCACAATTGTTCTGCATTTGCTCATGAACTGTCGGGTCATACCCCCAACCACCCGCGTGCGTTTATAGATGCGTTAGATGTAGATTCTATTTTTTAAAAACGAAGATATCTATATTTTTTATTATTAGTGAGATATTACGATTGTGCAATCTGCTGATGCTTCGCACCAACAGCTTTCAAAGCTCCTTTAAACACAAATTAAATATTGACCCTGCGCATAGTCAGTGGCGCTGGCGGGCGGTCGTGTGCTTACAATGCGGGTCTCCGTATGTAGCTCATAGATCGAAACGGGCAGGATGAGGACTGGACTAGAATTCCACGGATCTGAAGCGCTGCTTTCATAGACGTCTCCAATCGCGATGCACTAGAACACCCCGGCACTGCATCCCTTTTATATATTTCAAATTGGCTAACCTATGTCATCGAAACATTCGAAGCATTTGAACTGTCTATATTAAAGGAGAGTTTGGTGTGGTTCAATGGACACCTTTGACCGATGAGTACGTAGCTGCGCATCGGCACTCTGCTAACTAACAATCATGCCTTCCTATAGATAAAATTAGAATATTTTTGTCTGCTCTATATTTCTACGTCGGCCTGTCAGGGTCGGCTTCAGTAGCACATTTTAGTATGACGAAAATACGGCAATGCCTGTGTAGTGAGCGCTACTGAGGTGATGGTGTTTTTCTTATTGCTCGCCAGAGGACACCATCATTTATAGAGCGCTTATATAAGGAGCGGCGCGTGGAAATAAAAGGGCTGTTTGGTTGTGGTCACGAGCTGGGCTGCTGTCACTTGGCCGTCGTCAGTTCCGAACGTTCCGAACATGATGTCAGAAGCTGGCTAACGCCGTCACTATGGCGGATGGTGAACCCTTCTCCAAGTGGTTCGCGTCGGAGCGTCGGGACTTCATCCTCCGGCTCCATTCACTTTCACCAGCCCGGCGGAATGGCCGACTTGGATTGCGACGCACCAGGGGGGCTATGTTGAACGTTTTGGACTCCCAGGAGACTAGGGAGAAGGAAGTGACGTAGGTGTGAATGAACCAACGAACGTATCTTAGCAGATACCGTCATCAGCGACTCCACCAATCAACATCCAAAGAGCGTTGTTGACGTCACTTCCTTCTTCCTAGTCTCCTGGGAGTCCAAAACGTGCAACATAGCACCCCAGGACTACGCCTTCGCAGCCGGTCTCGATACAGCCAGCAACGTGGTGCAGGTACGCACGCTCTTGTGCTGCATGGGACCACAAGCCCGAAGCGTCCTGTCATCGTTGGGAGCGCCAACTCCAGAGACCCTGTCGTTCGCGGTCGTCAAAGAGAATTTGGCCGGGCACTTCGTGCATCCCGTCAACGAAATATACGAGAGTCGCCGGTTCCACCGTCGGACGCAGCAGCAAGGCGAGTTTGTCGACGACTTCTTGACGTCGCTTCGTAACCTGGTCAAGCGCTGCGGTTACAACAGTGCGGATGTCGAAGACCGCCTGGTACGTGACAAATTCGTCGTAAGGTTGCGGGATGACAAGCTCTCTGACCAACTGTGTCGTTGTACGAGGCTCTCTGGGGAAAAAGCGCTCTGTCAGGCCCGTTTTCATGAGGACGCCGAAAAGGAGCGAGTGTCACGCACCAGCGTTGCCTGCGAGAATACCGCCCCCGAAAACTTGAACATCGACACCGCGAGACGCAAGAACATAGCGACCAGTCAATCGGCACGCTATCACGGCAAATCTGAGCAGTCCGCCAGTTCAACTTGTGAGTATTGTTGACGTCATCCTCACCTGCGGAAAGATTGCCCTGCGCGGAAATTGTCTTGCCATTTCTGCAAGAAGCAGACCATTTTGCAGAAGTTTGCAAGGCTAAGAAGAGAAAAGAACTCTTGAGCTCCGTGGAGCTTCACGCAGTCAGCACACGGCATGCAAGATACACCGAAGTGCGCGTGAATGGTCATCTTTCCAAGTTCAAAATTGACTCGGGTGCGGAGGTCACCATTGTTTCACCCTCTTTTCCGGGGCTTCCTATTGTCCTGGACGAAGCCGAAGGCGAGGTGTCGGATCCCGGAAAGCTAGGTCTGAACGTCCTGGGGACTTTCAAGGCTACCTTGGAGTGGCGTGGCAAGTTCACGGTCTAGCGTCTCTACGTCGTGAAAAATCAACACACGTCTCTTCTGGGACTGCCTGCCATTGAAGCTCTGGGCGTTATTCAGTTCCTGGACTCGACCGAATGCGTTCTATCAACTCAAGCCAAGACTTTTCAAGGCCTGGGGGAACTCCAAGAGTAGTATCACATCCGTCTCCAGCCGAATGTTCGTCCATTTTCTCTGAGCGTTCCGAGGCGGATTCCAATCCCTCTGCTAGATGTCGTGAAAAAGGAACTGGATGGCACGGAGGCCCAAGGTGTCATTAAAAAAATCGACACGCCAACCCAGTGGTGTTCCGGTCTAGTTGTTGTTCCCAAGCCATCAGGCGGGTACAGACTGTGCGTGGACTTGACGAAACTGAATCAAGTTGTTCAGCGAGGACATTACGTCTTGCCCATTGTCGAATACATCCTGGGTCAGTTGGGTGAAGCTCAGATCTTTTCTAAGCTCGATGCTAGGTCCAGCTTCCATCAAGTGAAACTTAGTCGTGACAGTGAAGAGCTTACGACGTTCATCACTCCCTTAGGCCGTTATTGCTACAAGCGCCTTCTATTTGGCATCGCATCGGCCCCGGAGTACTCTCAACGGCTGATGTCAAGACTTCTTGAAGGTCTTTCGGGTGTCGTCAACATGATTGACGACATTGTAATCTTTGAGAAGTATTGTCGCGAACACGATCAACGTATGGCCGACGTCTGGAGTCGACTGGAACAAGCAGGGGTCACAGTTAACGAGAAAAAGTGTGAGAATTCCGCGTCACCTCTGTCAAGTTCCTAGGCGTTGTCGTGGATGCCAAAGGAATTTCGCCAGATCCAGACAATATCAAAGCCATCAAACATTTGTTGCCACCAGTAGACGTCAGCGGTGTACGTCGGTTGCTTGGGATGGCTAATCACATCGGACGTTTCATTCCACACCTTGCTGACGTTACCACACCCATTCGCTCCCTGTTAAACAAGAACAGCGTCTGAATGTGGCGTCCTAGTCAAGAGTAGGCTTTCGCCCGCCTCAAGTAACTGCTTAGCTCTGAAACATGCATGGCGAAGTACCACCCGCGCTACCCCACCGTGGTGTCTGCGGATGCTAGTTCTTATGGTTTGGGAGCCGCGCTGCTTCAAGATCAGCCTTCGGCGACTCGGCGTGCTGTCGACTTTGCTTCCAGATCCCTCACTCCAACGGAGGGTCGCTACAGTCAGACGGAGAAGGAGTCTCTAGCCGTAACGTGGGCCGTCTTTCGGTTAGACCAGTATATTCGTGGTCTGAACTTCGAGGTCGAGACAGATCACCTTCCTCTTGTCGCCCTTCTTTGGGGAAAGGACCTGGAGTTTCTGCCACCGCGGGTGCAACGCATGCGAATCAAGCTGATGCGTTATCAGTACAATGTGAAGTATGTACCGGGGAAGCTCTTGGCGACTGCAGACACTCTCTCACGAGCACCGTGTGACGCACCGTCTTCGCAAGAAGTAGGAAGTGTAGAACTCTTCATTGGCGAAGTCTTCAAAGACCTGCCGCCAGCGGTGGCGAGTCGGCTGGAAGACGTCCGCCAGCACCAAATGCAAGATGGAGAGTGTTCCATGGTAGTAACCTACTGTGGAAGAGGTTGGCCCAGAAAAAACAAAGTGCCAGCTCACATTGCTCCGTGTTGGAAGGAGAGAGAACGATTTAGCGTCTACAAAGGCGTACTACTCCTGGATCACCGCATCATCATTCCGTCTGCTCTCTGACAGAGCATCCTGGCCTTACTGCATGAAGGGCACCAGGGTGTTCGCCGCTGTTAAGAACGCGCTAGAGAAAGCGTTTGGTGGCCGAACTGCAATTTACACATCGAACATCTTTTAGCCAAGTGTGCCAAGTGCGCCAGACTCGTGTGGTACACTCTGAGCCGATGACGCAGACTCCAACGCCAGAAAGGCCATGGCAGCGCTTTGGGGTAGACCTTTTCTAGCTAAAAGGACGTGACTACGTTCTGATTGTAGACTACTACTCAAGATTTCCTAAAGTAGTCTCACTCGGATCTCCAACTGCGTAAGCGGTCATCTCGGCTGTCAAGGGTTGCATGGCTCGCCATGGGATCCCGGACGTCGTGCGGTTAAATAACGGATCGCAGTTCGCATCTCACGAGTGCAAACTTTGCTCATGCGTACGGATTTCGCCGCGAGACAAGCAGCCGGCGGTACCCCCAGAGTAACGGCGAAGTAGAGTGTATGGTGTGTGCCGTGAAGGACTTGTTTGCAGAAAGTGCTGATCCGTACCTGGATCTCCTATCGTACCGAGACACACCTGGGGTCAATGGCGTGTCTCCTGCACAGTTGTTAATGGGAAGAAAACTCCAAACTCAACTTCCTGGTTTACCCGCACGACTTGAGCCAGCATTGCCCAGCCGTCAGAACTTCAAGGCGAGAGATGCCACTAACAAGTCACAACAGGCAAAGAACTACAATCGCCGGCATGGTTCAAGTCCTCTGACTCCCTTGAAGTTGGGGGAGGACGTGTGGGTTAAGGACGTCAATTGCCAAGGCCGTATACTCAGCCCCGCTCAGCGACCACGGTCATATGTGGTGGAAACGCCCAGGGGAACTCTGCAGCGAAACCGTCGGCATCTTGTCCCCTTCTCAAACGGCCACTCAGCAGAGGAGCCGTCAGCAAGTTCACAGCAGTCTACGCCTGTTGAGGGTCAACCAGTATCATCGCCAGAGCCTCAGCAAGAAGGACTTCGGCTGAGACGCACACGTTGCAGTCGTGTGATTCGACTGCCAAGGCGATTGGACTTATAGATTCTAAGAGGGGAGATGTAGTGTGCGCTACTGGGGTGATGGTGTTTTTCTTATTGCTCACGAGAGGACACCATCATTTATAGAGCGTTATATAAGGAGCGGCGCGTGGAAATAAAAGGGCTTTTTGGTTGTGGTCACGAGCTGGGCTGCTGTCACTTGGCCGTCGTCCGTTCCGAACGTTCCGAACAGCCTGAATGAATAAGACAAATTATTCTAGCACGTGACAGGCAAGACGAAATGTCCAACGAGCCTGAATGTCTATCGAGACAAAATATCCAACCGAGACTGAATGTCCAACGAGCCTAAATGTCCAACGAGACGGAAGGTCTAACCGAGACGGAATGTATAACGTGTCTGAATGTCCCACGTGCCTGAATATTAATTATTGGATCTTTCCTCTCGTTGGACATTCAGGCTCGTTGAACATTCCGTCTCGTATTACCCAAAAATTAATACCAGATAGAAAAACAGCAGCCCTGTTTTTTGTTGTGTTTTTCGTCCAGACATAAGTTTACTGAACTGGTTTAAACGAGTCTTACGGCGGTATTTCAAATTTTATTCTTTCAACAAGAATATGAGCGCCATTAAAAAAATACAAATTACAATCTAAAAGCGAGAAAATGACCGCTCTAAAGAATTCCGTGTCCTCACGGCACATATGCTACATTAAAATGACGGAAAGGAATTATGCTGTTTTTCACTTGGGTGTATCAGGCGAGAACATGTCACTCAAAACTGATAAAATGAATTTGTTTCTTATAAGATAGTCAGAGGCAAGTTATCATTCCTTTCGACTCGAGTATATTACTGTCGTTGTAACTAAATAGTGATCGCCTCGAATTCAATACGTCTGTTATCTCGTAGCCGCTGCGAGGTTCAATGAGAGGCGAAATTGTGCAAACTCGCGGTTTTGTTAAACCTGGTACAAACCGAACCACGGTCTACCATCGAAGAATTTTGGATCGTTTTCGAAGTATTCCTTCCTCTAAGAAATAAACTCTCAACAAAGCTACGTAATGCGAAAAGTAATCTACGATTTATTTATCTTGTGTATTATTTACATCTACATACATATAATATGACACTTGAATCTATCAATCAGTTTTGCAACACGAAACAAATAAAGCAATAAAAATAGAATTTCAAGAATGTCTCATATTAACTTCGCCTGGTGCTAGCAATTTTCAAAACAAACTTTGGGTTTCGAAAGCAGGCACAACGTGAAACAACAAAACCTCAATTTTCACACAATCTAAAATATATAAAAGCTGTCCATAATTTACGTCATTGTTATCTCGTCAGTTGCACTCGGTATCCATACAAACACGCAAAGTTACAAAAGTTTAATATAATGTCAGGCAAAGAACCGAGAACGCACGCACAAAGCACAATCGAAAATGAAAGCCGTCGAAGGAGTATAGTTTACTAAACTGGTTTAAACGAGTCTCACGGCGGTATTCCCAATTTCAAACTTCCAACCAGAATGTGAGCGGCATTAGAACATAAAAATTACAATCTAAAACCAAACAAATGACCGCTCTAAAGACTTTTTTGTCCTCATGGAACATATGCTACATTAAAGTGACGGAAAGGAATTATACTTTTTTTTTTACTTTGGTGTATCAGGCGAGAACAAGTCACTTAAAACTGATACTGTCAATTTGTTTTTTATAAGATAGTCAAAGGAAAGTTATCATTCCTTTCGACTCGAGTATTTCACGGTCGTTGTAAGTAAATAATGATCGTCCCGAATTCAATAAGTCTGTCATTTCGTTGCCGCTGCGAGGATCAATGTGAGGAAAAATCGTAGAAACTCGCAGTTTTGTTAAACCTGGTACAAACCGAACCACGGTCTACCATCGAAGAATTTGTGAACGTTTTCGAAATGTTCCTTCCTCTAAGAAAGAAACTCTGAACGAAGCTACGTAATGCGAAGAGTGATCTACGCTTTCTTTATGTCGTGTATTATTTATATGTATATACATATAATATCACACGTCAATCTATCTATCAGTTTCGCAACACGAAAGGAAAAAAGCAATAAAAATCGAATTTCGAGAATGTCTCATATATTAACTTCGCCTGGTGCTAGCACTTTTCAAAAGAAAATTTGGGTTTCGAAAGCAGGCACAACGTAAAACAACAAAACATCATTTTTCACACAATCTAAAATGAATAAAGGCTGTCCATAATTTAAGTCATTGTTATCTCGTCAGTTGCACTCCGTATCTATACAAACACGCAAAGTTACAAAAGTTTAATATAATGCCAGGCATAGAACTGAGAACGCACGCACAAAGCACGATCGAAAATGAAAGCCCTCGAAGGAGTAGAAATATGTGAACGCGATCAAAAACTAAAGAAAACGACAGTAAGGTCTAGTTCTGCTTCAAACTGCAGGGTTATTTTTAGCGTACGTGCGGCCGCTCCTCGTGCCAATTTGCAGAAGTCTGGCTTAGAAGAATCAAGAGGGATGGGAGCCAGAACGTAGATAGGTGAGAGACGTTTCTTGTACTCGCACGCTTTTCAAACTAAGAGGCTTTCCAAACATCGGGACGACTGTCAGAGAGCTGTCAAACACAGATGCGATCCAAATATTCTAAGACTCGCTCTCCTTCTCGAATTTCTTTCTGGCATTTTGGTGAATTTTTTAATAACGTTTCAACTCTCGCTCAAGGCAACTAAATATAGAGGAACGCGCTGCGTATGAAGCCGCGTTTAGGGCAGAATTGAGACTGATGGCGAGGAAGCAGGCGTGGCGAACCACACCACGGCTCAAGGCACATATCAGAAGAAATTTCGCTTGAAAGAAAAAAACAGCAATGCTTTGTATATTTAAAATTTTAAGACACCCTCTATAATTAATCACGCACGCCTCGTTTAGTATAATGCAAATGAGTGTATCTAAGTTTTTTTTTATTTAATTCAAGGGTGGTTTAGAGGACGCAACAAAGACCATGAACACTATTCAGAATATTGCTTGACTAATTTTATGTGTGGCGCCGCACATCACCAGAAATTACACAACAGTCCAATGCCGCTTTGTCACGTCGCGATAGAATCAGATACAAAAATAATTCTTAGAAAAAGTGAAGCTTTTATTCACAAACAGTAGTACTGTCTGAGGGGGGTTCATAGACGTCACACTTGTCCGACTAATTTCGCTGTATTTTGACCTAAAATGCATTTGAGAGCGAAAGGAAAAGAGTGCCTGCTCGACATCCTATGCCCTCTCACTCGTCAAGTGAAGTTTATACTTCGACCGACGGAGCTATTTGCATGGGGGCGAGTGCATGAGGGGAGGTGCATCATCTGCATGAGAGCTCGTGGAAACTAAGAGTTGCTTAGAACCTTGACCTAGCACCCGTGTCTTTGATAGCAATGCATACAAATGCATGGTCCTTTCTTTCCTTCGGTTAGTTATTTCGTTATAAGGTTACTTTCTCCCAAGTTTCAAGTAACGAAAAAAAACTCGATGTGCATTAGCCAGTTTTTATTAATATTAAATTCAGAAACATCCACAAGTCTTGCCTTCGAAAAGGGTTTACCCAGATCATAAAAAGTCATTGACAAAATGGTGTATAAAACGAGAAATTTCCATCTTTTAATAAGCGTCCTTGATATTGCGCTACCGCTGAACCCCATAAAAAGCCTTGAAAGGCTGTGTAGCTATCGTAATATTTTTGGTTGAAATATTCAAACACCCTTTGTCGTGCGGGGAAGGCCGAATAGTCATTAAAACTTCTTTAATGTTTGAAATTAGAGATACCTAGCGGATTATCGTGAAGTCATGGTCGTGTGAGATTTCAGTCATGGTCAACGGTAAAACATACTCAATAAATGTATTTTAATATGGTAGCATTTCTAGACACGCAACACATGCGTGAAAATGTGTGCGTTCGTCCTTCGCAGCTCGATAGCTAAGTTTAGCGCGAAAGTCTGAATTTCACGGCAATTATGTCCGGTGCGACGCCCGGTGCGTCTAGTCTGCTGACTGACACCATCTGCTAGTCGTGCAGTGAGACTTGCGGCAGTGTACTGCGTCGTCTGCTATTACAGCATATTCTGTTACCACCAATGGAACGCCCATAAGACGCGGCGCGTCCTCGTCCGCCATTGCTTGCATCCGTCTGCTATGCGGAGCGCAAGTTCGTCCACTTCTTGCACAGGGGTTGCGTTTATGTCAGAGCGCCGAGCTCTTATTGGCTGATGGAAAATATTGTGGGTAGACCTTAAGGTATCTAGCGTTCAGCTCTACCCACTATCCTTTCAATCAAAGAAAATCAGAGCTCAGTGTCGTTCTGACAACACCGCAACTCCTGCGCAAGAAGGAGACGACTTGCTCTCCGCATATACGCCAGGAGCTTATAATGGCCAGGAGTGTACTCTCAGTGGCCACTGAATGGCCACATTGCCCTCTCAGTCCCTCGTCGATCTCCATAAGGCGTCTTTTTTAATTTTTACTTCGACTTGAATTTTTTTCTCGCACCACAGTTTCCAGTGTTTTATTATAACAAATTATTACCAGCTCGCCTGCACATTTGCTGTTATTTAGGAAATGCAGTTACTGGGCGCCGCCATGTAAATATGGGGCAAACAACCGTGCTGCCACGGCGGTGCCATTTGCAACGCGGTTGTTTGCCCCATATTTACATCGCGGTACCCATGAACTGAGTTTTCTAAACAACAGTGAGCGTACAAGCGAGCTGGTGATAATTAATAATAAATTCATAATATGACGCATAAAACTGTGGTGTGAAAAAAAAAACGGAAAGACTTTCAAGTCGAAGAAAAAGATAACCATTTTGCCACGTCAACGCCATGGCAACGTCGTTGCTTGCCCCATATTTACATGACGGCGTCCACAGAATCGGTGTCCAACAGGTGAGATTCGGAGCCCAACACTTGCCTGGCCAGTAGAACGTCGACATGTGGCGAACACCCTAGACTCCGCGCCGGGAGCGTCGTCTAGAGCGAGTCGTGAGAGCGCGGCTTTATATAGCGATCATTTCTGGTGCCTTACACAGCAAACCTTAAGACGCTTATTAGGGTGTTTGAAAGTTGTTTCACACTAAATGCACGTATTCAAATCGCTGTTTTTTCAATATGTATATTGTTTTGATATAAATAGTGAGCGTGTGAGAAATTGTTGTAACACCTTTTGGCGGCTTCGGAAATGTGTTCAGGAAATTTTACACCTTTTACAGAAAAGGTGGTTCCGCCTGGAAACACTTTTTTTTTTCAAGTTTTGCGGGATAGGTTCTACTAGAATAATAGACCGGAGTCATACAGGGCTTTGCGTATAACACATGTTTTGGGAACATAAGGGGAAGGGGAGAGGGGAGGGGGAGGGGGCTAATTTAACCGAAAAAGAGGGGAGGATTATACACAAAATAAGAAGGGGCTACAATTTCTCCCAGTTTTGTTTTGATTTTGTGAACCGACGCGAAGACGCCGCACACTATCACAATCAACAAGATGACATGGTGGCCGAACGGACGGACGGACCTGCGTCGTTGGTCATTCAAGGTAAGTTCTTGATTCTTTTTTTTTAAGTTCTGAAAGTAAGTTTACGACTTGGAAGTTATGATAGGTGCAATACGAAAATTTCAGATTAATGTAGGTCTCTTTTTATCGGAGCAGTACTAGACTGTTGAGTCTAAACGTATTTCTAATTAAGGTGTGCGAAAATCTAAACTCCCAGTCGTAAACTGTGAAGTTGATAACTATGAACTCCGCTTGATAAATTTTGGGCTTTCATTCGCAATATTTCCGACAGTTATTCCTCTTGGCATCAAAAACTTGTTTACCTTTTAGTAACGAAGCTGTGCTGGTGTTTATGTTTACAGTTTAAACGTAAAATATTTCAATAAGGTAAAACAGTGATGTACCAGTACGTTGCGTGGAGATGTGACTGCAATAACCTGGGACATTCGTGCTTTGTAGGCCGTGTCCCGAGCCACTCGTTGAATACGTTGCCTCGCGAGGTATACGAAGCACGAGTCTATCGGTCTTTCGGCCGTATCTCTGAGTAAACCCCAGCTTCTCCTTTTGGAGCCAGTCAAACCAGCGCTTCAAACGCTAACGCTCGTAAATTTATAAAAACTGTAGAAGTATCTCCAACTCACAATGATTCCTTTTAGGCGTTTCGAGGTAACCTGAATAAATAAATAAATAAATAATGTGCGTCGCAAAAAATGCTAAAATAGCGATTCTTTCCAATAAAGGCTCATCCAGTCACAGCATACGAATGCATAGAGATGAATGTTGTTGGACACAGGAAACGGGCCCCATTTTCTTTTTGTGAATTTAGAAAAATTGCTTATAACATTTGAACCAAATAACGGCAAACTGAAAATTTGGCATCTGGTAGCGCTGCTTTTTGGTCGAGACGGAGCGTTTGACGATGCAAAGTTTGTTTCCTGTGGCGAAGAAAAAACACATTTTGCTTGGAGACAACCAGTAGACATTTGTTTGCAGTTCATTTGTGCCAAAGTTCTATCTCTAAATAATGCTACACACTTAAAAAATTAGGCCCCTCGAATATAAATACCAACCTATTTTTTATGACAAAGTGAATTAATTTTCTATCTGAAAATACGCAAGTTGGCCATAGTGGCACAACTTCTCCCAGTTGAAACCCATAACCACTCATTCATTCTGAAATAAAATCTACAGAGGCATTAGTTTATGAATTATGTTTCATAACTAATTTCCTGAATGTCGCAGTTTGAGAAAGTGGTAATTGTTATTACTCGAATGTTAAAACTGCATTGCATTTCTCACGTTCTAGTACCTGTTATTGTTATATATGACTGCTTCCTGTTTGAACTACAGAGTAAAACCGCACTCACTCCATGCGGCCTGCCTTGTATTGTGTTCCATGGAGACCGCCTATAACTTCCTGGACACCTGTTTGTTCATGCACTGTCGGCGAAACTCTTTAGAGCCATCAGCATCACCGAAGACCTACAAGCTCTGATGTCAGTGTTCTAAATGTTCAGTATCAAGTATTCTAAAAGGATGCCTCATTAAAGCAGCTGTCATGGAAAGGTTGCATTTCGGACTAAGTATAACGGAGCTGAAGCCTACTGCCATAAAGTTCATGAAGTAGTATAGTGATTCTGCAACACAAACGTTGCAGCCAGTATAGTGGCTTTCCATATAACTTTAGCTATTTTGTGAGTCGTCTGGTTTCTAACGTTATTTTCTTGCAGGCGCCAGGTGTTTTGGGGAATTTTTAGAGCGCAGCTCTTAGGCGGCCGTTTCCGGCTTGAGCGGCGTCGCAGTCGCCGTCGCCGTCGGCGCAACCGCCCGCATTGCATTATGGGAATAATGAAACGCACGGCGTAACCGTGCGTTGCCTTATCAGAAAATTTTCCGCTAAACTGAGTGGGAAAATTTTCCTGCTAAATTTAGCGGGAGAATTTTCTCTCAATATCCCCGCTAAACTTAGCGGGAAAATGTTCCGCTACATTTAGCGGAAAACGTTTCCTGCTAATTTTAGCGGAAAAATGTTCTCACTAAATTTAGCGGGAAAATGTTCACGCTAAATTTAGCACGAACATTTTCGCTAAATTCTCCTGCTAAATGTAGCGGAAAAATGTTTTGCTATATTTAGCGGAAAATTTTTTTCTGCTAAATTTAGCGGGAAATTTAGCAGGATAAAAGGGAGTTTTCGTAGACTGCGTTTCCCCCTCCGCTAAGCTCTCCGCAACGAAGTTGGTACTGCGCCTGCGTGCCGATAGCCTTGACTGTGGAGTTCCGGGTATCGTAGCGGGTTGCGGAGGGCGTTGCGGAATGGAGAAAACGGTCTACGAAAACTCCCTATTTTCCCCGCTACATTTAGCGGAGAACTTTCCCCGCTAAATTTAGCGAGAAATATTCCTGCTAAATTTAGCGGGGAAATTTTCCCGCTATATTCAGTGGGAAAAATCCCACGCTACATTTAGCGGAAATATTTGCCCGGTAAATTTAGCGGAATAAATTTAACGCTAAATTTAGCGGAAATCCCTGATAAATTTAGCGTGAATACTGTTCCACTAAATTTTATAGACACATTTTCCCGCCAAATCTAGCGGGAAGATTTACGCGCTAAATTTAGCGGGAAAATTTCCCGCTAAATGGGAGGGGAGCAGGAGAGGAGGAGGCATACGGAGGGGGAGGGGGCATATTCTCCCCTCCTCGTCCTCAAGAGCTGCGCTCTAATTCGGCATTACAGAGGATTGTACACGTGTTTCATTTTTTAATTAATTTCGCATATTTCCTCTGGTCTATAATGTTTCATATATATATGTATTTCTTATTTTCCTTAAATGAACGCTCAATTCGGTTCTAGAAAGGGAAGGTCGACACAGTCAGCGCTCTTACTCCAGAAAGAAATAATTCTAAATAACATTCAAAACAAGCTTTTAGCACTAGGTGCTTTGATTGATTTTAGTAAGGCGTTTGACTGCCTCAATCATCAAATACTACTTGAAAAATTAAAGTGTTATAGAATACCTGGTCCAGCACTCTCATTCTTGGATTCCTATATCTCCAACCAGCAGTGTGTCAGCACCGAGGGCCAATTATCTTCCCTCAAAGCCGGAACCTGCGGCGTGCCACAGGGTAGCATACTGGGCCCTTTGCTCTTTAACATTTTTATAAACGACGTGGTAAATGTTGGTACTTTTGCGCAGTTTGTAATATATGCCAATGAATCCAGCCTTTTTGTGTGAAGCGTCGACGCAGAAAGCTTAATTATTAAGGGGAGCAAAACGGTTGGCGTAATTTTCTTTGAACATCTGTAGTGGAATCGCCATACTGATATATTGGTCAGAAGCTTGTGGAGAGTCATTTGCGTAATTTGAAGATTCCGTTCAATATTGCCTGTTAACATTAAACTCATGATTTATCATGCACTTTTCTGATCTCATATAAATTATTGTCACCTCGTGTGGGGCACAACAACAAGTTCGAATTCAAACAGAATACTGTTACTTCAGAAAAAAAAAAAAAGAAAAAGATACTACGTATCACCGCAGATGTACACTACCTATATCATACTAAATCGCTGTTCGAAAAATTCAGGATTATTGCCATTACCAATATGCACGTGTATTGTCTTTTGTATGCTTTCATTTTCGGAAGAAATGAATTCACTGAATTTCTTTGGCGGGCCTCGGACTTGAATAAAAAGAAATCTCGATGAGTATGCGCTGCTCTGAGATATGGTATGTTCCTCATTTCCGCACGAATCATGCATTAGAGTCCCTTTCGCCAAATGTCACCTTCTCTACTCAACAGGTACCATCTAGAAACTTAGATATATACTCTCTGACTAGAGCTGAATTGTATCAGTGTTTTATCTAACGCGGATGTCTCTGTATAACATTTTCTTTTTCTCGCTTTCGCATAATATGCTTGCTGCCAAACGTTCCTGCGCTCTCGCATGTGTACTCTATTTATTTTTACTGAAGTAGAATGTCTAGTTGGAAAGAGAAACTCTATATGCTGTATAACAAGGCTTTTCAATGTACCACAGTTTTCTGCCAGATTACTATGCTTGTTTTGCTTTAGGGCCCCAGCCCCAGTCAAGCTACCGTGAGGTAGCTTTTTGCCTGGAGGCCCGCAAGAGTAAGTTTCTGGAAATAAAGATTTCATTTCATTTCATAATTCTTTTGAAAATAGAGCCATAGGGTAGAGTTACATTTACCTACTCGTAGCAAAATTAGAATGGGATCACTGTTATACTTATTTTCAAGCGCGTTTCCATACCTGCCGACGTAATCATAATATTTCACAGAAAATTCTGTTTTTGACTAGCGGTATCTGGGCCGTTTTATGGTACAGTACATGTGAGTTTCAGTAACCAAGAAACAAAGTTCTGTGTTTTATAGCCTCCTTTTTTTTAAGTGGCTATAGGACACGAAACGTAGAGTAATGACTATTGGAAGTTACAAGTGCTGTCAGACAACCCAGATATCGCTACTGCAGAACAGAACTTTGGGGGGAACATGCGGATAACGTCAGCATTGTAAGGCAACACACCTAGAATCAGCAGCAATATATCACTCGGACGACAGATCACTCGAACGGACCACTCACACCCAATCGTGATGAAGCACGGGACATCTTTCTGTAAAACAGATCTAGTCTAACAGAACGACAGTCAGTCAGGAGACGTTCCGGTGATACCTAATTATTTTGTGTAACAGCCGAGACTGTGGGGAGGAAAGAATCCTCAAGTTTAAGAAAATTGCACAGAGGGGAACTCCTCAATCGAAGAAAGAGGAACGGAAGGGGTTATTAATGACATGAGCGGTGAAAAGTGGCTGGTTGGCATTCGCGATTGGCCAAGCGCTCGCTATGATGTCTTTATTTAAAATCATTTTGCTTTCATCGACGGAAACAAGAACAGTGTCAGCCTGTCAAGTTTCATGGTGCTAATGTTTCAGAATGCATTTACCCCAACCTTCTTTTGTGCTTTTTTTTTGGACACACCATAAAACCCACTTCGTAACCTACAATAAGTAGCCAAGATTACGACTCGTTACGTCACAACGAGGCAAATCCTGGTCGTGACATCACGAACGGAAACCATAAGAGGGTGCCACCAAAGCGTTTCGGCGCTAGTAATATGGGGAAAAAATAAAGATATTTCTTTTGGTTGTTATTTCATTTATTTAAATTGTTTATGAACTAATAAATTAATCAGTTGAATTACAGTGTCACTTGTGCATTTCTATATTTAGTGGATTTTTATTGCTTTAGCTGAAAAAGAAAGATATACAAATTTGTTTCTTTTTTGGGAAACACAGATTGACGTGCTACCACGAGACACGCTTTGTAGGCCGGTGGTGAACTGATTGACGTGCCGGCGGCTCCTTGCTGGACAGCGGTAGATAGTGGAGCGTCACCCAGGAAAGCTGCCCTAACACGGCCCATGGCGACGACTTCCGTTCGACAGTGCAAGTCGAGAGTCATGGTTTTCGCCGTATGTCTGATGTACTTTAAAAGGTCCGTCGTAAGGTGGTGTCGAGCTTTTCTTTAAACCTTCTTTTTTCAAGAAAGCGGCTGAGTACGTTGACACGTCCTGGCTCACAAAGACTTTCAGGGAGCTTGGTTTGCCTGTGCTTGCTTTTGCACGCGTTTGCTTGTTTGTGCTTGCTCGTGCTTGCGTTTGCTTGCTTGCTTGCTTTTGTTTGCTCTTGCTTGCTTATGCTTTCTTTTCTTGTTTGTTTGTCTTTGCTTGCTTGCTTGCTTTTATTTGCTTTTGATTGCTTGTTTGTTCTTGCTTGTGCTTGTTTGCCGGCTTGTGCCTTTTTGTGCTTGCTTGCTTGTGCTTGCTTCCTTGTGCTTGGTTGTGCTTGTAGTGCCTGCTTGTATGTGCTTGCTTGCTTGCTTGCTTACTTGTTTGCTTGCTTGTTTCTTGCTTGCTTGCTGCTGGTTTCAGCTGGTCGTAGGCGTCTTGAGGTGGTGGCAAAGAGAACACGTCGTCTAGCTGATCTGCGATCTTTGGAGGTAGAGATGTGACGACGTGGTAATAGCGAGCCAGTTGCGAAGTGATCCGCCGCCCAAGATAGAAAAGGGCCTCGCCCTGCGTGAACCAGACTTGCGGGTTCTTGGGCCAGAACACTGGAAGTCGTATCTCGATCGTAGCGAGAGCGGAACAGGAGGCTGCTGTCGCGTCACCGTCGGATGAAGCGTTGCCGCGGTCATATTCGCGATGTAGCCGGCGTCCGCGGTGTGTGAGCGACGCTTTTCGAATTCCGGGTAACCAATTTTATAGGAACGTCAAACCACTACATCATCGGGAATCGAACTGTTCAATCACATGCTCGCCAGAGCGTGAGCACGCGGCGTGGTGCTCGGTTTGAAAACAAGAAGTAAACGTAAACATTTTTATTTCAGTCACGTTCGGGCGGGACATTGCACTTGCGCTGAGTTTAACCGAATGCGAGGGTTGCTATGGCAACCGCTGCGTCGGCTCCAACGCAGCTGTTGCCGACGCAGCTGTTGCCGAAGCAACCCTGGCACTCGATTGGACTCAAAGCAAGTGTGTGAATCGCCTTTTAAGAGCTATTCACACACTTGCGTTGATATCAACCGTGTTCGAAGGTTGCCATGGCAACAGCTGCGTGGGCTCCAAAAAAAACATGTTTTTACCCCGTTTTGTTGGAGCCGACGCAGCTGTTGCCATAGCAACCTTCGCATTCGGTCGGACTGGACGGAAGTGTGTGAATCGCCCTTTAGGGGCGAAGCTTAAGCGTGCTCGAAGTTTCTATGCGGCGAGTTAAGATACTTGTAAGCGTATTTGAGACTCGCTATTTTTTTGTTATTATTGAAAAGAACACGCTTGCAATGCAAGAGGCGTCGGTTTTTTTTTTCTGACAATCAATTTTTTTAACGAATGATTGTTTCCCAGAGAGTGCGTATGCTGTAGGAGCAAAACTTGTTTGTTTGTTTCTTCTTTTTTCTGTGGCTTTGAGTAGTATAGACAAACATTCAACTAACGCTGATTGCCGTCATTTTGAATAAACTTTGCTAGCAGCCGCACCAACCGGTGACCGACTGAACAGTGTTGCAAAAATCAACTTTTTTTTTCTTTTTCCTAAGCAAACAATGTTTGTCTGCTAATTCACTCAGTGGAGTAGATGTTAAAAAATGGTTTCTTCAGCTTTCAACTGATGACACGGTTTCTTCTTATTTATTTATTATGTATAACTCTAATCGTGTGATTACATGACATCACTTTCTCAATTAACTCGGGAATTTTCACTTAGGTGGCCGCAGCTCAGCGAGATGTGGATCGAAAACTCGCACTGAATCAGAAATTGCGAAGCTGATTCCCAACTTTAACTGCTGTGATGCGGACGGGCGTGACTTCTAAGTTTTTATAGAACCAAATCATTAGAGTTCCGGAACGATAGCGACGAGTGCACATTTAACTTGTTAGTTCCCCCTCCTTAGAAGAAAATGGCACTACAAAAAATGATATAAAAAATGTTCATATATATATATTATAACGGGTGAACACCGGCCTATTTTTCCCGATGTATGTGTTTGCAACTTCTTCACCCTTAAAATGGGCGAGGTGAATGCTACACGCTCTGCCTAGCTGGCCAGCGGCCAAGAATGTCAGGGAGCAATACTTTATGATATTTGCATTTCGTGCCAGCAGTCTCCCGTAGTTTCACTCCAGCCGCCCTTGTGCACTCTAACGCGGTACAATTCTAGGAATTGAGCGCGGAGGAATATATATAAGAAACGAAGAATGTGGCGGGGTTACAATTTTCAGGCGGCAGTCAATATCTTGAACAAGGTTCATACCGACGTAAGTGCAGGGGCGCTTGCGTTTTTGTCGCCTGATTATTGGTTGATCGCTAGCAAAATGCCATTTTTCTATGCACAGGCGTCGTGATAGCACTCTCGGCCGCCCGCCATTTGTGTTGGTGGTTACGGGACGGCATTAGCAACTCGTGAAAGAGTGTAGCCGGGGTCTGCCCAGCAGCGTTGCCAGTTCGGAAAGTGGTCGCGCCACTAGACCCGCATCAAAATTTCTTCAAATTAAAAAAAAAAAAAAAAAACGCCGAAAAGAAATGAAGCATTGGTACTCAGAACATATTGTTTATGAACAAATAACCCAATCGATTTCAGGTACATGTGCGCATCGTTCAATGACCCGAAGCTACAGCCCTACGAAACGGACCAGCTAAGAGCAAATGTCAACCTGCTCGTTGTAATTTCGCCACGAGAAAGAAAGGTACAAGTTTTTCACATGGCTCATGCACCGCGCGAAATAGTTTTCACAAACTATGGCTGTCAAAATTTCAAAAGAAAAATATGTATTGCGTTAGAAACGTCTGAACTTTGATCAATTAACAAAGAAGTGATATTAAATGCATACGCAAAAAATATTGTCGACGTCGGGCCGGTCGGAAAGCCATCCGCCGGCTGACGTGCTATATTTATATCTGCTCCCTGCATGCTGCTCTATTGTTCACTATTTTTCTTCATCTTGCTTCTTCAATATTTGGCGCTCAGGCTATGCGTCTCTACTTTAGTCGAGCCAAAGTCAAATTGGGGGGTTTTACCTGCCAAACCGAAGACGGGAATCTGGCACGCCCCAGCGGATGGCTAAAGATTAATTTGGACAACCAGGGGATCTTCTGACGTGCAACCGAAAGTAGTTTAATCGAACGATGATTTGCGCCACCAAGCGCAGGATAATTCAATGCGTCATTGACTGCGCTTTCTTTTGCTTGGAGTCACGAAATAAGTTTCCTCAGCTTTAACCGATTTTTGTTTGTTGTAGTGCTTCATTAACCAGGACACAAAAGATTCAAGAATCTCACCATATTTACAAATATTTATGGCAAATTTAATCATCTGGCAACAATGCCACTCTGCGTTTCTGTTTCAGCGCGCAGCAATTTTCTTCCGGCTGGCTAAATCAATTTAGACGACCAAAGATCAAGCTTTCTAATTTGCCAGCAGATGCCACCGAATATTGGATGGAAATAAAAAAAAAAGTTTATACAGAGAAAGTTTGGCCGATGGGCACGCTAAAACAACTGCCTTTGCGTTGCCTAAATATCGCGTGTCATCGTATTAAGAGAGGCGGTGGTTTTTCAAGATTGGATTGAACTGCGTTCGGAGAATTACAAATAACGACATTGGGAGTGGAAAGGCGGCTTGACATCAATCAATCAATTTTATTTACGGCATCAGTATTTACTCATCATAGCTGAGTAAGCAAAGTAGAACAATAATTACGTCATACACAATACGTGTTCCTCGTTCCAGTGTCGTTATTTGTAATCATTCGTCGCGCAGTTCAACCGAGTCGTGGAAAACAACCAAGTAGCGCATTCCCAAGCACTGTCACAGGCCACGGTTCGATACGCTTTAACAACAAAAAATGGAAGGGGAGTGTACCATGTCGCGGTTGAGAAAAATGCCGGCATCTTCAAAATGCTGCCGAACTCTCCTAGTATAAACGACTCTGGCGGAAAAGCCTCACTGCCACAACAGTGACATTGCTATTTCAGTCGTCGCATCCAAAACAAATGCAAAAAAAAAGTTATCATTCTTATGTTGAAAACGGCACTACCCCGGCTTAAATTTAATTAGGACGATAAACAAAATTAAGTTAGCATAATTAGTAAAAGCGGTTCGTTGAATGCTTGGACCGCCCCGTCAGTTCCGCTCACGTGTATATTAAGGATCAGAATCTGCTCTGGCGTACATCGAACGGTTTTTTCCACGAGTTAGCTTTCACCAAGGCAGGTCACGCATCGAACAGGAAACAAGGAAAAAAAGCCGACCCTAAGTAAGAGCGCAAGAAAGAGTACGCGAAAAAAACCCAAATTCCATCAACACGGATCGAAGAAAAATCACAATGACAACAAAACTGCACAACAGAACCTGTCAGGGAGTTCTTTATTACACTAATCTCGCCACGGAATCCGAACCGCGGAAGAAATAAGTGTCCAATGTAGTCTTTCCTTTTGGGTAATCCTGTCGAGTTTCCACCGCGTCTTTGTTTATCGATGCTGCAACGTTGCCTGTCGCGCTCGGCGCGAAAAGCCTATCGTCCCTGTTTTTGTTTTCTTTTTTTTCTTTTTTCTGCTCGTCGTTCCTTCGTCTAATGTCCGGCCACGAGTAATAACGGCCCCGGGAATGTCGGCTCCAGCCATCCTTTTCCCACGCCCCAATTACGTCGCTCCCCGCGTTTTTGTGCGCAACGGAACCTTGCGCAAGTTTTCATTACGTTCATAGCGTTGATTGATCGCCCACCTCCGCGATGACGAGTGATCTTAGGGTCATGCTCACACGCCGTCTTCTTTAGGTGCCGACTGGTGCTCATAATCTAAGGCACAAAATATAAATTCGACATAGTGAATGAACCTCAGGTGACTATTCCACGCTCCTTAATCCGAGACTGGAGTATAAAGTAAAAACCTAAAAGCAGAAGGGACGAAAAAACTGGAAAAAAAGAACGTTGAGACGTTCTTTTCTTCCCGTTTTTCTGTCCCTTCTACTTTTAGGTTTCTATTGCATACCCACTCTCGGGTTAAGTTGCAAATTGGCAAACATTCACCATCTCGCCTGTACCCTAATCGTTTTTTTTCACTACGTTCCTCTTCGTGAGAGACTGGTGAGAGACACCTGAACGTTATGTACATCCAGTTTAAGGAAACATGCTTTAATTAGTTTATATTTAACACACATGTGCGCTCGGGCAAAACAATGTAGGCGTTTGCAAGTGCGACTTCGGCACGCCGCTATCTTGCTCTTGGATTAAATAGATCGTCTGATAGCCAAACCTTGCCAAAGCGTGTCCAGGGTTGCCAGACTGGTACATAAACATGGATGGATGGATGACTAATAACGGCTGTACCCTTTATAAAAGGCGGTAGCTTGCGCCACCTACCATAAACACGATAACGAAAACCTTATTTTCCCTTTTTCCTTTCAAGCCAATGCGTTTCTTTAACTATAACCAGCTCATGAAGGTGATCGCCAGGCAGACATTTAGGGGATCGGGCAAAAAACACCTAAAAACATTCCCTTGGGGAGGAAGTCGCCAATTTTTCTCTGGTCGAACCTTGTCGGCGATACCTAACAGCAGACCCGCTGTTTGGCAGGGCTGATTCTTTGTGTCGGTGCCAAGCGGGAGGGAGTCGCGCCAGCAATGAATTTTTCACCCCTGGTGGGCAGATTAGCTTTTAAAACGTTTCTACCAGCAAATATCTTGGTGTACATTGATAACTACCAAGGATAAAACTAACTGATATAATGTTCCGGTTTAACGTTGTTTGATCTTGGCGCGTGTTTCTTTCCTATATTGCGATAGCGTAAGCTGTTAAAAGAGAGAGAGAGAGAGTTAATTGGATACCGATGCTTAATGGAAACTTGAAACGATATTGAGTTCCAGTATTACTAAATGTAAATCCAATGGTAAAAAATTAAAGGCTAAGCACAGGAGGGTTAAGAGCCAGTCACGTCATTTCCATTGTGAAATATCCCAAGCCTATCTGACTTTGTCGCGGTGCAAGAATTATTTAAGAAAAAGCGTTACACATTAATAAGGCCACACGTTCTTCTTTTGTTTTGTGACGGCTAGCGCGTAGATATCCAAGAGGGAACTCTTAACTTCTGCGCGAGGAGAAAACGAGTCTTGCTCATTCTGATCGAAGTGAAACAGTGGACAGAGACGAAGGTAACTAGCATTTGCGTCTACGCACCATCCTTCCAATCAGAGCTCGGCGGTTCAGGCGAAGAGGGTGCGAGGGCGTCAGAGTGCAGAGCCCTGACTGAATAGATAGTTGTTAGACGCCAAAGCTAGCCTCCGTTCCCTCGACCCACTGCCTCCCTACAATGGCGGGGTGCGTTGATCTTGTTGACTAATATCTACCAGACGCCTTCCAACAAAGGAGGAAATCACGGCCGATACGTCCTCAGCTCCGGACCGAGGAGCAGCTGCGAGGGCGGAGTTCCTTCGCACACGCGATCACTCCCTCTCGCCGGGAATCTTCTCTTCCATCTATCTGAATTGCTCTCCGCATAAATTTTATCGTACAAATCATGACGTTGTCTTGGACAGTTCGGCTCCGCCCCTCTAAAAGGTTATATGCCTTCGGATAAGAATCGATCAACCAATCAGTTGGTAAGAAAGTATTATCCTCAATGCAAATAAGTATTATAGAGATACAGTATTGAATAAATACTATACGCGTCAAAACGTTTAATATCTGGGTATTAATATTTTATGACTGTCATCTAAACTATTCCCGGAGAAAATGGCGATGTTTTTGGCAATGATTCGATATTTTTAGACCCAGAGGTGGAACCAAAAATAAGTTCCGTAATTTTACAACTAAAGAATAGCGCAAGCTGCGACACGGACGGTATGAAGTTAAGACCGGTAAAGCATGTTCCTCACTTGATAGCCCCAGTGATATCCCATGTCTTTAATCTTTCTTTATTCATAAGCATATTTCCGAAAAGAATGCAGATAGCCAAGGTTTTAATATTCCATAAAAAGGGAAGGGTATACAAAATGGGAAATTACCAACATATTTTAATATTACCAGTTTTTTAAAGCTCTTAAAAAAAATTATGCACGGTTCACTAGGTTTTAAAAGAAGCTTAACTTGATCAATACTTCACAGTTTGGATTCATGAAACCCAAGTCCACCGAAGCTGCCTTTTTAACTATAAAAAAAAATTATTCTTCCAAATTTTTCAGAGAAAAAAAAACTTGTTCTCAATCTGTTTATTGACTTCTCAAAGGCATTTGACTGCCTCAATCACAAAATTATTTTAGAGAAATTAGAGATTTGCGGTTTTCGAGGACATCCTTTTTAGCTCATATAATCGTATATGGAGCATCCATTACCATATGTCTCAATTAATGGAGCCTCCTCTATTACAATAACTCTCTCCTCTGGTGTAACGCAGGGCAGTATATTGGGTCCTTTTCTTTTCAATATATACGTAAATTATATTATGAATGTTGATTCAAAAGCTAAATTCATTCCCGGATTGGCTGGTTTGTGGAGATAGGCGCTGCCGCCGTCAACATAGGTAGTGGTTACAATTCGAGTTTCCGAAGCGGTGCGTAACTTAGTTGTAAGATGTCTGCCTCATACGTAGCAGACCCGGGTTCTATCTGCGGTGTGGGCTGACTTCTTCTTTTTCTTTCTTTCCTCGAACATTTTGTTTTGTCGAGGCATTTGGCGATATTTACGACATTTCTTTTTTTACGATTAACACTGAAACAAGCGTATATTGTCGACGCGCTGAACTAAATCGTATGGGACTCTGTTTACGGATGTGCATGGGGGACAGCGGGGCTTAGGTTGCCGGCTGCAAAGCGGCGTGTACGGGGGTAGAAGGGGGGGGGGGGGGGGGGGGGGGCTAAGTGGGTTAATAGTTTTGTAATTAGCAGCCGCACACTGTCGCCGCGAAGCGACGTGAACGCAGGCCGGAAAGGTAGGGGGGGTAACGCGCTTTGAGTGATACACGGGCCGTCCGAATCCGAAATTTAAGTTTCCGCGCGTTGCCAAGCAGCCAATCCGGTGTGAGCGTCGTTGCTAGGGGGTCTATAACCTGCGCCGTAAAGGTTAGTGATGGACCGAATCTGCCGAACTTCAGATTCGGCAAAGTTCCGCACATGCCGAAATTTAGAAGGAAAGTTCGGCAAAGATTCGGCAAAACTTTGGCAAATGTCTACGCACGCGCACGAACACGACGGGGCCATGGATCGCAAATGGACGCCACGCAGTCGCGCGGTTACCATCGTACAGTTTAGTACAACCAGCGGTTACGGCGAGGTGTGGAGTAGGTGACACGGTAACTGTGCGTTTGGGAGCTTCTGCGAGTGTGGTTCTCTTCAATATTTTCTGCCTCAAGAACAGAAGATTGACCAGTAATTTACGCAGTCCACTGCGCAGTGACAAATGATGCGGTACATTCTGGATAACGTGATTTTCATATGACCTTTCCATTGATGAAACGAGGTAGTTGAAACATTGACTGAGAACTGGACAATTACGCTCAGTGTTCGCAGCCCACTGCCGTCAAACGGGGCAGAGTCACGAGAGCTTGCCAGAATGTATGGGATGCAGCTGGCATCCTCGTCATAAAGTGATACATGTTTTCCTCCTTCTTTTCTTTCCTTTTTACGCTCTTTCTGCAGTGTGTATATTCTGTAAATTTATATATCGGTTTTGTTTTTTCACATGTGGTGGCGGGCTGGCAGGCGCTCTGCGAAAGGGTTTTCACCTATCTGCCTAGCCCCGCACACCACCACATGGGCCCCTTCCGGTATGTGCAAATAAAATTATTATTATATTATTATTATAACAATCCTATTTTCTTCTCACAAGTAGTTTGTGCCAAAACAGAATAATATTGCTTTTTAGTTCGCGTTATTTCGCGATGTTCATGTATCTGCATAAAACTAAACACAGAACTATCATGCTCAACGTTGCACATCCGGCATTCCTAACTCTCCCCATCTTCCTAAACGTCCATGTGTGTCCTAACACCAGAATCCGGAATTCTAAAGGTTAAAAATAGCACGTTGCGAATGTGGAACGCACACTTTCTGGCAAAGCTGACATCAAGTGACTCAAATCGAAAAACATGCATATTTACAATATTGTTACCTCTTCTGGTGAAAGCTCGCAACCGTTGCATTCGTTTTCGCGCACGAAACGGCGACTCCCACAGAAAGTAAGAACGTAGTGATTGCCTTTTTTTTAATTATCTAAACACACTTGCAGGCGTACACTGATGAAGTCTCAAAATCAAAACTCTCGTAGCGTGATTCATGACTGCGCCGGCTACTACCCAACCTCGTTGTCACGCCACTTTCTGGAAGCAGACACTAAAATTGCAAGTAAACACACAAAAGCGACACCGATACAATTATCTTGCAGAATATCACCTTATTTAGTAATAACTGTGTCAGTAGGCACTACATGTTGTATTTAAGTTAAGAAAAAAAACCTTTCTTCGTGAGAAAAAACTAAATATCAACGGTCAGTCTGGTAACACTATTTTTGCCGAATCTTCAGAAAAGTTCGGCAAAAGTTCGGCTCCGCCGAACCCCAAGAGTCGGCGCCAAATTTTAGATTCGGCAAAAGTTCGGCCAATCACAAGTAAAATAGTAAAAATATGTGACCTCCCGGGGGAGGGGGGGGGGGTTTGCCCCCCCACTCAAAAACAAGTTGGGGGGCGGGTTTACCCCCCCCCCCCCCCACACACACACACACTCAAAAACAAGCTGGTACGCCACTGTCGATATTTGATAATGCAAACCTTAGACTTTCTGGGTTGGAAATGTGGAGTAGATTTAATTTACCTCACAACAAAAACATCGAGAAATCAAAAGCTGTGCTCTTTCGTCACAAAAATAAAGTAGTCACCCTTGCAAAAGACGTGAGCATAAACTGGACAAAGATTGATATTGTAGCCTTTTTTTAAGATTCTATGCGTCATTTTTTTTTTTAAACTTGATGAGGTAATCACGTTAACTACATTAAAAATATATTACAAGTTTATTTATTTATTTATTTATTTATTTATTTATTTACCCTCAAGGTCCACAGACATTACAGAGGGGAGTGGGAAATACAAAGAAATAACAACAGGCAGAATAAGCACAGTCATATATCAAAACATAAAAAGTTAGATAGAGCATCTTTAAAAATGCATAGATCATCAATGGTGGCAATGTCATGAGGAAGGCGGTTCCATTCTACAGAAGTGCGCGGAATGAATGAATAAAACAATGCATTAGTGTTGCATGGAAAGACGCCCACTTTGTTCTTATGATCTAAACGACGGGAAATATGGCATGTAGTACCGTCTTCGTTATACTTAACCTATAAACGTTATGTAATGGCTTATATTTCTGTGTTCTATTCCCACCAAAATTATAGCCATTAGTTTGGTGGACAACCACTTCAACGAATCTTGAAAGGGAACACCTGTTGCAAAAGAAAGCAGTAAGGGACATAGGCAATATACCACATCAGTCTTATACATCTGACATATTTAAAAAGGTACACATCATAAACTTTCACAATTTGTTTCACTACATACTTCGTACAAGCCTAAAGTCACTAGGAATACAAACTTTTAATAACCTTTGGTTGTCTCTAAAAAAATATTAATGTATATAGTACCCGTGGCGCCAGGTGTATGGAGGTGGTCATGCAATGAACAAATCATGGCACACAAATGCTAAAATAAAATATCCCCAAGTTACTAAACTTTTGTGAGTCTGAATGTTTGGATTTGAACAATATGGCAATAAAAAAAATTCAATCATTGTTTTTTGTTTTTTTTTTTTTTTTTACGGATGCCTATGATTATTAGTTGCGCTTACTGTCCTTGTTCGTGATATCTGCTGAACTTGTTATGGGGACTTTTGTATCATGCTTTTTTTGTATATTTTTATTTGCTGCTATGTGCCCGTCGCTGTACACTGTAGGTGGTCAAGTACACGTCAAGCTGCCTTTGTAGATTTTCTCCTTGATCGCCGGAATCATTTTTTTTTTGATGGAGATGAAAGTCTATTATTATTATTATTATTATTGCTTGTTGTCGTTCAGTTGGAATTCTCATTTTAGTACATTTAGAAGGGAAGCGCCGAGGCGTTGATTTCCAAGAAGGTAGGGTATAAACACGAGGCTTGCAGTTCTAGCATTCTTATTACATTGTAGGACGTAAACAGCGCACAGAACTTTGAAGTGCTGTCTGCATGATTAAGTACTCGGTGCCGATTTCAAAGCTGTGTGGTCTAGAAAGAAACATGGTTAACAACTTAGTGCACTAATGCGTTCTCCTAAATGTACATGCCGTAATGTTCGTTTGACTCTTTTTATGCTATATTTATTGTTTTGTTCCTTCTTATTCCACACGCCTTCAAGGATGAAGTGTTTCTGCAACAGTTGTCTCGCATATGATGCAGTAGCGCCGTGTTATGTGTGATGATCGCGGCGTCTTCTATCATTCCGAACGAAGTTTACCACGGAACACGTGCCAGACCACGTAACATTTATCTTCGCAAAAGCACCGGAGAAATGGGAGAAAAGCAACTTAAGTTGCGCGCCAATTTGTTTTCCTCCCAACCCCGTGTAACTCACTGATTAATGTTCCTGGAAGAACGTAAGCGGTGCTAATGACGTTGCCACTTAGCATAAGTTATGTCTGGAGTCGCTTAACAAAGAGATGTTCCCGGTGCTTGACTACATTAAATGGTATGCGTTAATGACAACGGCCGTTATAAAAATATGCAGACTACAACATTAGGAACACAAGTTCTCATATTTGTTTTTATGATGTGATGCGATGTACCATGTTTGCACGACTAGGAAACATTTATATTGACAAACACGCCATCGGACTTTTTTTTTTTTTAAATGAGAGCTCCGCCGCAGAATTTTTTACAGATATTGAGTGATCCAAAATTCCCAGTAAGATAATTTGGCAAAAGAATGTTTTTATTTGTTTATTTATAATTCTGAGGTTGCTCAGCCTCCACGTGTCTTGAAAGGAACAACTTTACAAGCGACCTTTCTCGAGCAAAGAAGACAACCGACATGACTTGACTCCGCATCTTCCCGCAAAAAATCCCTATTCACCCCAGGTTTGGGACTGAATTTATCGACCTGTCGTTAAAGTAGCCAAGCTTCAAGGATAATGCAGGGAATGTAGGTCTACGCGCCGCACGTACGGGCGTATGCAGCAGTAAAAGATCTAAAGCAAAATCTTAAACAAAAGGCATCTCTCACTCGCGTTCATTAACGCCTTTTATTGGCTATTTACTTCGAATCTTTTATACCGAGAAGGCGAACGCCTGCAGCACGTAGATCTATATATTCTCATAATTCTCCTTGATGCTTGGATAAATTAGCGTCAGGTCTATTATGTGCGCAAGCAGCAGGCTCCCAAACGCACATCTGCTTTATGGTATACCTGCGCAGCATATGCCCATTTGAAACCGAGCAGTTAATTTTCTGAGCCATCGCTTTGTATTATCAAAAATCAAAGCTAAACGATTGCAAAACGTTAAGAGAAAAAAAGTTAAGTAAATTATTTCTGTTAAGAATATACAGTGGAACATATAACGTAGGCTTTTTGAATTCAAGAAGCAGGGATGTGAGATTTCAAAACTGGTTTCTCTCCTTCTGCAGTGTAAAGCCTGGATTTATTATTAATTTATTCATTCGATTTATTGTTACTGCCACACAAACCTCTATACGCCTTTTAGTTGTGAAATACATAGGCCATAATAACATTCGTTCTTGAGATTCACATCTCAAGAATAGATGTTGACATGAGCGTTAAAAACCAAATCGCTACAACGCACAATCTGACGCTAACTTTCAGAATATATAAGTTTCTAAACTACTGAAAAGTAGACCTCACTCACACCGAATCTCAGTGAGCGCGAGTTGTTGTGACAACCTTGCAGAATACGCGACGTGCTGCTGCATTCAAAGGATATATCCCAAGTAGCATACCCAGTCGGCACGAACCCGGGGCTTCCTGCACTGTTAGCAAAAATAACACGGCCAGACGTGTAAACCGTTGTCCCATAGCGGACACGTCGGAACGTGTTCGTTTTACACGCAGCCATGTGTGTTATTCGCCTACACACGAGGTGCCGTGTAAACTCGCTACACCATGTCTGCTTTCCGAGAAACACGGTCCAGCGTGTTACTTATGAAACATGGCGGCCAGCAGCCGAGAACAGGCGAGAGACAAGCCCAGCGAGCCGCGCGCCTTTCAGCCGAATTGAAAGCACACACTGTTCTCGTTCGATGTCTTTTATACACAGTAAACAGTCTCCAAGCGGCGGACGCAGCTACGTCAAAGGTACGTACGTACGTGCGTCGTCGGCGGTCGGTGGCGTCGGCAGCTACGACGGAACAAGGAACCGCTAGACAGAAAAACGAATACCGAACTTACATGGATAAATAGCTCGAGCAGACGCCTTCACTTTTGGGGCGTTTTGATGCAGTTTGTTGTCGTATGTCGTTTCGGTGTCGAGTGGAGCGGTGTGGCTTGGGAGTTTGTGACCGGAGTTATTCGTGATCACTAATGTAACCAAGATGCGTTTTTTTTTTTTTTTTTTTTTTTTTGTATCGGCATTGAACATTCACGAGCCCGTGGCACTGCATTATGTTGAATCGCGAGCTCCTTCTCTGTTGTCGTTTTTCTGGTAGCACTCGTGGATACTGCAAGCGTTTAAACAGTGTGCACCGTCTCGCCTACATCCGCGGTGACGTGCTCGACCTGTTGAAACTTATTGTTTCCGTCATTTTGGAGTACGCAAGGCAGTTATCTCGCTGCTCTGGTTTCGGTTATAAAAGCAAGGCAAACCGCTCGTAGTTCCCGCCCTCAGTACACGTTGGACATCTTCCACACTTTGACACCGCATAACTGGATGAACGAGGATTTACATTTACTTCAAAGGTCACTCGCGCCGCTTCCTCACCGTCGAGTAGCAGGATCAGCAGCTGGCGACAAGCCGCGGATGAAAGGCTTGAGCATCAACAGCCCAAGTGCACTCGGTGCCGATGCGGGCGATGCGGGTTTCTGTCAACCGGTAGCCCAGCACAAACCGTGACCGTTCCAGCTCTTCGTCATGACACGGTGTTGCAGAGAGCAGGGTATAATACAACTACACAGACCACCGAAGCGAACGCACTGTTATCGTAAATCTTGGCTTGTGATTGTGCCTTTGTAGATCATTTTATTCGTTTTGCTGGAGACGCAAACGACGGGCATAACAAAATCGTTTGCATATTCCGCATACATCGCAAAAGCATTTACCCAGTCCCCTTGCGAAAAGCGCAAAACACGAAGTCCGCACCGTCCTGACTTACCTGTCTTTCACCTGCTTTAGAGCAGTTTGTACCTGCTAGTAGGTATGTCTACTGAAACTGCAACTTGAAACTAGAGGCAGTGCCAGAGAGAAAGGAGACAAAGTCGGGAAAGCTTGCTCGCTCTCCCAATTTCTCAACTCTCAAAGATTGTACCATAATAATTGCACCAACGCCTCTTCCCAAAGTAAAGAAAAAGCAATATGTTCACTACGTAAACAATGGTCTCAGTTCACGCATCTGTGGGCAGGTAGGAAATCTTGCCCTAATTTATTCACACCGCATGATGAGCGCAACAAACTCACACGAGTCACACGAGATTTATAGGAAAATATCGGTGGTGACTCAAGTTCCCTGAAATTCTGTATAACCGGTCGTTTGGAGGACCGAATCATCTACTCGAGCGGTGTGCGTCGCTGTGCACACACGTCGCTGTTCAAATGCAGTCCAACAACACGAAGCATAAAAACGGCAGATTTAGGACAACAACCCGAAGCCCATTGTTCAATTAAAACGACCAAATTTTGTTGAAAACGCCCGGAGCGTTTTACTCACGGTATGCTTCGGGAATCTTCCTCGTTTTGAAACGGAACGAAGGAAGATTTACTTTTAAAAACGCTCGCTGCGTCCTCCCGGACCAGCTGGACCGGATCAGCTGACGACGACAGGACTGAACCCGTTGAACCTCTACTCCACAAGAACCCAATTTGAGGTCCGTGTTAGTGTGGGTTTCTATTTCCAAGCACCGCACCACACACCACGAACGTTTCGGCTCTTTCTCGCATCGCCGTGTTGCCCCAGACAGCCCGAGATCGCCGAAGTCAACGCAGCGCTGTCGTGAACCTTGGCTTGTGGTTGCGCACTCGTGGACCCTGTGACTCCCTTCGCTTTCAAAGCACACACGACGATTCCGAATGATACTTTCCGTCTTCCGGGGAAAATCACAGGGGCACTTCTCCGGTCACGTCTTCGCTATGTGCTCGCAAACTGCGAAGCTCTATGCGAAGCTTCTCGCGTCCTGTCAAACCAAAACAATAGCGGCGCCATGCGTTCATGCCAGATTTTCTCCGGTCAAACAAAAAACAACGAAAGCAAATCGGCTCTAGCTTCCAGAGTACATCGGCGTTGCGCTTGCGCCGTGGCCAGATCGCTTGCAGTTGAAGGTTGAAGCCAAAACGAAACCAACTGCGATGTCAGGTGTCCAGATCGAGGACACGCTTTTTATATCCACGCTAACTGTTTAAAACGAAGAATTAGACCCATAACTTTATTTGTGGTGTGTAAGAAACTATTATCAAGACCCCTAAACTAAATACAATCATGGGCGACATGAGGGAAGCCGCATTGCCATTGACCAGAAAATGGCAGCGAGCACGGTAAGCGCGGGTTTCGCCAACGTCCTGCGACATGGCGCAATTGCTTTTGGTGCATATCCGTCTCCGAGACATGTTTCTTTCCGCGGCATTTGTCTCAACGGTCCTTTCGAAGTGTGTCCCCAAGCATTCCGGTGCTTCGATAGCCGGCAATGCTGCGGTCGTCACCGTGGGTGATGCGTGTTTTCAAGGTCGGCTACACGGTTGTGCGTGTATGACCGAACCAAAACACGTTTTTTACAACCTCGCATGATTTGTGAACGAGTTATCCGTTACTCAACGTGTAAATTTATGGTAATTTGTGTAAATAGCGTGTTTTTTGACCCCAGATATTCACCAAATACACGGGACTTGCTAACAGTGTGGCATCTGAATGGACAATTTGGGCCGGGAAGACCAAGCGGCCGCCGACCGCTTCCCGACAAAATAGAGGGCGAGGGAGGGTAAGAAAGGGCAGGCGCCGGCGCTGCCTAATGTATCCCAACCGCTGCCAATGGCTTCCCAACTATCACAAGAGCCGCAAAACGACGCGGGCGTGCAGCGTTTACTCTGCTAAATACGAAGTAGTGCATTCGCGAGCGACCGAGAAAAAGAAAAAAAATAGGTCATCGGTCGTTCGCTCGCTCGCTCGTCCGCTCGCTGTTCTCTTTTTCTTCTACTTCGTTTCTTTTTGTGCTTTTTTATTTCTAAGTGTTGACAAAAATCCTGGGCTCTCATCCTAAAACAATTTCGCCGCCTCTAGGCACACAGTTGAGGACGAGCAGGAGGAGCCGTGGCGTGGACGCCGGCTGGCTGGAGCCTGAACCTGACCAGAGCGAGCCGTTTCGTTCTGTTTTGCTGCTGAGAAAAAAGGGTCGCGTGATACATGATACCATTCCTACTGCGCATGCGCGAGTTACTCTTGGCGGGATTTCTCTTCTTCTGTGCATTTGTCGCTTCTGTCCCTTGTCTCCGAGGCGTCGCCGGGGAGGCTGCGCATATCAGTTGCCTAACACTGTTGCAAGAATTCAAGAGGTAAGATTCAGCTTTCCTGTTGCATGGTGTGTAGAAGCGTGAGGTTATTTTGAGTAGTGTGTTTGCTGTTCGAATCAAGCATTACTATATTATTCGTAACTTGCCCGGTAAAAAGGGAACCATGTTGACGTTGTTCTCCCACCGCACGTGGACGTTACGAATGACGCAGTGCGATTTGATTCGAACTAAATTCGGTATCAACACCTCTACTTCATATCCAATATGAGAATGTTTTAGCTTCGCCGTATTAATTCGATGCCAGGAACTCGTGGCTTTAAAATGGGTTAAAAGGCACACTCGTACATGACCGTAGCTCTATATTATATTTGCAATATCATTTGATGCGGCGCGGCATTCCTTAATTATTCTCAAATCCAAATGTGTCGTCGATATCTGTTGGTCGACACCTGAAGCAGAGAAAATGGGTGCTCGCCCAAATTAGAACTTGCAGCGAAAGCCGGTGCATCCTAGAGAAGCTTAATTAAAGCAGGAATGGGTATAAAGGAGAACGTGGTTGAAGTTGCGAATAGTCCGAACTGGGGTGCCGTGGGCCCCATAATAATAATAATAATAATAATAATAATAATAATAATAATAATAATGTATTGACATGGGGTAATTTTGAGACGACAGGGGTGGCTTCGTCGAAGCCAGCGAGGGTTTGTAGGACTGAATTAAAGTAGCACCGAGAGCAGTTAAAATAATAATTCTTATAATAACGTTTGTTTATGTAGTTGGGCCTATCCACGGGACGCAGGTTCGTAAAAGCCAGCAAGGGAGTGTGTGATTAACCAACAATAGTAATAATAATAATAATAACAATAATTGCCTCAGGCTCCAACGTAGACTTCGTCAAGATTGGTGGAATGTTACTTCAATTTTGTGTTTCTGGTACACCGCTTGGCATTGCTGGTTCTGTTTCATTTTTGATACTAGTGATCTTTTTTATGCCGTTATTTGAAATCTCAGGCATCGGCTGCCGTAAATACCGTTTATACTCGTTTTTTTATTTACTTTATTGTATGTTGTACTCATCTTCATGCAACTGCAACCAGTACCATAATTACTTGATTTGTTTATTGTACACCGCCTGACATGAAGTTCACAGCAATATGTGGACTTCAGCCTCCGGACCACCGCCGAGAAATTCCTATTTACGTGAGTCACCATGCTGTGAGCTGAAGTGTGGTTTACTCATATTTCTACAATCGCCAAGTAATATATTTGCAGTAACGTGTTTAGTCTAATAAACCTATTCATGCAAAATTATGTATTAATTTTTATACATGAACTTTGGTTTGTTCATCAGCTTTATATTTTGACCTTTGTTTTAGCGTACGAAAGGAACGTCCTCACCATTTTTGCTGAAATGAAAGAGCACATCCAGTCCATTATGCAACGGCTAGCGAGGGTGGAAGATAGCTTGTATCAGCTCTCACGGCAGAAGACCCTAGGTGATGCCTTCCACTTGTCTCTGCTACCACTGGAGACAATCGATAGCCTGGACGAACTGGAGGACAAACTGACGGATGATACCTACAGGCACTACTGTGTGAGTATAAGTTTGGTACGCTCGTAATCTTTCAAACATGCTAGACATTTCTTTTTATTGTACGTAAGCTACACATATTCAATATTTTATATCTTTTTTTCAGGTATTGAACCTGAAAAAAAGATACAAAAGGTTGCTCGGAAATGAGCTTTGCAAGAGCTGCAGCCTACATGGGAGAGAAAAGAAGTGGACATTTTCTAACACTGTCTCATACAAGTGTATCAAAGGTAAGTCTGCTTAACAACATAAAATATTTGTTTTTAGACCTGGTATAGTATATATCCTATATAACACGAGGACGAAGGAAATATGAGAAAGACAAAGGTTAACGTTGGAAGCTTCACCTTTCTGGATACCACAGAGAGGGGGATGTGGAAAAAAAAGAAGCCCTTTGTGTGCAGCTTGGTTTATCGATGTCTAACTCCGTTAAGCTTTTCTCGGACTCATAATTGCATAATCAGCTTTGCAAGAATTTGAACAAGGATACATATTTCGCTACCAACTTGGTATTCACTTAAATCTCTCCAAGGGTCAAAACCTTGCCTGGGAGAAATATTAAAAGGCTGTCTACCCATGGTCGTAAATTCATTTTAAGGTATGAAATGTTGCTGCTCTGGAAGGTAAATTTAGTACATTGTGCTAAACATATAACAACGTATTTGTATGATTTGACCATATACTTATATGAAGCAGTGTGCATCCTTAAAACTGTGCTCGTCACTTTAAGGAAAAAAATGTGTGCATGGTTCATGTGCTGCGCTGGCTAGTTCGCTCGAGATTTTGTTGTCAAAGAGTAAAAACACGATGTTTCGCGTTTAAAAATTCCTATTTTGATAGAATGAAAAATAACCGATCTCACATCTACTTAATTATTCAGATAAGGGGAAGTATAAGAAACTCAACGTCAGCAACCAATCTTTTCACATTATGGTTGTTGGCGTTAAAAGGAGTATGATCATTATATTTGTTTACATGAGCATAAGACGGAATTAGCTTGAAATATGAAATTATGAACGTCATATTTCAAGCTAATTTAGAATTATCCGTTCACTGAAAGGGATTATCCGGTCAAATTTCATATTCAAGAAAACATTTAGACCTCATTGTCAATGGCTGTAGGAGCATCTTCCACGACAAATCTGAATTTTGTGTGCTTCCCTGGAGGAGTAATTGTATTTTAACCCAAGCGTGCATAAACGGCGTTTTCCTCTTCCACCTTCAGGGAAGCGGAGTTTCTGAGGTAACATCAGGCAAAGAACGCGCCGAACTGAAGTGCACTTCGAGTTTTGTCCTCCGCGTGAGCGGTACGACGTGGTTCACCCTCGCTGCTGCGCTAGATTTTTTTTTTTTTTTAGAATGAAAGTGTATTTTCGTTGTGCGGTTGTCACGCTCCACACTTCTCCGCGACATTTACAGATGACCAGAAAACAATATAGTACTTGCATGACTTTTTACAGAAGACATCCTAAAGGTGTGGAAAAGTCAAAAGAAGACGAGATAGATAGGAGGATTTCAAGGTATCTGGTGGGAGCCAGCGACAGAGGAGGTGGTCGCGAGAAAAGAAGGAAGAGGAGCCAGGAACATCGCAACCCTGCAACATAAGTTTGGAAGTTCTAATCAGGTAGTGATTTGAGTTAGCACTCATTCTATATCATTCAAAATATAATCCGAGCTTTTTCCAAACGAGCAATTCCAGGAGGTTTTTGTATACATCTGTGCAGTAAAGCTGTTTCGGTTTATTCCTTTGTAATATTTTGAGTAAAATTATGTCAATTTAATATCAAGTCTATATTGTGCATGCTGTGAAATACGTGGGCCCAGCAATTAGGTTAGAAAATGTTGCCAATTAGGTTAGCCTACATATTTCAATTCGTATGCTTATTGCTCTTTTATCTAGTTTAATAAATACACAGCCCGACCGCAAACCAGGTAAATGGTTTTGCTGAGCTGATAGAATTCTGCCACAGATGGATAAGGCAACCATTAAATATGTGATTAGGAAATGTTTTTAAGTAACTGAACATTTCTTACGGTGCCTTAATAGTTTACTAACTCTAAGAAAAACTGGTTATCTTTTTGTGCTAGTTGGACTTAAGGACTAACCAATTTGCTAATCGGCGCTGGGCCGCTTCGCTAGCGCGGCGACCGCGACTTCCCAATCCGTCATCCCAGGACATGCAGAGGTCTCTCATTACTAGATTTATGGCAAACAGCTGGATGAAGCGTTGTTGAAGTGTGCCGAGTGAGCGGAGTACATTACGTGCTCGATCGCTGTTATTTGTCGAATAAGTTTCTTGAAACCTTGTGTAAACGCTTGCATCTACACCTGAGGGCCCACATAAAATTTTACGAAAACGCAGCGCCGTATGAGAGCGACACAACTCTTGTCGAGATCACAGAGAGTTTATAGAGTTTGAAGATGGTTCACCTGAAACCAATTCAGTTCATGGGGAATCCTCTCCGAAATCTAAGCTCTGTATGCTTTCGAAACGAGCTGCACGGCTCTCTTGCAGCGCTGCGCTTTTCGTGCAATTTCGTTCTAGTCAAAGGTAGTATCACGGTTCTACATCATATTACGAGGAATTTCTTCAGAAAACAACGGAGAGCGAGCACAAAACGAGCCGTTCATCGCTCACCCAGCAGGCTTTCACAACACTTCACACGGACGACTTTAGTGTGACCTAGGGAACTTCCGCTCGCCGTGTAGTGGCGAAGCGGCTAAGCGCGATTTAGCAAAGTTCGGAGGACTACATTTAGAGGCAATAAAAACAACTATTGACACGGAATCGGCAACCGAGGTCGGCCTGACGGCGGGGAATGGTTTACGACCATGGTCGGTCCGGGGTCGGGAGCCGCAGTCGGCCCAACCCCGGCGGCGAAAGTAGGGCCGGTAGCGGCTGGGTGTAGCAACATCAGCGTCGGCCCGACCTCGGGACCCGACGCTGGGCCGACAATTTCCCCCGATTTCTTCCGAGGTTGGCCCGACGTCGCGCCGACTGTTTGTTCTACCTGGGATACCGCTCATTACCTGCAGCGCTTGCAACAAACTAACCACACACACACACACTAAAAAATACGCACAATAGGGAGTATTTTTTATCGTGCTAAATAATTACCCGTAACAAAACCACACCTCCAACCTCCTGTGGGGCTTGCAACGTTACGTGCGATACACAGTGGTCACGCCCGAATAGACAAACTTTGAATGTACAGTGGCCAGAGCCACTCCGTAACTTTGAACTTGCCTGTCTGTACGCGCTCTTCAATATCCTGCACCGCTTGCCGAGCAGCTAGCTATATAGCCACCGGTAACTTAAGAAACGCAGTGTTTCTTATATGCTCACGCTTCTCGCTTTGCGATTCATTCTTCGGTGGTGTTACTGACTAACAAGACAATATCATTGGCCGAGGAGCGTTGACAGGATGTTAGAGACTTGTCACGCTCTGCGTTTTTTAAGATGTGAATGACTGTATATAACGTCAAACGCATAGAATAAACTCGAGCGCGACATGCAGCGAAATTTCAATTAGAAGTCGATCCCTCGATGAAGTCACCAACTGCCTAAGAGGCTCAGGCCGTGGTGATTTCCGAACATCTGATTGGCTGCTTTAGCCGATATAAACGCAAAAAAACGAATCCCGCCCCCCCCCCCTCCCAAAAAAAAAAAAATAATAATAATCGTGATTTTCTTTACGCTTGTTGTTTTGTGGTTCGCCCTGCGTTTCTTGGCCACTCCATGCATTGTTTACGCGATCGGTGACTATAGTGATGGACAGCTTAAAAAACACGTCGCTTATTACGTGACCACGCTTGCTTCGCGATTCGTTTTGTGGCGTTTCTACCGGTTGATGCTGCAATTACTGGGCGTGCTAAAGAAAGCCCCGCGTTTTAGAAGCTGTCAATTACTATATATATGTGTGCATTAATAAGGCAGATAGGAAACGCAAGAAAGCCAAGGTGGAGTGGTGCAGGGGTTAACACACCCGACCGGACATTGGGACGCCCAGAGTTCAAATCCTGGCTCTGCCGTTTATTTTGGCTTGCGGCGGGTTCGTAAAAGTTTGATTCTTTGATTCATTGGATTAAGTACGGTTAATTCATCTGCATATGTTCCTTTACATGCAGATGAATATATTTATATTCCTATATATATACATATTTATATATATATATATATATATATATATATATATATATGTAAGTTAAATATAAAAACAATGGACCGGGAAAAGGTAATGAGTCAAAGATGCGTACCGTCGGAGTTACTAATTCGAAGTTTATTACAACGTTTCGAGCGGGGACCGCTCTTCATCATATATATATATATTTCAACGCAAAGTGGGACCTAGAATCACCGACACCTTAAATATTTGCGGCTCGCTATACAGTTAGAACCGAAAGACGTGGGGGTATGTTCCAAATCTTACTCGAGTAAACTGTCTCCTACGTCAGCGGGTAATACCACGTGACATCTCAAGTAAAAAATCCGCGACTCAATTTTGGAATGGCCGGGATTATCGCCTGCACCACCTGAGCTACGCAGCCAAAAAGAAACATAGCGGCGATGGTGGAAAATAGCAGACGACCGATTTTCATCATGGAGGAAGCGCTCGAAGAAAGAATAATATCAATAGCTGCTATTTTTTTTTTTCTTTTTTTTTTTTTTTTGACAGTGACGACGTTGTGTTTTTGGAGGTGGCTCCACCGGCTTCACTTGCTCACATTCTTTTTGAACTGTATATTGATATCAAAATTACAGATATCTTTCTGTTAGATGTCAAAATTTTGTATTTATTCATCAACGCGATCGCTGTGAGTATAGTCCAGGTGCCCTAAATGTGTAGGCTGCCCAAATATTAATTTGCACCAATTAAATTTTGCGAAAATTTAGACTCCGCTTCCACACGGTGTAGCGGCAAGGCGCAGGGGACTTTCTCAACACCGATATGTAACAAATTACGGTTGCTTTGATGCGGACACGATTACAAAATCACAGAGAAGTTTCAAAGCGCTCTTCTCATTTTCTTGGGGAGGAAGACGGGGCAGGGTTGTTGACAAAACATATACATAAAATCTTCGAAGCCTTCACCGCTTTACAAGCGTTATCTTCCCGTTACGCACACTTTGGGGAAAGAATTACTTCTACATCATCTACTGTGTTCGAACATCATCTGTCTTGAACATAAGGATACGGAGTTCACTCCAACGCCGAAGACGACGATGGAGAAAAGCTCCTGTTTACGCTCGCACTCTAATAATAACAACTAGTATACCTTCCTGCAGGAGGAGCACGGTCTGGATGTGGTGCAGAGTTAATTTGTGCGTTGAAAACAGAAAATCGCAATAACCACACCTAAATGGCTGCACCTCATTCTCTGCCATTTCGAAAGTGTGCCACTACTGCCACTAAATGAGCATACGCTTCAGAGCAACGACACTTACCGATCGTGTGGCTTAAAGACATGGTTGCCAGTTATCTGAAGCTTTATTTGAAATCACAGGAAACGCTTGTCTGTCCTCCGCGAATGTTTCAACAGTTCGCAACAGAGCAAATCAATATTAGATGAGCTTCCTAACACCGAATCTAATGCTTAGGAAGTCGCACTTTTGAATCGCGACGATCGGAAATTGCTTCAGCTCTGCACAAGCACCAAGAAGGCGGCGCCCACAACAATATCGGGCAACAGAGCGCCGACACTCTAAGCGTAGATGATCTAGTGGCTTTAGCTGCCACCAAAGTCAATGAAGCAGACAAACTTTGACGGCTATGAGTGCAGAAAGCAGAGGACGAGCAAACGGCTAACAGATCACGTGACGTCTTTACTCGATTTTATCCGGCGTTACCCACCGTTCAGAGGAGGGTCGCTTGTGTAATTACTCCGGAGTAAACCACCTGCTTCGGGAACGTGAGTTCTGACGTCATTGAATAAGCGCGAGTAAGTTTTAAACGCCAGGGTACAAACTCTTTACTCCGGAGTCGGATCGAGTAAATTTTGTACCACATCCGTGGTCTATCATCGCAGAGGACGGAAGGTTTAGGAGAGTGAAAGAGAGACGGCTAGTGCGCGACCACAGGCCAGTTTCGCCGTCCAGTTCAGTCAGCCAGCGAAAGGCATGCCAGCCGCACGCCTTCGTCATCTGGCCAAGAAACCGGGTGATTTCTTTATGTATGACGTCGGCCGGCCCAGCCTCTGTGATGGGAACATCTCCATGGAAAGTGAGTTCCCCGATGGAGGACGCCGGGACACTGCTCAACCAAATTCATTTGCAGACGGCTGCCCCCTACCTCCAGGAAGAATAAATATGTGAATTCAGCGAGATTGTGCCCTGGACAAGGAGTAAACTAGTGTGTTTTATTTTTTTTTTTTTTTTCTTTATCTGGGTTTCTTTTGTTCTCAGGTTTTTCTATTCGAATTATTTTTGTGCAGTGTCGACGAAGGTTCTGGGTTTATTTGAAAGCTTTATTTATTACGTGCGTTCGTTAAGTCAGTATTACCTACGGCGGCGAACCGGGCGCCTAGGACGCTACAGTACCACTTGCGCCATCTAGGAGCAAATAGGGGCGGCCCGGCAGCAGAAAAAAGACGGCGATTGTATCGCCATGTTTTGAGGCGGCGGAAACAAGAACCCTACGCTTGAGCGCAGAAAGAGCGCCCGAGGAAACATGGATGTTAACGGATGTACCCGTCCTTGTGCCCGGCGTGGGTTATTAACATATTTGACGTCGTTGTGACGTCACCCTACCTTTCTCTCTTTGTTTTTCTTTTTTTGCTCATGGGTCGCTCTTTTGTTTTCGCTTCTTCGCTCGCTCGAACGCCCGGAGTGCGTTACAATAGCCAAGGCCTGGCGGGGCCTCCCAGATATAGAGGCCGCTCGAGCATACTGGCGCGCGGCGCTGCCACTTCACGAGAACGCGCGGAAGAACGACATTCCTGCTTTCGCACTCACAACTGAGAAGTGCTTACTTAGGTGTACCTTGAGCTTTTTTATTATTATTAGTATTAAATTATTATTATTATTATTAGTAGTAGTAGTAGTATAAAGCCCATCGTCGAGGAGATGAAAGAGACGATCAGGGGAGTCCAGACCTCAATGAATTTTTCCTCTGCCTAGTACGACATGATTTTGGCGTGGTCACGGCTAATGACCAGGTCATTAATGAGGTCAGGGCTGAGGTGACTGAGCTGAGAGGTCATATTCATGAGCAGGCCAAAAAGATCCATGCTCTCAAAGAAGAGCTTAACACCAACGAGCAGCACAGCCGCCTCCCCAATCTGGAGATTCTCAGCCTGCCTCAGCGACCTCAAGAACACCTTGAAGAAATCATTGCAGACATTGCGCGGAGGGTGGGCCTCTCCGACTTCCAGCCGTCCGAGGGGGTTGCTGTACACCGCCTCCCGAGCGGAAAACAAAGGAATCCCGCCAGTTTTGGTCAGGTTCCATTCGGCTGGCGGCAAGAAATTGTGGATGGCGGCACACGGTAGGTTGCACGCACTAAGCCAGAGGTCATCGCTGCCGCACCTGTATTTCAATGATAACCTCACTAGGCTCAACCGAGAGCTCTTCTGGATGACCCGTTCCCGCGCCAGAGAAATGAACTCCAAATTTGTGTGGGTGAAGGACGGCAACATCTTCGCGAAGAGAGACGAGAAAGCTCGTCCCATCCGAATCTACCGACACGCTGACCTGGAAAAAAATAATATAACTTAAAGGGGCCCTGCAATTATATTTAAGCGTCTACCTTTTTTGCTGCTTCCACGTCCCTCGGGGTTCCGGCAAGCCAGCGGCATACTTGGGTAGTAATTCAATTACTGTAATTGAATTACTGTAATTTAATTACTTTTCTTGGTAATTTGTAATTGTAATTAATTACTTTTGGCTAAAAGGAATTGTAATTTAATTACTTCCTAGCGTCAGTAATTGCAAAATTTCAGACACAATTACAATTACTTTTGCAAAACTTTGCAGCGCGGACAGAACCTCTCTGAAAGCCTCAGCGCTCGCACAAGCGGCCTAGCTCTCACTGAAATACTCACACACAGACACGCACTCACGCACAAGCACAACATAAATAGCGTCGCACTGTTTGTTGCTTTGTTGCTTACACTGCGGGCTGAGAGACAATCCTCTTTAAAGCCTACCTCAACGGCGCCGTGTAGCGCCATCTGCGATGCGAGCAGAAAAGAATAGCGTAAACACACCAAACTATTGAAAGAAACAAAATTAAGCTTCAGCTTTCAGCCGAGGTTGGGAATTATAATTGTTCATGAAGTTATTTTTCTTTCTTTTTTGCCAGTTTTTTGCGGCCCTCTTCCAGTACTGTCGCATATGTGTATCTGTATTATTTTCAAGTTTATTTCATGTTGGTTTTAGTTCTGATATTATTTGCATAAGCACTTTGGATACTGACCTCGCACCTCTGAATATTGTCACCAATGATTCGGGTGCCCCGATTCGCTACGTATATATTTCTGAGCCATTATAATTTTAACTCAGTGTAGATAATTTACAATACCATGATGTCTGTATGCGTATGTGGTCGTATTAACGCGTGTAGATTTTAATTTTATATTAACACTTGTAAAATATTCCTATATGACTAATTGTTGCATTTTTATTTGCCTGACTAACTGAAGTCTGTCAACCTATTTTTTTTTCTTTAGCGATCTGGCATCTTGCAGCATATCAACTAATTTATTATTATTTAATAAAAATATAAGAATGTAGTACTTCATTGCCCCATACCCTCAAGTTCTATCATGAATTTAACAAAATTCGTAAAAAGAAGGTACAATACGTGAACATTGGATTAAGGAATAAACAGATACGTTGCATTCTATACAACTCGGTTAAAGTCATATGGCCCAAGTCTGGTCGCTCTCAGAAATAAGTAATTGTAAAGTAATTTCATTACTTTTTAAAAGTAATTTGTAATTGTAATTAATTACTTTTCACATAGTAGTAATTGTAATTGTAGTTAAACTACTTTTGAAGCAAAGTAGTTGTAATTGTAATTAAATTACATTTTGGAAGTAATTTGCCCATGTATGGCCAGCGGGCACGGAGAGAGTAACTACATATAAGTGCGTCATATTTTAACTGGACGACGCGGAAACCTCCTCCAATTACGGGGGCGTCCCGCGGTGCCGAAAGCGCGCGATATGTGATGTCTTAGGTCCTGGGCTTACTACTGGTCAGAGCCGCTAAAAGCTTCTTTTTTGACGAAAGACAAAATATAAGTGCCGCGAACCGTTTCAATTTCTATATAAATAGTTTTTGTTCACTATTTTAGATCAGAAAAGAAACAAATGCAGTTTATAAAGTACGGAAACAAGAAATGACCCGTCGATATACCCTCCACCTAGCGGTGGAAAAGGCGGCGCATACTAGAAAGGTGTAGTCGGATTAGGCGCCAACGAGCGGCGAGCGTCGAAAGGTCCCGGATGTCCGCGGCGGCGCTGCGGTAGTACGGACTGGAGGGTCCGACCGGTTCCGAGCGTTCCCAAGGCCTTCGGCGAGCAGCTTTGGCTTGAGGTTTGGCTTTTTGGCGGTATGGCAGCGCGAAGTGGCTCCTGTTCTGAACTTATCTTTACTCTGTGTTTGCTGTCGTTTGTGGCCAATGAAGTGTCATGCAGAATTTGTGTCTAGTCCAGCAGCAAATGCAATGCGAGCCGCCCTGGCTGCCCGCTTCATACAGCCTATCCAGAAAATGCTTTAGTGGCGCCATCTCGAGCCGTTGACACGGAGTGCGGCAGCCGTGGCCGCTCGCTGAGCTCACTACCCCTTGTCTAGTTCACGGACACTCAAGCAAACAAGGAGGTCATGAAGGAGGTTATTTTTGCTCGTTTTTGTAATTTTAATTTTCCTATAACTTCTAAAATGAAGCAAAATTCGAGAAAAGAAAATTTTCATTAAGTTACTACGTTCAGTGCGCTCAGGTTCGGTGCAAATTAAAAGAAAAAACAGTAAAAAGTCCATGCAGGGCCCCTTTAATGGCTTCGTTTCAGTTCTTTTTTCTTTCTTTTTTTTCTATGCTATCAGATTTTTTTAGCCTTAAGAGTAATTTTTCACTTAGCGGCGGCATGACATATACTGTGGTACATGTAAGTATTCACAGCAATAGAAAATATTGGGACCAGTTCTGTTTTTTGATAAGAGATGTCATCGCCGACGTTGATCTGTTTCTATTTTCCGAAATCTACGCTCACGAGGGGTCAACTGAATGTTATCATCCCGATGGTTTTAGTAAATTTTGTTTCACACGACACGGCAGAAGAGGAGGCGGTATAGCCGTATTCGTAAAGAATGGGGGGCACGCAGAACGTCGGGATCTCACGTTCGAAGCAGCCGAGTACTTAGCTCTAAAACTAACGAACTCTCATTGCAGTTTCTTTCTGCTTTCTCTGTACAGAGCCCCATCTGAAAACATTGTTAGATTTATTCGGGAGCTCCGGACGGCACTCGAGGGCCTGGAGGCTGAACGCTGTTTATGCGTTACGGGAGATATTAACATTGATACGCTGGCGCTTTCTAAAAGCAACGTGGTGTATTAGTTAAACTTGCTTGTGGAATTCGGAGTTGACTGCCTGATAGACTCGGCCATAAGAGAGGAACATCTTTTGCACGAGTTGATATCAACCTGTATAGATAATATGAACATAAGAGCGTTTGACGCTTTAATCATATCAGCCGGGATTGGCCAGAAATCGGCGAACCATTTCTTTGTTGCGTGTCGTTGTGTTCTTGGGGAGAATCTGCCGGAGCGCTCCCTATCCCGACGAACAATCACTATAATTGATTGGAAACGTTATGATGAGCTCATCAGGCCTTACCGCTGGGAGGATCTTGTCGGCTCGTCAAGTACATCCGAAGTTTATGACAGGTTTACTGAAGTTCTAAATTCTTTAAAACTGAATTGCATAAAAAGGTGAGACATCGAAAAAAAGAACTGACCTTCCGTGGTTAGATGCAGGAATTTTTGCAGCAGTTATGCAAAGGGAGCTGGCATGGGCTCGCAGCAGGAATAACCCAAAGAGTAAACAGCTAAGACAAGACTTTAATGTAGAAAGAAACTGCGCCAACGCCAAGCTGCGTTCGGCCAAAAGAACACATTACAAGAATAAATTTATTAAATCATCTCGTGACTTTGCCAAAACATGGAGTCTTCTAAACGAACTCCGCGGTATTCCTGTCTGGGCAACCTCCGAATTGGCGATATGTTTTGGACGCGATGCATTCTCACTTGAAAACGACTTTAATGCATATTTCGCTTTGTTTTGGGGAGTTGTCAACAACCGGGAGAAAAGAACCCTAACATTGAAGAAAAGCGTAGCTCCGTCTGCTTTGCTTACGTGCTTGGACAGGCAGGAGTTGTATTCTTAAATGACCGGCCTCAGCTCCAACAAACCGACCGGTGGCGACAACATTGGGATGGGTGAGCTCCGAAGAAATTTTGACGCCTTGTGTAATGTGCTACTCATTCTTTTAAACAAAGCACTAACTTCTGGATACACACCGGGCAATCTGAAGACTGCAACGGTTAAGCCGTTATTCAAAGGTGGGACTAGAGGAAAGATTGAAAGTTATCGCCCAATACCAATCTTGCCTTCGTTGTCTAACATTTTGGAGAAGCATCTGTTCAACGTTATGACCTTTTTTTTGAGAAGCATAACCTTATGTCATCCTGCCAATACGGGTTTGTCAAGGGTCGCGGCACAGCCTCCACTGGAAGAGCTATCGAACGTGTTGAACGCCAGTTTTGACGATAATCAAATCTCCTATGCTCTGTTCCTTGATGTATCCAAGGCGTTTGACACAGTTAGTCATAAAAAGTATACTGCTTCAAAAACTGAATCTTTAAGGTTTCAGAGGTCCATTTCTTTTACATCTTAGTAACTTTTTATCAAACCGGTCTGAGATGAATTTGGTTGGCGACAAAAAAAGTTCTAGGGCTTGGCTGAGAACGGGAGTGCCACACACTCTAAGAAATCCTGCTGGTCTACTTGCCCACAAAACACTGAAAGACCTAATCTCTGCGATCTACGAAATCAGCTTAGCGAACGATGAGGCGGAACATCCGTTTAGACTTATATTGAAGTCTACACTCTGGCGTTACGCAATGCAAAGCGCCATGCTTGCGTTGCGTAATGCTACAGCGCATACTTAATTTTGAGTTTTAAACAGATGTTCCGCCTGATAATTCGGTGAACTTATTTCGTAGATCGCAGAGATTGACTCCTCGAGTGTTTTGCGGGTAAGTAGACGCACAGACCTGTCTTAGAGTGCCGGGTTTTATTTTGTCACATCTATTATTTAACATTTATTTTAACGACGTGCAATCTTGTATTCAGAACTGTACTCTTGATCAGTACACGGATGACACCCTGTTTTTGTCCCGTCATATGCAATATAGTACTGCGATAGATATGCCGCAATACATCTGTTGGATTGGTTTGCGTCAAATCTTATTAACATCAATTGTTCAAAAACAAAACTTGTCTGTTTTTGAAACCCGCTGAGGAGTGTTTGCCTAGATAGGCCCTTGATTTGCATACGCCATGTTGTGCAGATTGTACAAGTGTTCCTGTTGATTATGTCTGTAATGTTAAGTACATGTAAATTGTGTTCGATTCTGATTTATCCTGGAACACGCAGATAGCAAATATTTGCAAAAGAATGATATGAGTGTCTTGTATATTGTATTCTATTACAGTGTTTGTCCCGATGTCATTTAGGATACTTATTATGCAGACATTGGGATACAGTATATTAAGGTATGGCATTACTTTATTTAGAAATTGTCCCAGGCGATGACATACCAGGATTGGTAGTTCTTGAAAGGTATGCTGAGAAGCGTAGCTTAGAACTTGGAGTCTCTTGCAGAGGATACTTGTTTAAATCGTTTCAGTTGCCTAAATTTGAGACTCTGTCTTTCAGGAGCAATCAACAGTTTGAAGTGCCCAGAAGAAGAACGCCTTATGGAGAAAGCGTAAGATATTTTAATGTACCAAGGATACTTAATGAGCTTCACGAAGAATCACTTAACATAGAGTGGGTGCAAAAATTACAGAAAGCTCTCAATTGTGTTTGCTAAGGCCCATCTCAAGACCGATCGAAAAAAAATTACGTGATGTTTTGTGTTTTCCCGTTTTAAGTTTAATGGTAATGTGGTGTCACATAGTGTGTGTAATCATATTAAATTAACTTTCTTATTTTTTATTTTTTTTATTTAGGTGTTTCCGGAAACAAATTTTTTTTAGCATTTGTTATTTTCTGCTTCATTTCATGAGCAGCATGCTCATCAAGGTGGTGTTCATCATAGAAGCCCTAGATGGCTTCGATGAACACGTGTCTGTACCTGGTTTTGTGTCCGTGCAATAAACATTACTATTATTATTATTATTATTATTATTTCTCACAACTGAAGAAACCATGTGGTGTTTTTCTGCTTTATTTTATTATTTTCCGAAACTCCCTTATTTACCACTGCTACTTAGGTTCAGTCCTACAAGCCCCTGCTGGCTTCGACGAACCTGCCTAGTGCCGTCCCGAATACATCCTGCGTAATTAAATTATTATTATTATTATTATTATTATTAATAATTATGGCGAAAGCATGCGTTCTTTTTATGTGCCAAAAGTTTTTAACGACGTTCCAGCTGCTCTGCTTGCCATTACCTCAAACAAAATGTTGAAGACCTCTCTGAGAAACATGTTCTCCGATGTGGCTAGATAGTGACTTTTTCCCATGTCGTTATTTTCCTTTTCTATTGTAATATGGTGCTGTACCTGCTTTTTGTTGTAATCGCTGGACATTCCAAATGACGACTGCATTTATTGCGTGAAGTTTCGTTGTCTTTGACCCGTTGTTTGACTGATTTTCTTTCTACTAATAAGTGTTTTGTGTGTGTTTTTTTACTGAACATATGAAATATTTCAGAAAAAGACTCATGAATTCAAGAACTGTGTCTCTGAATATATTCATACAGTGTTTTGAAATAACTCATGCATGAGTGTTTTTTTTTATGACATTAATGACTGTAATTGACACAGTGATCAAGACAAGACAACGTTTGATATAGTTTCATCTTCACTGCTTCACCCGAATCACTGACACAAACATTCCGACTACATCCTGTCAAGTCAATCATCTGTATGTTATTTGCTTGTTCTTTTTTTCTGCACGTGATGTTATTCCGTGCGAACTTCCTTTTTTGTATTTTCCAGTGAAGGGTCTGGTCCCACAAGTCCCTGACGGCTTTGATCGGACCCGACACTCAACTGGCTATACTTGCACTACTGAATAAATGTATTTATTATTATTATTATTATTATTATTATTATTATTATTATTATTATTATTATTATTGTGTTAATTGTTGCGGTTTCTCATGTTAACGTCTGTTTCCCTTTTAATATTCGTGGAGATTTACTGTCTCGCGTGAGTGGCTAACAGATATCGGTGCTAAATTGAATTCAATCCTAAGACTTGATGACCACGTAAAGAAAATGGTCGGAGTGTCTTTACAAGCCCTGTGAATAGCATGTCGCTTAAACAAGAGAGTTTAACAACCCATCAGTCTTCCTGGCACTCTAATGTTCATCGAGTCCTTCCCAGTTAGAATACGCCTTAGTTGTTGAGTGTCATTTGCAAAACTAACTCGTTAAGAATAGAACGTTTTACAAAAATGAATCTTCAATTTCAAATATCGTTTTTTGAATGATAATGAGAATCACCTGAACTACGAGGCTCCGCTTGGGCGCGCGGACTTATTTTACATAAACGTCGGGCACACTTGTTCTTTCTTTTAAAAACTCTGCGTGGTTTGATTGATTTTTCAGATCTGTTGTTTAAAATGTGTATTAGACTTCCGTGAGTTTCTATACGGCACAAATCGAAATTTTTACGCTTCGGCAAATCTTATTGAGCTCAACCCCATGTTTAGACTGTTAGCGTTATCTGCTACAACGAAGGTCTTCATGTTTTAAACTCCTGTCGTCTAAAATTTAAGAAACAAGATAACTCTTTTTTTATTCGGTATGGAACTAGGGACTGAATGAACTGATAGCGTCAAACTGTTTGCCTGCGCAGTTGTTTCTCTTCGATATATACGAAGTGCATTTACTTTACGCTGCTGAAAGGCACTGCAATCAACACTTTATTTTTCTTTCTTGAAGCACCCTGCTCAATGCCTTGGAGTTTTTGTGCAATGTTGTAAATGCCTTAAATTCACTGGCGTCAAGGTGCGATAGATAATTATTTTCTTGTTTTCATCCCGTGCACTTCTCAGTGTATTTTCTACTCGGTATGCAATAGTGTATGTTTTATATACCGCCAATGTATTCGTTGTATTTTTGTATTTGAATTTTCAGTTTATGCGTAATTTGTAGTGTGTACAAGTTTCGGTGTGCCAGCATTAACACTGTACGGTGTTCCTGGGCACCTAATAAAATTGATTCTCGATTGTACTAATGTAGTGAATTGGGCGAGTTGGTAAACTTTATGCACGATGAAAATAGCTCAAACGACGAAGACAAAGTGAAGAAACAAACACGACAGGACGAAGCTATGCTCACAACAGTTTTGATCACACCGTCCTGCGGTGTTTGTTTCTTCACTTCGTCTTCGTCGTTTGAGCTGTTTTCATCATATATGTGGTTCTTGATTGTTTTTATTATTATTATTATTATTATCATTATCGTCGTCGTCGTCGTCATTGCCGTCGTCGTAATCATTACGACTATTAGTAATAGTAATATTGAATTATATTATAATTATTATATTAGTAGTAGTATGAGCATTATTATTTGTTTGTTTCGTGTCGACGACCCTGTTTATCAGCGTAACGTGGTATAACGGCAATAGCAATTAAAAAATAAACACGAACAAGATTGCTCGAGAAATGTTTCGAAAAATTTTCAATGAAAAGAGACAAAAAACACGAGCGTAAAAACTTTAACGTGAATCAATGCATTTTTTTATCCCAAATTAAGTCGGATCACGCACGTACTTAACGCGACTCATTGAGAGGCACCGAAAGCTTCCAGAGAAAGTGTTCTAATTCTTCGAAATGCGCGTATGTAAATAAGAAAGTCTTATCGCTAGTTTCTCGTTTAGTTCTTTAAAAAACAAACCGAAAAAAAGGGTATTTCTGGAAATGTGGAAGCCATGAGATGAAAGAGAAGAGCAAAACCTTTTGAGCGAAATATAATTATAGCGCTTGGGACGGGCAACAACAATACAAAAATGAGGGTTTCGATTTAGACTGCTTGCGAACGATAAACTCTGGACGACGAATTGTTGAAAAGAGCACGAACCCGGAAAGCCCCCGACTCTCGCGAATATGCGGCCCCATTTATCCATCCAGAAAAGGAAAGGCCGCCCAATACTATTTTGCTGCGACCCTCAAGAGAAATTGACGTTTCCAAGAAGCGACAAAGAAAAAGAGTGTTCGCTTACGTATTTCAGTTCCAGGAGAAGCGACCGTGTGATGTCGATCCTCGCTTTGTTGAGGGGTTTAATCGCCACCAGGGTATCCTACGGGAAGAGAAAATGCGTGCGCTGCGCTTACTATCAACCAGCAGCGGAAGGTCCATATATTAACGACATCATTAAATAAAGACGTTTCTTTCTTTAACAGATGTTAGAAGCTCGCGAAGGAAGGTTTAAAGGTAGTTTAGTAGAAAAATGAAGCGTGTTTGGTGAATGATTGGAGAGTGGAAAGAGAGTCGGCATTGAAATGGCCGCTGTTTTGTGTGTTCTGACTTACAATCTGGATAGTGAAGTACGACTCATAATAGGGGGCGTTAAACGACACCGTGCAGTTGTGAATAAACGAACTCACGGTGATTCTACGCTCAACTGTACTGAAACTGGTATGACGAAACCTAATCTTAATTGGATAGATTTTTTTTTCTTTTCTTGGCTTGAAATGAGGCAGTTTTTTACTCTACTGAGCGGGTCTATTTAGACAGAAGAAACATACTGCCCATGGAGTACTGATTACGCACCCAAGTAGATCGGAACCCAAATGAATCTGTATTTACTTATGATTATATAATCAACCCGGCGAGTTTTTGTTATTGGTTCTGACAAACTGCGGCATTTAATTTTTATTTTTAATAACTATATTTTCTTTTGCGAACATGCAGTTAGTAAAACTGTTCGAGAAAACAAAATCGGTGTTCTCTCGTTTAATCGACTTTGATCGATTAAACTAAAATAAGTTCATTTTGAATACATCGCGTGTTGGAAAATAAACTGATTATAGTTTAGTCGACTAAAGACTAGATTGTGGAGATTTCACATCTGGTATTGTGTGAATACCAGGGGGTGGCAAACACTGATTGTACCGCCAACAAAATTAAAAATAGATGTTTTGATATGTATTACATACTCAACCGCAAAGTAATTTCTAGAAATAGATAGTCGTTTCACTCACAATGGAGGCATAACACGTTTTCTGAAAATCATATTTGCTATTTTTAACTGGTCTATAATAAAGACGAAAAGGGTGCATAGAGCAAACAATTCAGGGAAATGTCTGCCTATAACCGCTGCGCTTAGATATATAAAGGATATTTCGAGAGTTTAAACTATAAAGTGTTCAAGTACACATAATAAAAATATGGGACTCGGACACACTGTTGCTTTGGTTTTTCGCAGCACCTTCCAGAAGGACATACAAATTAGTAATATACCTTGTTTATATATTGTCTGCAAGGATATGTGTACACTGCAAGCGACCAATGTGGCTATTTCGGAGCACCAAATATTACACTTAATATTATATTATTTGTTATTAAAACTTTGTAATATTTTATGCATTGGAGAATAATGATATGACTATTTTATAAGCGAAGACTTAGTTTGTCAAAACGTTTCCTTTGGTGAACACCGCCATGATTTGAAAAACTGAAAAGGGGAAAAAAACATGTGTGGACGAAGCAGTTCTTTCAACTAGCAACGGATAACTAATGATACCACCCTCAATGCATCAGCCCTTCCCTCTACTAACCCCAAAATCTCTCGAAAAAAAAAAAAAAAAAAACCTCGGAAAAGAACTAGAAACCCGGGAGAAAAAAAAAAAGAACGTAAGGGAACAGCTAATTGGTTGCTGTTAAGGAAAGAAAATTGAAACTAATAAAAAACAGAAGAAATAAATCGGGGTAAAAATTAAGAAAATAAAAATGAAAGGAGCCTCAGAAACTCTACTTCAGTCTTGGATAATTTAACGGAAAGCGAGGCAAAGTTCACATCATCACCGGCCATCCGATAAGACTCAATTATTTTTCTTCCAACTCTTCCATCGTGGTTCCCGATAACTCGGGTTGCATGTAAGTGAGGCTTACAGTTCAAACAAATGCGGTTATGCTCCACAATAGGGTGAAGCGACTCACTGGCTGCTCGGGTTACTTCGAAGAAGTGCTCCTGAGGCGAGTTTTGAGGCATCTGGCAGTCTGTCCAATGTACTATCTCCTCCGCTTCATTTTTGATATTTAGAAAACTATGCAGCCCTCTTCAGTATCATGTAGGAAGACCCCATGTCAAATATTACAATCAAATTCCGTCTATATATTTAATAAACTGGCCAGCAAACTTTCAAATGAGCCAATTCGCCGAAATCTGCCAACTCTAGCGTGCGACGTGAGGCGCAATCGTCAGCGCAGTCAATGCGACGGAGTTGGAGCGGCCAACGTTGACCCACTACGTCAGAGGCATAACTACGTCATTCTCACGTTTTGTTTGTTTTTACTTCATACAGCGAAATTGAACGATGACGTCATGAGTTTCTCCTCCCGGTGTTGGCTCAACAGCGTCCACGTGATCACCGTAACGCGGATGCGCTAGTTTGCGCTGCCCTGCACGCTTATCGGTGTGTTTCTCCGCTCCCCCTCTCCTTCGTCTTCTCCCCTTCCCCCTCTCCCCCGGGCCATCACCGTCCACGCCATGCGAAGCGACCTGCCCGCGTCGCGTGTCCTGTCCCTCGCCCCCACGAACTTCACAAGACAACGTGGTTCGACGTGACGTGGCCATGACTCTGTCGACACGAGGCCAATGTTGCCTGACGCAACCGAAGTTTCGGTTTCGGTATCAGCAGATGTTTAAATTAAGATTACACGAATAATACTCCACATTTCGCGAATCCGAAGACGTAGAGCTGTTTAGTAGTGCTTTGTGAAATGGAATCACATGTAAACCTAAATTTTTCGGAATTGAGCGGAGTTGCCCTTTAAGGGAATGGATAACACCACCTTCTTTTTACAGGGCGCAATTTGGTTGACATTTTGGATAGGACAACCATTTGAAGCACTATTGTTTTTGACCATTTTGCAAAGTTGTTTGAGGTGCATATTGCACGAGAAAACAAAGGAGGTATCAAAATGCGCTGCGATGCCCCTGAAGCGGTGAGCAGATGTATGAACATAAAGAATGCTGACTACTCGTGAAGCCTTCTCTTTTAGAGAACGAGAGCTTCCGGAATCTGATATCAGACGAATAAAGATAGAAGTTAAAATATCGTTCAGGTATCCAGCTTTGAGGAGGCGTCCTTGCTGTGTCGCTATGCTGAACGCAACTAGGTGGTCACTGAACATATAACAAGAAGAGATAAAGAGGGAACGCATATTGCCATTCTTGGCCATTTTCGAGTAAGAACTGCAAAAAGGGAGAACAGGTTATTCTATAACGTTGTTATTAAGCCCAGCATAGTCCGGAGCGGAGAAGATGAAGACTAAAATATTGGTGCTGTAGACCTTTGTGAGTGGGGTCTTCTCTTAAAAATTTGAGGCCTGACGATGTGGAATTGAAAGTTTTCACAATACAACTAGAAGAGACCGAGCTTGGGGGGATGATAAGGTAGTTATCCAAATACTGAAAAGCAAGGCAATCTTTGTAAATTTTCAAGGCGTGCTTTGACCTTACGATCAAAGTATATGAGAAAAATTTCATTCAGGATTGGCGCAAAGAACCCAATACAATATTTTTGTTTTGCCTAAAAACTTCCCCTTCGTCCTATACAAACGTGGATTGGAGAAAAAGGGCCAATTATCTAGGAAACCATTCTCAGACATGTCAGAAAAGTTTTGAAGGTCCCAGGTGCCATGCTCCTTGATGACATTTAATACTAGTTCCATTAGGAATAAAGGGTCCAACCGATAATATAGTTCTTCGATGTCTATAGCGAAAACAGAGTACAACAGAGTAGTTAAATGAAAGAGACGGAGACCAGAAACTGGCTCTAACGAATTGCCATCCCTGAAAGGTTGGGAAAGGTTAACCAAAGAAAGATGCTTTTGCAGGTAGATAGCCACAGGTTTCAGCCAACAACCCTTCTCAAAGATGATGCTACTCAGTGGGACGCCGTCTCTGTGTGTCTTCGTCGTAAAATATGCAGTGAAGTACTGCTTGGCTGGAGCCCCAATTGCCGACTTAAATGCAGGAAGATTTATTGAAAGCATACGTTTTATGCTTGATAGTGGTGGGACACTGGTGGCCTTGTCTTAGGTGAATCGAAGTTATTTTATAAGGCCTTCTAAATTTTTCTCTTTATGAGCATTCATTTAAGACAACAAAGACACCAGTTATATCTGACTCAAGTAGTTCCAACTGATCTTGACGCAGTTCGGCAACTGTGCTCCCGATTGGAATGTTGCCTGCGTGTGGGGACGGTTAAAGCAGCGACTTAAGAAAGCATTTGGGGCTCCAACCAAGCAGTACCTAACTGTATTCTTTTTTTTTCGGCGAGGACACAGAAAGATCGTGTTTCACTGCGGAGCATCATCTCTGAGAAGGAAAAACTTGCAAGAAGCATCTTTGTTTGTTTCACATTTCCCAACCTTTGAGGGTTGCCAATTCTTTAGATCTAGCTTCTGGTATCCATCTCCGCCATTCAACTGCTTTGTCGTACCCTATGTGTTCGCTAGAGATCGAAGAGCTATATTATCGGTTGGACCCTTACTTCCTAATGAAATCAGTCTGAAATGCCATTCACGAGCACGGCACATGCAACTTTCTAAATTCCTCTGGCATCGCTGAGAATGTTTTCTAGATATCTTGGTGTTTTATCTCAAATTCAGGCCTGCAGTGTACGAAGGGAAAGTTTTCAGGCAAAATAACAAAATAAAAGGATTTGCATTGGGTCTTGCCTTGCGCAAATCCTGAGTGAGATCTTTCTACTATACGTTGATCGGAAGGTCAAAGCACGCCTTGAAGAATTCACCTAGAATTGCCAATTTAATGCTGAAGCATTAACTGTCCCATGACGCGAAGCCGGCGTCGTTTGTGACCGTCTGCAGAAGCGAAACCGCAGTTGAATTCCTATTGACCAAAAGCACAGCAACGCAGATACTTCGTCACCGAAACCGGCGGGGCGCTCAAGGTCAAAGAGGACGCGCCTCAGAAATAAAACACAAAGTAAAAGCATAACAACGCAGATGCATCGTCATGGAAACCGTGGAGCCGGCGGGGTTCGCCGCGCCTGCGCCCTGGGGGACGCCTTTTTTGGAGGTCGATACGGGGCAGCGACGTCCGTGACGTCACTACCGAAAACGTAAAACCAAGCATAAACAATATTTTTTTTCTTTTGCGGAGAGTTTGTTGCAGGTTGCTGTGTCTATTGTTGGGGCGGGGGGAGGCGGCGGTCGCGGCGTGTTGCAGTACCATACGCTAAAGAAGAAAGGCCAGCAGATACACGAAACTATCTTACGCCAAGAATGTACGTACGACAACAGCTCCGGAGCAGTCTTTCCACGATCAAATCAACACGACCGACAACGTCGACCAACGGACATATATTTTTCTACATGCTCTTCTCGCGGGTCCCGATTTCAAGCAGCAAGAAAAAAAGAAGGAAGTACTCGAAACCGGCCACGACGAACATGAACGCTGGATTCACAAACACCCGGGAAAAGGTACAATGGCAACAATGCCACTGACCAAGCGAGCTCGAGGCCTAGCACCCTAGCAGGCACTCCGACTCGTCGCAGCGTTGCCGGCGTTGCTCCGACGGTCTTTGGCCAAGACCGTCTGCTCACGACCGACCGGCTGGCTTGCTGAATGGAACACGCGCCCGTGCGACCCTCTTGGACCCTTTCCGTATTATAGTTCGATCGCTGACCTCAATTTTAGGTTAAGGGGTCATTTCTCTTCCCCTTGTCATCTCATTTTCCGAGGCAGCGGTGACGAACGCTGTCGTCGATTCTATATCCTTGTCTTGTGTGATATGGAGCTCAAATAAACGCCGTATGGATTACTTTCGCAACACGGTATGTACACTTTGTTATTAGTGGGCCATTTTTATTCTGACACGCTTGTCGCCACGTTCACGCTCAATGGTTTCCGATAGTACATTTCTGTCGAGCTATAACAGTTCGTGGGAGCTACGCAATGCCGGTCCCACCTTTCTTTACCGAGAGTCACGTCAGTATCGACTGGTACTCGTAAAAGATCGGTCCCAAAGCACTTCGATCAAACGTGCGCGTCCGCTCCGAGTGTGCACAGGTATTTACGTGGCTCTTGCTGACACCCTCGTAGTTGAAACGTATCTTTTTTAACGTCGGCTCGCTCCAGCATCTCCCAGGCCGCGAAAAACGCAGCGGCGATTTGTTTCCATCTACGTCGCTTTGCAAACGACTGGCACGGGCCGTCTTTTACCAACGATGACAGTTGTGTTGACTTCGGAGGAGTACGCGAAGTGAAGAGGCGAAGAGGCGAAGATGTCAAGGTAACAAAATATCTGCGAATAGCTCTATTTTGACTAAAACCGGACATGACGTCACAGACGTCAAACTACTACTCTGCGGCTTCGCTCTGCCCCGTATCGACCTCCGAAAAAGGCGTCCCGCGCCGTGGGGGAGCGTGATTTCACAGTTAGAGCGCCGTGTGCAAAAGGAAGACGTGGCGCGCTGATTGTAGGAAAGCGCTGCGTGTAGGAATGTTTTCGTATTCCTACACGCAGCGCCTTTAGCGTACGCTAGACTTTTTCGGCTTGTGGGTGACTATTTAATCATTCACCAAACTCGGTCCCTTCTTGATGTATCGTGAATGTCTTTATGTCTCCTCATCATCGAACCTCAATTTTTTAAAAGAAGACCCCACGCACGAACGTCTGTAGTGCCAAGGTCTTCGTCTTCATCTTCTCCCCTCCAGTCTATGCTGGTCTTTCTCATAACACTTTAAAATACCCTTTCTCCCGTTTCGCACTTTTCACTCTGAAATCATCCAGCATGGAATTATTCGGCCTTCGTTATTTCTTCCCGTGCTACGTCTTGTGACCACCTAGTTTCGTTCACAATAATAATACGACAAGAACGCCTTCTCAAGGCTGGATACCCGAACGATCTTCAGAAAAACTGGTGGGGCAGTGAAGTTAAATTGAAACTGAAGCAGTTTTGTATTTGAGAAAAAAACACTTGAATGGCCTTCATTTAGCCTCCAGGGTCACGAATATCGAGATTATTTTTCAATCTGTTGAACGTAATCTGCAGACATTATTTTTTTTAAAGTACCGCCGAAGCCCCTCCTTCCCGGGGGGTGGCATCACACTAGGAGTTTTCGGAATCTCTACTCTCGCACATCTTCAGCGCCTGTCAAAGCTATGCACGCGCACTATTGCTATTTTCAAAAAGGTCAGAAAGAGACGCCACGTCTGGTGTCAGTGGTGTCAGTCAACGTTAATAGATTACCTCAGTGTGGAACTGCCGCGGAAGGGGGTACCCCCCCTCACTCACTCCAGTCCGCCTCCCGTCGTTCGAAGCGCCATCTAGATTTTTGTTTACGAACGCTGTGCTCCATAGAGTACGGTGGAGCGCCATCTAGACGCTGCGCTTCGAAACGTACGTATTTCATAGAATACACTGTAGTTACTATTGCAGCCGTCCAGCGTCGAACGACGGGAGGCGAGTCGTGGTGAGTGAGGGGGGTACTGCTAGTGCATGCAGCGTGTATGAGCAGTTTCATAACTGAGCTAATCTAATAACGTTGGTGTCATTGCGGAAAAATATACCTGGCAAGCTTGCAATTGCACGTGCTTCCCACACGCGCAACACGCGCTTGGCGGCCCGAAAATCCTATTATGACGTCACTGGTCTGAGGTTTTTCGCGTTTTCTCGCGTTTAGTAACATCTTAAGGGAAAACGAACATTATGTTCAAATTCACGGGATAAAAATAGGCCAGAATTCACCTCTAATACCCTTGCTACACGGGCGCACTTAACTGCAGTTACGCTAAGCCACAGTTAGCGCACAATACTTGCGGACACCATTCTGCGGCTATGCAGTCAAAGCTATGGGCGAACGTGCGCTTGAGCATCTTGAGCACCTATCAAAGCAGTGCACGCGCGCTCTTCACTTCTTCTGAAATAGCTGTTCGAAATTATAGTGCGGTATCTGTGGTGCCGCGTAACAGCAGTTAAGCTGAGTTTACCGCGGTTAAGTGTGCCGTGTAACAGGGGTATAACTCGTTTTTTTTTTTTCAAGAGGTGTTTCAGCTTCCATTTAAGGCGGCCACTGCAGGGCGACAAGAGCTCTCAAGTTAACACAGATCGGCGAAGAAAAGGGTCAATACACCCACTGAGATAGCATCAAAATCAAATACATTTCAGGAAAGAAAAAAAGAGGCATCTGTTCTAATCAAGGCCAAGATTGTTAGAGCGGGAGTGAACAGGATGATGGAGGCAAATCAAAACGCTATGAAGGCAGCAAAGAGGTTCGGGGATCACATTAATGCAGATGGGAGAAAAACAGAAGGGTTTCATTGTTCGTAGACCACACACGAGAGGATTCGTTTAGAGGGCAAGGACGCAAGGAAATTTATCAGACGAACAATCAAGGCAACGTTCGCAGAACTTGAACCGAACGAGTATGGATAGAACGCAGACAGGAACACGGCACAAGACGAGAACACTAACGAGACAACTAAGACGACCACGGGGGAATGGGACAAAGCAGAAAGTAAAGTACCGGCTAGAATAGCGACAGGCCCAGATGGCATAGGAATGAGACTAGTTAAGACGCAAGTTACAAAAAGCAAATCAAAGTTAAGGCAGGCAACTGATCAAATAATAATGGGAGGGGATCGGTACCCAATGATTAGAAACTAAGCAGAATGAGATTACTATATAAAGACAAGGTAAATAAGGATAGCATAACATCGTGCGGTCCAATAACAGTAACTTTGGTACTATATAGATTAGCGATGCAGGCAGGAAAAAGAAGAATGAACGAATGGACTGAAAAGATTTAAGGTGAGCTACAGAACGGGTTCCGACAAGATAGAAGACTAGATGACAACTTATTTATCATCACTCAGTGTATAGAGGTGGCACGGATGAGGAAAAAACAAATGTTATGGATAGCATTTCTAGACATTAAAGGGGCGTACGACAATGTAAGTCAGGAAAACTTTTATGTGCAGCTGAGTGAGTATGATTCAGATGCACATTTGATTAGGCTTTCACAACACGTATACAAAAATAACAAGTTTGTTATAACATAGAAAGCAGAAACAACAGAACCGGCAGAAGTAAGAAGAGGACTCAGGCTGGGCTGTCCCCTATCGCCACATTTTTTTTAAATTTTATACATGAGTAGAATGGAAATGAAACTATAAGAGTGCAGTTTAGGCTTCGATGTTCCATATATGTAGAGAGCGTGAAAAGTAAATCAAGTTATACCAGGAATGTTCTACGCAGAGGACATCGTGCTGTTAGCAGGTAGCCAGGATAAGTTACCTCAGCTGATTAAGACCTGTGGAGAAGAAAGAGACTCTCTGGGCCTAAAAATAAGTATCGAAAAGTCGGTAATTATGCTTTATGACGATGAGAAGGGGGACCTACTTAAAATTGAGGACGTTTTAACAGAATACGTAGAGAAGTATACATATATTTCGGAGTATGGATGAATGAGGAAAAACAATATTTATAAGTACAGAAAGAAAATATTGTAAGGAAAGTAAAAAGGAATGCAGCAATCATGAAGCATAAGTCACTATGTACAATAGATATGAGGTTGTTAGGGGAATATAGAAAGGAGTTATGGTGCCGGGTTTGTATTTTGGCAATGCGGTACTATGCATGAAGTCTGAGGTAGAGTTTAGTTTAGAGATCCGGCAAAGGAGCGTGGACAGACTGACACTGGGGGCGCCTGGGCATACACCTACTGAAGGAGTGAAGGGAGATATGGGCTGGTCATAGTTTGAGGTTTTGAGGCGATCAGTAACTTGAAATTCGAACAAAGGCTGGACACAATCAAGGATACACGATGGGCGAGAAAGATATATAAGCATCTATATATGCCATGTCTGAACACGGAATAGACAGATCGAACCGGAAAACTGAACTTAAATTAAAATACCAGCAGTCAAGTGCTAGGACAGAGAAGACTACTTCTGTAAAAAAAGGAAGTAAAAAAAGACAAGTGGAAAATGTGTGAGGAAAGTATGCAGGAAAAATCAGCTTTAACTATATATAGGTGTCAAAAACAGGAAATAAGGAAGGGAAATTGGTTTGATAATTTACAAGAGAGCTCTTTGTTATTTAAGGCTAGAACCGGAGTATTTAGGACTAGGACATATATGGGAAAATATGAGGAAATGGCTACGCGGTATGCCGTATGCCAGGGGGAAGACTCGACATCAGAACATGCGGTGTTGAGGTGCGCAAGGCTTGCTCCCGCCATCCCCGAGGGTGCGGCGGATTAAGCCAGAGCGCTGGGGTTTGCTGAGAATGGAAGAATGGATGACAAGTGCATTTTAATAATGAAGAGGAGATTAGAAGACAGGTGGAAATTATCCAGCGAGATTGGTATTACTAACCACCACAGCTAGAGACCGGCAGGAAAAAGGAAAATTGAGACTCCCTTCCGTGTGGCTCCAGCCTAGTCTCAACCTTGTCTCCCAGTGGGCCCGGTGCTGGGTTTACGCCGACTAAGTTTGACCAGAGGAGAATCGGTGACACCCTCGCCGGGGAAAAAAAGCGGGATCTGTTGCTTTTAATTTCATTTTTAGCCCGATCCCTCAAAGGTCATCTTGGTGATATCCCACACCGCTTGGTGATAGTTACAAGATTGCAGAGGGGAAACAAATTGGCTTGGTAAGGTAGAGTCACACTTTGTGTTTATAGTTTCTAGCCTAGGTGGCGCAAGCTATCGCCCGATATAAAGGAAACAGCCGTTAGCATCCATCCATCCATCCATCCTTCCATGCGCCACAAGGACGTTTAAATAGGGCAGGACCCGGCATGACGTCATACCCAGCGACGCCGGAAGAACAACCCAATCCCAGACTGCCCCGCGCACCGACGCTCTCTCATCCAAACTAAATTCAACCATGCTCCCATCCTCTGCTCTCCGCTCGGTCGTTGGGCTTAGGCTACGTCTGCTCCGTGCCTGCGGTCTGCTTCGTCTGCTCGCTGTCGCGGCTGGCTTTCGATTCGATCGGCGCACCAAAAGATGTTTCGATGCGAACCCGAATACTCATCACGGCGGAGTGAAACCAACATCTTCTCAAAGCAGAATTTGTACGGCTTTCTCAACCCGCGATGCCCTTCTCAGCGTTCGTGCCTACGATGACTGACTCGCGATCGCTTTCCAAAGCCGCGCTACGACGACTCGTTCTAGACGACGCTCCAGGCGCGGTCGCGCGGTGTCGAGAGCGTCCGCTACACGCCGACTTCCTAGTCCTACTGGTCAGGCAAGTGTTGGGCTCGAAATCTCGCCTGTTCGACACCGATTCAGTCGGTGCGTCGTCTAGAGCGTCGCAACTCTAGTCACTTACTTTCTGCTGGGACACCAGGCGTTCGTTTATAATAATCTCATCCAATTCCGACCATACCGGTTTAAAAGTCTCCCGTTAAGCGCTGTTTCAAATAACAGTGGGTGCCGCCATTACTTTCGGTGCACACAATCGCGTTGCCACGGAAATGTCATCGCAACGCAGGTTGTTTGCACCGAAATTAATGGCGGCACCCACTCACTAGGCTTCCCATTGGTCAAGAAATGCTCGTCGCGGCTCGTGGCCACGCCTACTTCCGTTACACTTCGCTCCATGCATTGGGGATAGGGACGCCACCTCCTGCCCATTATAACCTCCTTGATGCGCCAGAGAAGGCGCTTCCCAGTGATTTCTGCTGAAACGAGCTGGGCATGGATCGTCGATGTCGCCCACCAGCTGTTGGAGCTGAAGACGATAAAAATAAAAAAAACGAAACCATTCAAAATCAGTTGTCCTCACGTGTATCTACGGCAAGTGCGGCTTCATCTCCGTGGCCAGGACTGAACATATATTTCGAGCTGACAAAAGTTAAAGATGGCAATTTAATTTTAAGTGTCTTCTTTGTGAGAAAAACTAGAGCTCTAAAGTTGTGCCAGGTGCTCAAGCTCCAACTTGAAAGAGCATTTCAAGGTAAGCACGATTTTTTTCTTCTTGCTCTTTAGATTTCTCATTTAATTCCGTTTTGTGCGTTGAGATGAGTGTGTCTTCAGTTATTATCAATACAACTTTGTCGGGGTGTTATTTCATATCAGCCAGCCTATCGCCTACTGTTTTAATAAGTCATCTGCCCTTTTTGTGCAGGCACTACACAAACAAAGCCTGGCTGCGTTTGAAACTCTTTGAAAGAAGCGGGGAATCAGTCAAGTGTACGAATGCCCTGGAGCCAGTCCCGCACATCCCACAGAGCAAGCCAAGCTTGACTTATACCGCCATCAGTCCGTACCTCAGGAGCAGCTCTATCAACTTTTGAAGCTTTCGTCATCAATGCTTTTAACCTTTCCCGGTCATGGAGGAGCCTTCATTTGTGGTGTTACTTAAAGCAACATCCCCAGACAGGAACATGCTTACACGTCAAATGCTCATGACACACTGCTCATGCTCACGCTTCGATGCACTGAAGGAGAATTTCCGTCACCGCAGACTGCTGGACCTGCTTTCGCAGGTACGGTTCTTAGCTTAAATGGCATATAGTTGCAACCATACGAGCGACGGTTCACATATCCACAGTTCTGCCACTTTACCTAAAGACATATGAGTGTGTTGATATGCACTAAGTTTGCTTCCCAAAGTTTGTTTTTGAAGTTTTTCGAGTGTTTATGCTGTTTAGAAAAATTCACTTGCAATTTGTTTTGGCCTAATTTGCGAAGCGATATTTTTTTCTTAATATCGATTGCCCGGGCACGTGTACTTCCTTATAAAATATTACGAACATAATTTCTAGTGTGGCTAACCATGATGATTATCGTATTTTATAGTTCCCTTGCAAATAACTTCTAGATGTTACCTTGGAGTGACGGGTCTATGGCTTGTCTCAACAACTTTAGAACGAAGTCGCAGCTTTGACTTCCCGACGTGATCACGGGAGCGTGGCGTTTGTAATGCTGGCCACGACGCTAGAGGAAGTATTCAGCGAGTTCCACCCAGTAGGCAAGATTACAAAAGTTATCATGGACAGCGGGTCAAATTTCGTGAAAGGTTTTCGGTGAGTCTTTGTTACATTTTTTTTTTATTGTATTCTTTAGTACACACACCTATATAGTGTTCCGCCTGCGTGTTATCTACGATGAGAAGGAACTCAAGGATGAAAACGAAGATAATTGTGAGCCCTTGAATTCACTGATCGATAGCATTGAAAAAAGTGGGCGCCGCCTGCCACCACATCACCGCTGCTCTCCAAACAGTTTGAACCACATCGCTACGGTTGGCGCGGCTCGTGCAGGGGCTGTTAATTATAAATACTCCACAATTAAGCAAACTGTGTTCACCAAGTTACAAAAGCTTTGAAAAAAAATCAGGGGAGGTACGCGCAAGCAGCTGATCTGATCAAGCCGCACTGCGGAATCTACGTACACATCGCGACACTGTTAGCGCGAACACGACATCCGCGGATTCTCGCATTTTACTTCTAAATAGTATTAGTTAGCACGAACTTTTATCGCTTACATTATAGAACTATATGAGCTCTTTCCGTAGCAATAATAACTTGAATAAAACCCCTTGGTTTCGAAGAGAAAAACTGGAAAAACCGGCGATCGCTTGTTCGCGCTAACAGTGTCGCGCTCTGTACAGTCAGCACGAAATGAAACCCGAACGCCGGAACGCGTGGCAGTTGATACAGGCAGCTCCACCTGGAGGGCCCCTGAGAACTAATGAAAATGCGCCGGGGTGCGAGGGTGCGGGTCCTACTAATGGTGAATTCGGGTGGTCGCCTCTCACCTCTGACCTCGATTCAGCAGAGCGCCCCTTCCTCGCCGCCAGAGCTACTCGGGATCCTTTTCAGCCGATCACAACTGCTGGTTTCAGAGCGCTCCGAGATTCTCAGACCAGTCACGGAATTAAAATTTCTTGACATTGATATTGCACTAAGAACAACACGATCACAGCGTACGGTGGACGGTTGAGCAAACTTTACGCTCGCATCGTGATGAAATAACGGTTGTGACGTAAATTGTTTTACGCATCGGCATGTAAAAAAAAACTAAAAAAAACAGCAGCATGCGATTTGATTTTTGCAGAACGGAACGAAAGCCAACGCTTGGAAACAGTTGTCAACTCATCACGTTTTCGACAGTGAACGCGCTGCGATAGCGGTCATGCGTACGACAGAGCAGGCAAATATAAAATGGTTAATAAACCGCATTTTTCTCACGGCGAAATATCGTGCAAGCATCGCAATGTGACACAAATCACAGTGCATTATATTCGGCTCTCCCTTTATTTTACAACACAAATCTTTGAACGCACTTTACCAAACCTGAAAATTTCTTGAAGCGACCACAAAACCCGGCAAAACAGCGGCGAGCTCTGCGAGCTGTTTCGTCGTCGGTTAGGCTTAGCGGATTCACCGCCGTGAGATGAACGGTCTCGGGAAAGCACTGGGAATACTTCACACGTCGACTTTTCCTGTTACGGTCGCAAACGTATGTCGTCCCGTCCGTTGTAATCCTCGCACCGTCGAATGCACAAGCACTTTGTAGAACCACATATCAATCGCCGTCATGTTGGACCCCGCACACCACCACAGACCACTGCCGGCCATCGTCATGAAAACCACGTGATCACCGTCCAAGTACCACGTGACGCCTGCGCCGCTCCGCACTCCGCGGCTACAGACAGAGTGCCAGGGAGCGCTCTGAGAGGGAGAGGCGCCCTCGGAATGAACCACCCGATCAGGCGACAGCACTCTCTTTCAACCACCCGATTTCGCGCGCTCTGGAAAGAGCGCTCGAGAGCGCGCAGAAAGAACCACGCGAATTCGCCATAAGATGGGCTCGACCCTCGCGCGGCGCGTCTGGGAGTTCCGCGTTTCGCCGGTGGCGCGCTGTAAGCGCCGTCACATCCGATACAAAAAGCACTGTCAAACGCTTTGTGTATCGGATTCCCAGCGATATCTTTTCAGCGCTGTCATTCATTATCGCTTTGTGTATCGCAAGGGCGAAATTAAAGTTGAAACATTTCGTGCACAGAAGTCCCGTAGTGCTTGATGACGTGTCAGCGGAACCACGCGAAGGCTCCGGTGTACAACGTGCCACGCGCGGTTTCTGAGAAATAGTGAAACGTCATAAACGCGAAATAAAATTTGTTTATTTGCACGACCATATTCTTTATGAAAAAAGAAATGCTGCAACAGACCGACGCGGATACCTCTGTTTATATGAGCAATGCCCATGTTTTTGTGCGAAGTTATCAGTGGAATCTTAAAAAGCGAGGAATTGCGTGCTGACGATCTCTTGGGTAACCACCGATATGCCAGGCGTATCAATTCCGGAGCGGAATAAATTCATCCCCCTGTCTGAGCAGGGCCTATCGCAAAGAGTTATAGCAAGGTTAAGCGGCCGCCCGGTGTCGAGCGGGCGACAGTGCGGCGACAGAAAAGCACCCCACGTGACGGCGCTTACTGCGCGCCACCGGCGAAACGCGGAAGTCCCAGACGCTTCGCGCGAGGGTTGAGGACATCTTAGTAGGACCCGTACCCGCGCACCCAGGTGCATTTTCATTGGTTCTCAGGGGCCCTCCAGGTGGAGCAGCCTGTATCGATGTGCAGGCGTTCCGGCGTTTGCGTTTCATTCCGTGCTGACTGTACCTTGGCCAAATGTTACACGGTTCAACTATACCTTCAAGGTTATGGACATTATCAAGACGTTTCTAGAAAAGGAAAGAGACCTGGAAGTCCTCTTTTGCCAGCTAGGAATTCCTAGGCTGCTGCCACCCAGTGTTGGCGGTAACGCGTTACAAGTAACGTCGTTACCGGTAACACGTTACTTTTTTCAATAACGTTACGTTACCCGTTACATCTTCCCATATCCTGAAAACAAAAAGTAAATTTAAATGTATTTTTGTTCTATACTTCGTTTTACCTTAAGTCTAGACGCAGTCGACGCTACAAGCTCAAGGGACCAATCAGAGAGAGTAAAACAGACACCATCATGGCGTTCGCAGTGTTCCTGTACAGTTTCTATCATCGCTGAACCAATCATAAAAAAGGTCCAGTGTCATGCACTTTTTGACGCTGCTTGATAGGTCCTTTGGCTTGTAGCGTGGGCTGCGTCTAGACTTAAGCTCAAACGAAGTATATGCGCCGAGTCATTAATTATTGCACTCATCTAGTTTCCACACATCTTCAAATTTTTGCCTGTCTTTTCCCCATTTAACAAATCACACTTTAGAAATCCCCAACGCCCATGTCCTTTGTCCCGGTGTCGAACAACGCTGTCACAAAAAAAAATGATATTACAGTCATTGTAATAATAAGAACTAACGCAGAAGTAATTCTGTTACTTTTTATCGGTAACGGTAATGGTAACGTGTTCTTTTTATTTTGAGGTAACGTAGGTCGGTAACGCGTTTCTTTATTTTGCAAGTAACGAGCAACGTATTTCATTACTTTTTTTCAGTAACGCCTACAACGCTGCTACCACCTCAAGAGCCCAACTTCATCAAGGAGTATTGCAGGGTACGTCAAATATAGCTAGTTGTCGTCACGACCTTGGTAGAACATCTGGCGTTTCATTACAGGCCATAAAACCTGTCTGCCGCTCCCTTAATATGTCCTGCAAAGGGACAACTACATTCACAGTGGGAATCTGCTTCTGACTCTGGACGTTCTCATCAATAATATTGAGCATGAGCAGGGTGCTGGACTGCGCTACTGCGGACATTTCGCGAAGTCCACCTTGGCCGGAATCCACAAGAGCTAAGTCTTGACACGCCTAAATTGCATAAATTGCTTTAGAGCACCATGAATTGTAATGTCGATCGCGAGAGCCAAAAGGGTGAAACCGTCAGTTGAGCAGTTTTATGGTCGATGTCTCCCGCGCAGCAGTACGTTTTGAAACTTGTGGCTTGCGACTTCCGTTGTCCGTCGCAAGTGATCGACCAGACTCGTTTTCTTTACTCAGCGACATTTATTACCGCAGCACGCATAGAGAGCCGAGCCGACATTAAACTTGTCATCCTTTGCTTCGTTCTTCTTGGGCGCGGGGAATCGCCCCTCCGGACAGTGGCGCGCCTTGCAGGGCGTTTAATACAGGTGGAGGGCCGAGCGCCTACAAGCTCCGCTCCTTCGAATCTAATGCAACAATTATTTTGCTAACAGGATATAAATTTCGCTGATGAAGCTTTTATGACGTGATGAGTCAAAATGGTCTTCCTGTTGCCCCTGCACTGCTCCCGAGATTCAAGGTGTAGATTCCAGATGAAGTCGAGCGAAATGCGTACCTCACGGCCGTCAAGAGCGAGCTGACAGTCTCTTCGCGGCTTGTCAACTCACATCATCTGAACTCCGCTTCCCTTACAAAAGAAAACGCAGCAGAAGAGAAAGATTTCTTTCGAAACACGTTTGGAAGTGAAAGCACCTCCGTGTTTCGTGGGGATGATGAGCTTTCGGGGTATCTTTTGCCGCCACACAACTTTGCATTGGCGAAGCTAAAAAAAAACATTCCTCTGGCACACAAACTGTTTTTTTTTTTTTTCAAAGTAGACATAGGACTACCATCGATCGCATCTGTTGAGCACCTAATAAGCGTAGGCGCGGACGCGATGACCAAGAAGCGAGGTAAGATATCAGATGTCATCTTCGAAATTCAGCTGTTCTTAAAATAAAACTGCGGAATGTGATTCGGGTGGCGAGGCAGCTTGTTCAAGGCGAGTACTTGTACTTCTTTATGTTGTGAATGAAATGTATTCAAAGTTTAAAACCCAGGAGGTCTTACTTTGTGCGCAAATGCGGAAGGCTGGTTTTTCTGTTAAGTTCCGTGCCAACATGTTATAAATCAGGCTCACACATACTTCCGCGTTTTTGCTTGTTACTATTCAGGTAGAATCATAAAATAGAAGGTAATTATAAGTTTCTGCATGGATATACTGTTCTATAGCTACGGCTCTCATTCTTACCTTTTGTGTCAAAACAGGAAACTTTTTAGTCTACGTATTAAACGTAACGCAAAAGTAGCGTGTATTACTTTTTGTCGGTAGCGGTAACGCATCTGTTTGATTTTAAGCTAACGTAAGTCGGTAACGCGTTCCTTTTATTTTCATGAAACGTAGGTCGGTATCGCGATCCTTTTATTTTACAAGTAACGAGTAAATCATTTGGTTGCTTTTTTTCGGTAACGCCTACAACACTGTTCTGAGGCAGGAGTGAACTTCTTTAGGCTAAGTTTGTAGAACTACTGGCCAATATGGGGATCGTGGCAACGAGGTGGCCAGACATGGGCCCGCGAAGGCCAAGGGAGAAGATGAGGATGGCACGGGGCAGAGCTTGAGCGGGAAGCTCAAGAATGGTTGGCAACGAAACGTTGAAACGTCAAGCGCTTTGTCCAGCTCGTCCAACTCTGAGACAGTAAATCCTTCGGGGCGGTGAGGGGAGCCCTGATAGGGCGTTGGCTAAAGTGGACATCCAAAACTTCTTTAGACTGAGTCTTTTTAACCTTACTGTTACAAGGTTACACCGATAGACATTGTTGGGACCTTACTGTGTGGGGTGAAGGAAGGCAGTATATCTTGAACCACGACGCCCACCAAGCCATAGACCCACAACCAGACGCGTATCTCGAGAGGGCGCTGGTACCGCGCCTTTTTGTGTATTACGTGAAGAACATCGCATACCGAAAAGCATTTGGACAACTGATCGACTATGTTCAGGCAGTAGTCAACCGAGAAAGCAACGTTGAAGTCACATGGGCGCAGAAAAGACTGGGCGATCTTCTCTCAGTTGTACACATTGTAGAAACTGAAGTTAAAAAGCGTGGTTTCTTTGACATCTTAATTTTTAAGTAACATCAGTTACTTTTTATCAGCGAAAACATTTTTTTTTTGCTATATGTTTCAAGAAAGGCGCCGGAGTTAGATGTCTAATAAACAGTTTATACCCAAGTTCAGCTTTGTTCGCCTTTTTTTTTTTACTTGCTTAGTTTTTTCGAACAATTCATGTAATAGCCGGAGCCTAAAGCGATCTCGCTCGCTGCGTTCCGGACTGCCAGCATGATCTTCATAGACTGTACGCGCCACTTGCCCATTTATGGACACCCTGCAGCTAATTCGCGCAACGCATGTTACCCCCGTCCCTCCGTCCCACCCTTCCCCCTACCAGGTGAGGAGGTGCCGAGTGTGAACAAGTTATATGCGCCACTCAGAGAATGCAAGTTCGGCCTGATAAATGGTTCGCTACCGTGACAATGTTTTATGATCCACAGTTACCATATATACAGGGTGTTTCACGTAAGAATGACAGTATAAAAAAAAAAAGGAAACTTGAAATAAATTCATTATATCTTCAGGATTACGTTGTGCGCCTCGGCTGACGAAAGCACATGAGAGTAAAGTGCTCATTAGATAACTAATTATAAAAAAAAACTCTAATTATATTTTTCTTATTGTTTTAGACAGCATGTTTAAATTAGAAATTTACTGCCCGTCGTTTATAAAGGCAAAATGTCAGAAAAAATGTCAGAATAGATGTCAGAAAAAATAATTTCCCTTCGAGTTATTCTATACCGAATTTTGGCAATCATGGCAGAGGGAAACTGAAACTAACTCGGAAAAAGAGCGGTAAGGGCGGAAATAGTTTCACTCCTGGATAGGCTTCAGCACGTGACGTCTAGTGACGCGTACGTTGTAGTCAGCAGATGACCAAAACCTTTCGACCAATTCCATCTCCGCTCACGGCTCGATTCCGCAGCGGCCTTGTTGGGATAGGTAATAAATCGAAAGTCATCGCGTGCGTCTATTGTCGGTGCTCGCGAACACGCTAAACTTGATAGATTTTACCGTGCGTTTTGCTTTGAGATAATAAAGGTAGTTCTGCGTTGTAGTTGTTTTCTCCGCTTGCGCACAACCACAACCGCGCTTTCCTTATCAAATTTAGGTTATACGTTTTTATAATTCGTTTCTACAAGACGCACGTGCAATGTCATTGCTGCTTCGTTTAACGTCACCCATGCAGTGGTCACGATAGTTGTTAACAACAAACACTTTTTCAGTTGATTTACTTTAATCAGGCTTTGACTTTACATTGCATGAGTGTTCTACAAAATATGTTCAAAGTGCCTGCCCTCCATGCTAATGCACATCAATAACCGATTTTTCATTCCGGACACTGCTCGATGCAGCATTTCTTGTAGAACATTCGCACAAGCAGTGACAAACCCTCTGTTTGAACTCATCGAGGCTTGTCGTCTCGGTGGCATAAACTTGGTCTCTAATGTAGCCCCTCAAAAGAAAAAGTCCGTTGGAGATAAGTCTGGTGATCTTGGAGGCCAGTGCGTTGGTCCACCACGCCCAATCTATTGTCGAAGAAAGTTTTTGTCAAGGAACCGAACTAGCTGCGAACAGGCGTGTGGTGGAGCACCGTCATGTTGAAGCAACATTGAGTTAAGAGTGTTTAGAAGAAGCTCGGAAATGGACTCGGTCACAACTTCGTTTAGGACGGCGTCAAGACAGCTTTTTCTATGATGTCTGCCGTCATAATGTAAGTAAAAAATTCGACCATCAAATATACCACCACCACACGTTCACCCACCACTGCACTTGGTGTTTGTGCTGGCGGATCCAGTTTGGATTTGAATCTGACCAGTAATGAGCGTTGTGCAGATTTCCATTTCTATTTCTGCAGAATGTTTTCTCATCTGTTCATAAAGCAATTTTTCAAAAAGGCTCCCATCTGGTAAGTCTGAATGGTCGCCCAATTACAAAAATCTAGGCGTTTCTCAAAGTCTTCTAAATTTAAATCATGTTGGAGGCATACATGGTAAGGATGAAGCTTTTTTTCGGAAAGCACTCTCCACACCGAAGACGGGCTAACTCCAGAGGCCCTCGCAATCTTCCTCACGCTGGTTTCCGGCTTATACTTACATATGCGAGAATATCAGTCTTCAAGTCTTCCGTTAAAACGGCTGCCAGCTTTCTTCGCTGAGGAGGTTCAACTGATCCTGTCGAGCAAAACCGACTAAAGATTCTAATGAACGAACCACGACCTGCTGCACGGTGCTCTGGATGCTGAGCGGCGTTAATCGACGATGTTAAGTTGACATTTCCTTGTGCTTTGACGTAGGGAAGAACCATATCTGCCTTTTTTCTTCAGTTGAAAATGCTTGCTGGGAGGCCATCTTACAGTACGCCACGCGGTTTGTGGGTTGATGTTTTACTAAGAACCGTTAGTGTGCGGCAAGCACTTCTTTTTTTTTTACTTCGCTCTTTTATTTGAAGCCCAGTGATTTGTCTCACCGATGTGAACATTATCAGTGAAAACAAGGAGCGCCAGCTATTGCAAGGAAAGACGCACGTGATAAGTATCAATTTCGGACATTCCACAACCACGTCATGACTTTGAATTTTAGATCGGCTAGCGGGGAGCGGGCCGTGAGCCAATTTGACATTGGTCCAAAGCTTTTGGTCACGTGCTGACAGCAACGTACCTGTCACCAAACGTCACGCCCTGACGCCTCTTCCGGAGTGAAACTATTTACGCTACTAGTGCGCTTTTTCAGGGTTAGTTTCCGTTTCCCTCTGCCGCCGTGATTGCCAAATTCGCTACGAAATAACTCAAAGTTAAATTCTGTTTTTTAGATCTCTCAACTGCTTTGGTCTTTATAAACGACGGGATGCAAATCTCAAATTGAAACATGGTGGCTAAAATAAAATGCACAAAAGGTAATTAGTGTTTTTTTATAATTAAGTATCTAATGAGCACTTTACTCTCATGTACTTACGTCCACCGAGGCGGTCAACCTAACCCTAAAAAAATAATGTATTTATCTAAAATTTAATTTTTTAAATACTTTTGTATTCTTACGTAAAGCACGCTGCATGTGTGTGCGTATTTACGCGTAAAGTAGAACGAGTGCATTTGACTTGCTTGCATTACTCAGTCCGCTTGGCGGTGTGGGAAAGGGGGGTAATAGTAATACAAGAAAGCCCAACACCCACTGACGCGCATTTCTGACGCTTGAGAGGGGCGATTAAAGCAGACGCTATAAGAGTGTGAACACTGGGTCTCCTTCACACCTGCCAAACGTTAAGCCGAAGCTCGGCTCACGCTTCGAAAGCGTGAATTATAAGCGTGAAAATCCCCACGCTTAAAACAAACGTATAACCAATCGCTTTTTGTCACGCTTGCTAAGCGTGATGATTTTAAGATTGTATTTCTTTATTGAATGTTGGTATGACACGCCATAGTATACAGAAGTGTTATTTTTTTAAGTGCCGAGATTTTTTTTCCGCATGTTGAACATAAATTTTAGTCTCATGCACAAAACTGTAGTATGTTTTATGAAGTATATTAATTTATCAAAGACACACTAATCCGTACGTCCAAAGTTAATATATATTTGCATGCCTCCGAACTAAGTTATTTTTATCCAATTATACTTTTCGAGACACTTGGGTCACTTTTCAAGACCCTTGGGTCACTCTTTTGAAGTGGCGTTAACCGGCTTTTTTTTAAAGTTTGTAACTGGGACTTTATATATTGTTTTTTAATAAATTAGTTTATCACTAATTTCTAGATATGAAAGTGCCCCATAAAGCCCGAGTTTGAACGACAAATATTTGCCTTTCTTAACAACGATGTAGCAAACGGAGACAGAAGTATTTTAAACCAAACTTCCCACATGCCATGAACATGTGTTATTACAAGACGAAATATTATTTTACACGTAAAAATATAATCGACAGCCCGGTTTGGAGAAGTAACGAGTAAATCGAAACTGAAATCTGGTTGGCAGTGCGCTCCAGTATGCTCGTGCGGAGCACTAAATAGGTTAATTGGCAACGATTTGTTTTCCAAGAAAGATGCTTAACAATTTGCAAACTCAGAATTTTATTTGTTGTTATTTAGGAAACTCACGTTGTGTGTTATACAAGTTTGTTAGAGCAAAAACAAACACATAAACAACACGTTTGAGCCCAAATACAGAGCAAAATTTTAATTTAAACGCTAAGAGACGCCTGACTGAAAACGGATGGGATTTGCGGATGACAGAACATTGTGTGTTTTGGTGACAGTCAGTTGAGCAAATTTCAAGCCCTTCACTGACGGTCCATCCTGTCTCGTGGAAGGGGACGCCCTTGGAAGCAGACACACGCTGCAGAAGGCCGGGGCCATTAGAAGCGGATGATAGTCTCTCGTTTACCTGTGCAAAACTCTAGGAAGTGGTTCGAGCATAATGTATTACTGCTTTTCATGTTGACTGCCTTATCTTACAGCTTAAGAAACATATGACTGTGGTAAGAATCAAAGAAGTAACATCAAAATAAAACATTTATCTCTAGGAGCTTCATTGTTAATCATCAAGAGAAGTTTGTTGTAGATAACTTACCTTGTAATAGGCTGTCCTGATAAACATTTGCTTTTCGTTTCTGAGTGCCAGTGTTTCCGACGATGTGCTACTCTAAAAAGTAAAAGGCAGAAACACATTACTTCAGGTCCTGAACAACTAAAAACAGTCTGGAACACTAGTCGTGCCTGGCTATAGTCTGGTTGATACCGGAATACCAGCAGAAAACAGGCAAACTTTGTGAAACGCGACTGAGAACATAAACTGCATGACGCGGATTTTCGTAAAAGTTGCAATAAAAAAATAGTTATTATCCTGAAGTCTATTGCAGTTAGTTACACTATACAGGTTTTTTTTTTTTATTTTTATTTACATATTTTGTAAAAAGAGGCTGAGAAAGCTACAAAGATACGGCTTGTGCAGGTGAGTTATACGGGCAGGGGGACATTAAGTGGATGGATAATCTTTGCGATGAGTCGGCTAATTAATTACAATTTGTTAATTAACTTTTTAATTAGCTAGAATAGACACATGGTTCCCATTAGAAACTTACTGAGCGTCATCGAAAACCACTAAATCAACGTTTTCTGGAACGATTTGAAGCTCGTGGGAAATTCGGGAGGGCACCAAAGTTACCACTCGACCAGCAGGCGCAAAGCTAGCAGTGGCTAAACGCGGATGATTAGATTATCATCGCGTTCCGTCATAGCTAGCTTTGCGGCTGCTGCACGAGTGGTAACTTTGGTGCCCCCCCCGCCCCCGAGTTTCCCACGAGCTTCAAGTCGTTCTAAAAAGAGTTCATTTAGAGGTATTCGATGACGCTCAGTAAGTTTCTAATTGAACGCATATGTCGATTTTCCCTAATTAAAAAGTTAATTAAAAAATCGAATTATTTGCCGACTTATGGCACAGATTATCCACCTACATAATCTCCCCTTTGCCGTATAACAAACCTGCACAAACCATATCTTTGTAGCTTTCTCAACCTTTTTTTTTAAAGTCTGTAAAAAATGAAAAAAAAAAAAACATACATAAAGCGGTCGACGACGCTTTCAGCAGAAACACACAAGAAATGTTCGCCTTAGAATTTACGCGAGCGGACTTTACAAAAGCACGCACTACTAACCCGCTCTGTGTTAACTTTTCAAAATAAAAATTACGAATTAATAACAACGAATCAGTAAAAGCGGGACTCATCACGCTGTTCATTGCAAAGAGCCAAGGTTTCAAAACAGTCGCACAGATGTATCACGCAATTCTCGACCGTTCATTTGCAAATTCTGTCGAGACAAACCGATGCCTTTACCAGCAAAGAGCGTAAGATACATCAGCCTAAAAAAGTATCAAATTCGTATTACTCATGCTGAGATATTTGTTTGGTAACCCCGACGACGAAAGAAAACGCAGCAAATAAAAAAAAAACTTACGCTCGTTTTTGTGAAGCTTATTCTGGATCCGAAAGCCTTTTGTCTTTTAGACAACGTCTGATTTATATCTTCCCATCGAATCTTCCATGTCATGGACGCCAGCTCGGCTTCCAGTTTAAAGTGCCTGTTTGGAGAGAAAAATAGAGGCATAAAAATCTTTCTCGTTTCTTCAAGAGTGAAGTACAAGACGGCCAAACCGTTTCCCTTTGCGCCCTTGGTTCCCGTCTTCTTAAAATTGTTCCGTTTTTTTTTTTTTTTTCGCGTGTGAAATGATTATAAAGTGCCTACCAAAACTTTGAAAACTTCCTTTTGAAATGTCATTTTGCCTCTTCATATAAGAACTTCTGTTAAAATAGGGGTCTTCTATTGAAAGAGCATTGAAAAATAACAGACTGCTAAGTCGAGGCGGACAGCTACTAATAAAGGGTGATTTTGTCTGGTCAGACGAAAGGCCCATGTTGGACTTCCTCGCAATGATGGAAACCTCCAGGAGACGGCTCCTATTTCAAGCTGATTCTACTAAGAAAGAAAGTCATAGAAGAAGGCGTTAAATACTAGTTAGTTTCATATCTACAATTAGAAAGTACGCTGCCTAAAGGTTGTATGCCCTGGTATAGTTATTCCGACATTAAAACAATGCAATCTTCGCAAGCAAGCAAGCTATAATATCATACGACAGAGCTTTCCATCTAAATGTTCTGATATGTTCAGGTTCGCCGATATTTTTAAAGTCATAATGTGCATTCGAAGAATGTACGAATGCACTGCTCCCAAGGGAGCATATTGGAAGCTACTGGTGGAAGGAAACTAAATATATCTATCGAATTGTTACATTTAATTTGCGCTCCATATAAAGGTAGGTCGAACCTACCCGGAGATGGGAATCTAAAGATATGTCTGACGTAGCCGCGATAGGGCAAGGGTTGTATCACTGTAGGTTGTAACGTGTCTTACCGAGTCCCCACTGCATAATTTCATCCCATCTTTATTTCTCATTACTATCGTAATTACTCGATTCTAAGCACTCCTTTATAGAGCGCAGCTTTTAGACACCCGTTTCCGCGCATAGCGGCGTCGTCGTCACCGTCGGCGTAACCCCCCTAGATATAGCAGTAAAACTGACGTCACATGACGTCAACACCAATTCCGTTTCCCCGCTAAGTTTAGCAGGAAATCGAATTGGTGTTGAGGTCACGTGACGTCAATTTTCCCGCTAAATCTCGCGTAGAAACTGAATTTGTCATATGTGACGTGACACGAAATTATGTGACGTAATTTACTTGCCCAGATTTAGCGGGAAAATTGACGTCACGTGACCTCAACACCAATTTAATTTCTCCGCTAAATTTAGCGGGCAAACTGAGTTGGTGTAGAGGTCACGTGGCGTGAATTTCCCAACAACTTTAGTGAGGAAATGTGGGAGGAGGGGAGGGTAGGAAGGAAGAAGAGGATGGGAGGGTACGCAGGACGAGTAGGGGAGGGGGAGGAGGAGGAAGGGAAGGAGCAGAGGAGGATGAGAAGGGGAAGGAAGAGGAGGGGGAGGAGGAAGAAGCAGAAGGAGGGGAGGGTCCTCCGTACACTCCCCTCCTCCCCCTTCTCTCTTTATTCCCTCGTTTCCCCCCTCCTCCTCTGTACCCCAGTCCTCCTTCTCCATACCCTCCCTTCCTCCTTCGTAACTTTCCCTCCTCCACTGTACCCTCCCGTCACGGTATATCGCTAAATCACATCTGCTATTAATATTCACGTTGCGAGTCGAGTTTTGCGGGTTTCTCCGACTTTTCATGTTAATCACATCATCCAAACCAGTCCCATGACCCGTATTCAACACTTCTACAATACCCTCAGGGGAGCAGATATTGATGTTTTTAACCCAAATTTCGTAGGTTTTAAGACTTTTCTAACTAACCTGTGAACATTTCGTTGTGCGTCATTACCAAGGCGTCAAGCTGTTCATGAGCACAGAAAATAAACAAATGAATGAATATATGAAGAAATAAAAATAGGGAGTTTTCGTAGAACGTTTTCGCCGTCCCGCAACGCTCTCCGAAACCCGCTGCGATACCCGGAACTCTAAAGCCAAGGCCATCGCGCGCAGGCGCAGAAGCGGCTTGCGCTTTACTTTCTACACTCTAATATCTCAAGAACTGCGCTTTAATTTCGCAATACAGCTATTTGTAAAGGTCTTTAATTTTTTTTTACACCCACGATGTTGAAAGAAAGGGAGGGGGGGCGGTTAAATTATGAAAATGTTCCGAAATTACGATATCAATTTACTATAAGGAGATTCAAATGATAAATGCCACGGAGGAATTGAAAGCAACTTTACCGTTGCGATGACTATTTTGTTTAAGTGTTGAAAGAAGTTGTTTTATAAAACTGAAAGCTGCGCAACAAACAAATAGGGCAGTAGAATTCTCAGATGCATCAGTGAGCCATCCCAGGGAGCCCGGGTATGAGGTAAACAGGGTGAACAAAGTGGAAGCTTATCCACAAACCATACCACAAAAGGTCCCCAAATAAAACCACCATATTATGCGCAGATTAAAACAAGGATAAGAATATTAAATTTTGTTTTATACCATACCTTCTGCACATGACCCATGAACATGTTTATAAAACGGGTACACGGTGGTGGAGTGTCTTAATACGCCGCAGCTCGGAAAACGTGAAACGAAAGCTTGTGCTGCGGAACCCGGGGATCCTCGGTTCGAACTCCACCCCTGCCCGTTTCAATATGGATTAGCATCTCACCTGCGTGCGGTCGTGTCTCACTTCCGTGTTATGCACGCTATTCACCTAGGGACCTGAGGTCTTGCTGGACTGGCCGAATTTCTGATCGACAGCGCGAACTAATATCGTCACATGCCGACAGACCAACCCCACGCTGTCTAAAAACTAACGTCTTATTCGTTATTTTGGTTTGCCCAGGCAATAAATCCATGACCCCAAGAAACGTTAAACAACGAAAAGTCAGTGCAACCTTTGAGGGGGAACTTCTGAGTGGACAAGGTGGCGCTGAGAATTAATTGCGATATATTGGCAGCCTATACGGAGTGTTTATATTTAAGCTTAACAGATTTGTTTAAGGGAACCCGGGAAAGCTACACTAATGAGGTTTGCGCAGTTGAGTTATACGGCCATAGGGACATAGTATACGGGGCCAATCGTAACGACCAGTCGGCTAAGTAACGAAAATATGTTAAATATCGAATATATTATTGAAAATAAATGCACGATTCTGATTATAGACTTGGTGAACGTGATCCAAAACCACTAAAACAGTAAACATTAGAAAGTCTTGGAGCACGTGCGAAGCACAGTGGAGCGCTGAAGTTACCACTCGTTCAGCAGGGGCACTGGCTGGGCGATGGCGCTCAGCAAGTTTTTAATTGAAACCTTATGTCTTTTTTCACTAATTAAAACGTGAATTCAATAATATAGTTAATTCTTCTTCTTCCTGTGACGATTAGCCCCTATGGTATGTCCCCCTGGCCGTATAGCTCACCTGCACAAGCCGCATTAATTTAGCTTAGACAACTTTTCGTTAACAAAGTTGTTAACTTTAAAAAGAAACACCCTGTATATTATATATGGCATTTTTTATAACAACCATATTACGCAGAATTATTTTCAAGTTCACTCACAAAGCGAAATCACCGTCGATAATAAAAAAAAACTGTCGATTCTTACCTGAAGACAAAAAATGACGCTAAGCACACCACCAGCATGAGGGTTCCGAGAACGGATGTGATAATGATGTATTTCCTCTGGCTTTCTGAAAATAAGCAAGAATTATTGGCTTTTAATAAGAACTGACGAATGCAATGCTTGATTTAAACTCATTCTTCAGGCTTAAGGCTGGTTCACACATTTGCAACGGTTGCGTTCGCAGGCAACTAAAGCGACCGTAACGACCAAAACACCGCAACAACCGTGACTCGTGGATCGCTTCGAGAAGCTACCCCTTGCATCGCTTGCCATGCTGTGTACGGCGAACACTTATCCCGGTGATTTTGTCGTTACGGTCGTTTCGGTTGCTCGCGAACGCAACCAACGCAGATGTGTGAACCAGCCTTTAAACAAAACGAATCCACGACCACCAAATTATCCGTCGACATATATTTTGTTTGTGAGAGATATAAATATTTTGATATATGCATTCCGATTACTTGAGTCGTGCACTATGAAACGTGAACGCGAGTCCCGTGATTAAATAGTCTGTTTTATGATTATTTTGTAGTTGCACCTGGTCATTTCATTAGTTCGTACAAGCGGCTGACAACATTGGTTTTCCTTTACCTTCACCTTCCTCAGTCGTCGTTTTCCAACTGCATCCGCAGCGCCCTCCATCCACTCTACGCCCGCAACTATTCGTTGCGTGAAAATAGCAGAACTCTTACGCTGATTAATTAGTGGAAAATTTCATTTATCCGAGCAAATAAATAGGTTTTTTTAAGCTAACCTTGCTCAACGTTTGCAGCAGCCGATGCATTCGCTAGTTGAATTGGGAGTTGTGTTCCTTGTATGATGATGAATGGATTTTAATGGCAGTAGCGAATAAGAGTATCTGTTTTATTGCAAACAACGAGCGTATACTATATCCGAAAACAAAAGGAGTTTAATATGTCGCTTAGAGCATTCTGGATATTTTACCGCATCTCGGCGCACTGTTCAATTCGCCTGTGTTTTGGGACTCAATAAAACGTTACACAGACGATCAATCTTGCTATACTTCATTGCAAGGTCAGAACGCCGTAAAAAGCTAGAAACGACACAAGCACGATCATAAACTAAAGCGCAAAGTAAAATTGTATTTACTATGCTTGATTGCTCTAGCCAGTGAAATAACATAGACAGAGAGAATACAAATGCCGTGACGTTGCGCTCTTGGTCCTCCTTTTCCATGCCAGCGGCGACCAATAGCGTCTGCTGTACTCTGATTTAGGGACAAGCGAAGAGCGGAAGTAACTCTTTTAGTAACTGGCGATGATGCCTCACAAGCTTCTAATCAGAATCGTGGCTTTATATTTGCTTAATAAACTTGTAGTATTAAAAACTCAATCGGTACGTAATTATCTAAAACGTGATGAACCACCCTTAATATTGCCGCTGGCGGCGAATAATACTGCAATTTTCTCAGACTCCAATTTACCGCTGTTCTGTTGAAAAAAAAAAAGAATAAATAAAAATAAGAGATCTACCTAAAGTACTTTCTTTTTGCAGAAAGGGCGATATTGTTCAATGTTTGTCCCTATAAAAACAAAGTTTTCTATCGTACCATCTAGGAAGTCCAAACGTCAACTATTACGACGTAATAGTTGTTTGGAACAAGTCTCAGACTGGTGTGTTTAGCGTCCTGCTCCGCCCTTGCAACGAAAGTGGTCTCGAAGTGGCAACAAATGACGTCACAAAAACCGGAATATTATGCTGTCGGATGTCGCGATTTTGGCGGTTGGGGGTAGGAATGCACGCGAAAAGCACGCAGTTGCCACAGCGTCCCAAACCCCGATGCCGAAGCTTCCGTGGACTGTCAAGCTGGAGAGCGACCTGCAGCAAGACAGGCGTCTGCCGCATCGACCACCGCTGATGTGACGCCGCAAGCATCACTGCCGGCGACAGTATGACCTCATCAGGAGGAAACTGAGAGACACCACTCTTTTTTCTGACACGTAGGAGGAGGAGGAGGAGGAGGGGACGCGTTCCAGGCGCCACAGTAATACACCCCTTCAACAAGTGCGCACCATACACTAGCTGCTGCGCCAGTTATGTATTTATTGGTCACAGTGCATGCTGGGTCAGCGTTCGAGGAGGTTTCGGATCCAATGACTCGCTTCGTGCCTCAAAATTGGCGACCGCCAATGTTGCTTGATGGGGTTTCGAAAAGAGTCTATCGCGTCAAACTATTTACAAAATCGGCCAATCACGCTCGGCATATAGCAATCGAGTGAAATTCGCTAATCTAGCGGGCGACGTGTGCCGCAGCCCAATCTGCGTCCTCTGCTTGGCATACACCTTCGCATCGTTTATTACCGCAGCGCAAGGTACCGAGCCACTGGAATGGGGAAACAAGCACAGCGTACGATATTTCGAGGGTGTGAGCAATTGCGTATGCTTGGGACGCGATTCACAACCTAGCGTACAAAGATCGTAACTCGCTGGAAGCCATTAATATAATGGTCTAAACTTTGCGACTGTTTTCGTCTAGTATTTATGTTTACGTTTCCAGACAAAACCTACCCTAGGCGCAAATGGCACTCTAAGCCAAGAGCGACTTGGGACAGAGAAGGTCAGCGCAGCTGGCGCCGTTGGAAGCAGCTGCGGTTGCAGCAGAGCGTGCGACGCAAACGACACTTGGGCGCCGACTGTCACGTGGTAGATTACACGAGTGTTCGTACTCCACGGGTGCACCATGAAGTCGACAGCGTGAGCCCAACGCTGTCCGCCACGACTGAAGTTTCAGTATCGGGCTGGGGTCATGATGAAAGCAAACGTTTATGGAACATATTTTACTTTACATAAAAGAACTCATGTGAGGCTGTTCAGTAGTGCCTCTCAATATAAGATCGTCCATTATATTTTGTATATAATTGAGCCTAATTGATATTGAAAAGGCATAAAGGGAATGGACTGAAGAAAAAAAAAACGATTCCCTTTACAGCAACCTCACAAACAACTAGAAAGGGTTAAAAAAACATTTTTTAATAATGTTGTCGGCTGTGGCGGACGTCAGAGTACGAATGGGAAGTGATAGCGATTTAATTGAATAAACTCGATCAAATAACTTATTTCTAAATATTCGCAGATCTGGTTCATTCCAACTGGAAATTTTATTTCCCTTATCTTAATATGTTATAGCCGTTCTTCGAAGTAAAGTAAAAACAACTAAATTCTTCTCCGTGCTATTTAGTGGTGAAGTTACGCACTTCAGATTTTGACATACCAAAACTAACGGGAAAAACTGGTTCTGCGGTACTTCGCTGCAGGCGACATCGAAATACGGTAGTATTACTTTTCTTCTATGAAGGCTTGCTTTCCTACCCCTAGTCAAAGTTCGCTCGCTCTCTCTTTCTCCCTCTCCCCTGGCGTCTTTGTGGCACATCGAGCACGGTCATACTCAGCACGTCACCGCTTCTGTTTAGCTATCTCTTTTTAGTAGTCCTTTCTCTCGAGAGACATTGCGAAGACTGCGGCAAATCCAGTGAGTGCCTTGTCCCGCAATTCGCCCATGCACACGTTAAGGAGAGTGGAACGACACATGTACGTCCCTCTCCCGCGACCGCGCAGCCATTTTGTCTATCTCCTTCCCTCTCTCTTTTTCTCTCATGCATTTTTTTGTTTCACTTTTTTTTTAATTATATTGGTGATTGGTGTATGGTTACTACGGATGTCGCAACCCCCCGAAGGTTGAAGTCGATAGGTTTCGAAAATTCCTAACCTTGTTAAGGTTCGAATTTAGAAAGTTCGCAGATTTCGACCCTGCTGAGGTTTGAATTCGAAAAATTTATAAATGTCAATGGTTCTGAAAGATCATGTTCAAAGGGTTATACTTTTTTTGACAAATGAGATTTTGAAAATTTGAAAATTTAGAATTTTATTTAGATTCGAGTTCGAAAATGTAAAGGATTTTGATTTTCTTCTAGGTACAAGGTAAAAAAAAATCGAATGTTTCGAATTTAGGTTCGATGTTCACGGTCCAAAATCTAACTCCGCAGTTTCAAGTAAATTTGTCACGGATTCATAAAAAAATAATCGCAAACTGTGCTATAAATTTAATATAAAACGTTGCACATTACTTGTGTGCCGTAAGTACTTCATTTTCAGTACTGTCTAACTCATTAAACAAGCGGATAACTGCTTGAATGGTTTATAGAAGCGCCCTGAGACGTACTTTCTATCTCTTTAGGTGCTTTCTACCTCTTTGCAAATTAGTATGAATGAAAAGTCGCTTAAATGTAATACTGCATGAGACAACGAAATATAAGTGACAAGGCATGCACATAAAAGCGTCCAGGCTTCCCGAAATTGTTTTGTCTTTCTGGGCGTTTGTTCTCGGTGCCTTTACCTGTAGGACGGTAAAACAAAAATACTGGACACAGGTACAGCAACCGACACTGCCCAAGGTGGAGGAGAACGCCGTAGGGGGCTCCCAGAGCCCCGAAAATTCAGGTGATCAGGCCACGACCAATCCTCATCAGGATTACTATATCGCAGGTGTCTGGAACTTTTCTTCTTCAATTAAGGAAGATACTGGCCGCGCTAAAATGCATCCGGTTTCTAATATTAATAGAGTAAGCGCCAATTCAGCGTTCGCTGTGTAGCACGTCGGCGTCGCGCTCCGCGTTCGCCTTTCCACCGAACCGGACGCTTATTCGAGGAAATCGGGGGACTTACATTCACTAAAAAGCTAAGGTTTTGAAAGACGCCCCAGCTAAGCGCTTCGGTTTAATTTCAAGCCTGCAGACCAGGGAACCGTTGGCCCGCAGGTTACCTCGGGGCAACCGACGGAGTTTGTACACGGGAAAGGCTCCCTGCGGAAGCCGGATGAAAAAGGAAGCGAGGCACCAAAGAGGCCACCCCAAAGCGATCGTTCAGAGCTTTCAGAACGAGTCACCGGTGGCACGATCGTGTAAGTGAAACTTCAGTTCACTTTCCACCCCACTTCACATATTCATATATTGTGTTATGCATATTTGTTGCCGTATACCTTTGTGGATAAACATGGTTCGAACTTCGTCCAACTTTGTTTCAGTAATGCGAAGCTCGTCGAACTTTTGAACATAGCAGGTTCCGAAGTTGGAAAATCGTCGCATTTCTTAGCGTGATAAGCTCGACAGTATTAAAACTGTCAAATTGCTTAGCGCGAAAAGGTGTAATGTTTGAAAACAATCGAGTATATAAGCACGAAAAAACTCGAAAATTCGAAAATGTTTTAGATAGCGAATTCGACATTCCGAAATGCTTTCAAAGATTTCAAACTCTTGTTGAATTTTTTGAACCTCGGGTTCGAGAAACGTTTGCGGCATCTCTAGTGGCTGCACACCGAACAGCCAGTTGTGGTGTATGTTTACAAGTAAGCAGGCCGGGGTGCAATCTCCAGAGCTCACTCCGCGCGTGTCCCTCACTTTGAAAAGCAGTCAAGGCACGCATAGTACACACGAGAGCCGAAAATGGCAACAGCAAGCACGAGCCTTTGCTGGGGACTGTTGTGTATGTTGTGTGCAGTCACATGCCCTATTCAGATCGGGTAAATTTTATCACCTTGCAGTGGTACCTGCTTTCCCACACAAGCTAAGACACAGGAGTAGCCTAAAGTCCCAATCAGAGGTGTGTATACTTAGCTTGATTGATGCTTTATATGCTTCCTCCTCAAAATAAATAGTGTGTGTTGACTTTTTGTGTGTTCCTGCTTATGTTTAGTCGTACACTTACCTTTCTATAAAGCTACTGCTTAGAAACGGGGTTCTCAAACCCCATTGAGATTTAAGCGTTTGTTTTAGAACTCCCTTCATCCTTCTTGGAATAGAAAACATTTATTGAGTTGTCAAAAACTTCATCCCCTGTATCTTTACAAAACAAAAGAGAAGTCATGGCGCCCTTTAACGCTCCTTGTCCTAAGACTCAACAAGTTTTACAGTCCATAGAACAAACAAAACGAAATCTATGACCCCACTTCCATTGCGCGTACCTGTGATAGACCCAGCATTAGTGCGAAAGGCAGACTAATAAATCATCCCTACATATTATTATGCTTACCAGAACAGCAAAGAATAAAAAAACATTAGTCCAAATATTGACACTTTCAGAAACCGTCCATTACGGTTCTTAAATCTAGCGCGACACCTTCCGTGCCAACCTTGTTCGTAGCCATCTTGGGATGTGAAAAACGCGGCTTGTCGCTTCAAATACACCGACCTTTAGGCACTTTTACTCATCATTTTCAGGAAATAAACAGCAAAATACGTCAAACAGGACACGTGATTGCGAACATTCGCAGGTGCTCTCTGTCGAGATTATCCCGGACAGTCTTCAATGAATGATCCTAAATGAGCTCCGTTAGGGCTCATCCGATGGCTGCAAGGGTTTGTCGTCAGTGGCGTACCTATTGTGTTGCACGGGGGGCACGCCGCATGAGAGGGGGGAGGGGAGGGAGGGGCGGGGGCAACGAATAGTTGGGGACGACTTCTTGAGTTAAAATTGGACTAAGGACACCGACAGACTTTGTGATCGCTCTCAATTGAGCGTAGAAAGAGAAAATACCGAGCAAAGTGATTGTAATGACATTAAGCGAAATCAAGAAAAGCGTTCTTTTATGCAGTGCCACGATGTATTAAATTTTGTTTTATATTTTTTTGGTGAATAGTCAAATGTGGCAAATAAATTGTCGTAAACCTAAAGAACACTATTCTGCTGATGCCATGTCAATAAACTTATCTAGCACCGCAGCTTGGGCTAGTTGGTCTTCTATAATTTGTACTTCACAGCGCATAAACGTCTCATAATAGCAAGCACTCTTGCTTGCTATTGTGCTCGCTTTGCGCGACGTTTATGCGGTGTGATTGTGAGTGCTTGCTATTGTGAGACGTTTATGCGCTGTGAACTACAAACTTATCTAAGCGTCATAGCAATTTATCCAACTGTTAACATGCCCCATTGTTTTTCTCTTTCGTGTGGTTCAAAAGCTTTTTCAAACGAATTAAGTTTTTAAAATTTTTTTTTCCACACTACATGGGCGCGAGTCAAGAATTACGTGACTCCTTTACAGGAGCTTGTCTTGTTTTATGTCTTCCTTTCGTGTGTGTTAAGTAAAATGCATGCAATGGAATGAATATTGTAACACAGCCACTCACCTCTCGCGGAAACGCGGGGCTTTACATAAAATTATCATTATCATCCTCAGCAAAGACGCGAAACAAATGTTGCCCTGGGATCCATCACCTCACGTTACGCCACTGCTCTGACTTCTCTCTCTGCTCATTTCTACTTTTATATTAGACCATAACTTTCTCTGTTCCATGAGCGCCGCCATGTTTGTTTGTGCTAGCTCCACCACGCAGTAAGGGCTGCGCGGCTGCGTTGTTTTGTGAATATTTGTTCAAAATGTAGTGCAAAAACAGCAGAAACCTATAGTCATAAAAAGCCAATGACAACCCTTACAAAATTATGTATGGACACTCCTAGGACGTTCTATAGAGCAGCGTCTATAGGCAGAACATAAGGCATCTGTATGCAGACCACGACTGCTGTTGCCTTCGTGAAGTTGTCCTATGGCTGCCCTATAGAATATTGGCCAACGGACCTTCTATGGACATCCTATTCTCTATAGGGTGTTTACACAGGATCCATATGGTGTTTATAGGGTGCCCGCGGAGAACCCGTACATGGTCTACAAGGAGTCCCCGCGGGGTCCGTAGGGAAGCCATATAGGGTCCACACAGGGTCTTTATGAAGTCTGCAAAGAAGCCACGCAATGTCTACAGGGAGTACCTACGGGGTCCAGAGGGAAGCCATACAGGGTCTACACAGGATCTTTATGGGGACTGCAGAGAAGCCAGACAAAGCCTATAGGGAGTCCTGACAGGGTCCGTAGAGAAGCCACGAAGTCTGCAGGGGGTATATCTACAGGGTCCACGGAGACCCCCATGCACTTACCTTCCACTAAGAAAGTAAGGGAATTATTCCGGTACATACTGAACACTTCCATTTCCACATTGAATATGCCCTGAGGTAAGGCATGCCTCCAGACATCAATGTAACATATTGATGCCCTGCGTTTAGTTAACAACACTTTAACTCGAACACCTCCCTACATCGGATGGAAACATCTACCCGGCATCACTTTATTAATCTACCAATCTATAGCTCATACCATAGAGAGGCAATAGAATTTCCATAGACTCACCAGGACCATAGCAAATACCGTTGAGACCAATACAGGAAACTCCGGTGTAAAACGGGAGAGGGAAGTAGAAAGCGATCCTGGCGGTATGGAGTGGACCACTCGCTACTTTTCCCGGAAATGAATCAAGTGGGTGTGACTCACAAAATGCAGTGCGTTGCATAGACCAGTCAGGATATGTATAGCGATTTTGTACAATGAGCAGAACGTAAGGGCGCAAGTGAGCTGGTGTATATTAAACATTTTAGTGAAAAACCCGAGACTGAGGTAAAAAAGACAACAACAAAGAAGAGAAGGAGAACGTCTCAAACACAAAGACAACAACAAAGAAGAGAAGGAGAACGTCTCAAACACAGCTGTGTTTGAGACGTTCTCCTTCTCTTCTTTGTTGTTGTCTTTTTTACCTCAGTCTCGGGTTTTTCACTAAAAATTTTGTACAATCTAAATAATTAACCCTTTCTGAGCTTGTTGATTTATTTGTTTTATTCCTACCGAAACATGCATTATTATATGTCCTTGGTTCCAAGAGACCATAATTGGCAATAGGCATCAATTCTTTATGAGATCAACTTGAAATGACTCTAAGTGACTAGAAGTGATTAATTTTGACAATAATGTGATTTTTTGTTGGCTTACACTTATGAACGGCTTCAAGTAGCTTTTGTTGGCTATTAGCATCTTCTTTGACCAGATTGACCTTAAATGGCTGCCAATGGCAATTGATGACATAATTGAAAATTATCTATTTCGGCGTTGGTGAATACGTATGGCTTCAACTGGTTATTACTGGCTATCAGCCTGCACTTTTAGATATATTTGCTAGATATGGCTACAAATATTAATAATGAGTAATGAAAACTGAGCTATTTCTGTTTATAAACTGGAATGACTTCAGGTGGCTATTGTTGGCTATTGGAATATATTTCTGACCAGATTGGCTCAATGGCTACTAATGGCTGTTAGTTAGTATAATAGCAATTATCTGCTGTGTGAGTGTTTATGAATGAGAATGGCTTCAAGTGGCTATTATTGGCTATAAGCACCTATTTTCGAATAGATTGGCTGCAAATGGCTACAAACCACTATTAGTAGATAACTATTGCTTGAGCTATTTTTATATTTACGAAATGGAATGGCTTCAAGTGGATAATGTTGGCTATTTGTATTTATTTTGACCAGATTGAATTGAAATGGCTGCTGATGGATATTGAAGAGATCATTAAACAATTATGTACTATTTCGGTGCTTAATAATGAGTATGGCTTCAAGCGGTTATTATTGGCTTATGCATCAAATTTTAGATAAATTTGATTGAAATGGCTACAAATGACAATTAGTGACTAGTGTTGATAGTTATGTGCGTTTTTGTGTTTACTAACTGGAATGACTTTAAGTGGCTATTGTTGGCTATTAGCATCTATTCCTGACCAGATTGACTTCAAATGGCTAGCAATGGCTATTAGTGAGTATAATTGACAATTATGGGCTATTTCAGTGTTTATGGATGAAAATGGCAACAAGTGGCTATTACTGGCTATAAGCATTTATTTTTATTGCAATGGCTTGATTTGGCTACATATGGCTATTAGTGACTAGTGTTGATAGTTATGAGCGATTTTCGTGTACCAACTGGAATGGCTTTAAGTGGCTATTGTTGGCTATTATCATCTATTTCTGAACTGATTGTCTACAAATGGCTAGCAATGGCTATTGGTGAGTATAATTGACAATTATGTGCTATTCCAGTGTTGATGGATGAAAATGGCAACAAGTGGCTATTACTGGCTATAAGCATTTATTTTTATTGCAATGGCTTGATTTGGCTACAAATGGCTATTAGTGACTAGTGTAGATAGTTATGAGCGAATTTTGTGTTTACGAACTGAAATGGCTTTAAGTGGCTATTGTTGGCTATTTTCATCTATTTATGAGCAGATTGGCTTCAATGGCTAGCAATGGCAATTAGTGAGTATAATTGACAATTATGTGCTATTTCAGTGTTTATGGATGAAAATGGCCACAAGTGGCTATTACTGGCTATACGCATTTATTTTTATTGCAATTGCTTGATTTGGCTACAAATGGCTATTAGTGACGAGTGTTGATAGTAATGAGCGATTTTTGTGTTTACCATCTGGAATGGCTTTACGTGGCTATTGTTGGCTATTATCATCTTTCTGTGCAGATTGGCTTCAAATGGCTAGCAATGGCTATTAGTGTGTGTAAACAATTATGTACAATTCCAGTGTTTATAGATAAAACAGGCTACAAGTGGCTATTATTGGCTATAAGCATTTATTCTTTACTAGATTGGCTTGAAATGGCTAAAATGGCCATTAGTGAATAGTGTTCATAGTTATGAGCGATTTTTGTGTTTACTAACTGGAATGGCTTTTAGTGGCTGTTGTTGGCTACTGGCATCTATTCCTGAGAAGATTGGCTTCAAGTGGCTAGTCATGGCTATTAGCGAGTATAACTGACAAATATGTGCTATTTCAGTGTTTTTGGATGAAACTGGCTACAAGTGGCTATCACTGGCTATAAGCATTTAGATTGGCTTAAAATTGCTACAAATGGCTAGTAGTGACTAGTGTTGATATTTATAAGCAGGTTTTATGTTTACTAACTGGAATGGCTTTTAGTGGCTATTGTTCGCTATTAGCATCTATTTCTGGCCAGATTCACCTCAAATGGCTTGCAATGGCTATGAGCAGGTATAATTGACAATTCTGTGCTATTTCAGTAAAGTTGACATTTGGGCCAGTTGGTAGTCTAACGTATTGAGGCATTTAGCGCACAAGGTAGAGAGAAGAAGGACAGGACAGAAAAGAGCGCTAATCACAACTACGTTTACTGAAAAGAAAGGAAGAGAAAGAAAAAAAACAAATAATCCCCCGCGGACTCGTGCATCTACCACGGCCCCGTGAATGATAGCGGCTAGTTCATCCAGGCTCCTGTGGGCCCTTCATTGTTTGTTCAAGGAATTCCCTTTCCTTGTTTGATAGCGTTACTGATTCAAGGCTAATACAGTTCCGGTCCTCACGAAGGACGTAGAAGGCCTCCAATACCTCGCGGGTCAATTTGTCTTTGTTCTTTCCCAAGATGTTGGTATCACGGAATAATGGTCAGCACGTGCATTCCCTGCAATGGAGAGAAAGATTTCCGCCCACTGTAGCCTTCAAGGAGTAATCATGCTCCCGGAGTCGGACATTGAGGCATCTGCCCGTTTGGCCTATGTAGCTCTTACCACACGAAAGAGGTATCTTATATACGACGCCCGAAGCGCATGGAAGGAATTTGTTCCTTCCATGCACTGGTCCAACAAGACCAGTGTCAAGAAAACAAGGCCAGTAGTAATATCGTACCTGCACAGGATGCCCCATAATTTAAAAAAAACGTCGCAAGCCGCTATGGGGTCAGAGTAGTTTTTTCTGCACCAAAAAAATGAACCAAATTTGCCCTAGAGTGAATGCGCATGCTGAGGGTACCAATAAACCCACGTGCACCAAGAAGCATGCAAACAAATTCCTTCCATGCGCTTCGGGCGTCGTATATAAGATACCTCTTTCGTGTGGCAAGAGCTACATAGGCCAAACGGGCAGATGCCTCAATGTCCGCCTCCGGGAGCATGATTACTCCTTGAAGGCTAACAGTGGGCGGAAATCTTCCTCTCCATTGCAGGGAATGCACGTGCAGACCATTATTCCGTGATACCAACATCTTGGGAAAGAACAAAGACAAATTGCCCCGCGAGGTATTGGAGGCCTTCTACGTCCTTCGTGAGGACCGGAACTGTATTAGCGTTGAATCAGTAACGCTATCAAACAAGGATTAACTAGCCGCTATCATTCATGGGGCCATGGTAGATGCACGAGTCCGCGGCGGACTATTTGGGTTTTTTCTTTCTCTTCCTTTCTTGTCAGTAAACGTAGTTGTGAGTAGCGGTCTTTTCTGTCCTGTCCTTCTTCTCTCTACCTTGTGCGCTAAATACCTCAATCTGTGCTATTTCACTGTTTATGGACGCAAATGGCTACTAGTGGCTATTATTGACTATAAGCATTTATTCTTTATTAAATTGGCTTGAAATAGCTAGAAATAGCTATTAGTGGCTTGCTTTGATAGTTATCAGCAATTTTAGTGTTTACTAACCGGACTGGCTTTTAGTAGCTGTTCTTGGCTATTATCATTTATTTTTGACCATATTGGCTTCAATGGGCTAGCAATGGCTATAGCAAGTATAATTGTGGATATTCACGAATAGCCATTCATACCCATTCAATAGATATTCACGAGTAGCAATTCATAGTAATTCGAAGACAATCTAGTTAAAATAGATGATAATAACCAAAAATAGTCACTTGAAGCCATCCCCAGTTTGTAGACAAAGAAATAGCTGCTACTTATAAATACTAGTCACGTATAGCCATCTGTAGCCAATTCAAGCCAACCAGAACAGGAACAGATGCCTATAGCCAATAATAGCCAATCCAAGCAAACCTTGTCAAGGATAGGTGCTGTAGCCAAAAATATCCAGTTGAAGTCATTCAAATCTACACACACTCCAATTGCATAAATTGTAAATAATAATTGCTGATAGGCATGTATAGCCATTTCAAGCCAATCTAATAAAAATAGATGCTTATAGCCAATATTAGCCATTTCAATTAATTTTCATCTGTAAACACCGAAATAGCAAAGAATTGTCAACTGTATTAACGAATAGCCATTCATAGCCATTTGAAGCCAGTCTGGTAAAAAATAGATGGTAATGGCCAAAACTAGCCACATGAAGCCATTTCAGTTTGTAGACAAAGGAATAGCTGCTAATTATAAATACTAGTCACTTTAAGCCATTTGTAGCCAATTCAAGCCACCCAGGTCAGGAACAGATGATTATAACCAATAATAGCCAATCCAAGCCAACCAAGTCAAGAATAGATGCCAATAGCCAATAGCATCCAGTTGAAGTCATTCACACTCCAATTGCATAAATTGCCAATAATAGTCACTGATAGACATGTATAGCCATTTCAAGCCGATTTCGCCAGGAACTGCCCACAGCCAATAATAGTAGACACTTGAATCCATTCATATTCAAAACATCATGAATACTATGTCACTAATTGTCACTAATGTTCATTCTGAAGCAATTTAAGGTGATATTGTTAAGATGATATGCTATTGCCAACGATAGCCACTTGAAGCCATTTTCATTCATAAGTATAGAATAGCAGAATATTACGACCAATAAGCACTAATAGCCATTTTTGGCAATTCGAGCCAACCAGGTTAATAACAGATGCCTATAGCCAATAATAGCCATTCAAAGCCAACTCAGCCTGTATAAAATCAAATAAGTCAAATAGTGACTGATAGTAATTGATAGTCACGGAAGTCATTTGGACCCCAAATCAGCCATATAATTTATAAACATGAACATATGGCCAATAATAGCCATATGAAGGCAAATTAGTCTGCACACAATCAGGTAAGTTGAAATAGTGACTAAGCCATTGATAGTCACTAGAAGTCATTTGAACCACAAATCTGCCATATAAATAAAAAATATGATTGTATAGCCAATGATATAGCCATTGGAAGCCAACTCAGCCCGCACACAATCAAATAACTCAAAATTGTGACCAATAGTGATTAATAGTCAGTATAAGTCATTTGAACTCCGAATCTGCCATATAATTTATAAATATGATCATATAGCCAATAATAGCCATATGAAGCCAACTCAGTCTTCACACAATCAAATAATTTAAAATAGGGACTGATAAACATGGACAGTCACTAGAAGTCATTTGGACCCGAATCTGCCATATAATTATAAATATGAATGTATAGGCAATAGTAGCCATTGGAAGCCAACTCAGCCTGCATAAAATCAAATGTCGAAATAGTGACTGATAGTGATTGATAGTCACGGAAGCCATTTCGACCCCAAATCAGCCACATAATTTATAAATATGATCATATAGCCAATAATAGCCATATGAAGCCAACTCAGTCTTCACACAACCAAATAACTCAAAATAGGGACTGAAAAACATGGACAGTCACTAGAAGTCATTTGGGCCCCGAATCTGCCGTATAATTATAAATATGAATGTATAGCCAATAGTAGCCATTGGAAGCCAACTCAGCCTGCATAAAATCAAATAAGTCGAAATAGTGACTGATAGTAATTGATAGTCACGGAAGTCATTTGGACCCCAAATCAGCCATATAATTTATAAACATGAACATATGGCCAATAATAGCCATATGAAGGCAAATTAGTCTGCACACAATCAGGTAAGTTGAAATAGTGACTAAGCCATTGATAGTCACTAGAAGTCATTTGAACCACGAATCTGACATATAAATAAAAATATGATTGTATAGCCAATAATAGCCATTGGAAGCCAACTCAGCCCGCACACAATCAAATAACTCTAAATTGTGACCAATAGTCAGTTATTAGTCAGTATAAGTCATTTGAACTCAGAATCTTCCATATAATTTATAAATATGACCATTTAGCCAATAATAGCCATATGAAGTCAACTCAGTCTTCACACAATCAAGTAACTCGAAATAGGGACTGATAATCATGGAGAATCACTAGAAGGCATTTGGACCCGAAATCTGCCATATAATTATAAATGTGAATGTATAGCCAATAGTAGCCATTAGAAGCCAACTCAGCTTGCATAAAATCAGATGAGTCGAAATAGGGACTGACAGTGATTGATATTCATGGAAGTCATTTAGACCCCAAATCAGCCATATAATTTATAAACATGATCATATAACCAATAATAGCCATATGAACCCAACTCAGTCTGCACACAAGCAAATAAGTTGAAATTGACTAATAGCCATTGATAGCCAGAATAAGTCATTTGGACCCTGAGTCTGCCATATAATTCAGAAATAGGATTAAATAGCCAATAATAGCCATTGTAAGTCAACTCAGTCCACACACAGTAAAAATGATTAATTGTCATGAATAGTCACCAGAAGTCATTTGACTTCCAACATGCCATATAATCAAAAAAATATTATCATACAGCCAATAAAAGCCATTAGGAGCCAACTAGTCCACACATAATCAAATAATGTGAAATACAGACTAATAGTCATTGATCATCACTAGAAGACATTTAAAGCCTGAATCTGCCATATATTTAATAAATATGACGGTATAGCCATTGGAAGCCACCTCAGTCCTCACACAATCAAACAGCTCGAAATAGTAACTAAAAGTCATCCATAGTCACTAGAAGTTATTTGGACCCGAACCCTGCCATATAATTTAGAAATATCAAAAAGCCAATATTAGCCATTTGAAGCGAACTTAGTCTTCACAACGTCAAATAACTCAAAATAGTGACCAATAGTCATTAAAAGTAACTAGAAGTCATTTGAACTACACATCTGCCATATCAAATTTTGATCAAAAAGACAAAATTAGCCATTGAAAGTCAACTGAGTCCACGCGCAATCAAATAACTAAAAATAGTTACAAGAGTCATTGATAGTCAATAAAAGTATTTGGAGCCGAAATCTGCCATATAATTAGGAACTAAAATCAAACAGTAATTAATAGTCATTCAAATCCAATCTGAGACATAACCTCACAAATATCAGGAAATGGTCACTAATGGTCATTAAAGTTATCACAATTGGAACTACCTAATAAACAGCTGCTTGGTCTATATACCCCTAAATAGCTTAGGATATTGGCCCAGAGCCATTAATAGCCCTTGGAACGCAATCTAGGTTATACTCGGTTAAATAACTCAGAAGTACAATCGAATAGTCATTGCAGTCATTAGAGGCTAATCAGGCCCCCAAAACGAAAGGTAATACTGAACCGGACACTATTTCTATTTCCTTATAAATACTGGCTCTTCGTTAAACAGCCAGTGTAGCAATTACTGGCTGTAATTACTACGTCGTGTAGGATTTCCAGCCTCATTGGAAGTGAATCTCATATAATTTAAAATAATGACCTATGGAGCAATTACATATTTGAATTGCTGTGCTTTATTTCTAACTGCAAAGAGCCAGTCACTACAGCTAGTAACAGCCATTGCCTTTCGAGTGGTCCATAAACAGTCAACTTACTAGAAAGTCACTAATTGACAGTAGGTAATTTGTACCAGGTGTAATACATAGGTCCATATAATCTAAATACTTACTGCTAATATGAAGCGCACCTCATTATTAGAAATACCGTGTATCAGCTCTTGCTCAATTGAAATCGGCACACCGATTTGCCATATATTCACAATTCCTGATAGTGTGAAGAGAAAAAATAGTGTAGTGAATGACTGTTATCCTTTTAATTTCGAGCTCATAGTTTACCATCTCACACCGAGAGATGGCAGCACTTCTGTGTCTCCCGACAACCCCACGTATTTTGGCTACAATTTCCAGTATTGGTAGTCAATGGTATTTGACCATAGCATGGAAATAGGAAGGCATGAAAAACTTTGTTTCGCGGAGATCCCTATAGCGTTGTTGTGGTCGTTCTATGGCAAACCAGCAATTCATAAATGGTCCAAGAACTGTCTACACTCCACAGGAACCCATATGATGAACAAAGGGGTAATAGAGGGGCAGACGTATGGTCGCAGGACGTCCATACCTATTTTTGTAAGGGAACACCGTTGCTGGCAGTGCTTCAAAGAGCAAAAACCGATCGCTACTGCTGCCCCATCTCCGTAAAGGACTGCGGGCGTCCGGGTTCCTTTTAGTCATTCTGTATACACTCACAATACGTGTGTGTACACATTTGTTCACACTGTAAACAAATTTTAGAGGTTGTGCTTTATGTGGAGGTCCTTTTAAAACAGGCAAAGAAACGCGAAATAGATTTACAGGATTTTCTATCTCAGTGGTAGGACAATGATGTTACGAAGGCCGGACAGAAATGTGGTAACAACAAAAGAATAGCTAAAAACAATCTGTGTTTGTAAACTGCGACTATCACTCTCCCACTTGGTGGACGTGCACGCTGCAGTAAGAAACACACAAAGCTGGTTAAGTTGTTTTTTTATGCGTAAACGCGCTTTAGTGGTTTTTTTTTTTGGTTTTTTTTTTCTCGCTCAACGCAGCGTTTGAAACAGATAAAAAACGCGGAGCCTTTTGTTGTGACGTCGGAGTTTTAAACAAGGTAGAGCTTAAAGGCAGCGAAACGTTTTTGCAAGTATTATGAGGGGATACTTTATGTTCTAGAGGGAATTACAAATAACGAAAATGAAACCAGCGAGACAAGAAACGACGCTAGACTGTTTTTCAGACGGATGCTGAGTTACAAGTTCCTGATTTTGGTCGGCTTTTTGAACAAGATACTGATTCGCATAAATCGATCGCGTTCAAAAAAAGGCTGCAAGTATAAAACAATGAACATTCTCAATGTCTCCTTATACGTGAAGTCACTCCGGGATTTTTTTTTTGTGATAAAAGTGAAACGTAGGTAAGGGAGTTAATTGGTGAAGGGCATAGGGTCAGCTAATTAAGAGTGGGGAATCATAATTAAGAGGTGTCTGAGATAAAAAACAAACAAAACATCCTTGAAAAAAATTGAGGAGACGGATTAACGACCAAGCAGGAAATGAAAAGGAACAAGGAATGTACAGAGCGCTACACTGTTAGCGCGAACAAGCGATCGCCGGTTTTTCCAGTTTTTCTCTTTGAAACCAACGGATGTCATCCACGTTAATATTGCTACGGAAAGAGCTCATTTAGTTCTATAATGTAAGCGATAACATTTCGTGCTCGCTAATACTATTTAGAAGTAAAATGCGAAAATGTGCCGATGTCGTGTTCGCGCTAACAGTGTCGCGATGTGTATACGCTCTACCGTATTTATATATAAAAATCTACCAGAGAATCACTCGCCCACACGACACGGATGCCAGATGTGGCTTCCACCTGGATATTGCCTGACGATGCAACGATGCACAAACGAACTTAAAGAAAAAGGCTACCGTTTTGGAAAACGCTGCAGCTGTGACGACGTCGCACATGAACTGCATGAATATATCTTTGCAAAATATTTCTCTCAGAGCAAACTGACCTGAAAATATCAGGACCTAAAAACCTCTTTCACCTTATTGTACAATATGGACGCAGCCGCGCCGTTTTCCAGTCTTCACATCGCCATTCAGACACTGCTAACCATAGCAGTTCACACCGCTAGCTGTGAGAGATAGTTCGACAAGTAGAAATTTATATTTCCGTATTTGTGAGCTTTCATAAGCCTGGACAGACCTCGTGATCTTACTCTGCTGATTGTACAAATAGGAGAAACTGAGCAAACTTACTGTGATGACGTCGCACACCAAATTGCTTCGGCGATACCCTGAAAAATTATCTTGTAGATATTATGCAGTGCTATCATTTGATTATTTTGGTTTTATATTTGTTCTACGAATAATTGAAGGGAGAAATAAACTTTTAATAGCATATACATAGCTCTTTTGTGTTGATGCTTTGCGTATAAGTTTATCTAGGCGTGTTCGCGAATTGTCGAACTGTTAACGCTCCCACCAATCTCTTTATCTTTTATGCGGTTCATAATTATTTAGAACCTATGAACTTCTAAATGTGTGCTTCTTTTTGCCTAAATATATGGGCGCCAGGCTATAATTTCAAGGGGGTTTTAGAGGAGCTTATCTTGTTCCGTGTCTTTCTTTCTGTACAATGCAATTGAACAAACGTGCTAAGACACAACCATTTTGTTTTCTTGGATACACAGGATTTTGTACAAAATTATTATCAGCATAAGGGACGCCTGAAACCACTTGCTATGGGCGCCATCACTCCTATGTGCGCCAATGCTCGTCATCCCCGTTGTTTAGATAAGCTGGCCTATTTGAGATGTTCATCGGAGACAAACTTCGGATTACACCGCATCGTGTGTTACGTACACAGTGCAGCAATATGAGCCGGACAGTGGCGTTAAGGCCTGGGCGAGACAAAGGCCATACGTCCCGTATGGCCTTTGTCTTGCCCAGCCTCAACGCCGCTGCTCCGGCTTGACAAACCCTGGGTTTGGTGAATCGTTAAGAAAGATGTTCGAATAAACTGCCATATGTCCCATTTTCGCCATCTGTCAGCCGGTTTTATAGCATTCCGAAGGCACCCCAAGCGAGAGTTTACCACTTTGGGCTAGCTGATATAGCCGACGATTGTACAATCTATTACTTCTGTGCTCGAACATTCCAGTCTAACGACAAATATTGTGGGACGAATCGATACATCACAGAATACTCCTCTTCTATTCGCGGGGGATGTCTTTGCCCTTCTGCTTTCTTATGTTTATGTTTACGTTCTTGCAAAGTAGCAGTAAGCGATAACTCAGCCTTCCTCTTCATACATTTTTATTAAAAAATACAGAAAACAATCATTTTTCATAAAGTCTGGAAGTAAACCTTTTGAAGAGTTTGACATCTACACTCTAAGAAAAAAAAGAAGCAAAAAGGTAGCAACTACGCGTTTTTCTCCCTTCTACTGACGCGCCCCTAAGCGGACAGAAGAAGAAGGGAGGAACGAGACGTTCTCTTTCTCCAGGCAGACGGGAGGAAAGTTCCGCCTTCCCGCCTCATCATCTTTGGGTTTCGTTTTTTTTTTTTTCAGGCACGTCGCATCTGTTGCTTAGTGAACGATTTTGGTTTGATTCAGCATCAGTGGCAGTGAAGGACGCCTGTAATTCAGTCTCCTAATCCAAACAAGAAGAGCCCCTTGGTTGCATTGACGTTTTTAGAACTAATATTTTCAAACGAGCAAACGAAACCCTTAAAAACATCGAAGATCCGGAGTAGTGTCAGCAGTGCTCGCACACTGGGTTAAGACGGATGTCTTCACAGCTCGTAACACGTCGCTACACTAACGTCCCAGCCTGTCGCAACCCAACTCTGCAACGACTTGGCGACGGCATATGTCAGCTTGGCATCCCAAATAGGCAGTTTTTTGTTTTATTGTCGCTTGCCTCCACGTCTTCTGTGCTACTAAGTTCGGTTGTGTTTTCCCTTACCGAGTGCGAATCGACGATGGCCGTGGTTTTGTATTTTTGCGTGTCATCAACATCGCCATATCAGTGCTGTGCGTTGTAATTGAAGATGGAATTGTCGGGAGCGCAACAAAACATACATGTCAAAACAACAAACGACAAAACAGCACCATCAAAATAGCAAGCGTGAAAACAACATGGCGTAAAAATAGCACTGTGACAAAACAGCATGCGTGAAAATAGCACGTGACAAAACAGCACTGCGTCAATGCAGCACACCGTCAAAACGGCACAGCGACGAAACAACCTGCACGTAACGTATGTTTTCTTCGGAATTCTTAGCTTGCGTTAATGGCATGTCGAAAGAGCTGCATCTAGCTACCGCTGTCTAAATGTCAATAGTTCGTAACCCCGTGAATATCTTAATTCTTAGCGGGATATGGGATGGTACCCAGTTCAGCATAATTTTGTAGGGTGCAATATCATTCTAATTGTTATTGACAGTACATCACAACGTATATCGTTACTTCGGAAGTATATCACGACCCATACTGTGGAATAGTTGCGAGTCAATTACGCGCCAGAAATACAATTGGTATAAAACCCATAATGAATGTGAATGAATTCTATGGCCGAAAACATGACCATACGGCCCAATAGACCGATATCACTGAGCGTTCCACGCATGTCTGACGCCGCCATAACTGTAGTTCACAAGAGGAAGGTGCCAGTGCAAGACACAGCGCGTATCGTTTCGTGCTCTACTCGCGCAGACCCGCAGCATGGTTGTCGCGTGTGAAGGAAACCTACACTTTCCAGGATGCATGCCGGCAGCGTTGGTGCGACGAAAGAGACTGGTGAGAACATTCTTTTAGCAAAAATCGGAATTGCTAAAATGAAAAGTTCGACAATATGAGGCCACCGTTTACAACCATTGCTTATAAGGTAGCTATTATTGTAATTTGTAATCACAGTATTTTGCTTTCCCGACCATTATTCAATTCTCCTGTGCGGGTATGGCACATACATTTTAGCGCCACACTCTATGTTGTCAGTGCGCTGTTTTGACGCTGTGCTGTTTTGGAAGGCGCTCTTTTGTGGATGTGCCGTTATGACGCTCTGCGTTTTTGTCGCGAACTACTTTAACGTGTGATGTTTTAGAGCGCAGCTCTTAGGCGCCCGCTTCCGGCTTGAGCGGCGTCGCCGTCGCCGTCGCCGTCGCGTCGGCGTCGGCGTCGGCGTAACCGCGCGGTGCATCATGGGTAAATTTCTCCCGCTAAATTTAGCGGGAAAAATTTCCCCGCCAAATCTAGCGGAAAATTTTCCCCGCTAAATTTAGCGAAAAATTTCCCCGCTAAGTCTAGCGGAAATTTTTCCCGCTAAATTTAGCGTAAAGTTCCCCGCTAAATCTAGCGGAAAATTTTCCCGCTAAATATAGCGGAAAATTTTACCCGCTAAATCTAGCGGAAAATTTTCCCCGCTAAATCTAGCGGAAAAATTTTCCCTGCTAAATTTAGCGGAAAATTTTTCCCGCTAAATTTAGCGGAAAATTTTCCCCGCTAAATCTAGCGGAAAATTTTCCCCGCTAAATCTAGCGGAAAAGTTTACCCGCTAAATCTAGCGGAAACTTTTTCCCGATAAAGTTAACGGGGAAAATTTTACCCGCTAAATTTAGCGGAAAAAATTCCCCGCCAAATTTAGCGGGAAATTTTCCCCGCTAAATCTAGCGGAAAAGTTTACCCGCTAAATCTAGCGGAAAATTTTCCCCGCTAAATCTAGCGGAAAATTTTCCCCGCTAAATCTAGCGGATAATTTTCCCCGCTAAATCTAGCGGAAAATTTTTGTTCTCTGTTCTATCTAGACCAAGCACTGTTTTGACGCGTGCTGTTTTGACGCGTGCTGTTTTGTCGTGTGCTGTTTTGTCACGGTACAGAAATCTTTGCCGATGTAATCATGTGTTCGCCGCACCAGTGGTTTAACAGCGATATAGGATTACTTATATCGTTGCAGGTTGGCATTAGTTTTACATTAAAGAGTTGAAAATGGCCGCTTGAGCATTTATCATGCAGTCGTAACTAACAATGTAACTGTCCCTTGATATGTCCTGTTGTCCCTTTCACGAGAGCGATTGCTATCTGAGAGAAGGGCTCAGCAGGTTTCAAAGGGGCCGTGCAATAATGTTTGAACTTTCAAATAATTGTGGTAGTTGTTCCCTGTCACCTCTGGATTTAAGAACTGGAAACAATTTTTCCTGTGCGCCTTAGTTTATTCTTTAAAAAAAAAATTGTAAAAAATTGATGTTTTGGGCGCCTCTAAACCACTCTCAACTGTTACAACGGATTCCGAGTCACGTGCTCAGCAGTGGCCTGTTCAACCCCCCCCCCCCCCCCCCCCCCCTCCCCGGTGCACTGGGGACACGGAGAATTCGGTTGGGTACTCTTTCAGATCCTCCAGCGCGCGCGGCCTCTGCTGTAGGGAAGCGATGAAGGGAAGCATAGAGAGGGAGGCGAATCACTTGCCTTGCCGTAAGGGAGCTGTACTTACGGGGTAAAAACAAGGTTAGGCTCAAGGGGGGGAATAGTTTCGTTCACATCGGCAGATGGCACCACTAAATCCGAATCTGGTACAACTTTGTCGATAATATGAGGTTTTACACACATTAAGTCGTGTTGGAACGACAACATTTATAAATATAACATTGCACAACGCACCCAGGTGTGCGTCAAGCCTTAGTTCCCATGGCGCCATCCCGCGGCTGCAAATCGCGAAATATTCCCGTTCTTTGCTTTGCTTTTACGCAACGGAATTGCGATATTTCGAAATAATTAGGCGGTTTCTCAATCCCCTTTAGTATTGTACACAATGTAAAAAATAAAAATAAAAATTCTTTCAAACTAAAGTTGTTGCATTCCCCCTTTAAACATTACGGAAAGTATGTATATTTATATTTTGGTACATTAGAACGAAACTAAATAAAACAGAAAGACCGATTTGGTGCTACGTAAATTTGCTTTGTGTTATAGCCGGAGAGTTTTTAGTCAACAGTCGACTTGTGGCCAAGACGCTTGGTTTCGAACTCGCCACGCAAATTGCGGCTTTGCCCGTATTCATGTTGTTGAAAGCGATTGTTCTGTCCGTGCTTCGCAGCGTAAATAATTACGGCATTAACGTTCACCTTTTTACTAAGAAATTATACCTTGGGCCGTTGCAAATAAATTCTGAGGAATAAAATTACTAGAAAAAAAGGCAGCATACTGGGAATATTTTGTTTTCTTTGTTGCTTCGGTGATCACCGAGAAGATCCATACATTCAAAACGACAAGTATGGAAAGCGGAAGCGCACTGTAGGGAATTAGTGATCGGGGTAGTGTGTGTTCATCTTGATATTTGTATGTCCTCCTGCGTATTATCTTGCTGTATATGATATATTCAGTTGGTATGCCAACGTATGTTGGGTTGCGCGAAGTGTGACATGTGTGTATGATAAATATGCTCGAAGCTCTAAGGCTGCGCATGCAAGCATTTTGTGGCGTATGATTTGGGTGGTACTAGCGCAACCCAGCGTTACTTGCAACTACTCTGCTTGATGCTTGTGGAGGTCAAGGACAAGGACCTCACATGCAAGTTCTACGTGGTGCTGTTCACGTGTGCAGTCACGCGAGCTGTACACCTGGAGTTGGTTCCAGACCTGTCGAGCTGGAGTTTTCCTCTTTGCCTTCCGTCGATTTGTGTCGCGGCGAGGGCAAAATCGGTTAAGCAGTTGTTTTCGCTGCCGCCAGAGCACGCGAAGCTCCTCCGGTGTGGAAGCGAGCGTGTCCCCACCCGTCGGCGGAAGTGTCGTCAGCCGCCTCCCAACTAGGAAACTGGCCGGCCTGAGCGGGGTCCCCTCTCCGACCCGTCGTGCACAATGTTTATGGCCGCGAATTCAACACGGCCTCTACCTCAATCAGAACGGTGGTCAATTCCTCTGTGTCCAGACAGTTCCTTCCGATAACATTTCTTAAAGACACCTTTACCGAGCGCACGAGCCTCTCGTAAAATCCTCCCCACCATGGGGCTCTCTCGACAATAAACCTCTACTGTATACCCGCGTTCGCAAAGTGGCTGACCACGTCTGGGTGGCGCAACGTCTTCCACAGTTCCGTGAGTTCCTCGACGCTCGTTTGAAGGTCAACGCATTGTCGGAATAAATCACGCGGCACAGCCCTCGGCGCGACAAAAATCGACGGAAGGCAAAGAGAAAGCTCCGGGTCGACAGGTCTGGAACCAACTCCAGGTGTTACAGCCCGCGTGACTGCACACGTGAATAGCACCACGTAGGACTTGCATGTGAGGTCCTTGTCCTTGACGTAGAGGGGGCCCGCAAAGTCCGTGCCGACTACCTCGAAAGGGTCCGCTCGTGTTGTCCGGGCATCCGGCAAGGGTCCCGTGGGGACACTCGCGGGGGTCGCGCTAAATCGCTGACAGGCCACGCAGGCACGCACCACTCTCTTCACCAGCTCTCGGCCCCGCAGAATCCAATAGTGGTGACGGAGCTGCACGAGAGTATCTCTGACTCCCGCAAGCAGCAGCTGTCGGTGCGCGTCGATTGCCAGCAAAGTTGAATATCGATGCTGCTTGGGCAGGACAATCGGGTTTCGTTCGTCATACGTCATGCTGACGGACTGGAGGCGACTTCGAATGCGAAGTACTCTCCGCTGATCGATGAAAGTGGCGAAGTCTTGGAGGGGAGAACCAGGCGGGGTCTTCGTAGCGTGGTCGCGCAGCGAAGCTCGGTAGCGAACGCCGAGTGCTGCGCCTCCTTTATCCAGTGAGTTCGCGCTGCCTCGATCTCCTCGACTGTCAGTGGTCCCGTTCGTCTTTCAGTAGACCTGACGTTGTGGAGAAATTGAAAAAATCCAAGCCGTTGTTCTGTTGATCCTTGAAGCAGAGCTGAATCGCGAGATATCGATCAACTCTGGAATGTGCGTTACTGTGACTTCAAACACTTCTGCTCTCGATCCTCTCTCCTCGAGGGCGTCTCGAGGGAGTTCTCCGCACATTTTCTTGGGCCATTCTGTCACTGGCAGTGGTAACCAACTCGGCCCCGACCACCACAGTGAACTGGAGACCAACTGGGATGCGGTCAGACCTCGTGTCATGAGGTCAGCGGGATTTTCTTTTCCCGGGCAGTGGTGCCACGTCGCGCCTTCACAATTGCTCTGGATCTCTTGCACACGATTCTTGAGGCAATCACAACACGATTCTTCAGGCAATCACAACGTATCTTTCTAGTACTCTGCTTGACCCTGCCATCTGGTGTAGAGAACACACTGTTGTGCCCTCCCAGGCGGTACTGATAGAGGCATAATATTTTTAATTGATTTATAGTCCTCACCCTAATTTAAGCCTTCTTTCACTTTTCGCAATATTTTCCAGTTACCGTACAATGCCGTGCAATGAGCCAAGTAGGCTGCTTTGAGTTAGATCTTTTGAGAGCGGTTTTGGTATCGCGAATGGTTTACCACTCTCCACGACGTGCGGTGTTGGCGAAGGATATATGGCTGGAGGTATAGCAACGGTAAGGCGCAAAGTGCGGCAAGGGACCGGGTTTCGGTTGTATCCCTCTACAATTGCAGCGTTGAGAAACGTTATTGTACACAGTGAGAGAACAGAGTAACTGCGTTCGAAACACAAGTTTCTTTACCTACGCGGGAGCTGGCTTCTGCAATACATAAAGTGCTTGGGTAGTTCGTGGTATGTTCTAGAGCGCAGCTCTTAGGCGCCCGCTTCCGGCTTGAGCGGCGTCGGCGTAACCGTGAGGTCACTTTACCCCCCCACCCCCCACTTTCCCCGAGGTCACGTGACCCCCCCCCCCCCCCGTTGAGGAGGATGGGGAGGAGGAAGGAGGAGCAGGAGACGACGGAAGGAGGTTGAAGGATGTGGAGAAGAGGAGGAGGTGAAGGAGAAGGAGGGGGAGGAGGAGTAGCAGGCAGGATCACGAGGTGAAGAGGGAGGAAAGGTATACCCTCCCCTCAGTACCCTTCCCTTCTCCTCCTCAAGAGCTGCGCTCGAATTCGGTGTTACAGGGAGTTGTAAAGGCCCGTTCACACTCTTGCGACTGAGTAAGACCGAGAGAGACCAGACCGGTTTTTAAGCCTCTTGCGATCTCTTAAGACCAGCTCCGCTGCAGCACATCCGGTCCTAAGAAGTCGCAAAAGGCTTAAAGGGATGCTGAACCGAAATCTGGATTTCACAAAACACGCGGCAAAAGCGTGCAACGGGATGCTACAAACACCAAAACATCACTCATACAGCAATATTTCAAATGAATGACCGTATTTTTCAAGAAAAGGAGGCGCATTTGACAGGTTTGTTGACGTCATGTTTCTCCGAGAAAGAGAGGTAACGGCCTCGCGTCTTCTCCGCCTCGCCGCCTTGAGGGAGCGAAGCGAAGAAAGGAAGAAACTAGGTACCTTGACGTCACGCGCCTCGTCGACCTTGCTCAATCTCGACCTCTTTTTCTCAAAATACGGCCGTCGATTCGATATATCGCCTTACGAGTAGTGTTGTAGGGATTGTACCGTCCCGCCTACATCTCCTGCATTGTTTTTCTGAAATCCGAATTTCGGTTCACCATCCCTTTAAAAACCGGTCTGGTCTCTCTCGGTCGTAATCGGTTGCAAGAGTGTGAACGGGCCTTTAGTGGCTTTCATTTTTTATTTGCTGCTTTTTCGCCCCCAAACCAGTGGCTTGCCCGGATGGGTGCGAAGCATGTGACTGCTTTTCCATAGCTGCTTGCAAGCAATGAGGAGGAAAAAAGGGAGGGGGGGGGGGGGGGGGGGGGGCGTCAGTAGCTCGAGGTATTTGCCTCTTCTTTAACAATGCCAAGTATAAATCGCGGCAACGTTCTGTGTAAAGATCGAGAATAGTCGTATGCTCGTAGCATCCTCGTTATGCCTAATTGAGCTGGATTCGCTCGATTCGAGGCCACCGTAATGAGATGCAGACGAGAGAGGAACCAAATAGAGTTCAGACTAATAGAAGAAACTGAACCAAAGATACATGGGGTTGGCAAGAGACACATAACTGCTGCCATCTCTTGGCGAGGACTGGCCAGCTCGGTGCTGAAAATAAAATTTATATCATTCATGTGCTCCACTGTTTTCCCTTACGCTATCGTAAAAAAAAAGTACATAGTTACCCATTAAAATTGAACAGCGCTTGTTTATGGCAGTTTTGTATTAATTGATGCGCTCCAGAAAGTTCATATGCAAGCCAGTAAACCGGTTTGCATCTGGACCCCGTGCCGTTAAATGCCTATCTCAGGCTATTAATAATTATTTCTAGTTATTTGACTTTTTAGCAGTTAGGTCACCTTCAAGTCATTCTTATTAGCTAAAATATAACAATGCGGTGTCATTCGTGTTCTTATGGGTGGGAGTGGCTTCAAGTGGATCATATTGGTTTTCAGGACCTATTCTTGATGAGATCAGTTTCGCTTTGCTATGAATAACTATTAGTGTGGTGCCTGGAACACGTCTCCGGCAGGTGTGTTTACCGCATCCAAAAAAGTGGTTCCTCGATTTCCGCCTGATGACGTCATAGAAGTGTCATGCTGTAGCCGGTCGCGATCCCGGCGGCGTCCCAGCAGCGGCGGTGGATGTGGCAGACGCCTGTTCTGGCGCAGGTCGCTCTCCAATCTGACAGTCCACGGAAGCTTCGGCAGTCAGAAGTTGCGGGGACGTGACGACAGCGACACTCACACGTACGCTTGTGCTTTTCGCCAGCATTTCTACGACGAACCACCAGGATCGCCACATGCAACAACAGCATGACACTCCGGCTTCTGTGACGTCATTTGTGGCCACTTCGGGACAGCTTTTGATGGATGCTCAGCATAGGATGCTAAATTCACCAGTCGGAGACGCGCTCTAGGCACCATACTACTATAGTCGCGGTCAGCTTTCTGTGGCAATGCAGTCAATGCTAGGGGAGAGGGCGCACCAACCGCTGTACACGCGCTTTCCTCCTCTCTTCGGATTGCCACAGAAAGTTGACCGCGAGTATAGCAACGATTATTCCCACTTCTGAGGCATTGGCGTTTCATGGGGGGATTAACTTCAAGTGTTGGCTATTGGCTATTGGAATATGATATATGATCTTGGTCATATTGGCTTGAAATGGCTACACATGACTCTCAGTCGCTATGATTGGCATTTTATGCATTTGGTCTGTTCACAGATTTGATTGAATTCAACTGGATATTATTGGCTATAGGCATATATATTACGGACCTGGTTGGCTGGAATTAGCTATTATTGCCTGCAAGCATTCGTTTCTGACTTGGTTGGCTCGAATTGGAAACAAATGGCTATTTGTGCTTATTAGTCGCAACGTTCTGATATTTCCATACTTATGAATAAAGATAGCTTCAAGTGGCTATTGTTGGAAATTAGCATCTCTTCTTAACAAAATAGCCTTAAATCGCTTCAGAATGAAAATTAGTGACAATAATTGACAATGGGCGTTTATACACTTTTTGAACATTAATGGTTTTAAGTGGCTACTAATGGCTATGGACAGTTCTCGCCCAAATCGGCTTGAAATGGCAATATACAAGACTATCAGCAACTATTATTGTCAATTCATGCAATTGGAGTGTGTATGAATTTGATTGATTTCAACTGGCTATTATTCGATAGAGGCATCAATTCTTGACTTCGTTGGCTTGAATTGGCTGTTTTGACTTCGAGCATCTATTCCTTATACATGGTTGGCCTGAATTTGCTACAAATGGCTGTGACTAGTATTGATTATTATCTGCTATTTCTGTGTCTACAAACATTAAGGGCTTCATGTGGTTATTTTTGGCTATTAGCATCGATTTTTTTCCAGATTGCCTTCGTATGGCTACAAATGTCTATTCATCAATATAGTTGAAAATTTTGAGCCATTTCTGTGTTTATAAATAAAAATGACTTGAAAGAGCTATTATTGGCGGTATGCATATATTTTGTTCGATTGGCTTGAGATGGCTATACAGGGTTGTCGACAGCTATTACTGACAATTTAGGCAATTGGAGTGTTTATAAATTTGAATGACTTCAACTGGATATTATTGACTATAGGCATCTATTCTTGACCGGTTGGCTTGGATTGGCTATTACTGGCTATACGCATCTATTCCTGACCTTGTTGGCTTGAATTGCCTACAGATGGTTATAAGTGAATAGAATTTATAATAAGCAGTTATTTATGTTTCTACAAACTGGAATGGCTTTATATAACAATATTTGACTATTAGCATCTATTTCTTTGTACAAACAGGAATGGCTTCATGTGGCTATTAGCATCTATGTTTTATAGATTGGCTTCAAATGGCTATGAATGGCTATTTGTGAATATGTTGACAATTCTGTGCAATTTCGGTGTTTATGGATGAAAATGACTTAGGTGGCTTTTATTGGCTATAAGCATATATTTTTATTAGATATATTCGAAATGGCTACAGATGGCTATTTGAAACTTGTAATAATAATTATGATCGGTTTCGATATTGCGAACTGGAATGGCTTCCAGTGGCTATTGTTGGCTAGTAGCTTGTATTTATACCATATTGGCTTTAAGTGACTACCAGCGGCTATTTATGAGTATAATTCACAATTCTGCACTATTTCAATGTTTATAAATAAATGTGGCTTCAAGTGGCTATTTCTGCTTATACAATGTTGGGTCTTCGCATTTATTCTTAACAAATTCGGCTTAAATTGCTTCAAACTGGCTATTCGTGACTAATATTGACAATCGTGTGCTATCTGAATCTTTTGAAATACAATTTAACTTGCTATTTGTGCCTGATTGTGACTATTGTTGACACTCTTGTTTTTTTTTTCTTACATATTTAATTGACTTCAACTGGTTATGATTGGCCATAAGCATCTATTCTTGTCCTAGATTTTTTTAATTGTCTACAAAAGGCTCTTGGTGCTTATAAGCCGCAATGTTCTGCTATTTCATACTTATGGCTAAGAATGACTTCAAGTGGCAATTGTTGGCTTTAGCATCTATTATGAATAAAATTGGCTTAAAATGTTCTAGATTGACTATTAGTGGCAACCATTGACAATACTGGCTACCAATGCTAGCCAATAGATATTGCTAGCCTTTTGAAACCACCATGTTAAAAATTAGTTGCTCCATCAAAAACAAAAAGAAAGAACAAATATTTTATAGATAATCAATTTCTCTACCGAGTCAGACCCACTTGCTGCATTTCCGGGGGAAATAGTTAGTTGTCCGTTCCCTGACGCCTAGATAGCTTTCGCCTTCCGTCTCCTATTTTATTCCGGAGTTCTCTGTATTAGTCTCCAAGGCATTTGGAGGAACATTGCACCCCTGTTTTCAGGGACGAAATTTCCTCCTTTTCTGGAGCAACATAGTTTACAACGGTTAAGGGTTGAGCGTGTTGATCATACCTGTAAATATATCAGCTTCAACTTTAGAATTATATTTGAACACGAAGGAAGAAGGGGCAGGAGAGGACGAACACCTGAATACCAACGGCGTTTTACTGTAAACTTCTTCCTTGCGCGTTTGCTTCTTCATTCAAAGGCCAAAGTAGGGCACGATAAACGTATTACGTAATAAACCTATTGCACTAATAAATATTGCTACTGATAATTACACTTATACACTCGCATTGTGTGTCCTTGTGATGGTGTTATTAAACCAAATATTTGCCTGACATCGTCCAGGATGATTTTCTTGTTGATGCTGCGCGCTAGTAGCCTGCCCTGGCACGTGGTCGCGGCGAATGAAACGCCAACAGTCTCTGGGTCCAGTGAATGAATACATAGAAAGGAGGGGCTTCAATAACTAGAAAGGAACTAAATAACGGTCAAGAGATGAGTGTGTTGATACATACTTGTAAATATATCAGCTTGAACTTTAGAATTATACTTGAACACGAAAAAAGAAAGGATAGAAGAGGACAAACATCTGTTTGTTCGCTCCTGCCCTTTCATTCTTCGTATTCAAGTACAATTATAAAGTTCAAGCTGATATATTTACATAGTTTACATGATCGTTGCTACTTTTTATTGAGAATATAAAGACATTTTCTTTATTCTAAGATTGTAGCTTTGTTCCGTCCGCACTAAAAAGTCCTAGAACTGTTCATGTAAAATTCACATTTTTTTGCATGAGTAAGAAGAAGCGGATAAATACAATCGGGGGTGCAGATCCCACGGTTGCATGTAAAAACAAATTTCAAGTTTTCCTCTATCTCTACTATTTATTATGCTTGGAGCCAGTCTGCGTGTTCCTTAGAAACTACATTTCTTTGGACTTGTTTTTTATTGTTCAATAAAAAATATGTATTACTGCGGATACTGTAAGCTGAAACAGTCCTTCATGCTTCTTTAGAGTTCCTGCCAGCTGTGGGAGAGCTTTTGCTGCAGATCAAATATTTGGATTATAATTACCACGTCCTCCAACGACTAACACATCGGAAAATTTTAATTTTGACATAAAGTACTTGGCTACAAACCGAAGTTCCCAAGGTGTTCTTAAATTACACATCGTATACATTCATCACCATAAAACCAATAGGCGAGTTTAAAAGCCCACCTCCGGTTCGTCGCTCCGCCAGCCCGGCCCGGAAATCTGAGGAACAGGGACAGAAAGAAAAAAAACAAAGCTGGGCGGGGCTCTCTCGTCCCACTCATTATCCTACAAACTGTCCTGCCGTTTTTAATTTCCAAGCTTCACAGATAAACGGCGGCCGGCCGCGTCGACCGACATCTGATCCACACATCCGGACCTGCCAGACACGCTGGCAAACAGCCAGATGCCAAACCGCAAGTCGAGCACGTGAAACCGGCTTCAAACACGGATCCGGGGACAAGCCCGGCTTGACAGAATACGCCCACGGCCGCGAGGAGCGCGAGTTTCGTCCTTAACGAGATTACCCGCACGACAGCGAGCCCCCCGCGCCAGCACAGAACCCGCACGCGAGCTTGGGGAAACCCAAGGAAGCTGTTTCCCCGGATCCCAACATCGGTCTCTAATGAAGAGCGGCGAGGGACCGAGGCTGCCAGACGAGGATATCCAGAGAGCCCTCTTCGCCCTCCGAAAGGCTTTCTCCGAAACCAACCCGGTTTCGCCCTTCCCTGGGATGTCCAGGGAGTTTGTTGTCCCTAATACTTCGCCTCTCTCTGTTCGCTCCAGTTTAGACTCTTCCTGGAGGTAGAGTTTCGGGAAGGGTTTGATGACGAGGTTTCCGAGACGTTAATTAGAGTATCAAATCTCAGTTCTGGTTTTAGTCAAAATCTCACGCTCCATAAGACACGCTATTTTTATCTCTTGGGCGAGAGACAACTAACAAATCTGTGCAGGTTCAATTACTAATGCACATATACGATTGCAAAATTCGACCTCGGCGTGCAGCCTTGTCTTTAATGGGTTGCGTTAGGCCTTCCAGCTTGACCAATCGCTTCCTTCTTTGAGATATTGTAAGCCGGGCGGGCGTCCGCAATTCAGTACTGGGCACATTTTGCCAGGCAGTAAGCATGCAAAGGCTGATGACAGAAGTCAGATTAGCCATTTAAAGTTGGAGCTCGAGGGCTGTAGAAACGTGACTTCCTATAGTGTAAAACCCTCAATATTCGCGAGCCCTTCATTTTCGCGAATTTTACGAATTGATGAATTCGCGAATTATAAGGGCTCGCGAGAACTTTGGTCCTCAAGAGTTTCAATGCAGACGTCTGGAATTCAAAAAATTTAGTGGCCGCGAGTATGTCCTCTTTGACCTATTCGCGGAAAATAGGGCCCGGGAAAATAAAGGGTTTTACAGTATTGCTGTACTTTCGTGCCTTCGATTGTCTGTGTTGCACGATATACATGAGGTTGCAGCCCTTCAAAGCCACTAAAAAGAAAAAAAAAACTTTTTTTTTCTTGAGCAGCTTGGTTTGGATACGCGCGTCAAAAAATAAATTTTAAGCGAAAAAAAAATTGTTTTGAGCAATATTGACGGCGCGAGGCGCGATTTAGTTGGTAGTCACCTCCTTTCCACTTGTTTTCTCTCGGCATTTCAGGCGCGTGGAGTAGAGCTGGATTGGTTTCGCCTCCACGTTGAGGAGGAAAGACCGAATGACCATCTCGTTAAGCGAATGACCATTTCGTGACGTCATGAACTTTGCGCGCAGAAGTTCAAATAAATCTCTTGCCGTGAATATTGCTCCAAATTTTTCTTTCGCACACAATTTATTTTCGACACGCGTGTCCCAACCAAATTGTTAAAAAAAAACAGTTTTTGTTTTTTTTTAGGGGCCCTTTAAGGCGTTGAAATTGTACATATTAAACCAACAGTTCCTTTAGTTATAAATCATTTAGTTTCAAATGGTGCTTCTCCGGATTTACTTCTATCTTTCGTGTGATTAACTCGCCATCTCTGCTGAAGAGTCGCAGTATCAACAAAGAGGTACGGGAAATGTTTGACTGCACGTGAATTCACCGACAACCAGATGTACAGAAACGGCTTTCCGGTGGTTATCGGGTGTATAGCTATATCGAAAGAAATATTTTAAGAATAATATTAAAAAAAAACATTTCGCACCCTCCGCCACTGATTCATCTCAGTGAGAAGAGTGGCAATCATTACTGAAGAAAACAATTCATTAACTCAGATACGAGCGAACATGTCATTAGGCGGTGCTAAAGGCAAAGTTAAAACGTATGCCTCACGTGAACGTATTTTTTTTTCTTCTTTAACATGTGTAAAGATAAGAGTATAATAAGAAAAAATATTATAGTTGGCCTATATACCTTCCTACTTGTTCTGCAGTTGCTAGCGCGATCCAGTTTTCAGTAACAGCAAGTTTTTAATGACTAAGTAAACATATACGAGTAAAATAATTTAAACAAAAAAAAGGGAATTTGTTTGCAGACATAATGCGGACGAGAGCAGCCAGGTGATATATCCGCATCAGTTTTCACCAACGTGCAAAAATACGCGCTATCATAGGGACCTGAAAGAACCTAATTCACCGCAAGTTACTGTAGAAATTAAACCAGGCGTACTTAAATTGTACGCCTGGTCAATTTTTTTTCCGTGTTGAATACAATAAAACTTTCTTAGTTTTTGTTTTCTAAAACTTGCGTTGGCACAAAAACGTGTAAATAATAATTGTACGTACTTGCAGTGTTCCAACTGTTTAACACAATAAGTCTCAATATAAGGTTAATGCATAGAGACAACTTGTTTAAGCATGCCTGGAAACGAGCCTTGGGTAGAATAATATGTCCCGCGAGATTTAGTCGTAGTATCTCTCTTTTTTTAACTGCACCAAATTTTTAAATAAAGGGGGGAAAAGTTTTATGAATGCGGTTTTCACTGCGTGTTTATATGGCTCGGCGGTCATTAGATGGGAATATAACCATCACTAGTATCAGACTAATTAACTAAAATCCGGTAATTAACTTTTTAATTACCGTAATTAGGATATATGTTTATATTACGAACTTTGAGGCAGTCATATGCCAAGACTGTTCCATTTTGTAGAATTCGCGTAAGCAGCTTGTGTACCGCGATATTCGTCCACGAATTTCGCACTTTTTTTCCGGCTAATGTAGCAAAGTTTGGCTATAGTGGCCACTTTCGTGGGTTTGCCGAATTGAGTGGATAAAAATCCGGATTAAGTAAAACATTCGGGGGCAGATATCTTGGAACACAGGCACATTACGCGAATTCTACAAAATGGAACAGTCTTGGCATATGACTGCCTCAAAGTTTGTAATATAAACATATATCCTAATTAAAGGAATTAAAAAGTTAATTAACGAATTTTGGTTAATTAGTTTGATAATAGTGATGGTTATATTCCCATCTAATGTCCGCCAAGCCGTATAAACACGCAGGGAAAACCGCATTCATAAAACTTTTACCCCCTTTATTTAAAAATTTGGTGCAGTTAAAAAAAAAACACCCTGTATATATAAAAAGTCAGAAGTAGGTACCTGACAACCTGCAACGTATATTCCTAATAATAAAGTGTGCGATCTCATTTAAATTTCAACTGTCAAGAACCCCATCACGATAGTCGATGCTCTGTCCGATGTGTAGACAACTACGTGGGCGAACATCTGTTATTTTTTATATATATGCGTCTTTGAAATTTCCTACCAAGGGCTTTGGTTATAAGAAACACACCAAATGGATGTGAAAAAAAAACAAACAAAGTGAGCACCCATAAAGTTGTCGCAATGTATTGAAAGATACAGCTGTTGTGGAAAATCCCTGTGCGTGTTGGAACAATGGCTACTGAGAAACAGCATGCTCGCACAGCTTGCAGTCTTGCCCACTGGCCATGATACGCCAGATACATCAGCATATGAATACTCATCATTGCCACACCCGTAGACAGAAATGGAAGAGCATGTCATACAGCTGTGAAGGCGCCATAAAAGAAAGGCGTAATCAGTCATGCAAATCTAGGCTATAAAATAACCGGCAAAAAAGATCTGGGGCCCAAAGATCTGTGTGCTCTGTCATTACACTTTTGCGGTGGTGGAGACAGCATAAAGAACAAAGTGTGGTTTCTGTATCTTTATTTTAAAAAGAGAAGATGTTGCTTTCAGTTCCTTACATTGTACGAAAGCATAGTCAAATTAAGGCGAGCTGATGCGTTTTAATTATGATGCTTAAACTCTGAGATTGGAAAGAAAACTTGAAGAAACAATAGAAGAGACAGTGAAAAGTAAACACACAGCCTCTCAAATGTTGAGACGCTGTCGGTCCACTTTCTCCTGTTCATTCTATTGTCTTTAGATTTCCTTCCCAGTCTCAAAAGTTTAAAGACCATGATTACATTGTACATTCTTTTCCCTTTAAAGATACTTGAAATATGACGATATCGAATGAAATTAGTGAGATAATACTCGCATGTGCATATAACTAAAACTTTCACATTGTTTTTGGTTTACTTCTATAACCCGTGCTAGAAAATGAATTTTGCTTTGCTTTTTTGTGTGCCTGTACAAATTCACTATTTCTCCTTCACACAACAATTGCTACAAACTCGAACTTTATCGCTCTATTTCTTAATATTCGTTTCCGTAGATTGCATAAGGTGCTATGAACTTCCACGCGGTCGCAACATCGAGGCTTTCGGAGAGATTACCACAAGCAGGACGAAATTAACAACTGACCGCAACATATTATCTACGCCGGCGAGCCTGCCTGCTTCGAGGATTCAGCCGATGTCGCTAGCACCCCTTCCCGTTAATGACCCGTACTGCAGCCAGCAACAAGCATCGGTGACATCAAGTTCGATGGCATATTAGCGCCAGGCACCTTCCGACGAACCAGGCCACGACACCGACCGTGGCACGATAAACTCAAGCTTCTTATTTGTAGAAGTTAATTACCTAAATCACTCTAATTGCATCAAAAGTACTAATCGCTGTTTGATATTGGTGTCGTGCCCAAAGGACTTCTGTGACTCGCGGAAGTGATTGTCAGCGTACTTTCTGGCGTGTGCCAACATTGTTTTGTCGAACCTGCTATTGGTACTGTCCGGGGACGTATAGCAGAATCCCGACCCTCTCACACATGTCTAGGCAGAATTTCTCTCTCAAATTCACGCCACGGTGTTAACGGCTACAGCACGGTCAAACTTATTTAGTAAGACAGATAGGGGTACTCACCGAAAAACAAAACAACACGGACCAATCGGTGCGCGAACTGGATGCGAGGGTAAGTGAACTTGGTGAAGATTTGTCAAGTACCGGATCAAACCAAGATACCATGCAAACAGCCGAATCCGAGTTGCGAGCAGCGCAGACAGAGCTGGCGCAACTAAAAAAAAAAAAGAAAAAACGTTGTATCGCACAAGAAAGCCAGTCACGCAGGTCAAACTTAGTATTCTTTGGGATTCAAGACAAGGAAAACGAAACATGGTCGGAATCCGAATCATCCGTGGTCGAGCTGTCTGCCACTAAACTCCAACTACACATAAGCCTTGATAACTTAGACAGAGCACACCGTATCGGTTCGCTTCGGGCAGGTAGAAATAGGTCAATTATTGTTAAATTTTGTTTTTATAAACACAAAAAAGCGACTTCAGGTTCGAGCTTGAAACTTAAGAAAAGTGGCTTTGCAATTAGTGACAACTATACTCAACCTGTGCAGGTAGCCCGACGGAAACTATTGGAATTCGCCAAAACGCGAGATACTCGTTAGAGGCTTCGCGTAGACAAATCGTACATTGGCGAAAAGTGTTTCGTCTTTAACCAGAATTTAGACAGAGTGGTTGAAATTAAGAAATAGCAACCCAAGAACCTTGGCCACGACACGGTGTGTAAAACAGGTGGATATCTGTGCGGGCTCCCATTTAAATTACTCTACGGCCCCGCATTTTCCCAAACACTTCACACTCTGTTATTTTTACAAATATTAGAAGCGTACTTTAGAAATGAGAACTGCATTCAACGATTGAATCGGCAAATGCTTATATAGTGTTTCTAACGGAGACTTGGTTACGTCTAGAAATAAGAGATATAAAAGTTTTCCCTAAAAACATCATTTTTGAATTGTTTAGATGCGATAAAGGCGTTCTTATCGCCGCCCAAAACACAGTATATTGTCATCGGGTAGCAGTATGTCATCGTTGGAAATGGTCTGGGCGATTGCATCAGCACGATCGCATCAGGCCTTACTAGGATTTGACTATAGACTGCCAGATTATTCTCATGATTTTGTTACAGAACTAAATGATGCACTTTTTTTTTTTTCTTTCCAAAACGTTTCCGAGAGCTAGTATGAAACTTAATGGTGATTTCAATTATCCCCACATTGACTGGCGGCTTTCTTCGTCGTCGCTATGTGCTACGTCACGTGCATTCATTGACACTTGTTTAATGTTCAACTTAGTTCAAATGATAAATCAACCAATTCGAATTCTAGGTTCTTGCAGCATCCGATCTATGCTTATCGTCTTATCCCGGCAACATCAACAGCATCTCGTAACTACCGGGACTGAGTAATCACCTAGTGATACATTTTTCGCTGGAACTTCCTACATCCCTAAAGCCTGCATACCATACATACATCATAAATTATAATAAAGCAAACTATCAGGCAATAAACGATGGCTTGGAATCGTTTAACTGTTTTTTATGTCCACTTTTGAGCAGTATTAAATTAATGAGAACTGGGGCCGCTTTAGAATTATGATGTCTTCACTTTGCAATTGCTACTTACCACCAGTAAGAACTCGATTAGATAACGTGAATCCATGGTTCACGAAAGCATTTAGTCGTATGAATAACAAGAAAAAACGACATATTAACGAAAGCAAAATTATCGCCGTCGAATAACAGGCTTTGGGAGAAATATTCAAGTCATGCAAAGGTATATAAAATGCGATCGCACAAGCAAATCTAAAGTTTTTCGAACATGACTTAGAAATATACTTACAAAAAAAACCCAAAACGTTTGGAAAATCATAAACCCTGCACGTGCGAACGCTTTGGTTGGTGTTCGTTGACTACGACGGTGTGAAATTGGTAGATGAAGAAAGCACACAAAAGCTTAACGCATATTTTTATTCAGTATTCACACAAGAAGATCTTGATATCATACCTAACCTGAACACGTTAGACCATGCGCCAATGAACCCGATTGATATTTCATATCCTGGTATTGCGAAAAAAATTGAAAATCTAAAAAACTTCTTCTAGAGCTGGTAATGATCTGATAAACTCAAAGATCCTGAAAAATACAATGCAAACAGTAGCTCATTACTTGTGCAAAATATTTAAACGATCATTAAATTCGAAGAGGCCACCGGACGACTGGAAAGTAGGTAAAATTCTGCCCATTCACAAAACGGGGAACCGGAACAAAATAGCAAACTATTGCCCCATATCAGTCACCAGTGTTCCTCGCAAGCTTCTCGAGCATATCCTATATTCAAACGTATTAAACTACTTGGAATCTAATATCTTGCTATGTTCGAACCAACATGGGTTCCGCAAAACATTTTCCTGTGAACTCCAGCTGTTACACTTTATACGTGACCTATTTTCTACACCTAGATAACAAACTCCAAATTGACGCCTTATTCATCGATTTACCAAACGCATTTGATCGGGTACCTCACCAATGCCTCATTAAAAAGCTATCTTCCCTTAAGCTTTCTCCAAACATAATAGACTGGATCAATGAGTTCCTCACATATCGCACGCATTATAGTCATCAATGACCAAATGCCATGGAGGACCTCTGTCACCTTTGGCGTCCCACAGGGAACCGTACTAGGCCCATTATTATATTTAACATACATCAATGACTTAACAAAGCTTCTATCAGCCCCCGTGCGTCTCTTCGCAGATGAATGCGTCATTTACAAAGCTATCAAAACACCAGGTGACCATAGAACACTTCAAAATGCCCTCAATATAATTGAACAGTGGTGTAACATTTGGCAGATGAGCCTAAACATGGAAAAGTGCAAGCTACTAACATTCACTCATCGAACCACCTCGTCTAATTTTTCTTATCAATTAGGTATCAATAACATTGGCCACTGCACATCATATAAGTACCTAGGACTTCACCTCACCAGCGATCTGTCATGAAACAACCACGTTAACGAAGTTGTTCTCAAAGCTAACCGCGCACTTGGATACTTAAAACGCAACCTCAGACTATGTTCGCCCAAATTCAAAAGGCTAGCCTACACAACCCAGGTTCGGTATCAACTAGATTACGCATCTTCAATTTGGTCACCATTCCAAATGTATCTTTCTAACGAACTAGAAAAAATAAAAAAGCAGAGCACTAAGGTACATTCACTCCGACTACTCTTCCTATACCAGTATCACTTCACTTCGTAATCGGGCTGATCTTCAAACACTTTTTTTTTTTCGTCGAAGGCTTTCCCGACTTGCCCTTCTTCATAAAATATATCATCACAATCTGCAGATGAAAATGGCCCTTCTCAGCGCCCAGATAAGACTTTTCCGCTAAGGTATGACAATGTGTGTAAAATCAAATTCATCCACACTTCATCCTTGTTTTTTGCAAATTCCATGCTACTTCTTGCTTTTGACGATCGGAAATCATTACCCAACGACATTGTACTAGAAATTAACAGCTCTAAGCTTTGTGAACTTTCCAATGGTTTCTTGGATCAAATGAACGAGTTATAAATTAGGATAGTAATTTGTGTAACTTGTTATCGCCATTAAACATTCGTACCATGTTTTTCCTTGTTTTCTTTGTGTTTTTGTGATTTTTATTTTTGTGTATAGAGACGTGTCTTCTTACCTGCTTTGCATAATATCCGTGCACGGGTCCTCAAGGTAAATAAATAAAATGAAAAATAAAAAAGAATTCACTCCCAATTCATTCTCTATGGAAATGTTCCAAGTTCCGTGCTACCAAAGCGCACGACGCAACATTTTTTCGTACCCTCTTTAGTTGAAAGTCTAAGGCAAATGTTATTTCTAAAAAAAAAAAAAAACTAAAAAAACGCAGTGTGACCTTTCTTTAAAGTTTATAACGAACGACGTCTTTTGTGAGTGTGTTGCAATCGAGAATTGTTCATATTTATTGCCCTCAAAACAATTCAACACAATCAGAGAATCTCGTCGTTTCATAAAAAAACTTCGCAATTCCGAAAGTGAAGAAAAACGCTTAGGCAATTTAGCCTATAACTTCATTTCAATCTTCTTTGCTTCTTTTCAACATTAGTGGCAGGCACTCTTTAGCTTTCTCATCTCTATGTCTGTCGTGTATCTTTTTGTTGTATCTCTTTTATCTCGTCTTCCGTTTAATTTTTTTTTTCTTATTGCGCACCGTGTCTATTCTGATGACAGAAACTGCACAGAGCTACTTGCGCACTCGCGTTCTTTCGCTCTGTTGCTCTCTCAGCGTCCCGTCATCTGTCGCCGTGAGAGACACGCCGGTATTAAAGCCAGTCCCCGTGCGTCTCAAAGCAATCAGCCGTCACAATGAACCCCCGTTCTCAGCGGACCCTCGCATCTATTTCTCGGCGTCTGATAGACTTTTCTTCTCTACTTCATTTGGCATTTCGGGCTGTTAACGCGGCAATGAAAAGCAGCCTTTTTTTTACGATCTTCTTTTTGACGCCGGAGCGCTTAGAATGACACGCCATTCCTGCGTCCCTTAGGAGGTTTCTTGCAATGTTCGTGATAAACGTTTTACGTTTTCCGTCGTTGGCGGGGTTCGGAGCACTGAAGAGCTATCGTGACTAGCACTACCTCGCTCGCACCGAATGATGATTTTCGGATTGAGATGTTTTTTTTTTTCCTGGCTGCTGCCTTTGTCGGCGTTAATTGGGACGCTGTTCGAGATTTTGGGCGGGGAATCTGACTGAAAGACGTCTCCCTTGTTGTGAAAGCGAGCGTTCATCACTACCGTGATGAGCTCAGCGTGATATTATGTTTACCCAAATTAAAATGCGTAGCACTTTTCTTAAATTTATATAAAAGTTTTAAAAAATTTATCTTTCAGTCTCGTACTGCTGTGGGCCCGTACTTTAAGAACATACCCAGGTAGCACGCCAGAGGAATGTCCAACTTGGGCAAAGGTCTGGCAAACATAAGGGCCCAACTTTGGCGCAGTTAGGTTTTTGCACCATGGCACTCATCAGTGCCAAAGTACGGTGCCTAACTACAGCCTTAGCTGGGCGATCCTAGGGCATGCCAAAGTTTGGCTCTTCTCTGGTACGCCAGAGGAGTGCCAAAGTTGGTGCCCTACTTGAGCCATAACTGCCATAGTAAATCCTAATCTGGGAACTCGGGGCATGCCAAGGTTTGGCGTTTCTCTGGTCCGCCAGAGGAGCGCCAAAGTTGGTGCCATACTTGAGCCATAACTGCCATGATAAATCCTAATCTGGGAATTCGGGGCATGCCAAGGTTTGGCGTTTCTCTGGTCCGCCAGAGGAGCGCCAAAGTTGGTGCCATACTTCAGCCATAACTGCCAGAGCAACGCCTTATTTGGCACTTGTTTGGCGATTTTGCCTCAAAAATGACAGATCTCAGCCGAACTACAGGGAAGTAAGCATAACTCTGGCACATCTGTGGAAATTTTGGCCCAAAGGTGCCATATGACTGCCGAACTATAGGAAAGGGAAGCCTAACGTTGGCACTTGTTTGGCGATTTTGGCCCTAAGATGCCAGATGTCAGCCGAACTCCAAGCCACTAAGCCTAACTCTGCTACATCTGTGGCGATTTTGGCCCAAAGGTGCCAGATGAAAGCCGAACTATCAAAAAGTGAAGCCTAACTTTGGCATTTGTTTGGCAATTTTGGCCCAAAAATGCCAAATATCAGCCGAACTACCGGGCAGTAAGCCTAACTCTGGCATTTGTGAGGCGATTTAGGCCCAAATATGCCAGATGACAGCCGAACTACCAGGCAGTGAAGCCTAAATTTGGCACTTGTTTGGCGAATTAGGGCCAAAATACCTGGCCAGATTCTTGCCAAGGAAGGTCAGGTTTGGCTCTACTTTGGCTTTTTCGGGCTTTTTAATGCCCTAAACTCCCAGACAAAAGCCAAATTTTGGCCCAGACCTCTGTGCTACCTGGGTATGCGTCGAATTGGTCTAGAAAACTATATCGCTCTATAAGAAAACGATCTGCTAAAGCTCCCCATAAGCGTGCCTTATTGGTACCTATTTTAGGGAAGATAACAAATATATCCCCTCTACGAATAATCGATTGTAAGTGGCTTGACACTCTCCGCAAAAATTCGAGATGGCGCTTGATTCTGTTTGAGGACTTTCTCAAACATTCGTGGCGGCATGTTCGGGGCGGCAGGAGTTCAGGCGTTGGTCTTATTACTCATCTTGTTGGTTTGGAAACTAAATTATGTTCCGCCAGGGTTGAATTGACAAACTAATCCAGAACACAAATCTACAGCTATAGGTGTCTTTCTTTTTTTTTTTTTTTTTTTTTTACCTGTGCCATTCTAGCGGTTACCTGACTCGGAGTCGTTACTTCTGCGTAGAATGGGTCAAGCTTAAGAAAATTCAATATCACATTCAGCTACTCGAATGCAAAATTATATTACGAAATGTTTCTACATATTTTCTGTCATTCGAGACTTTGATACGTCGTGCAAATTAGCATGTGGCCCCAAAGTGTGGCGTACTGGCTGTTGTCCTTTTTTATGACACATTCCCAACAAGATAAGTTTCCTTAGTGTTATTGTTATTTTATGTGGGATACTGTTAGACCAATCTATACACTCGAGTCAGTTCCAACATAACGTCTTCAGGAGAAACTTCGCCTTCTGCACGTGCTAGCAGACTTCCCTAGTACTTCGGCCGCTCATGCGCCGAAATATTGTCTAATGAAGAAAGCTCGCGCAGAATAAAAACTTCTAATGCAGATTCTCTTTTTTTTTTTTTGTCAAACAATTGTAATAGCGATATAACTTTTTTTTTTTTAGAACCGTGATACTCTAAATTTACGTTTCTCAGCTGACCGTACTATAACATAAAACCGTGACGCATCCGACAACGCCATCGAAAAATACCCGAGACCAGAGGAGCACTGGCGCTGAATATCAACCGGACGTAAGTGTGGCGTCTGCCAAAATCCGGTGGCTCAATTTAGTGCCACGTGGAAGATTCAAATCGAAAAACGTTACGAAACAATGGGCTTTCTCTTTGACATTTCCGAAAGGCGCTCTAAATGCTTAGCATTTCGAAAAGCCTTCTCCCACGTCCGCCCGAGACCATAGTCTAGCTGTCTCGCACATTACACGCTGCACCGAAACGGGCCTGCCCGTGAACTGGCGCTTTAAACGACCGCGGTCGGCCGCCCTATGATGGCAACTGGCTTCGTGTCACTACATGACCCGGCGCTATTGTTTTGGAGCCGCGTTTTTTGTTCCGCCCACTTCACCTGGCTGCGCAGACCGATGTCGTTCATGCGTCTCCTTGGAGGTACACAAAACCCGCAAGACAGAACCCTCGTAGTACGTATGCACCAACTCAACTGTCATCCGCAGACGCATACATGCGCAGACGTATCGCCTCAAGCCAATCTTGTTTCTGCGCACGCGCAGTGCCTACACCTTGCGTGGGCCAACGAGAGCTTCTTTGTAAACAGCGCGTAGGTGGTGTGGGCCTATACGAAGAGAAACGGAGGGAGGGCAGGTGATGAGAGCCCGCGGGGTCGTCGAGGAACCGAGCTCCGATCGGAATTTTCAGTGGGTAGGAGCAGAGGCTAGCCGCCATTGTGTTGACCCACTATCTCCTTCCAATCAAAGTGAAAAAAAAAATCGTGTGTTCCTCGCGTTAGAACGCCGGACGCCGGCGTTAGGCATTCGAACGAGTTCGAACGGTGGGTAGATAAAAAGGAAGCTAGCCTGTCTACCCCCTATCATGTTATTTATTTATTTATATAAAATTTTGCTGCTCCCAAATAGCATAAAGACCTAAAATCGGCGTTATTTGAATTATTATGTAAAGAAGTTCCATACGAAACAAGGAAGTTTCAGATTGTGGGGAGCGTGGGTAAAAAAGTATCTTGTACCTGTTTTGTCGTCGAGGAACATGAAACAGAATCTTACTAAGTAACAAAGGGAAGTCACCAAGAGCGCTGAGTACTTTGTATAGGAACACTAAATCAAGAATTAATCCTAATCTTAAAGGGGCGATGCAACGATTTTGTACTTTGCAGAAATACCGCTTAGAACGAATCAATGACGTTAATGACCTTAAACACGCGTTTGTTTCTTACCACACGCAATAGAAGCCGCAAAAAAAAAAAAAAGATTAAAGCGAAAGGAGCAGCGTTTACCCCCTCAACACGCAGGCAGAACAAGCGGCCACGTGATCTGGAACCGATTATATTCACCACATTTGGTGGGAGTTGATATCACGAGGGCGCCACAGTATTTGGTGCCCCAGTAGACTTCGGTAGTGTATTTATTTATTCTTCAGGAACGCACAGCGATCGGATAAGCCTTCAGAGAAGCACTGCAAAGGCTGGGGCGCGCGAGCGTCTTGAGACGCAGCTTAAGTCCCGCTCAGCTCGTGCGCTGGCTTTGGCAGTGCTTTCTTTCACCCAGTCTCAGCTGAGACGCTGGTTCTAGCAAGCCGGCCTGTACGTTTGTAAGAACATTAGTGCATTGCACAAAGTAGTGCAAATAACAAAAGGAGGCGAGACAAATGGAAAAGAAGAGGAAAACCGGAAGCGCGCAGGGGTCCGCCGATAGGGAGTGGTAGTGAGCTTGTTTGCAAACAAACATCGGTGAATACCACCAATGGTAATCACAGCCACGTGCAGGGGTTGACAAGGGACGGGACACGCGCTGAGTTCCAGACATTGTTATGGTTGGGCTGTGGCCATTGCAGCGACTGGACACGACCAATGACTTGGGCCACTACCTGAATGCTTGTCGAGCTATTGTTTATCGGGAGCCCAATTCGAGTGCTCTCGCAATGCTCGGGTCCAATCTATGAGCCACATTCAAATACCATCACTGGGGGATGCTGCGACCCCCAAGCTACGTCATCAAGTTTTACGGAGGAGAGATTGAAAGAAAACGTATTCTTTTATCCTTGAAGTTACACCGCAACAACAGAGTTCCTTGGTCAGTGGCGTTGCATGCAAGTATACTCTGGCGCCACCAGTGCCAATAAGCTCGGGTAAAGTGAAAAGCATTCCGAGCGAATAGCGTTGCACCGTCCCTTTAATCATAAATTAATCAAAGCTCGGCGCTCTGATCTTCTCTTTTTTTTCTCTCCGTGAGACCGCGTTTGCTGCCGCTAAGAGCGCACTGATGAAAGTCCCCGCTCTAAGATCGATGACTCATTCACATTTGGCGACTGCACGCTCCTCGCTGCACGACATGTTGAGGCTGCATGCCAGACTCGGACAGGGAACGCGCTAAGATCTGACCCTAAAAAGGCTATGCATTTAAATGTACATATAGGGCAACGCTAAGTGGTACCTTCTTGGCTGCAGGTAATAATTTTAGCAGATAATGGTCATAATTTTGTACAAAGCGGTGTCGCGGTAAAAAAGAAAACAGCATTTGCGAGGGAAGTATTTTACGATTTTAATGCCGTTTTCTTCTAAAATAAGGTTTGCATAACGTTTTCCTCTGTACTAAATAGTTTCTAAGCAACCTCCTAAAAGCATCTGAGTGCAAGCGCAGCACAAATTTCCTAGGAGGCTGGATGACGTTTCGCCTTCCAGCGAAACATTTCCAGCCACTCTGATACCTCGGGGATGCCCTTTATATCGTACTTCTAATTCAATTTATTTTGTGCCACTTTTGTTTTAATGACAACTCATGCTTTCTTATGAAAGCCGCTCAAACTGCGTAAAATTTTTTATTGAAAGGAAAAATTTAGAGGGCATCAATATTAGTCGAAAACCAAAAGAAGCGCGGTTCAAAATGCGTCAATTACTGAGAGCTGAACAGCGTCCAACAGGTAGTATAGAAGAAGTAAAGGAGTGAGGAAGATGAACTAGGTCGTGGCCCGACCTGCGGGTTATTCATGAATTGTTCGGCGTCTCGGAACGGATCGCTCATCCGCACGGCTTCTTTTTCTGGTCTGCGGTGTACGATGCCTGGGCAATTCGAAACAACGCAAACTACTCCTATCTCCTTGGCCTCAATGAACACTTATAAATTGAGGAACTCCTGTGTTTCTAGTGAGGAAATACTCGTAACCCGTGACTTTTAAAAATTATTTAGGAAACGACGTATACGCTAAACTTTTGCGGTAGAAATATAAGCAAGATCTTAATTATTAAACATTGCTACATATTACTGAAAGCGTGAGTAGTACAAGGCTAAGAGGAAGATGGCCATTTTAGACCATTCTTTACCATTTCACCCAATGTTGGGCCATTTTCTTTGTGCTGCCTTGGATATCCAGTCGCACGCTCGAAGGAACGTAATCGCATTTCTTGGCTTTGGGTTATTTCCGTATAGTGGCACTGGCGGTGCTCGGTGTTGGAAGTCGTTCCATCCCGGAGCAACGCGTGTGCCATAAAAACATAGGCCCTTGAGTGGATTAGCAGGCGCCGTAATTGCCCTTCAAGAAATGCATGGACGTCTACTTTGCCGCACAGCACATAATGAGATATTCACTGCTATTTCCGAAGAACACCCCATAAATAAATTAAAAAAAAACGCAAAAAACGATTTCGCGAAAACAAAAAACAATATTTATTGCACACTGACCAGAGAGCTTTAGACGATCGTTCGGATAGATCCTGTAACGATACCCGATAACGCCACGATGCACGCCAAAAGGTGTCGGCGGAGTGCCGGGTATCGTTATCGGAGACAGTAAAACTATCTACTAAAACTTCATATTGAATGAGTGAAACGTCGTACACGTGTTCACCTTCAACAAAAACAGTCTTTTCGGGCCCGACGTTCGTTGAGTCCAGTGACTGGTATAATCCGTGCTTCGCGGTAAAATAGATGCGCAAGCTTTTATAGAGTTTACGTGGAATCACCGCAACCTAACAAAAAGAAGTATTCCGGCAATTAATGTTAGTCAGTATATTTTATTCTAGCGGGATAGGTCCCGCTGACGATAGATTTGTTGAAAGTATCGCCGCGAGGCGCTTTTTTTTCCCCTCGGCTGTTTTATTACGTACAAGTCCTTGTCTTGTGCTCTAAAGCCAATGACAGCATGACAAACGCAGGGCATCATAGAGAAATATAGTACTACGTAAAGAGTGGCCACTCAAGCCGTTTCGCGGCCCAGGAGTTAGGGACTCTACTGGCCGTTAGTAGGCGCAACAGTGCCACTTATTTTGAACATTTGTCAGATATATAATATTAATAAATAACTTCATGGTATAGAGTAAACTTTTAAAAATTATTTAGGAAACGACGTATACGCTAAACTTTTGCGGTAGAAATATAAGCAAGATCTTAATTATTAAAGATTGCTACATATTACTTGAAAGCGTGAGTAGTACAAGGCTAAGAGGAAGATGGCCAGCCAGTTTAATAAACTTAAAATGGAAGTGTCTTAAGGTAATTACTTGGGGAGAAGTACAAGGTGCCATAAATCTGTGCAAGGAAAGTAAAAAAAAAAAAATAGTATATTGCTCATTGGACGTTCGCTTTTTCATATTTCATCTTTTTTAGACAACTTTTACGATTTGCTACGATTGGTGTTACGAGTTTCATTTAGGGCGCATTTACGCGGACAAATAAGTGATAATGATCCAGTCGCACGCTCGAAGGAACGTAATCGCATTTCTTGGCTTTGGGTTATTTCCGTATAGTGGCACTGGCGGTGCTCGGTGTTGGAAGTCGTTCCATCCCGGAGCAACGCGTGTGCCATAAAAACATAGGCCCTTGAGTAGATTAGCAGGCGCCGTAATTGCCCTTCAAGAAATGCATGGACGTCTATTTTGCCGCACAGCACATAATGAGATATTCACTGCTATTTCCGAAGAACACCCCATAAATAAAGTTAAAAAAAAAACGCAAAAAACGATTTCGCGAAAAAAAAAATATTTATTGCACACTGACCAGAGAGCTTTAGACGATCGTTCGGATAGATCCTGTAACGATACCCGATAACGCCACGATGCACGCCAAAAGGTGTCGGCGGAGTGCCGGGTATCGTTATCGGAGACAGTAAAACTATCTACTAAAACTTCATATTGAATGAGTGAAACGTCGTACACGTGTTCACCTTCAACAAAAACAGTCTTTTCGGGCCTGACGTTCGTTGAGTCCAGTGACTGGTATAATCCGTGCTTCGCGGTAAAATAGATGCGCAAGCTTTTATAGAGTTTACGTGGAATCACCGCAACCTAACAAAAAGAAGTATTCCGGCAATTAATGTTAGTCAGTATATTTTATTCTAGCGGGATAGGTCCCGCTGACGATAGATTTGTTGAAAGTATCGCCGCGAGGCGCTTTTTTTTCCCCTCGGCTGTTTTATTACGTACAAGTCCTTGTCTTGTGCTCTAAAGCCAATGACAGCATGACAAACGCAGGGCATCATAGAGAAATATAGTACTACGTAAAGAGTGGCCACTCAAGCCGTTTCGCGGCCCAGGAGTTAGGGACTCTACTGGCCGTTAGTAGGCGCAACAGTGCCACTTATTTTGAACATTTGTCAGATATATAATATTAATAAATAACTTCATGGTATAGAGTAAACTTCTAAAATTATTAAGAACTTTGAAAGCTTTCAAAAACGACTTCAACGGCTGTGGCTATGGCTGCGGCACGACGGTTGGCTTCGAAGTCGTGGACTCGACGGAGGGCGGATACTTCGGCTGCTTGGTCTGTGTCTCTTACCTCGTTGTGTGGCTTGAGTTGGTTCCGCGGCTTGTTGTCTCGTGCGGGTTTCTAGTCATTTTTCCGTTGCGGTCAAGGTATACGGTATATGTAAGAACTATTGTGACTGTAGTTTCTTCGTTGACGGACATTTGCATTCGGTCACTGAATTTAGAAGCGACTGGGCCAGTCATATGTGCAAGCGCCTTTCAGCACATGGTCATATGTGCAAGCGCCTTTCATGGAACTTGGACGGTAACTTTTTTAAATGCCTTCCATCGTATTGCATTTGTCGCTGTAAATCTCGCTGTAATACAGTACTTTTTTTCCAGTGTACAACTGTTGACGCGTTATTCATACATTTTGCATGTGTATTGTTATTTTTGTAATGTAGGTATAATATACATCACTCCTTGTCCTCAGACTTGATGTTGTTTTGCTTGTCATAGTTACAAAAATAAATACTTTTGTGTGTCAATACCTGGTGTCGTCCCACGTCGTCCATTCAAGAGAGTTAGCACAAATGTGAAAATATCCTTTTCGGTGTGTGGTCAGTTTGAATTATATGTAGCGCTAGATGACTTTTCTTCTGCAGTACAATTAAGGTATGCTTATAAAACAATTATATTTTAAACAAAAACCATGCTAGTTACAATAACACTGACTCGTTAAACTAGAGGGCGCATGCTACTGCCCGATACAAAAATACCGCCAGAATTCGCCTTGAATCCATTTATTCATCTGGCCAGCGGTTACTGCGTGTATCTATCCATTAAACACTCAACTAGGGACTATACTGGCCACTGGGTGCGCTCGCTGACGCTGAATTGGGCCGCTAGGGCCTATGGAAGTGTCCGCTCTTTACTTAGTACTATATTTCTCTATGAGGGCATGGCGTAATATGTGCACACTTTTTTCTTCGCGCTTTGTTGATAGGCGTTTCTATCGGCTATTATACCGCTTTCTCAATAGAGAGTTTTAGTGATCCGTTTTGGCACAAACGATATGATATGATCTGCTCTCCGGTATGGAGGGCGCATGCGCGAGGTCACTGCTGCCTTAACCTAGTCCAGTGTCCGAACCGTAAGTTGTGATCGTGTGGTCAAAGCGGCTGAAGTCAGAAGCGTCTCGACGCATTTATAGTACGCCTGTTTCGCTGTGGGTAGAGGCTTCCCGAAGCTTCAAACATAAATGAAAGTATATAAAAGTATTTATGTTTGTCCCTGGAAGAAATGTCACGGTGGCGGTGTGAGAATGAAGTAAAAGTCACGACAAGTAAAACGGAAAAGAAACGAAATGTGAACAAGATACCAATGGTTTCTTAGAATTATATTGTTCGTTTGTCTCGGTTTGCGGGGATCTGGCATATGCCTTAGTTGGTTGAAGCTTCGCTCTCCTATTTTGATGACAGCGCCACGACACGGGTTCAAACCCTGTCCGATGTCCGAGCCGTTAGTGGTTAGGGTGTCCGGGATTTGCAGCGCGCAGCGAAGTTGAGCTACGTCGGCTTTGTGGAAGCGAAGTTGGCGTAGCAGCACCCACTTCATCCATCAACGCGAGGTCGGACGTTCCTAGTCTCGCCGTCAACAATCACCTTCTTTTTAAGGTAGCCAAGCCAAATAAAGTGACTTTTTCTGAGTTTTTTTTTAACCGAATGAAATCCATTCGAACTCATCGTCAAAACCTTCTAGCGCCGTAATTGCCACGAAGATAGCCTGCTCCTTTAACAGACGAACTGTTCAGTCACGGTGGAAATGCCGCTTATACATTTAGCGCTCTCATTCTAGCCAAACAAGACAATATATAGTTAGTTTCACATATTTGGTTTCAGGCTATTTCTGAAAAGAAAAAAAGTTTTCTCTACAGTTCTGTGAAATTACTAAACAATTCTCCCTCCAGAAAACATGCCCCCTCTATACCCACTTTATGAAGCCATTGAGCCTTTCCGTTGCCAGGGGGCGCGACCTGCACCGATCATCTGCAAACGCGGTTTTCTAAAAGCCGTTTTATAAAAAAAAAAAAAAAAATCGGTCCGAGCTACTCATCTGAGGTACCGATCGTTTTGTCTATCAACCGTGTTTTATTCCCGTTCCCTAAAACTCTATATTCCTTAGGCAGCAACGATAGGCTGACGATACGCTGTCCGGGATTATAGTAACGCCAACGCGAAATACAGCTGATTTTAGTCTACCGCCACGATAAAGTTTGTTGCGTGTTTGCAGCTCTTAAACCTAAAGGCGGGGTCACACTGCTTGTACTATCGCGGACAATATGAGCTGCAACAGCGCTCCGGCCGGCGGAGAGTACTACCTGCGCCGCCTGTCGCCTTGCTCCGCACACGCGGCGCATCCTGAGGCCGAGATAAATTATCACTTGCGCTCGCTGCGCCAATGCGCTCTTCCGGCCGTCTGCAAGAGAGACGGCGGGTGCGACAGCGGGCGAATGTGTGGTAGGGTGGCAAGGGAGGGAGGGGGGAGGGGACAAAAGATTACACTTGTCGCCCCTCTGTTGGAATTGATTTCCTTTACTCTATCGCCAAGAATCACGTAGACAAAACGCTGACTGGTAAAGAAAAAATATTTTTTTTTTAATACTGGGCCCACGTGTTTGTTTCAAACAAAACAAGTTGCTAACAAGACACCCGTGTTTTATTTAAAAATTTATAGTCTTAATAAAGTGGGACAAATATTCATATATTTGCCAGGAGAAGGAGCTTCAAACTTCATCGAAAAAATATTCGCAGAGGACAATGTCAGACACAAAAGATTAACCTTAGCCTACCGCAAAAAGTTTGAAAAAAAAAAACGATTTGAAAATACCGAATATTTTTGTGCCCTATAAATTTAATATGCAATACAAAGGCCAAAAACAAATGCCAAAATATTTATTATATCAGAAATCTTTGAACAGACTACAAAAGAAAAAGGGTCTAAAGTTCCGCTTCACTGCATTACCGCAGATAGTTCACGTCACCTTGCACATGGACGTTCAGGCCTGGCGTAGCAGTACTGCCAGGGCCGGTCTTAGGGGTAGGCGACCTGGGCGGTCGCCCAGGGCGCCATCAATACGGGGGCGCCGCCGAGCCCCCCTTTTGAAATTATTTTAGCTTTTTTTTATTTATTTGAACACAGCGCCCCTCGTTCTTGGAATACGGTTATTGTCTGACGAAACGCTCGTGTTGGGCCATTATGCTCACATGTTTACTAACAACGTGATGTCGTATCTAGTAGATAGAGGCGTATAAAAAAAAGGGAAAACGGGGGGGGGGGGGGGGGGGCGCCACGGCCGGAGTTTGCCCAGGGCGCTTTATGATGTAAGGTCGGGCCTGAGTACTGCAGACAGTTCGCATCATCTTGCACGCAAAGTGAACGCAAAACGTGGAGGGGCTGGAGGGGGATTTTCTTCATTGATTCTAATCCAATGCCGGCACGCCAACACGATGTCCTCATCGAAATCGGAGTCGTCTGAGCTAAACTCCAATAACTCAGTTGCATCGCTCTCGCTCTTCGATGAACGATTCATTTCCTCGTCTTCTGAATCTGAAGAGACGTCACAATATCTTCGTTTTCGCCCCAAAGATCGTCACTACGAACGCAGCGGACAGAAGTTGACGCCGCCATTTTTAAATCCCCTGTTGTCTGCTTTAGAACAATTTCCTGCCAAATTAAAAAATTTACCAGATTTTTATTTTCCGTGAAGCGCCATCTATCCACGGCAAAGCTCACTAGAAACACGTGGACTAGCCCAGTTCGTCCATGGTAGCGTACTGGAGCCCGAATCAATGTGGACGAGCCAGCTCGTCTGCGGGAGGAGCGGTACAAACAGTCTGGACGAACCCAGGTCGTCCATGGTAGGAAAAGGGTTAATAGTCGGCGCAGAAGTTCAATTGCACTATGCAAGAAGATCGGGATCAAGGAGGCACCACGCAAAACTTTGCGCTGGTTAATGGCGTCCAACAGTGTGTCGCAACCGTAGCATCAAGCTTTGTTCCAATCGGCAGAAGTCCAGTTCAGGGGGTCCTGAGGCGCATTAAAACTTACAAAAGAATACCACGTCTTTCTCCCTTGACCTGCGACCACGGCTCTCATCCTGTATGGTAAGAAATTAAGAGCGCGGCCACCAAGGCTGGCTCGGCCCGAAGCCACTCCCATTCACCTCTCATTGCTTTCCACAATTAGTGTGCAGTGGCGCGGTGGAGGGGACGCCGTGACATGGCTACTTTGATGCGCCTCCAAACGTGTTCACTAATATTCAGATCGGCTCCTTTTGGGGGCCAAGGCAGCTTTGTCAGGCAGCGCTCCTCGAGGAGATACGAGCGTGACAACGCATTTTCCACTTGGGCGCTTTCTTGAGATGCACTGAAATGCATGTTAGCTGAAAACGTGAACATTTGACTACACGGCACACGGAGCGTGATGGTGGTTCCGTCGGCCAATATTTTCGCTAACAGACGGCCGGAAGAGCGCAGCGGCGCAGCGAGCGCAAATGAGAATTTATCTCGGCCTCAGGGTGCACCGTGTTGACGGAGCGATGCGACAGGCGGCGCAGGTAGTACCGTGAGCAGGCCGGAGCGCTGTTTCAGCTCATATTGTCCGCGATGTACAGCATACAAAAGGCAGTCTTCATACAGATTCGAAGGCAAGTCACCTCGAGGTCCCTGCTTCGAATGCCACATGGCAATGAGTTCAAAGAGACACTTGGGCACGCGGCATTCGAACCACGGATATTACGGTGACTCGTGTTTGCAAACTGTCTTTTGTATGATGCATGAGCAGTGTGACACCGGCTTAAGGAAAGCTGCCCTAAAAAATGTTTGCTGTTTGCCTTTTAGGCTTTTTTTATTGTTCTTTTTAGAATGCAGCTTTTAGGCGCCCGTTTCCGGCTTGAGCGGCGTCGGCGTAACTGCGCGAAACGTCGCCGTCGGGACGTGCGCGAAACGTCGCGGTCGGGACGTTTCGCATAATGTGACGTTACCCATAATGCAAAACGTCGCCGTCGGAATGTGCGCGAAACGTCGCGGTCGCGACGTTTTGCATAATGTTACGTTTCCCATAATACGAAACGTCGCCATCGGGACGTGTGCGAAACGTCGCGGTGGGGACGTTTCGCATAATGTGACGTTTCCCATAATGCGAAACGTCACCGTCGGGATGCGTGCGAAACGTTGCGGTCGGGACGTTTCGCATAATGTGACGTTTCCATAATGCGAAACGTCACCGTCGCGTGTTTGCGAAACGTCGCGGTCGGGACGTTTCGCATAATATGACGTTTCCCATAATGCGAAACGTCGCCGTCAGCGCCGGCGTAACCGCGCGTTGCATTATGGGACGTTTCTCATAATGCAACGCGTGGTTACTCTGTCGCCGTCGGGACGTTTCGCATAATGTTATGTTTCCCATAATGCGACAGTGACGTTTCCCATAATGCAACGCGCGCTGCATTATGGGAAACGTCCCTGTCGCAGTAGGGAACCGCCACATTATGCGAAACGTCCCATAATGCAACAAGTGTTGCAGTATGGGACGTTTCCCATAATGCTACGCGCGGGCAGTGCAGGAGGACGGGAGGAGAAGGGGAGAGGGAGGAGGAGGGGATGAGAAGGAGGAGGGAGGAGGAGGTGGAGGAGGAAAATGAAAGAGGAAGAGGGAGGAAGAGGAGGAGGATGGAGGAGGATTAGGGAGGAGGATGAGGAGGGAGTGGAGGAGGAGGGAGGAGGAAGAGAAGGAGGGAGGAAGAGGAGAGGAGAAGGAGGTGTACTCATTATCCAAGTGGCCATTTACATGGGTAAGGGTCTGTGCTGTACCCATCGATCGATCTCTGTGCACGTCAGACGAAGTTGGTGAACTTTGTGCCGCCAAGGTCGACAACGGCTTGCTTGTGGTAGCTCTGTATCTCTCGCCTACGGCACCCACCGAATATTTCGTGCAAGACGTAGAAGAACTTCATACCAGTCAGGCAGAAAAACATCCCATTGGCCCCGAGGGACGTGCCCTCGCTGTTCTGCTGTGCCATCTCGGAGGAGCACGCTGAAGACTAATGCTGAGGCTATTGCTTATAGTAGATAATTGTATGTTGTGTTCAAACTCTTTTTTTTTTCCTTTTCGTGATTACGCATTGTATTACTTGTAGCAGACGTCACCGTGAATTGATATTTTTTGCATTCCCATTTGTGTATTTGTTGTGTTTTCGTGTAAGTTACCCTCCTACAATAATGCCCCCAAGGCGAAATGTAGGTAACGAATAAATAAATAAGTCAAAAACGCCACTCAGTCTTCGACAGAGCCGACAGCAAGTAGTATGACAGCGAGAGTATCACGTGCTTCTTCAAAGTATTGACTTTAACGTTGTCTCGTTCTCCCGCCTTGATCCTTCTGTCCTGCTCCCCGGCACAGGCAGAACTTAGACAGAGTGGAGCTTCCAGATGTGAGATACTGTGCTGTTCACAATAGCTGGCGAAGACGGAACTGTTGAACATAGGACTGTTGTCCGTGATGATTTGTAGTTGCAGTCCATGTAGAGAAAAGGTAGCTGCACAGCCGTTGAGTACACTTAGTGCATTCGTCTTGTTCATGAGGTGGACTTCGTAGAAAAAGGAATATTAGTCCACTACTATCAAGTAGTGCTTCCCTTGATGTTGAAATATATCCACAGCAATGCTCTGCCAGGGTCCCATTGAGACTGGATGACGCCGTAGAGGCTCGCGAGGTTGTTGGTGCTGGTATTGCTTGCATACCTTGCAATGTTGTACCGTTTCCTCAATGTCACGGTCCAGTCCTGGCCAATACAGCACCTCTCGGGCTCTGTGTTTGGTCTTCTCGATTCCCCCATGCGATGCCTGCAGAAGGCGGAGCATCTCTGATCAAAGTTTTCTTGATACTATTAGCCGGTTGGAACGAAGCAGAACTCCTTTCTCAGCATGGACCTTGTCCCGATAGGGCCAGTAGGATCGCAAACTCTCATGAACCTGCATCTTGTCGTTTGGCCACTCAGCCTCTGCGTACTGTAGCAGTATCTTCATGTCTTCATCTTCCGCGATTGCCCCACGGAACTCCTCCAGCTTAGAAAAATTCGTAAGGGTGCAGGCGAGCTGGTGAATATTATCCATGTTGAATTAACCTGAGACTGGGGTAGAGAAGAAACATCAAAACGTAGAAGGGACAGAAAATAGACAGGATGAAATCTCAAAGACGTCGTCCTGTCTATTTTCTGTCCCTTCTACGTTTTGGTGTCTCTTCTCTACCCCAGTCTCAGGTTAATTCAACATGGTTAATCCTCCAGCTTCTTGTCTGTAACTGGGAGGACTTCCAGTGTGTTCCCTTCATAGTCTTCGTGGTACATTCCACTTGATGGATATCGCGATAGGGTGTCAGCTACGTAGAGTTCCTTGCCAGGTTGGAACTTTACCTGGATGTCATACTTCTGCAAGGTTAGCCGCATCTTTTGCAGTCGAAGCGGGCAGTGGTTCAGTGACTTCTGGAAGATTGCTTCCAGTGGCTTGTGGTCACTTTCAACTTGGACGGTTCGTCCGAAGATGTAATCGTGGAAACGTGTGCATCCGTGAACGATGGCAAGGAGTTTCTTGTCAATTTGTGCATAACGCACTTGTGTCTCTGTTAGAGACCGTGACGTGTAGGCCACAGGTTGACCTCCTTATAGTAGGACCACTCCTAGTCCATGAGAGCTGGCATACTGAAAGGGTAAGAGGCTCCTGCTTGTCATAAAATCGCAACACTGGGGCCTTTATCAGCGCTTCCCGCAGTGCCTGGAAACTGCTCTCGTGGTGCTCGTCCCAGCTCCACGGCACGTCCTTCTTTAGGAGTTCTCGTAGCGGAGCACCGAGTTCCGCCATGTGCGGAATGAACCTGTTCCCATAGGTGATGACTCCAAGAAAACTTTTTTGAGTCTTTGGTGTTTTCTGGCCTTGTGATGCGGAGGATGTCACTCACTCGCTCTGGGTCCACCTGCAGGCCCTTGTCTGAGAAGATGTGACCAAGGTATCTTATTTCGGTCTGCAGGAACTTGCATTTTGCCTTGTTCAACGTCAGGTTGACGTCCCTGCAACGCTGTAGAAATGCCTGCAGTCTCTCATCATGCTGTTGTACAGTTTCTCACCATACCAAAATGTCGTCTACCATTACCTCAACGCCCTCAAGTCCCTCGAGGACGTGAAGCATTGCCTTCTAGAAAACCTCAGGTGCAGCTGAGATGCCGAAGGGCATCTTGAGGAAACGATAGCGTACAAAAGGGTTTGCAAAGGTGCACAGGTAGGAGCTCTTCCTATCCAGCTGAATTTGCCAAAACCCTGTGGAGGCATCCAGAGCTGAGAAATACCTCGCCTTATGCACGCGTGTTGCGATGTCTTCTAATGTTGGCATGCAGAAATGCTCCCGTAGTAGGACCTTGTTGAGTGTCAGGGGATCCATGAAAACACGCACCTTGCCGTTGCTTTTTCTCACCACTACGATCAGATGAACCCACTCAGTAGGTTTTGACAGTGGTGTGATGATTTTCTCTTCGAGCATTCGACCCAGCTCTTTTTTTAGATCATCCCTAATCGCTGCAGGCACATTTCTTGGCTGGTGAACTACACCTTTCGCGTCTGGCTTTAGCTTCATACTGTATATCACGCCTTTGATTGTTCCCAGTCTCTCAAAGACATCTTCATACTTCTTAGGAAGATCAGTTTTCTTTGGTTAGAGGGATGCAACTCGTCGAAGGAGCTGTAGTTCTTCCAATACCAATCCACTAAGAGTCGTAGGCACGTCCTGTTTTACAACGTAGAAGTCGACGCCCGACACACACCCCTTGTGTTGCTCGTGCAATGTGCTCTTGCCATTTGCAGTCTGCACATGCCCGAAGAAGAACTAAGGCGTACACAGAATTCTCGAGCTGGGCGTTTGGTTAGAGTATGACGCAGTACCTCAGAGATTACACAACAGTCTGCCCCTGTGTCAACTCGGCAGTACACAGGCTGACCTTCAATGGACACTTCCGCTTCCCAGGCTTTCGTTGAGTGTGCTACAGCACTAATCACGAAGGTTTCATCATTGTCACTGTCCTGTTCCTGCAGCTGCCTCACATTCTGGTATGCAGTTCTCTGTTTAGACTCTCGGAAACCTTGTCTTTGTGGTACGGCACACCCGCGCGAAATGTTCCTTGCGCCCACATACCTTGCATTTGGCTGTTTTCGCTGGGCATGTTCCACTTGTGTGAGTGGTGTACCCGCACTGAGAACACTGCCTTCCTCCTGAAAGCGCGCACACTTCTGCCGTCGCTGTTGCAGCCTTGGCCGCTTGTATCTCTCGAAACTGTTCAGCTCCTTTTTCTGCCGTTCTGCATTGCTCGATTACCTTTTCCAACGTTGGATCTTCGTTGATAAGTTTTTCTGTAATTTCTTGTTAAATGTTCTAAGGATGATTCGACTGCGGAACATCCTGTCGTGCATTGACCCGAAGTCGCAGCCCGCGGCAAGCGTGCGAAGCTCCGTCAGCCAGTCGTCGAACTTCTCTCCTGGTTTCTGATTTCGCATTCCAAAAACGAACTCCCGGTACGTTTGGTTCACTGTCAACTTGCAGTGTGCATGAAACTTTTCTATCAAAGTGTCCAGGTCGTGTCGGTCCGCCTCATTTGCAAACGTGAATGTATGACAGACGCGACGTGCGTCCTCACCAATGATCACGAGGAACGTGGCTGATTGTACTGCTGGGTCTTGAGCCTTGAGGCCTGTAGCCGTTGAGTACAACGCGAATTCCTCGTACCAAATCTTCCATGCTTGCTCCAGGTTTCCGCTCAAGTCCAACGGTCGGGGTTGCGCCAGTAGGCTTGTCAGGATACTTGCGTTTGTGCTCGGTACCCCCGATCCCGACGCATTCTGCCTGGTCGCGCTCAGTACTCCCGATGCTCCTGGAGGATTCTGCATGGTCGCGCTCGGTACTCACGGCGCTTCAGTGGATTCTTTATCGCTTACACTTCGACACCATGTAACTTGGTTTATTGACGTTCCATGGTACATGCGATGTCGACGCCTACCCGGGCCACATCCGTGTCACGTGATCGTTCTCGTCGTCTCTTTCCGACTTTCCCTGTTTGGTGGCGCCCCCTAAGGGTACTATATTACTTCGTGGTGGCAGAGCTACCTCTGACCCGATGCCGTCCCACTCCAGCGAGGAACGCCTGAGTCTACAGCTCGGACATCATTTTTGTGCCTGACTATTCTGAGGAACGGGCTGCGTCTGTGATCCAGCGGCACTCGTTGACCTTACGGTAAGGTGATTCTTTGACGTGTGCCCGCCATGAATACAGACAGGGCTGAGCGGCAGATGCCGGTTCTAACGCCAGAGCAGGATAGGGTTCGGAATAAGAATGTTGACGGGCCAGGTGAATCGTCACCTTCAAGTGGATTAGTGGCAAACTCGCAGACAGAAGGGAATGGGAACGAAGGATTCCGATCAGACAGCTCAATCGAAAAGGAGATAAAACTAGTGAGGGAGAAAGAGCGACTGCTACGTCTCGAGCTAGAGCTAGAACATCTACGCTCAGGGAACCGAACGCGAGCCAGTGTAGGCGGCATGGAGTTCAATCTCTGAAATGAAGTTTTAAGCTTTTCCAGATTGATGAAGGGAGTAATGACTCCCATGCCGTCGTCCGATACGTTAGTACAAAGCTGGTTTGACACCGTGGAGAATGTTTTCGAGAGGTATATGGTCCCTGAGCAGCTTAGAGAATACCTTGTGCGACCTTATTTCACGGAGAGAATGCGTGCACTAGTGAATTGGCTGAACGTGGGTGAGAGAAGTGGGTGTGGTGCGGTCAAAGAACGGGTCTTGTTAAAGCTCGGACTGTGGCGAGCTGAAGTCTGGAGGCCCTTATTGAAACCACCACTTCTCTCAAGGAAGAACACAAAAACCCAAGGCAGGGCATCATACCTGAAAATTCTCGGGTGAAGTGTTTTAAATGCAAGGAATCGGGGCACCTTTCCCGCGAATGTCCCCGGAAGAAGACACCAGACGAGGAACTTCTGTTTCACAAGAAACGAGTAGACGCCGAGAATGTCGCTGTGGAGGAAGACTCCAGCCGTGAGCCCGACAAGGTGACGACCGATGTGGCCAAGACCGACGGTAACAACTTGGACCACCAAGGTCAGAAGAGGCCGGACCCATTGGTTCGCGAGGCGCCTCAGATTCTGTTACAGGCCGACGACACGAAGCGGTCGTCAAAGAACAATCGCAGCTGCGTGTCTGTGCAGGCGGACGTTGACGACAGAAATGAGCTGAATGTCTCGCCTGCCTGGTGCAGGTAAACGTCGACGACGAAAGGCCGTACATTTTGTCTGTGCGGCAGGCGTCCCGGCGATCTGAGGACGACCCATGTGTGAACTTCGACAACGTCATGGCCGGTCCCGACATCTTGCCTGGGTTGCGCAAGTTCCGGCAAGCCAATGACGACCACGTTGAGAACATGGGCGTCGGTTACAAGGAAGAGCCGAGAGTATCTCCTGGGAGGCGGACATTCCCGCAAGCTGAGGACGACGACGCCGAGAACGTGGAGGACGACGAAGGACTGAACTTATCGCCTGGGCGGCAGGCGTTTGGGTGAACGGAGGATGACGACAGCGAGAACGTGGATGACAATGAAGGACCGAACTTATCGCCTGGGCAGCAGGCGTTTGGGCGAGCGGAGGATGACCACGACGAGAGCGTGAACGTCGACGACGAAAAACAACCAAATATCTTGCTTTGGTGGCCGACGTTCTGGCAAGCTGATGACGACCACGGCAAGGATGGGGGTGTCGACAAACAGTCGGACATCTTGGTAGAGCGACTGACGTCACAGCGGGCCGGTGAAGATGTCAGGGAAAGCGGGGACAGCGACGAGGACGCCGTCTTCGAGATGAAGTCGTCCCAGAATATAACAAGGGACGCCCACAAAGACTCGACCACCTGCCAGTCGGCCACCTGCCAGTCGGCCACGTGTGAGAGAGATGGGGGTGCAGAGGACGTCGACAACGGCGACCGCCTGCAACGCCCATTCCTGATTCGTAAGTCAGGACAGAGTATAAACTGTCGTCACTCTTGCGCGGGGATGTTCCGGAACCAGCTATACCCCGTCCGATTCAAGCCCCGTCGAAATCTGGATGGCTTGACTAACCTGTCGGCAAAGAGACCGAGGCTAGGAGGCTCGATGCTGCGATTGTCTTGGCACGAGATTTGTCACTCCTTTGGAGCCTTGGCGGGCACAGCATGTGATTTGCATATTGGCTTAATTTCTTTTATAGTTTTGAGTCTTACGGGTTGAGTCGCAAACTCTGCGCAAGGTGTGACTGATATGCGTATGCGTTTGAGTGTAGATGTTATATATTATTTTTGACATTTTAGGTCTCAAAAATATACTTACTCGGGAGGTGTGAGAATCGGCCCCGCCATCGCCGTGAATGGACGCGGGAACGGGACTGAGTTTCGTTTTCTCTTCTGTGCGTGTTTGCGTTTGCACGTGGGCCCCTGTGTCCGGGCGCACTCGCGGCGCTCATGTGGGAGATTTGAGAGAAAGGAAGACGAGAAGGACAGCACGTGGTGTGACCTTTGGAAAGCGTTCGGAAAATAGCTTCGCTTGTAAATAGACGTCTTTTCTTTTCCCTTTTCTGCGGTGTCCTGGCTGTTTTACTTTTTCGTCAGCGACCATCAGCTGCCTCCGTCCTCGGGTCCCGGCGCGATCTCGAAGAAAGAACAACTTTACTCCCTCCCCTCATCTATCCTCAAGAGCTGAGCTCTAATTCGGCGTTACTGGAAGTTGTAAACGTCTTTAATATTTTTATGTTTGTACTTGTTGTTTACTGCTCCTTCTCTTTTTGTCCGCATGCTTGATGTCCGCATCTTTTATGCTTCAACTGTTAAAGTAAGAGGAGAGAAAAACTCGCGCATCCATTTCTCCGCAGAGTACTCAGAGAGCAATTTAAGTTACTAAGACCCGCCGAGGACCTGGTTAATGACGAGGCACAGAAATATTTTACATCGAAACATTAAATGTGGGCTTTGACAACGAGCATCACGTCATCCTCTGTGTCAGATAGCAGGCTCCATCTTTAAGTACAAACATATTTTCGCCATCGCCATCCGCCGAACTCCCGCTTAGATCGCATGGCAAATCTCATTGGTAGGTTAAGATCAGTGGCCCAAAATCGAGGGAGAAGGATGCGATCCACGCAGATCAGCACGGAGCCGCTGCCCTTTCGACCCGACCAGAGGAACATGACGCCTGCCCCAGGAGCGGCGGCACTTACCAGACCCCGATGATGACAGAATGGCAAACATGGCGGCCGGCAGCGGGAACACTGTTTTCTTTTTTTTTTTTTCCTTTTTTGTAACAAACAAAGATATTGTGTCGTTTGTGATTTTTTTTGTACGGTCTCAGCATTATTTGTTTTTTGTTTTTCAGAGATGATAATTGTAGGGGTAGATTAGGCAACACTGCGAGTGCGTATAGACACCTAATTAAACGCTAGACGATTTTACCGAGAGTAGAAGTTTCACCACGTATTTTCACTACAATTATACGTGTAATTTTAATCTTGATAATGCAACATCAAGATAGGATTTCCAGATCACATAGTCGAAGTAAGCGTTCAGGAGTGATAGTAATAACCAGCTTACTTCCCTCGGGGACAAAACTAAAAATTATACTTATATAGTTAGCTCAAGCTCAGTGGTGGTAATTGTGAAGGTTACATATTAGATATAGAAGCTTATTGTTTTGTCAAAATTGATCTGCAGTAGCTAGCAGCGTCCTTCAGACCCGAGAACACCATCGGCTTTCATGTTCGTATAATAGAAGAAATGAAAATCAATTAACCTCTCATAAATATTCCATTTAGACGTGATGAATATGGTTGTAGCACGTTTCCCTCAATGGCAGTTTTCTTGTCCTAAATGCTACGGGGCATTTTCCCCTAGTACGAAAAACTCCGACGTCAAAATACCCGTCTTATTTTCCCCGAGTATTTAAACCCCCGTGCCAATTGCCCCTGCCATTACGCCAATAGTGTCTTCTCGTTTATACCCACTCTTTCGGTCTTTTTAGTTAAGAGGCAATGTTTTCCCGAGGCGATTGTGATTCAGTTCTATGTTTTTCAGCATTGCAAGCTTGTTAGACGTTCATTTACGCGGCTTTGAGTGAAGAGCCAGGGGAGTTGGTAAAGGGAGATGAGCGTGCAGAAAGTTTGAGAGCCGTGGCCATTTTGAAGATGGGAAAAAATAACGCAGGCGATTCGGGGCGGGGGTCTTAATATGGTGGTTTTGATATCGGCTTAATTCACCCATCACAAGTGGATACCGTATGTCTGATTTTGATGTCGCCGTAGTGACATTCCGTAGCAATGTTTCGGAAATGTTTGGATCGCGACATACAAAACCACATTGAGGGCTGCAATAATCATTGGCTCCCCGAGCTGTTTTTTTTTTTTCCTATTTTGGTGGGGCACCTCGGATGATGTTTCTAGTTCGTTATGGAGCAGATAACGCCTGCCGTTTCCTGACGACACAACTCGGGGCTATACCTTTACACAACGCCTGTTCTGCACTGGCCACCGACTGAGTGTCGTACTCCTGTAGTTTGTTTTTCAACCGAAGTCCTAGCGTTTCCAACGCTGCGAGTGAATAGGGCCAATGAAAGTTTGGGCCGCGCTGCTTCATATGAAACTAAGTATGGCGCTTATCCCGTCACGCGCGTGCGACCGAGCGGCGGACAGCCACTTACCCGTAACGCGAGCGACAAAACCCATTTAGCGCCGCAATAATTATTCGTTCCCAAAGCGGC